>CM033712.1:25531024-26156521 GCA_019671005.1 Hibiscus mutabilis
AAATTCTCTAGGGATATTATGGCTTATTCGTTATTGTTTTCCTAGCTATTGAGTTGCTATGAATTCGTTATTGATATCGAATCCTTGTAATTTCTATTCCTTGTATCTCAAGAGATTCAAGGTGAAGAATCACCAAATCCAAGAACAAAGGTGCTGTCATCCGGGAGCCTTGAAAGCCTCAAAATCATCGGTGAGTGTAGTCGGAGTCAAGAGATTGACTTGGTGACTTTCTTGAATTCATTGATATTGAATTATCGCATTATCATTATTGACCAAGGTATGAATGTAAGAGAATCTTGCTAAAGGTGTCATTGGTAAGCTTGGGTAAGCTTATTACATTGTCAAGTTAATTATAGAATTACTACTATATCATTGATATCATAGAAATATTGAGATTGGCCATATTGCTCATAGTACATTATTGAAACTACATTGACATTGACATGGCTACCATCATTGCTATCGGTATTGCTATTGCTACCGTTATTGATATCATTACCGTTCTTGTTATTGCTATGGTTATTGTTATTGATATTGGCAAGTATTGAATCCTTGGATACAAATGGATATGGGATACAATTGACATGCCATAGAATTCATGAACTCAATGGTAAGGAGTGCACTACGGTCCTTGAGCTAAGGCTCTTATTGGTGATGTTGGCGGGATGTGGTTGTGCTGGTCTTAGTGGCGATGTTGGCGGGTATTGACCATTCATTGTTGGCGATGTTGGTTGGGAATTATGTGAACAAGTATTGCAAGTATTGTTAAAATATGTTTTGAGAGGCATTACATTGATATATACATGTCATGATCTTCATAGTTATTCATGTTAATGTTTATGACTACCTCACTAGGTTTAGTAAGCCTAATGTATCTCATTTCCATGCATTTTCAGGTTAAAGCATAGTTGGATCGAGGATCGAAGCAATGAGCATTTTGAAGCAAGTCACTATTATCTATGTAATGTTAATCTAGTCCTTGAACTCCTAGAATGGTGGCGTAGGGTCTAGACAAGTTGGTTTAGTCCCATTTTGCATGTATATGTGGTCCACTATGTTAAAAGGGTTAAAGTGCCCATTTTGGTCATGTTAGTGTTTTGGTTAAAAGCACCAAATATGCATATTTGGCCTAACTAGTGAAAACATGGTAAATGGATTCTTTTGATGACTAAACTTTTCATGCCAATAGATTTTAGTGTTTAAAAATTTTTGGTAAAAATTTATTGCATTTGAACATCGTTCAACAGGTTAAATTGATTAAAAACTAGAAGAAATCTATCATTACAATGTAGGCGTATCGGTATAGGTCAAGTTGTTTCGGTACAGCCTTGTATATTTGGTCGGTCAAAGCTTAAGTCAACTAGGGAGTACCGATACGAGCTAGGATGTTTCGGTATGGAAGTTGACAGTAAGGTTGGGGAATTTAGTTGTATCAATACGGCCTTTGGGCATAACGAAACAGGTCAACCATGGTCAATTCGTATCGAAACAGTAAAGGATTTTGGCAAATGAAACTTGAAACTGTGCACATTGGTATCGATACAACCCTAAGCGTATCGAAACATGGTCAATGGTCTAGTCAAATTAGGTCAACTTGTATCGATACACCCCTTAGGTGTTTCGATACGGTGTCTGTTAATTCCGTTATCCCGTATCGATACTGGTTAAGTTGTATCGAAACGAAATTTGACAGCTTAAAACATGCATACTCGTATCGATACAGCCCCTTGGTGTTTCGATACGGTGATAGTTAATTCTGTTAATGGGCTATGAACACTGTTTTAAATAGTTTATAGATTGGTCACTAAGTATTGCATGGTTTAATTGAATTAGTAAATGAACTCCGATTAAACTGAAAATTTGCATGAATATTGATCATGGATTAAATTTCATTATAGTATAGTTAATTATAAGCAAGGACCCCCGAATTATAGAAATTACAATTTGGTGCCCTAAACTTGAAAAAGCTTAAAATTGATCCCCGGTCAATAACCCAAGAATAGAATTGAATCAGTAAGGCTATTGTATTGATATCGGAATATTCTATAAGCATAGTATTGGTTAATATTTGAATTATAATTTAAATTCATTGCTTCGTTCATCGCATAGTTCACTGGTGACGTTCTCCGACCCGAGTCCCTACCAGGCCGGGTAGGGGATGTTACAAGTGGGGCATGTGAAGATAGAAGAGGCTAACCACTTGAAAGATATGGTTACTTCTAATCAATTTTCTTTTAAAGCTAACCTAGTTGAGTCTGGGTCTGCCTCAAGTTCCCAACCTAATAGGTTAAAGAAACAAGTCAACAAAAAAACAAGGGGAAAACCAGTGTCCAAAGAGATGTTAACTTTAAAAAGCCAGGAAAGAAAAAGGCCCCACCAAAGCCTTTTAACTGCTATGTATGCGGACGGGTCGAACATAAAGCTTATCAATGCCAACAACGATCAGACTGTCAGAATATGAACAAACCACAACTGTATTACAAAGTAAAGGAAAAAAGAAAAAGCCAAACACTGAATCAAATGGCAACCAAAGAGTTATCATATTAAAGAAAGTGATACAGTTGTAAAACATTACTGACAATGAAAAGACTTTAGAAAATTCTGGAGAAATGAAAAAAAATATAGGCTTTTATCCTTTACTTTGATAAAGCCAAAGGTCAATGGACCTCTCTTTATATAGCCTAGTGGTTAACAAACTTGGCATTAAAAGAAACCAATCTGTTTGACCTCTAACCAGCCTAACTTTGTAACTAATCTAGTAATGGGATTACCAAAATAGTTACAACCAATCAGCTGTTTCAACAACACAACTTAAAGAGCCTGGGATGAGCTTTAATCACAAATAGCTTTAATATCCTCCCTGCACTCTCCCACCCTCTCCTTTTTTAACACCCTCAACTTATCGAGAAAACCTTCATTTTATCTCCGAACATCTAAAAATAAGACTTGACAAGGGTTTAGTGAGACCATCAGTTGCTTGTTCTTGAGATGGAACATAGTTGACACGAACTTGGTCTTGTGCGACTTTATCTCGAACAAAGTGTACATCTAACTCCACATGTTTAGAACAAGAATAAAACATAGGATATGCCGACATAGCTATTGCACTAGTGTTGTCACTCTAAACTACGGGTGTTGTCGGTTGAATTCCTAGATCACTTAGAAAAGCACATATCCATGTAATCTCAGAGATAACGTCGGCTATACTTTGGTATTCTGCTTCAAATGTAAAGCGAGAAACTGATTTTTTTTCTTTGAACACCAAGCGACTAAACAATCATTCACATATACACAATAACCGGTGGTCGATCAACGATCATCCAAGCTACTTGCCCAATCAGCTCGGTGTATGCTACCACACTTATCACTCTTTTTTCGGACGGTGTAAACGCTAAGTCAAGATCTAAAATTTCAGCAAGATACTTTAAGATTTGCTTGACTACCGCTAGATGTGTTTCACATGGTTTATGCATAAACTGAGTAGTCCTGTTTACACTAAAAGTGATATCTGGACGAGTATGACAAACGTATAAAAGAGCCCCAACCAAGCTTCGATACTCTTGGACATCGTGTAGAGGACTTCCACCGTCTTGAATTAACTTGGTGGATGTTAACATCAGTGTTGGAGTTGGTTTAGCCTGATGCATCTTGGCTTTTTGTAATAAATCGAGAACAAATTTTTTATGACTTAGAATGATGGAATCACCCACACGAACAACTTCAATTCCAAGGAAAAATGTCAAGCTGCCAAGATCTTTGAGAGCAAATTTGTTACTCAGCTTGATTATAACGCTTTCATCATGTTGTGTGGATTCTCCGGTGACTATAATGTCATCCACATACACTATCAAGTATGTAACGACACTATCTTCATTGTTGATGAAGAGCGAGGCATCGACTTTTGACTCCCGAAAGCCTATCTCGAGTAGAAACGTTCGAAGCATATTGTACCAGTTCCGAGGCGCTTGGCGCAGTCCATATAAGGCCTTTTACAGGCAACAAACTAGTTTGGACCCATCATCACTAGTTTGTTCAAACCCTGATGGTTGTCGCATAAACACTTCTTCATCGAGCTCGTCATTTAGAAAGGCATTATTAACATAAACCTGTTGAAGGCTCCACTTATTTGTGACAGCAAGAACTAAGACGATGTTAAGAGTAGCAAACCGAACAATCGGACTGAATGTATCTTTAAAATCTTGCCCCGGAATCTGAGAGAACCCTTTCGCCACTAAACGAGCTTTATACCGAGACACTGTTCCATCGGGATTTCGTTTGAAACGAAACAACCATTTGCACCCAATCGTACTCCTTCATTCTGGCAATGTAACAAGCTTCCAAGTCTGATTTTTTACCAGCGCATCATACTCAGCAAGGATGACTTTTTTCCATTCAGGGGATGCCAAAGCTTGTTGAATGGTGGCTGGTACTTCCTCTTCGAGTTGAATATCAATAACAAACAATTCGGGTTTAAAAATACCCCTCTGGCTATGAGTAATCATAGGGTGACTTTTCAAATTATGACTCTGTCGCGCTTCATTTTGATCCAAACCAATGTTATCTTCTAAGGTTGGGTGACCCTCATTACAATCAACACCTTCAAAGTCAACAGTAGCCACGGGTTCAAACTCAACATTGGGCTCAAGGTCAGCATTGTTGACACGTTCATCACTGTCTCCAACTGTATCGACAAGTGCCTTGAAATGTTGGTCATCCTCATCTTCCAGCCGTTGATCATCAAGTACAGCAACATCCGCAGGATATTGACCAGGTGACCCATCAGACCTTTGAACAATATTATCCGTTGGGCAATGCTCAGTACTATTAATAGGATTGCCGCTACACGATGCACACCCAGAGCTAGTAATAAGAATAACCATGGTTTGTCTTATAGGTGTACCAGCTAAGCTCGTCACAAGGGTTGCACGTGACTCCAAGTTATGCTCGATTAACTCCATCAACCACGAGAATGGTTGACAGGTTGCAAAACTCGCCACCCCAATCACTTTGAACTTCCTTTATCTCTGTCCCAAATTGAGTCTTAACAAACTTAGAGAACTGTTGATATGCCTGAATAGCCTGAGATTTGTTTCAAATGAGATAAACCCATGTATGCCGATTGCAGACATCAACAAACGAGACGCAATACGAAAAACCAGCCGAGGATACATGAGCCGACCTCATAGATCAGTGAAAATAAGTTGAAATGGGTTATTATAGACAGACTCAGAGACAAGAAAGGGTAGCTTATGGCTTTTCCCTTGTTGGCAAGATGCACAAACAGATTGTTTATTTCCTTTCAAAAGAATATTACAATCTTTCAGAGCTTTGCTAAACGTAGCATGGGCAGGATGTCCCAGCTGGCGGTCCAAAACTCTATATTAGAAGAAACAGTATAAGAAGAATACAACTCATAGGGAAATTAATCATTATTACAAGAAGTAAATTGACTGAAGCTGGACTCAACTCTCAAACCACCAGCAGTCACAGCATCCTTATTGAAAGTATAAAGACCATCTTCTTCAACACCTCACATCAGAACATCTTTTGTAACTTTATCATGCACCACACAATGTTTGGCATGAAACTCGAAATACACCCTATAATCACTAGCAAACTTTGAAACAGAGAGCAGGTTTTTAGTAACTTGAGGCACAATCAAAAGATTATGCAACAACAAGGCTCTTGACACAGAATTAAGGCAAGTATGACCAACTTTAGAAATGTAGAGCCCCTTACCATCGCCAACAGTAAGTTTACCTGGTCCGATAAAATTAGAGCATTGATGCGTAGCTGATGCATCAGGTGAAACATGATGTGTGGCCCCTGTGTCTATATACCACGCATCAGACTACCTTGAAGTAGAAGGACCGCTATGAGAATTGCATTGAGTACACCCGCGGGAACCAACCTCCATCCCTGCAATATGACAAGCTGGAGTGACATTAGAACTGTCAACAGAACAAGTATTCACAGATAAGGTGCCTTCATTAACACGATACTTGTTGGTGCTGGCGGTAACCCCTGCAAAAGTTTTGTCAAAATGATGATAACACTGGTCTACTAAATGACCCAATTTACCACACAATTGGCATTGGAAACGGTTCCAAGAACACCCTCATTCACCATTACTCGACTAAAGACGCCCGATATTGCCACCGTTACCCGATTAATTACCAAATGCGGCAGTGAACTGGAAATTGTGAGCACTCGTTGAAGCCGGCAAGGCCTGATCGTACATCACTTGTTGTGCCTCAGCATCTACTAAGATTGCAGTAAACCCTTTAATGATGAACAGATCACGGCTCGTAGTGATTACGGTAACAAAATGATGATATTCGATAGGCAGTCTATTCAAGATAGAAGCAATGTGTTCGGTGGTGGACACGGGACTGCCGCAAGAAGCCAAGGCATTACAAATTTCCTTGACTTTAGAAATGTAGGCCCTCATGCTCAGAAATCTTTTTGTAAGAGACTGTAGTCACCTATTTTATCCGGCCCTCACCCATTTAAGTATTGATATCCAAAGAAATATAGTATATGTTATTTCATTTGATTATTGTAGAATCCAAAAAACAGATCCAAAAATGAAAACCCAAAAAATATATATAGTTGGTCCTTTGTATATGTTAGAGTCCATAAACAAAAAATAATAAAACCAAAATCCATTAATTTGATCCATTTATTACAAAGAGGAGCCAATGTTTTATAAGCCCAATTCAGCCTTACAATAAAAAAACCCCTAAGGGCTTATTTTTTCCTTTGAGCTGCCAGTCTCCCTCTGCCGCTGAATCAAGTTCGATCTAACGGTCCTGGATAAACCCTAGAGAACCTTAATCCTCAGGCCTTGTGCCGCATAGCCCCACACCATTGGATCTGGGAGATGATCGACGGACCAGATTGAAGCAAATGAAGCTCACATGGATCGTCACTCGCGCGTGAGGACCACGTGCTCGACCGTTCGACTCCCTTGATCGTTCGGTTCCAGTTTACGAGCACTGATGGCCGTGAACCGCCGTTCCCTCGCCGTCGTTCGTGACCGCCGTAACATGCAAGCTAGAAATGAGGTTACACTTCGAATTAAAACGAAAGAAAAAGGAAGAAATCAGATTGAAATCAAACGTAATGGCAAGGAATCATGGTTGAAGACACAATCACAACAAACATGGGAAGAATCAGTCGAATCGGACCAAATCTGGTCAACACCGAATAAATCAAATTGTTAGATTTTAGGGTTTCCATTTGTAATCGGGGAAATGATTTCTTTCCCCTTGTTCATACATGTAACCAGCCTATAAAAAGCCATTGAATCACCGATTGTAATACACACGATTCAAGAGAAGCAATAACAAAAGCAATTTCCAGTCAAATTCAAAGGTATTTTATACCTATTATAATTCTTTTTGCATCCATTTTCTGGTTTTTGATTCAAAAAGGGAAGAGAGGGGCACGGGTTTTACCGATCAAGGCAGTGGAAGCAGTCGTCGGAGCACCACGCCGTGGCCAGCGTCGAACTCGAAAGTCGGAGCCGAAGCGGACTGTCGTTGGAAGCTCGCCGCCGGCTGAGGTCCACGACGACCGATGTGGAGGAGCGCCACGAACTGCCGCCGGAATATGGAGATCACAGCGGTGTTCATCATCTCTAGATGAACAATACAGAGAATTTGAAGGTTGAGGGGATTCATTCGGTGGGGAAAATGAAACAAAAAATGAAATTGGTTATAATTATTATATTATATACTCGACCCGTTGGAGTGACCTGGATCCGACCCGCTCCATTATACGACCCGCGCCCTTCTTTCTTCAGTCTTCTACTTCGGCCCTCACTGTTTGCTTTCTCACACTTCAGTCATTTTTCATTTTAATTTCATTCTTCAATTTTAATTTTCTTGCAATTTTGTCCTTTTTTATGTTTAATTTGTTTATCTATTTTCTCTTAAGCACCCATTTTAAAATGTAAAAAACTAAAAATTAGTATAACCTTTAAGAATCTGATTTCTTGATCTAAAATTTGTTCACCTCTTTAAAATATATACTTTAGGCTTATAAATTTATATTTACCCATAGAGATATAGGGTTGTATTCATTTGTAACTTAAATAATACTTAGTAACAAAATCCTAGGGTATAGGGTCCCTTTTTACATAATATATTTCTTTTAACTAACTCGGTAATTTTTCTTAGATCATTAAATATGCTTTTAATTAAAATTTGTCAAATAGAGCCTTTTAAGTTTAGTCACCTTAATCACTTAATAATTGTCATTGTATGACTAGAAACAAAATAAATAAGGAAAATAAAATATCATACAAAAAGGTTTTCTTGCACAATGAAAACGAGGTGTATTTTCAAATAGGGTTAATTCGTCTTCCCCTAGCCGTTGCCGGAATGATCGGGACTCCTATGAGAAAGTACATTTTCGAATTTTAAAGATTAATACCTTAATTCCTCTGCATCTAAATTGATTTGAATTTTCTCAGTTGTGAGCGAATTTGAGCCAATTTTAGAACTTAGGGATTTTAGTATTAATCCATGCATGCATGCATTCGGATTATGAGGAAAATATTAGTGATCAAGTAAGCGTCATTTTTACGGGCATTGTGGGGGTGCTAATCCTTCCCCACATGTAATCGTGCCCCTGAACCCTTGAGATTTTGTAATATCTGGTTTGTTTTTAGGTTTTTGGTCTGCCTAATACCATAAAAGGGATCGGTGGTGACTCCGTTGTTACAGCTTGGCGACTCCACCGGGGAATGTTTAAGATGGCACAACTTTTACTTGATCGCGAGTTATTTTCCTTAGTAATCTATTGCATTCTTTTTGTGTGCATTATTCTTGGTGCTATAAATTGTTTGCATCAGTACATAAGCCTTCTACCCGAGCTGTATCAAACTTAAGTGGAAGAGAATAGCTATGCCTTCGTGAGTAACACTCCGAATAGGCTAGTGAAAGACTTCCGGGGTCTATAGTACTTATGCTTTCGTGAGTAACCCTCCAGACGGGCATAACGGAAATGCATCCCCTCGAGTCGTGTTGGATTCACACGCATGTGATAGGCTAGAATCAAACATCTTGTCCACCTTGGAGGAGGGGATAAGGGCGGCTCGAGAACCCTTCTAGATCTAAATCCACATGAATGTATGTTTTAGTAAGCCCACCCCATTAAACCCTGTGAAGCCATAGGTTTTGCTTTTCGTTTATTGCTTTACTTTCTAAATTGTATCCTTGCGTTTTATCTCATTATTTGTACATACTAACACATTTTTGATTCTTTTAGAGCATACATCACATTGCATCCACTAGGTATTCCAAAATACTGTTCGGTCATAGATCACGAGTATTCGGGTCGCATTGTCCAGTTTTGGAGTCCTCCGCTCGAACATAGAGGTTTGAAGTGAGTCCACGAAGCTCCAACACCGACATGGAGATAGCGTGCAGAAAGGGACCACCATTGATCTTCCAAGACAAGTGTACATGGGTTTGCCACATAATCATCTATCCGGGTTAGTCATTGTATGGGAAAGCCTGGAAGCTCAGGATCGAGCCGTGTTCGCCCAAAGGTATGGGGATATAGCCCTTTTGCTCAGGGTGGAAGTAGAAGAATCAATTTTGTAATACCCCAAAATTTACTAAGTTTATTAAGGGTCATTTAGTACTAAGATAATACCTTAAAAGCTAACTTAGTTGGTTGGATTCCAACTAGATTTAGTAAAATTTTTACAAGAATGGCAAACTAGTAAATAAAAACTAGTTGGAGGGCAAATTGGTCATTTGGTCCCAATGGCAATTTTGAAATATTTAAAAAGTTATAAGGGAAATTTTGGAAAGAGAAAATGGAATATTAAATCTTGGCCCTTGATTGATGATAAAATCAATCTCAACCATTGGATGAAAAAGGGCAAAATTATAATTTCACTATTAAATGAATTTAATATTCATTTAATAGATATATGTGTAAAATAATGGTAAAAAGATGAACCAAATGTTCATCTTTTCCAGGAAAAAACGTGAGGGCTAGGGAAGGAAAGAAAATTTTTCCAAGCTCAATTCAAGCCCCGAAACTCGGTTTTCAGGTAATCTCTTCAACTACAAAGTTGTTCTACTCTTCAAGCTCTATATTTTGATATCAATAATTCATGGAATCCATGCTTGATTGATGAGAATTTACATGAGAAATAAATTAGGGTTTATGGATCAAATTGGGGCTTTTGAGATTTTATGATTCCATGATTGAATTCAAGTTGAAATCAAGCTAGTATGATGTTAAAAATCATGATATTGAGTTGGGATTTAAGTTTTACATGTTTTGATTATTATGAAGATGATTAGGGTTTATGGATTCAAGTTTAATTTAGGGTTTGTGATGTTGAAATAATGACTTAGTAAGCTTGAATTGTTGTTTGGAAGCAAAACCCTAAGTTAAATTATGTAGGGACCATTTTGGAAAATTGAAAAGTTGAAGGACCAAATCTTAATTTTTAGAATTTGGAGTGTATTTATGTTATTAATGATGTTAGAGATAAGAAAATGAAGTTAGAATGCCAAATTGATGTTGAATTGAATTAGTGACCATTTTAACAATTTGTCAAAGTTAAGTGACCAAATCGAAATGGAAGTTTTGTATGGGGGCTAAATCTGAATTTTAGTTGTAATGATGGAATTAAGGTAGTAATGTTGAATTGAGGACTAAATTGCAAAGTTAAGAAGCATGAATCCTTATCTTTGCATTTTAGTACCTATTTCGGTAAATAAGGAAAATTAGGATGAATTATTGTGAATAATTATTTGGTGAAGAATGTGATGAGTTGGTGGTTTAAAGCTAGTGATTGGACTAAATTGAAAAGTGGATAAGTAAGGAAAAGTTAGTATAAAAGTTGAAGTTGTTTATGGAAGTTGTGTAGAAAAACTGGTTTATGGCAGTAACTTTGAAAGTTCACCATAAATTATACAAAAATGGTTAGAAGGTGAATTTTATACCGATGTAAATATTTGTTCGTCTAGTTTCGTGTCCAACAAACGAAAACTGATTTCGAGTTCCGAGTAAAAAGATATGAATTTTTAAGTGGTGAAAGATAAAAAAACAGTATAGCAGGCTGTTCCGAAATTCAATTCTGGAAATTGACTTTGAAAATTCGTCATAAATCGTACAAGTTGAATTTGGGCTATTAATTTATATGGTTGAAAAGCTTATTGAATCTAGTTTCTTTCAGAACAAACGGAATCAAATTCTGAGTTGTATATTATTTTATAGAAATATTTCTTGGGAGGTACTACAAACTACCAGAAAATGAGAATTGATACACTTTGTATCTAAGGTTGATTAGTAAGCTTGAAAAGGGTTAATGGAAGTTCAAATTGGTCACTAAGGACCATAATGAGTTTTTGAACAATACAAGGAAGAAAGGAAAATGTTTGGAAATTTTTATATTCGATTGATTATATTGGACAATATGTCTAAGATATTGTTAGATTGGAATCTAACAAATATTTTACTTATTTGAATTATGAAGTTAAGTTCGAATCAACGAAGGTTTAAGGTACAATGAAGGAAAGGATCGAAGAGGACTTAGTGAGGCATACTAATACATGGCCCAGGTGAGTGCAATGCATACATAACATTATACGTAGATGTTTTATATATCACCGGTAAGACTTGCGATGAGTCTACCTGGTTTATATATTGCCATGATAATTATGTCATTGATCATACATTTGACATACTTTAAATATGTCAAAGGTTGAAAATAAATGCATTGATCACTAGTTATTGATGATGATTTACTATTAATGTTATTCGGTTATGAACTGCTTCATGTTAATATAAATTGATATACATTGCCATGAATGAAATATTTGATGATATAAAGCCCAAGTTTGATATAGAGGTTCAAAGGTATAGTTGGCTAGCCATAGAGTCATAAACAGCTGTATAAAGATTCTAAGCACTTCAGGTAAAGTGCAAATTTTATAAATACTCATTGAGGAGTATACTCATGCATGGTTTGAGTATACAAACTTATTACGGGTGCTAAACACTTCAGAGTATTTTCATAAAAACTCAACGAGGGATATATTGTATACTTCGATAAGTATACAAAAGCACTTCGGTGCTAAGCACTCTCGGTAGAGTGCAAATAATATACATACTCAAGAAAGGTTGGGTATGGGGGGATGACTCGTGCACATAGAATCTCTTAATTCGATACCTTGAGCTAAGTAAACTGAATTGAAATAAAAAAATAGAATGATAAGCTTGAAAGCTTGCAGACAGAGTTGGAAAAAGGTATTGGTAAGCATTGAAAGCTTACGGATGGAAATGACACCAATATTTGTAAGATCTAATCTTATCACTTTGATATACATATATGCGATTACATATTTAATTATGTTAATGAGCATGTAATGGTGAGATGATCATATGCATTATTAATAATTAATAATTAATATTGAGATTGATATTATGATAATTGCACTTAAATTTAAATTATTGCCTCACTAAGTAAATACTTAACGTGTAACTGTTTTACACGTAGGAAAGAAGAAATGGTTGGAGTAAAGTGCATATACAAACATCATCAATTAATAATAGATACATCAGTATCAGTAAGATATCTTTTGATACTGTTTGATATTTACTAGTTGGCATGCATATTAAAAGGGTATGCCTGCTCTGATAGAATTTGTATTTTATTTGGTATCTGGATGAATTTTAAATCAGACAGCTTTTAGGCAGTTTTATTAATTATACCAATACAATTAAATTGATAAATTGCTGCCTGAAAATAAACTCAATTTGAAGATAAAAATATTATTTTTAAACTTTACTTGAATAACTAGATTTGTAAATAAAAACTAAATACATTGTAATATTTTTAAAGAAACAAAATTTTACCGAATTACAAATGTAGAGGGTTTTACGAATGTTTTGTGATACCTCTGACTCGTATTCAGTGTTGGATACGGGAAAAGGGGTGTTACATTTATTGGTATCAGAGCTGCAGGTTTAGCCGATCCTCAGCCTAAATGGAAGTGGTTTTATGTTAAAAAGAGTATACATGCCACTAGGATATCAATATTACTGATATGTTGTTTTTACAATTTGATTGATGTCGCTCCTTACTAATGTAAATTGAGAGGAATTATAAGAAATATTTGAGTCAAGAAAGATTGATGAACTGGTAAATTGAAAGCTTTGTAAGGAATCAAGAGTAGTAACAATAAGGTTAATAATAACCCTTCGGATAAATCTGAACAAGAAAGGGGCACTAGTACAACATGAAGTGCCTGTGCCGGATTAAGGAATTGAAAAGTTTAGAAACACCTAAATTGAAAGGAAAATCAGATTAAGGTCCAGTGATTGTTGATTTATAACTGAATAATCTATGGATTACACTGGACGGATACTGAGAAATTGGATGGAGCTATTTTGTTGCTTCGAGATTTAAGCTAGATTAGAAAACCATTTGAATTTGCTTCATAGCCAGGATTGCACATATCAGTTCGAGTTTATAACATCAGGACTGATAAAGATTGGGATGATTCGAAAATCATAGAAGGTACATCTCATATTTTTGGATAAACCTGTATTGATGTTGATGGGTCCTAGCTTTACACATTCGTATATAAGTATGCAGATGAATGGTGAATGAGATATCCTTATAGAACCCATTTCAAGTAATATAGCGATCACGAATTTATTGGGTTGTAATGTAAGGGCGAGCTGAACATATGGAATTGCTCGATAAAAACATAAGAAATAGAGTTCCCGATAAACTTAATGGAATTATTTTTTGAGGAGTCTAAGATGATTGTGGGCATGAATTGGTTACCTTCCTATCAGGTCATGATGAATTGTCGCATAAAGTGATTAATATTGAAAAACATGGAAGGCACTAAAATAGTAGTAGTTGATAAAAGGGTAAACCTCTTTTCTAATGTAATTTCAGTTTTTATTAAGAAAATTGTTGTTATAAGGTTGCTAAGTTTTCTTAGCAAATGTAGTACATGCTCGGGCTGTTGAAGTTAAATTGAAAAATAACTCGACTATCCAAAAATATCCAGATGTATTCCCAGATGAATTACTCTGAATTACCTCTAGATTGAGAGGTGAAATTCAAAATAAAGATGTTACCAGGCATTGCGCCTAAATTAATGGCCCCGTATAAAATGGCTTCGACCGAACTTCGAGATTTAAAGGTACAAATTGCAAGGAATGTTAGGTCGATGTTTTATAAAGTCAAGTGTGTCATCTTGAGGGCACACCAGTGTTAATTGTGAAAGAGAAAGACTGATTTCTATCAGCTCGAGAAGGTAAAAGTAAAGAATAAATATCTTCTTCCGAAGACTGACGATCTTTTGATTAGTTAAAAAAATCAAGGAAGAAGAAATTCTAAAGATAGCTTTTCGGACTCGGATGAATACTTTGAGTTCGTGATGATACCTACGGCATTTATAAGCCTAATGAACCAAGTATTCTAATTTTGCTTGGACCAATTTTTGGTAGAATTCATTGAGTATATTTTGGTCTATTCAAAGGAAAAAGGAAGAATAAGATGCCCATTTTGCATTGTTCTTCAGACCTTTCGAGAAAAGAAGCTATATGCTAAATTGTTAAAGTATGAGTTTGGTTGTATAAAGTTGTTTTATTAGTTATGTGGATTGGGCAATGGGAATAAGAATAGACCTCAAGAAAGTACAAATTATAGTTGAATGGAAACCTCTGAAAAATGTTTTAGAGGTTTAGAATTTCTTGATGATTGTCTCCTCATTGACCAAGCTATTGAGGAAAGAAATGTCGTTCAGTTGAACCGATCAATGCTAAGAAATCTTTGAGACATTAAAGCAGATCTTAATAGAAGCCACAGTACCAGTACAACCATAATCGGGTAAAGATTATGTGGTGTATAGCGATGCTTCTTATAAAAGTTTGGGATGCGAACTTATGCAAGAAGGAAAAGTAATGGTCTATGCTTGAGACAATTTAAGATATACGAGAGGAATTATCTTACTTAGAATTTGGAGCTAGCAATGGTTGTATTTGCTTTAAAGGATATAACATCATTATTTATACAGTGAACGATGCTATATTTATATAGGTTATAAAAGTTTAAAGTATATGCTTTCTAAAGAAGAGTTAAACTTGACGTAAAGAAGTTGGATTGTGCTTTTTAAGAATTATGATATGGTCATTGACTATCATCCAGAAAAAGCTAATGTGATAGCTGACGCTCTCAGTCGAAAGACAATTGTTGCCTTAAGAGCTATGAATGCAAGATTGGCATTAAAAGAAGATGGTGTTTTGATTGTCAAGTTAAGAATAAAATTTACCATATTAGATTAAATAATATATCTTTCAAGAAAGGATAAAAATGTTGTCAAGGTGCAAACAAGTGGAAAAGAGTGAAATTGAAAACTTGGAAGTTAGGTTTGATAGATATTTGTATTATCAAGGAAGAATTTCTATCTCAATGATGGAAACTATATGTTGACCCTGAAGGAAAAGATATTTAATATGAAGTTAAGGATAAAGTATTCCTTAAAAGTTTCACCTTGGAATAAGGTGTTATGGTTTAGACAAAGAGAAAGTTAAGTTCAAAATTTATTGGGCTACAAGAAATTGTGAAAGGAGTTAGTCTGATAGTTAAGCTTAATAGTTAGTTTTATCTTTGGAAATGAACAAGATTCATAATGTATCGATGCTCTGGAAATATTGATTAGACCCCTCATATGTTATTACTCCAGAGAAAATAGAGATTCAACCGGATTTAAGCTATAAAAAAAACTGGTAAAGATCCTAACACATGGAGTCAAAGAACTAAGAAAACAAGACAATCCTTTTTGTTAAAGTTCTTTGACAAAAAAATCACAAGGTTAAAGAAAATATTTGAGAGAAATAAGAAGAAAATATAAGAAAATAGTTTCCTCACCTTTTGGAACCAAGTAAGTGTTGAAAAATTCGAGGACAAATTTTCTTAAGGGGGAGAGAATTGTAATACCCCAAAATTTACTAAGTTGATTAAGGGTAATTTAGTACTAAGATAATAGCTTAAAAGCTAACTTAGTGACTAAAATGACAAAAATACGAAAGTTGGGATTTCTTTAATTATGGGTTTTGGAAAGGAAATTTCTACGGTTTAAAGGTATCATGTGATAGATAGTGAATCGAATAAGGTATTCTTAAAGTTTAGTTGAATACCAAGGAAATTGGAATGGAAATTGAAGTTTAAAAGTTTAGTGACCAAAATGTAAATTTTGAAAATTTTATAGCTAAAGTATAAACTTTGGAAAAGTTTGTAGACTAAAGTTGTAATTTCCCAAAATTTAAGGGTTTTTATTTCATAAATAAATATATCACCTAAGGGTGTGAATCGAATGCAAAATTGTTTGTTCGATCTGATACTTCGATTATTGGGAAAATCCCAGTTAAAGTTTAAGTGGAATTCAGATACCCGAATCGAATTGAATTTTTTTTGAAGTTTTACCATATGATAGAGAAAGGTTATAAAAGTCATTTCCAAGTGTTGGAAACATTATTAGTTCGATTCAAGATGAATCCTACAGTTTATTTTTGAGTAAAGGATTATTTGTCAGTATATTGGATCGAATGGAAATTTTGGAGACTGATCCAAAAGATATGGAAAAAAATTCATAAAATATTACTTTATGAATATTTTATTATAGTTGGTTGGATTCCAACTAGATTTAATTAATTTTTTTACAAGAATGGCAAACTAGTAAGTAAAAACTAGTTGGATGGCAAATTGGTCATTTGGCCCCAATGGCAATTTTGAAATATTTAAAAAGTTATAAGGGCAATTTTAGAAAGAGAAAATGGAATATTAAATCTTGGCCCTTGATTGATGATAAAATCAATCTCAACCATTGGATAAAAGGGGCAAAATTGTAATTTCACTATTAAATGAATTTAATATTCATTTAATATGTTCATCTTTTCGAGCCAAAAATGTGAGGTCTAGGGAAAGAAAGAGAAAAAATTTTCCAAGCTCGATTCAAGCCCCGAAACTCCGTTTTCAGGTAATCTCTTCAACTACAAGGTTGTTCTACTCTTCAAGCTCTATCTTTTGATATCAATAATTCATGGAATCCATGCTTGATTGATGAGAATTTACATGAGAAATAAATTAGGGTTTATGGATCAAATTGGGGCTTTTGAGATTTTATGATTCCATGATTGAATTCAAGTTGAAATCAAGCTAGTATGATGTTAAAAATCATGATATTGAGTTGGGATTTAAGTTTTACATGTTTTGATTATTATGAAGATGATTAGGGTTTATGGATTTAAGTTTAATTTAGGGTTTGTGATGTTGAAATAATGATCTAGTAAGCTTGAATTGTTGTTTGGAAGCAAAACCCTAAGTTAAATTGTGTAGGGACCATTTCAGAAAATTGAAAAGTTGAAGGACAAAATCTGAATTTTTAGAATTTGGAGCGTATTTATGTTATTAATGATATTAGAGATAAGAAAATGAAGTTAGAATGCCAAATTGATGTTGAATTGAATTAGTGACCATTTTGACAAATTGTCAAAGTTAAGTGACCAAATCGAAATAGAAGTTTTGTATGGGGGCTAAATCTGATTTTTGGTTGTAATGATGGAATTAAGGTAGTAATGTTGAATTGAGGACTAAATTGCAAAGTTAAGAAGCATGAATCCTTATCTTTGCATTTTAGTACCTATTTCGGTAAATAAGGACAATTAGGAATAATTGTTGTGAATAATTATTTGGTGAAGAATGTGATGAGTTGGTGGTTTAAATCTAGTGGTTGAACTAAATTGAAAAGTAGAGAAGTAAGGAGAAGTTAGTATAAAAGTTGAATTTGTTTATGGAAGTTGTGTAGAAAAACTGGTTTATGGCAGTAAATTTGAAAATTCACCATAAATTATACAAAAATTGTTAGAAGGTGAATTTTATACCGATGTAAAGATTTGTTCATCTAGTTTCGTGTCCAACAAACAGAAACTAATTTTGAGTTCCGAGTAAAAAAATATGAATGTTTAAGTGGTGAAAGGTCAGAAAACAGTATAGCAGGCTGTTCCGAAATTCAATACTAGAAATTAACTTTGAAAATTCACCATAAATCGTACAAGTTGAATTTGGGCTATTAATTTATATGGTTGAAAAGCTTATTGAATCTAATTTCTTTCAGAACAAACAAAATCGAATTCCGAGTTATATATTATTTTACAGAAATATTTCTTGGGAGGTGCTGCAAACTACCAGAAAATGAGAATTGATACACTTTGTATCTAAGGTTGATTAGTAAGCTTGAAAAGGGTTAATGGAAGTTCAAATTGGTCACTAAGGACGATAATGAGTTTTTGAACAATACAAGGAAGAAAGGAAAATGTTTGGAAATTTTTATATTCGAATGATTATATTGGACAATATGTCTAAGATATTGTTAGATTGGGATCTAACAAATATTTTACTTATTTGAATTATGAAGTTAAGTTCGAATCAAGGGAGGTTCAAGGTACAGTAAAGGAAATGATCAAAGAGGACTTAGTGAGGCATACTAATACATGACCCAGGTGAGTGCAATGCATACATAACATTATACATAGATATTTTATACATCATCGGTAAAACTTGCGATGAGTCTACCTGGTTTATATATTGTCATGATAATTTTGTCATTGATCATACATTTGACATACTTTAAATATGTCAAAGGTTGAAAATAAATGCATTGATCACTATTTATTGATGATGATTTACTATTAATGTTATTCGGTTATGAACTGCTTCATGTTAATATAAATTGATATATGGTAAGTGTTCAAAAGTACTATTTTTATTACCCTTTTTACTCATATTATTGTTAGACTTAAGCTCATATTAGTTGCATAATTAGTCATTCATGCATTAATTCATGTTTCCTTCCATCGTTGAGCTTGATTGCATAACTTGGTTGTTTTTCTGGGAAAAGATGCTGCTTTGGTGTGTTTTGTGTGTATGTGCAGGATCAGTTGCCAAAGCAATTCATGAAGGAGATGCCGATCTAGTTGCCAGGGCAATGCATGAAGGAGATGCCCAGTTAGTTGCCAAGGCAATTGTCGACAAAGAATAAGGTGATATGTTAGTCGAAATTGATGACTAGACAAGCCCAAGATGACATGGAGCAAAGCTAAATCCCAAAGGAGTTTGATTTCCATGAAGAGGTTAAAGAAGAATTAAATTCCAAGAAGATATGAGAAGTTCTAGAAGGAATATAATTATAATAAAGAATTATATTCTTTAAAGATAATTTAATTCCAACTTAATTTCCTCATCAAAGAAGGACTTTGACCTAGCCCTATAAATAGATCACCAAGCCGTCAACTCCAAGTAAGCAAGAGGAGGGAAAATTTTGACAACTCCAAAGGGCAAGAGGAGAGAAATTTTGACAAGAGAGCAAGGGGGAGAGAGTTCAATTTCTTCTTCTTCTTCTTTACTTCCATTAGATTCAAGGTTTGAGGATTATTCTTTGTATATCTTTTGAACCCAACCATGAACTAACTTGATTGGTTGGGGTTATTGTGTTTTGTTGTTGTGAAAAACAATTGGATTTTGTTTAGGTAATAAGAGTTTGCACTTTCAATTCAAGGTGTACTTATTCTTGGTTCTTATTCTTGTTTGCGAGTGAATTGGGAGAGGATCTCGTAACTTCATCTATTTATCTAATACCGGGAGAGTTAGATTCAAGAAACGAATGAGTATGGTCTTTATTCAATCTATTAATCGTGAAGATTAATCCGACTTAGGAATAAGTTAAGGATTTCAACGGCTAAGAGGAGCACAAGATTGGTTGTTGTTCACCCTTGATTCACGCAGGGATGTATTATCAAGGCATGCACAAGTAGCTAGAGTTTCGAATTAGGGATAAGAAGAAACCATTGAAGAACGCTTTGCCAAACCTTGAAGTTGCTGCCCAGACGCCTAAGTAGTTGCCCAGCTAGTAACCCAGGCAACCATCGATTAGTTGCCAAGGCAACCCCGCTGTGCAAGTTGCCCTTGCACTCTTTTACCATGACAATCCAATCGGCTATCACTCCACAACTCACGATAACCTGGCCTATTCTCTCTCTTTTGATTTCATCTATTCTTTTAGTTTATTGCTCTTAGTTTACTCGTTAATTAGAACTCCTATTATCAGTTGTGTTTTTACTTTTCACAGTGCAATAACTTAAGCAAAGTGGCCCAAACAAATCCCTGTGGAGACGATACTCGATACTCATATCACTTTATTACTTGCGACGTGTATACTTGCACAATTGCGTAGCACTTATTACACGCAACAAGTTTTTGGCGCCGTTGTCGGGGATTGTCAATTGGTGTTAGTTGTTTTTGTTATTGCATTTTTTTCTCTTAGTTTGACTAACTTTTCTTTTTGTTTGTTTTATCAAAAAAAATTAGGTGCACTACAAGTTAAGGGACATCAACATGTCAGGAAATAAAAGCCGATCTATTCAAGAGTTGATGTTGGAAGATATGAATCAATCCAATCAAGAGTTTCTTGCACCCTTTGATGATTACCTATACCAACCGAGAAAAGCCCAAAGAGCCTATACCGTGGAAAAATCTTGTGCTATGTGTGGAGAACATCATGTGTTTGAAAATTGCCTCACATTTTTGGTGTATATGACTACATGGAGGACCATAGAGGGAACCAACAGCAAAATTCTTCATGGTATGGTCAAAAAGCTCAAAATTGTTTTTACCATAACAATTTTGCCGCAGCAACAGATATGCCATTGCAATGTAGTCCTTTTCAAGAGCATTCCAATTCCTTGGAGGAAACGTTGCTAGCTTCCTTGGCTAGACTTGACGTATCAATTGAAGAGATTCAAGAGCTATCAAAGTCCATGGTTACGAGGATAGCTCAGTGGGATGCAACCTTGGGGGATTCAGAAGATCAATTTGGGAGATCTACATATGTCATGGATAATATGCAACAATAATTCATTCCTAGGGATACTGAAGTCCCAAGGCAAGAAGACAAGGAACAATGCAAGGAAAGCTCTCCGATGTGTGAGGAACAACTAAAACCTCAAAGTCGAGAGTATGTTGATGAGAAAGACTACCCAACACTTGATATGTCTAAGCAACAAATTACCTCGGCAATGATTGAGGAGCCTGAACAGAGCAATGCCGCGACAACACTCAGTGAAGCTGAGAACAACAATACTACAGCAAATTCTGAGGAACCTGATGCCCAGAAGGTTACAATATGGATGCTGAAGCAGGAATCTGTAGATTGCTCTTATCTACAGTTGCCACAGCAATTGCACGACCACATGCAAGATCAACGAGATGATAATACTTTGCCAATGGAATATGAGCAGGTACTGGTTGAACCTTTTGAATTCTTTAAAAACTCACCTCGTCCATTGCAGGTATATCTTGAGGAACCGATGTTGGTAGATTTGAAGCCATCGAAATCTCTACTGATGGAGATGTTTGAGAGGCCAAAAGAAAAAGGTGTTTGGATTCGTAAAGCTTTTCAGAAAATTGGTTATTCCCTTGACTTACAACAAACTTTGGCAACTGATTGCCACGGCAATTGGCTAGAGTAGCAATTGCCACGACAACGAAGGCTACATGCAACCATGATGGAGCCCGACGAGAATGAGGTAATTAAATGGTTAGATGTTGATATAATTTTTCCTATTAATATATTTGTTCCTTCAGGAATAGTAGCAAGGTGGAGGGCATGCATGGACTACAAGGGAACACGAAAGAAAGACACATCCACCATGGTAACGCAAAAGGGAGTAGCTGCGAGCACATTGGGCCAACTCTTTTTGGGCAATATTGTTACTTGATGGAGGGTGCGGATGGACTATAAGAAGTATCAGAAACGACTCTCTTCAAGTTTTCTCAGATATGTAGTAACATTAGAAGATGCATGATGGCACTCTTTTCAGACATGGTCGAAGACTTCTTTGAGATCTTCATGGATAATTTTTCGTTTTCGGTAATGACTTCGACAATTGCCTCAGCAATTTAGAGAATGTGTTGGCAAGATGTGAAGAAATTGATTTAGTCCTCAATTGGGAGAAGTGCCATTTTATGGTAGATGAAGGAATAGTGCTCGGCCACAAGATTTCATCCAAGGGAATTGAAGTAGACAAAGAAAAGGTGGACGTGATTGAGAGATTACCCCCACCAAGTTCGATTAAAGGAATCCGAAGCTTTCTTGGACATGCAGGTTTTTACAGGAGGTTCATTCATAATTTTTCTAAAATTACTAAACCCTTGTGCAATTTGCTTGAACAGGATAAATTTTTCAATTTTGATGATTCTTGCGCCCAAGCATTCGAAACCCTAAAGGAAAAGCTCGCCTCGGCACCCATTGTCATTCCACCAGATTGGACGCTACCTTTTAAGCTCATGTGTGATGCAAGTGATTTCACAGTAGGAGCAGTCCTAGGCCAACGCACAGGTAAGACCTTTCATGTGATATACTACGCTAGTAAAACTCTTAATAGTGCTCAAGTGAATTACACAACAACGAAGAAAGAGTTACTAGCTGTAGTTTTCGCATTTGACAAGTTTTGATCCTATTTGATTGGTACAAAGGTAATTGTTCATACAGACCATTTGGCAATTAAGTATCTATCTGCTAAAAAGGATGCCAAACCTCGTTTGATTCGTTGGATATTACTTTTACAAGAATTTGATATTGAAATTAAGGACAGGAAAGGAATAGAAAATCAAGTGGCCGATCACTTATCACGTTTAGAACGCAATAGGGAGGATGACGCAGATTTAGAGATATGCGATGTATTCCCAGATGAGCAACTTTTAGTTGCCTTAGCAACCATGGATGTGCATGCCTCAGCAACCCTCGATGCCGCAGCAGCTCTTGACGTGCACGCCTCGAAAAACTCTAGATGTGCATACCTCGGCAACCCTCGATGCCGCAACAACCCTTGACGCCTCAGCAACCATGGATGCACATGCCTCGGCAACCCTCGACGCCACAGCAGCTCTTGACGCGCACGCCTCGGCAACTCCAGACGCGCACTCCTCGGTAACCACTTGGGAGCAGTCGCCACGGTAGCACATGCCTCGGCTATACCCTAGTACGCAGATTTAGTTAATTTCCTTGTTTGTGATATTTTACCTTATGGCCTTACTCACCACGGGAAGAAGCAGTTCTGCCATGATTCTAAGCATTACTTTTGGGATGAGCCTCTTTTGTTTAAACAATGTGCAGATCAGGTCATACACCGATGTGTCCCTAAAGAAGAGCAGCAGAATGTACTCCGGTAATGTCATTCTTCACCCTATGGAGGAACTCGTACCGCGGCCAAAGTTTTGCAATCCGATTTGTATTGGCCAACACTGTACAAAGATGCCCAAGAGTTTTACAAGCAATGTGATTGTTGCCATAGGACAGGTAATATCACCCACAAACCAATGGGCAAGCAGAAATTTCCAACCGGGAATTGAAGGGTATACTCGAGAAAGTTGTAAATCCCTCTAGGAAGGATTGGTCAGTAAGACTAGATGACGCACTTTGGGCATATCGCACTGTATTCAAAACACCCTTAGGTATGTCCCCCTTCCGACTTGTCTATGGCAAAATATGCCATATACCAATGGAAATCGAACACAAGGCATATTAGGCAATCAAGACCGTGAATATGGATTGGGAAAGTGTCGGGAAAAAGCGTTTGTTGGACCTCAACGAGATAGAAGAATTCCGTGCACTCGCCTATAACAATGCATGAAGCTACAAGGAGAAAACAAAGCAATGGCAGGACAAGAAACTATTACCGCGGTAATTCATGCCATGGCAACTAGTTCTCTTATTCAATTCTCGGCTGAAACTTTTCTCGGGAAAACTAAAATCAAGATGGTCAGTACCATTCGAAGTTGTCAAACCATTCTCCCATGGTGCCGTGATAATCAAGTCCATTACCGACGAACATAGTTAACGGACAAAGATTGAAGCACTACAACGGTGCCCATATAGAACGTAACAAAGAAGTTGACACCTTAGGAGATGCATGAGCATGCTCTCCTTTCGATATTTTTTTTCTTCTTTTTATTTTTTTCTTTTCAAACTATTTTGTTATATTATTTTCGGTTATTTTTTCTCTTTATTTATTTTTAGAATTTTAGAAGACATTTTATTTTTCTTCATTATCTTTAGTTTCCAGGTTTTCTTTATTTTCTTTTCCACAATAAGACTCACAACCACCATGCTAAGGAAATTCACTGCCGACTACTTGCCACAACAACCACAACAGAAATTGGCGATGCCCAGGCAACAACAATGGCTTCGGCAACTTCTGATGCCCAAACATGGATCAAATCAAAGCAATGTTATTCACGCGGTACCAGCCACAAGCATTCAACCACTGACCGAAAAATGAATCAAGCAAACGTCACGAAGGAAACTTATCACTCGAGGTGACGACCTCTCTGACTAACTCATTTCATTTAGTTTCTTTTAAATTTTGTTTCACTTTTACGTGCATTGAGGACAATGCTTCTCTCGAGTTTGGGGGGGGTGTTGGTTTCTAGTTAGTTTCATGTTTAGTTGCATTCATCTTTAGCAATCACATATAGGTTGCATATGTTACTTGCCATGCCTTTAGTTGGATTTAATTGCTTAACAATTGTTGAATATCCAATGATGAATTTTTCCCACTGCACTTAATTGAAAGAACCTTTAATTTTAGGATTGCATGAAAAGAACTTAGAATTTTACTATGACGCTGATTTGTTTTCACGGTTATGGCTTGTTGATTGAAAGGAACTTAGTGAACTTAGGTTGCTTAAAGTTTGGGTAAATTTAAAATTGAAAATTAAAAGTTAAATTCTTGCTAGAGGTGTCCGAAACTGGCTCTAGTAGTAAATGCACTTTCTTGCTTGAGGTGCCCGAAACTGGCTCTAGTAGTTAATGCACATTAAAGAATCGCTAGAGGTGCCCAAAATTGGCTCTAGTTGACTAAAATAAAATGAGAAATTGCTTACTTTGCTAGAGGTGCCCGAAAATTGGCTTTAGTGAAAAAATAAAAAAATGCCCCGATAATTAAATTGATAAAAGCCTATTGTTCACATAGAATATTGAAAATCAACTTGTACACAGCTACGCACACACATTGTCACGAGTATTATAGTTTGGTTCCGGGTAATTTTTGTACTATCCGAAAAATTAAAAGGTGATCATACTTTGTGCCACTGTTCTGAGGTTTTAATTCAAGTTCGAAGCATGTCTTTGATGATTAAAGTCTTAGCAGGTAATTGTTAGTTTGCATTGCTTGAGGACAAGCAATAGTTTGAGTTTGGGGCGTGATAAGTGTTCAAAAGTACTATTTTTATTACCCTTTTACTCATATTATTGTTAGACTTAAGCTCATATTAGTATCATAATTAGTCATTCATGCATTAAAAGAAGATAGAGAAGTTCTAGAAGAAATATAATTATAATAAAGAATTATATTCTTTAAAGATAATTTAATTCCAACTTAACTTCCTCCTCAAAGAAGGACTTTGACCTGGCCCTATAAATAGATCACCAAGTCAAACTCCAAGTAAGCAAGAGGAGGGAAAATTTTGACAACTCCAAAGGGCAAGAGGAGAGAAATTTTGACAAGAGAGCAAGGGGAGAGAGTTCAATTTCTTCTTCTTCTTCTTTACTTCCATTAGATTCATGGTTTGGGGATTATTCTTTGTATATCTTTTGAACCCAACCATGAACTAACTTGATTGGTTGGGGTTATTGTGTTTTGTTGTTGTGAAAAACAATTGATTTTGTTTAGGTAATAAGAGTTTGCACTTTCAATTCAAGGTTTACTCATTCTTGGTTCTTATTCTTGTTTATGAAGTGAATTGGGAGAGGATCTCGTAACTTCATCTATTTATCTAATATCGGGAGAGTTAGATTCAAGAAACGAATGAGTATGGTCTTTATTCAATCTATTGATGGTGAAGATTAATCCGACTTAGGAATAAGTTAAGGATTTCAACGGCTAAGAGGAGCACAAGATTGGTTGTTGTTCACCCTTGATTCACGCAGGATGTATTATCAAGGCATGCACAAGTAGCTAGAGTTTCGACTTAGGGATAAGAAGAAACCATTGAAGAACGCTTTGCCAAACCTTGAAGTTGCTGCCCAGATGCCTAAGTAGTTGCCCAGCTAGTCGCCTGTGCAACCATCGATTAGTTGCCAAGGCAACCCCGATTAGTTGCCACGGCAACCGAAGTTGCTTTGCACTCTTTTACCAAGACAATCCAATCGGCTATCACTCCACAACTCACGATAACCTGGCCTATTCTCTCTTTTGATTTCATCTATTCTTTTAGTTTATTGCTCTTAGTTTACTCGTTAATTAGAACTCCTATTATCAATTGTGTTTTTACTTTTCACAAAGGCAATAACTTAAGCAAAGTGGCCCAAACAAATCCTCGTGAGACGATATACCGATACTCATATCACTTTATTACTTGCGACGTGTATACTTGCACAATTGCGTAGCACTTATTACACGCAACAAGTTTTTGGCGCCGTTGCCGGGGATTGGCAATTGGTGTTAGTTGTTTTTGTTATTGCATTTTTTTCTCTTAGTTTTACTAACTTTTCTTTTTGTTTGTTTTATCAAAAAAAAATTAGGTGCGCTACAAGTTAAGGGACATCAACATGTCGGGAAATAAAAGCCGATCTATTCAAGAGTTGATGTTGGAAGATATGAATCAATCCAATCAAGAGTTTCTTGCACCCTTTGATGATTACCTATACCAACCGAGAAAAGCCCAAAGAGCCTATACCTTGAAAACTCTTGTGCTATGTGTGGAGAACATCATGTGTTTGAAAATTCCCTCACATTTTTGGTGCATATGACTACATGGAGGACCATAGAGGGAACCGGCAGCAAAATTCTTCATGGTATGGACAAAAAGCTCAAAATTGTTTTTACCATAACAATTTTGCCAAAAAGAATGATATGCCATTGCAATGTAGTCCTTTTCAAGAGCATTCCAATTCCTTGGAGGAAACGTTGCTAGCTTCCTTGGCTAGACTTGACGTATCAATTGAAGAGATTCAAGAGCTATCAAAGTCCATGGTTACGAGGATAGCTCAAAGGGGATGCAACCTTGGGGGATTCAAGATCAATTTGGGAGATCCACATATGTCATGGATAATATGCAACAATAATTCATTCCTAGGGATACTGAAGTCCCAAGGCAAGAAGACAAGGAACAATGCAAGGAAAGCTCTCCGATGTGTGAGGAACAACTAAAACCTCAAAGTCGAGAGTATGTTGATGAGAAAGACTACCCAACACTTGATATGTCTAAGCAACAAATTACCTCGGCAATGATTGAGGAGCCTGAACAGAGCAATGCCACGACAACACTCAAAGTGAAGCCGAGAACAACAATACTACAACAAATTCTGAGGAACCCGATGCCCAAAAGGTTACAACGCTGATGTTGAAGCGAGAATCTTGTAGATTGCTCTTATCTACAGATTGCCACAGCAATTGCACGACCACATGCAAGATCAACGAGATGATAATACTTTGCCAATGGAATATGAGCAGGTACTGGTTGAACCTTTTGAATTCTTTAAAAACTCACCTCGTCCATTGCAGGTATATCTTGAGGAACCGATGTTGGTAGATTTGAAGCCATCAAAAATCTCTACCGATGGAGATGTTTGAGAGGCCAAAAGAAAAAGGTGTTTGGATTCGTAAAGCTTTTCAGAAAATTGGTTATTCCCTTGACTTACAACAAACTTTGGCAATCGATTGCCACGGCAATTGGCTAGAGTAGCAATTGCCACACGACAACGAAGGCTACATCCAACCATGATGGAGCCCGACGAGAATGAGGTAATTAAATGGTTAGATGTTGATATAATTTTTCCTATTAATATATTTGTTCCTTCAGAATAGTAGCAAGGTGGAGGGCATGCATGGACTACAAGGGAACACGAAAGAAAGACACATCCACCATGGTAACGCAAAAGGGAGTAGCTGCGAGCACATTGGGCCAACTCTTTTTGGGCAATATTGTTACTTGATGGAGGGTGCGGATGGACTATAAGAAGTATCAGAAACGACTCTCTTCAAGTTTTCTCAGATATGTAGTAACATTAGAAGATGCATGATGGCACTCTTTTCAGACATGGTCGAAGACTTCTTTGAGATCTTCATGGATAATTTTTCGTTTTCGGTAATGACTTCGACAATTGCCTCAGCAATTTAGAGAATGTGTTGGCAAGATGTGAAGAAATTGATTTAGTCCTCAATTGGGAGAAGTGCCATTTTATGGTAGATGAAGGAATAGTGCTCGGCCACAAGATTTCATCCAAGGGAATTGAAGTAGACAAAGAAAAGGTGGACGTGATTGAGAGATTACCCCCACCAAGTTCGATTAAAGGAATCCGAAGCTTTCTTGGACATGCAGGTTTTTACAGGAGGTTCATTCATAATTTTTCTAAAATTACTAAACCCTTGTGCAATTTGCTTGAACAGGATAAATTTTTCAATTTTGATGATTCTTGCGCCCAAGCATTCGAAACCCTAAAGGAAAAGCTCGCCCGCACACCATTGTCATTCCACCAGATTGACGCTACCTTTTAAGCTCATGTGTGATGCAAGTGATTTCACAAGTAGGAGCAATCCTAGGCCAACGCACACGTAAGACCCTTTCATGTGATATACTACGCTAGTAAAACTCTTAATAACAACTTTTAGTGAATTACACAATGTGCAACAACAACGAAGAAAGAGTTACTAGGATGTAGTTTTCGCATTTGACAAGTTTTGATCCTATTTGATTGGTACAAAGGTAATTGTTCATACAACACCATTTGGCAATTAAGTATCTATCGATGCTAAAAAGGATGCCAAACCTCGTTTGATTCGTTGGATATTACTTTTACAAGAATTTGATATTGAAATTAAGGACGCAAAGGAATAGAAAATCAAGTGGCGATCACTTATCACGTTTAGAACGCAATAGGAGGATGACGCGCAGATTTAGAGATATGCGATGTATTCCCGGATGAGCAACTTTTAGTTGCCTTAGCAACCATGGATGCACGCCTCAAAGAACCCTCGATGCCGCAGCAGCTCTTGACGCACGCGCCGAAAAACTCTGGATGTGCATACCTCGGCAACCCTCGATGCCGCAACAACCCTTGACGCCATGCCAGGCAACCATGGATGCACATGCCTCGGCAACCCTCGACGCCACAAAGAACTCTTGACGCGCGCGCCTCGCGCAACTCGGCAACTCTAGACGCACACGCCTCGGTAACCACTTGGGAGCAGTCGCCACGGGTAAAGACATGCCTCGGCTATACCCTAGTACGCAGATTTAGTTAATTTCCTTGTTTGTGATATTTTACCTTATGGCCTTACTCACCACGGGAAGAAGCGGTTCCGCCATGATTCTAAGCATTACTTTTGGGATGAGCCTCTTTTGTTTAAACAATGTGCAGATCAGGTCATACACCGATGTGTCCCTAAAGAAGAGCAGCAGAATGTACTCGGGTAATGTCATTCTTCACCCTATGGAGGAATTTTGGAGGAACTGCATCCAAAAAGTTTTGCAATCCGATTTGTATTGGCCAACACTGTACAAAGATGCCCAAGAGTTTTACAAGCAATGTGATTGTTGCCATAGGACAGGTAATATCACCCACAAACCAATGGGCAAGCAGAAATTTCCAACCGGGAATTGAAGGGTATACTCGAGAAAGTTGTAAATCCCTCTAGGAAGGATTGGTCAGTAAGACTAGATGACGCACTTTGGGCATATCGCACTGTATTCAAAACACCCTTAGGTATGTCCCCCTTCCGACTTGTCTATGGCAAAATATGCCATATACCAATGGAAATCGAACACAAGGCATATTAGGCAATCAAGACCGTGAATATGGATTGGGAAAGTGTCGGGAAAAAGCGTTTGTTGGACCTCAACGAGATAGAAGAATTCCGTGCACTCGCCTATAACAATGCATGAAGCTACAAGGAGAAAACAAAGCAATGGCAGGACAAGAAACTATTACCGCGGTAATTCATGCCATGGCAACTAGTTCTCTTATTCAATTCTCGGCTGAAACTTTTCTCGGGAAAACTAAAATCAAGATGGTCAGTACCATTCGAAGTTGTCAAACCATTCTCCCATGGTGCCGTGATAATCAAGTCCATTACCGACGAACATAGTTAACGGACAAAGATTGAAGCACTACAACGGTGCCCATATAGAACGTAACAAAGAAGTTGACACCTTAGGAGATGCATGAGCATGCTCTCCTTTCGATATTTTTTTTCTTTTTATTTTTTTCTTTTCAAACTATTTTGTTATATTATTTTCGGTTATTTTTTCTCTTTATTTATTTTTAGAATTTTAGAAGACATTTTATTTTTCTTCATTATCTTTAGTTTCCAGGTTTTCTTTATTTTCTTTTCCACAATAAGACTCACAACCACCATGCTAAGGAAATTCACTGCCGACTACTTGCCACAACAACCACAACAGAAATTGGCGATGCCCAGGCAACAACAATGGCTTCGGCAACTTCTGATGCCCAAACATGGATCAAATCAAAGCAATGTTATTCACGCGGTACCAGCCACAAGCATTCAACCACTGACCGAAAAATGAATCAAGCAAACGTCACGAAGGAAACTTATCACTCGAGGTGACGACCTCTCTGACTAACTCATTTCATTTAGTTTCTTTTAAATTTTGTTTCACTTTTACGTGCATTGAGGACAATGCTTCTCTCGAGTTTGGGGGGGTGTTGGTTTCTAGTTAGTTTCATGTTTAGTTGCATTCATCTTTAGCAATCACATATAGGTTGCATATGTTACTTGCCATGCCTTTAATTTGATTTAATTGCTTAAGACTTGTTGAATATCCAATGATGAATTTTTGCCACTGCACTTAATTGAAAGAACCTTTAATTTTAGGATTGCATAGAATTTTACTATGATGCTGATTTTTTTTACACGGTTGTGGTTTGTTGATTGAAAGAAACTTAGTGAACTTAGGTTGCTTAAAATTTGGGTAAATTTGAAAATTAAAAGTTAAATTCTTGCTAGAGGTGCCTGAAACTGGCTCTAGTAGTAAATGCACTTTCTTGCTAGAGGTGCCCGAAACTGGCTCTAGTAGTTAATGCACATTAAAGAATCGCTAGAGGTGCCCAAAATTGGCTCTAGTTGACTAAAATAAAATGAGAAATTGCTTACTTTGCTAGAGGTGCCCGAAAATTGGCTTTAGTGAAAAAATAAAAAAATGCCCCGATAATTAAATTGATAAAAGCCTATTGTTCACATAGAATATTGAAAATCAACTTGTACACAGCTACGCACACACATTGTCACGAGTATTATAGTTTGGTTCCGGGTAATTTTTGTACTATCCGAAAAATTAAAAGGTGATCATACTTTGTGCCACTGTTCTGAGGTTTTAATTCAAGTTCGAAGCATGTCTTTGATGATTAAAGTCTTAGCAGGTAATTGTTAGTTTGCATTGCTTGAGGACAAGCAATAGTTTGAGTTTGGGGCGTGATAAGTGTTCAAAAGTACTATTTTTATTACCCTTTTTACTCATATTATTGTTAGACTTAAGCTCATATTAGTATCATAATTAGTCATTCATGCATTAATTCGTGTTTCCTTCCATCGTTGAGCTTGATTGCATAACTTGGTTGTTTTTGTAGGAAAAGATGCTTCTTTGGTGTGTTTTGTGTGTATGTGCAGGATCACTTGCCAAAGCAAGGCTAGAGCTAGTTTCCAAGGCAATGCATGAAGGAGATGTCGAGCTAGTTGCCAGGGCAATGCATGAAGGAGACGCCGAGCCAGTTGCCAGGGCAATTGTCGACAAAGAAAAAGGTGATATGGTAGTTAAAATTGATGACTAGACAAGCCCAAGATGACGTGGAGCAAAGCTAAATCCCAAAGGAGTTTGGTTTCTATGAAGAGGTTAAAGAATAATTAAATTCTAAGAAGATAGGAGAAGTTCTAGAAGAAATATAATTATAATAAAGAATTATATTCTTTAAAGATAATTTAATTCCAACTTAACTTCCTCCTCAAAGAAGGACTTTGACCTGGCCCTATAAATAGATCACCAAGCCGTCAACTCCAAGTAAGCAAGAGGAGGGAAAATTTTGACAACTCCAAAGGGCAAGAGGAGAGAAATTTCGACAAGAGAGCAAGGGGGAGAGAGTTCAATTTCTTCTTCTTCTTCTTTACTTCCATTAGATTCATGGTTTGGGGATTATTCTTTGTATATCTTTTGAACCCAACCATGAACTAACTTGATTGATTGGGGTTATTGTGTTTTGTTGTTGTGAAAAGCAATTTGATTTTGTTTAGGTAATAAGAGTTTGCACTTTCAATTCAAGGTTTACTCATTCTTGGTTCTTAATCTTGTTTGCGAGTGAATTGGGAGAGGATCTCGTAACTTCATCTATTTATCTAATATCGGGAGAGTTAGATTCAAGAAACGAATGAGTATGGTCTTTATTCAATCTTTTGATGGTGAAGATTAATCCGGCTTAGGAATAAGTTAAGGATTTCAACGGCTAAGAGGAGTGCAAGATTGGTTGTTGTTCACCCTTGATTCACGCAGGGATGTATTATCAAGGCATGCACAAGTAGCTAGAGTTTCGACTTAGGGATAAGAAGAAACCAGTGAAGAACGCTCTACCGAACCTTGAAGTTGCTGCCCAGATGCCTAAGTAGTTGCCCAGCTAGTCGCCCAGGCAACCATCGATTAGTTGCCAAGGCAACCCCGCTGTGTAAGTTGCCACGACAACTGAGTTGCCCTTGCACTCTTTTACCAAGACAATCCAATCAGCTATCACTCCACAACTCACGATAACCTGGCCTATTCTCTCTCTTTTGATTTCATCTATTCTTTTAGTTTATTGCTCTTAGTTTACTCGTTAATTAGAACTCCTATTATCAATTTTGTTTTTACTTTTCACAGTGCAGTAACTTAAGCAAAGTGGCCCAAACCAATCCTTGTGGAGACGATACTCGATACACATATCACTTTATTACTTGCAACGTGTATACTTGCACAATTGCGTAGCACTTATTGCACACAACAATATACATTGCCATGGATGAAATATTTGATGATATAAAGCCGAAGTATGATATAGAGGTTCAAAGGTATAGTTGGCTAGCCATAGAGTCATAAACAACTGTATAAAGATTCTAAGCACTTCAGGTAAAGTGTAAATTTTATAAATACTCATTGAGGAGTATACTCATGCATGGTTTGAGTATATGGACTTATTACGGGTGCTAAGCACTTCGGAGTAATTTCATAAAAACTCAATTAGGGATATATTGTATACTTCGGTAAGTATACAGAAGCACTTTGGTGCTAAGCACTCCCGGTTGAGTGCAAATAATATACATACTCAAGAAAGGTTGGGTATGAGGGGATGACTCGTGTACATAGAACCTCTTAATTCGATACCTTGGGCTAAGTAAAATGAATTGAAATAAAAAAATAGAATGATAAGCTTGAAAGCTTGCAGACAGAGTTGGAAAAAGGTATTGGTAAGCATTGAAAGCTTAGGGATGGAAATGGCTCCAATATTAGTAAAATCTAATCTTATCACTTTGATATACATATATGCTATTACATATTTAATTATGTTAACGAGCATGTAATGGTAAGGTGATCATATGCATTATAATAATTAATAATTAATATTGAGATTGATATTATGACAATTGCACTTAAATTTGAAATTTTGCCTCACTAAGTAAATACTTAGCGTGTAACTGTTTTACACGTAGGAAAGAAGAAATGGTTGGAGTAAGGAGCATATACAAACATCATCAATTAATAACCGGTACATCAGTATCAATAAGATATCTTTTGATACTGTTTGATATTTACTAGTTGGCATGTATATTAAAAGGGTATGCATGCTCTGATACAATTTGTATTTTATTTGATATCTGGATTAATTTTAAATCTGGCAGTTTTTAGGCAGTTTTATTAATTATATCAAGACAAATTAAATTGATAAGTTGCTGCCTAAAAATAAACTCAATTTGAAGATAAAAATATTATTTTTAAATTTTACGCGAATAACTAGATTTGTAAATAAAAACTAAGTACATTGTAATATTTTTAAAGAAACAAAATTTTACCGAATTACAAATGTAGAGGGTTTTACGAATGTTTTGTGAATCCTCTGGCTCGTATTCAGTGTTGGATACGGGAAAAAGGGTGTTACAAATGTTGCTGGAAGCCGTCAACTTCTAGGATCCGGCTTATCATTGTTTCGTCTTCAGTCAAGAGGACATGATTCCCACCATCGAAGAGTACATGGTCTTGTTGCGTCTGGACCTGAAGAAGCATGATAAAATATACTGGAAGGAGAAAAATTCGGGGTATCGAAAGAAAATCGCCAAGCTTGCTGGTCTAGATGTTGAAGAGATAGATACCCACATAGCCGAGAAGAACAGAAGCCCTTGTTTCACATGGGAATTCATTTACGCCCAAATCATGAAAGATGTAAAGCACAGAAGAGTCCTTGACTTGCTCGCCATGGCTATTTATGGGTTAGTAGTATTTCCTAAAGTTCTGGGGCAGATTGAGACAACCTTGGTGGACTTGCTAGCCCAGAAAAATGTGAATCCAGTCCTGGCTATCTTAGCAGAAACCTTTAGGTCCCTGAATTTTTGTCCAACCCAAGGAAGGGGACGCTTAACTGGGTGCTCACAACTTCTCTACCTGTGGCTGCAAAGTCACCTCTAGGATAACAAGAAGATAAACATACACCCCACATCTAGAGATCTGGTTCCAATCAAAAAGATCACTAGAAAGCAGTCACCGCAAAATGGAAAACAAGAATAGTGGGTAATCTTCTTCAAAAGTCTCACTGGTGCTGATGTGACATGGAGAGCCCCGTGGTTGTACCCAATACCCATCTTGTACAAGTGCAGGAAGTTTGAGTGGGTACCTCTCATAGGCCTATGGGGTGCTACCAGCTATGCCCCTTTACTCATACAGCGCTAGTACAGTTCACGACAGTTCATCCCTGTTACCCATGGGTTAAAAGAGGAAGAATTTTCTTACACAGAAATTAATTCCACAAGACGAGTTACAGAGTTGGCTAAAGAGTGAAAGCAGACATTTTAAATGGAGGTATCACTATTTATCGGGGTTGTACCCGAGTACACCAGTTGGAGGAAGCAACGAGTTGATAACATAGGCGTACCGGTCTTGGAGCGTCTATCAGAAAACCCACATCCTGGCGTCTTGCTTACTGAGCTGGAAATCTACAAGCAAGACTTTGAGATAGAGAAAGGGAAGCTATGGGACAAGGTGACTAAACTTGAAAGTGAACTTCTCGCAGAACAGGTTGAACGAGAAGGTTATCAGAAAAAAGTGAAGATTTTGTTGGCAAACAAGGAAATCTACCTAAGAGACGTGCAAGAGTTTACACAAGAGAACAACAATTTGAAGGATCGAGAGGCACGAGCAAGTATTTCCAAGACTTCGGAAGAAGAAAAGTCACAATTAGAGAGGATGAGGAAAGAATGGTAGCGTGAAGCCCGAAAGTAGAAGGAAAAAGTAGAGCGACTCACCGAAGAGAAGTGATATTTGGAGGAGCAATATTCGGAGGCTCGGTGAAGCCTTAGAAAACACCGTAGCCAGAATCAAGAGCTCCAAGAAAGGCTAAAGAAAGAGGAAGGCAAGGGAGTTGAAGCTGAACTACTCCACTTGGGTATCGAAGACTTGGAGAAACAGCTACAGCTGCATAAAGACCATATCCACACTCTCATTGATGATTGGGATTATGAAAAGATCTAGTGGGCTGATACTAAGCAAGCTTTAAATGTTGCATGCTTGGGCCGACATTTCTATATTGATCATCTGAAGTGCCAGATTTAGAAGGCAGTTTTCAAAGCTTAGGAAACGAGGAATTGCACTAGCGATTTGAGATCGAGATTTCTCCCAGTAGGAAAGGATGGACAACACATGCTAGATTTCCTAGATAAGGCGGTGGAGCAGTATCGACAGATCAGTATTTTCTTTGGTAGGGTTTAGAAGGAAACATCATCGAAAGGAGGAGTGGAGCCACCATCACCAAAACGGCTCAGAATATCAGAATAAGAAATTGTTTCTTTTTAATTTTGAATAATGTGTACTCGAAACTTTATGATCTATGAAGTGCACTATATTTCGGAATACCGCTGGTCTATTGCATTTGCATTTGAGCATCCATTTCATCTAAGCACCCTACATTAAAATAAATAATTAACTATAGGAAGTTTAAATGCAGTTGAAAAAATGACGCACCCGTACGAAACTCACTCTCAAGTTCGCAGAATGGATATGGAAAACAGAATGTCTACTATGGAAGCCGGTTTGAAGGGAGCACAAGACAAGCTAGAGAAGATCGAAGGTGATCTGAAGAACGAAATTACCAGCGTTCAAGAGACTATAGTGCTACAAATAGTAGCTATGCTTAGAAAAAACCCTGAAACTCTTAAGGCCCTCAAAGGTAAGATTCAGGTTCACATCCCTGGGACCTCGATTAATGCCCTAGTGGAGTCTGGGGAAGGTCAAGGTGGTGAGCAAGACTTTGAGGTGCCTGACCTGGATGAGCTGGCAAGTCGGAGCCGTTTGGATAAGAAATTAGAAGAACGCTGTGAAAAAATTGAAGGAATAGTGAAGGCCCTATAGGGAGTTAGTATACATCGAGGCCTAGATGCTAGAGATCTCAGCCTAGTGACAGACTTGGTCATTCCTCCCAAATTTCAAACACAAGATTTTAAAAAGTATGACAGAACCACATGTCCTTCAGCACACTTGACAATGTACTATAGGAAGATGTCATATTATTTGGACAATGAGAAACTGCTCATACACTGCTTCCAGGACAGTTTATCTGGATCAGCAGCACGATGTATACACAGTTAAACCAAACCTGTATAAAGGTATGGTTGGATCGGTCACAAGCCTTTGTCGAGCAATATAAGCACGTGACGGACATGGTCCGGAATAGAATGGTCCTGCAGGGAATGGAATAGAGAACAAATGAAAGTTTCCGCCAGTACGCTCAAAGATAGTGGGATATAGCGGCGTAGGTCCAGCCACCACTGTTGGAAAATGAAATCACGCCCATGTTTGTGGAAACGCTGAAGGGGCATTTTTATGAACGAATGATAAATCACGCGACCAAAAGCTTTGCTAATATGTTAATGAATGGTGAACTAATTATAGCAGCCATAAAGAGTGGAAAGCTTGATGGAGGAGAGTCAAAGAAGCCCTATAGGAAGCGAGGAAATGAGGTGAACATGACTTTCTCTACAGGGGTAGTGATTAACAAGCCAAACACAGCTAATACAAATCCGCCCAGGCTCGAAACAAGGAATCAATCAAACAAGCCCAGCTTCACCCATATACCAGTAACTTATGCAGAATTATTTCCACAGCTGGTTGAGTCTAGATTGGTGGTACCACAACATCTTACTCCGATGTTACCACTATACCCTCGATGGTATGACCCAAATGCCAAATGTGAATACCATGCTGGAATCACATGACATACAATTGAGAATTGTATAACCTTTAAGAAGGTGGTGGAGAATCTGCAGATAACAGGTATGCTGTCATTTGAAGCTATGGAGGAAAAAGGAAAACCCCTTCCAAACCATCAAAATGCTGGTGTGAATGATATACTAGAGGAAGAGAGTAAGTAGGTAAAGACATGGATAGCTGATGTTAAAACACCTTTACGGTGGGTATGGACGATAATGATAGATGCTGGAATGCTGATCAAGAATGCTAAAGTTTAGTTTTCAAGAGACGGGCCCTATTGTGAGTATTATGGGGATGAAGGTCATGAGGTTCAATGGTGTTTAGAATTCAGGCAGCTGGTTCAGAACAAGATGAATAGCTGTGAGGTAGAATTCTTCACAAGGAAAGGAATGAGTGTTGTACCCAAAATATGTGCATCAGATGAATCTCCAATGAGGAGTCTAGCTGAGATTAAGCCCTTGGTCATCAGAACCAAGGTAAAAGCTGGTGAAGGAATGAATAAGGCAACCCCACGATTGGTGATAAGAGCACCAACACCCTTTCCCTACGATGATAGTAAAAGAGTACCTCGGAATTACGCATGCACCATAGTGGCATTAGAAGGCCCAAGGTACGCTGAGGCCAAGGAATGAATGATTAATGAAGTGGGCCATTTTACGAGAAGTGGGAGATGTTATGTACCACCAGCTGGGGAAGATCGAGATGTTGCTCAAAGAAAGATGCTCTGAACAAAGAGCCTGGAAGGACTTTTATGAGGATCGCTCGAACGAGATACTAGAACCTGTGAAAGAGTCCGAGGTACAGGAATTTCTTAAGATTCTTAAGCACAGTGAATATAGTGTAGTGGAACAGCTACATAAGCTCCCAACACGTATATTAATGTTATCACTGTTTCTAAGTTCAGATGGACACCGGGAAACATTACTCAAGGTTCTCAACCAAACCTTTGTACCAAAGGAAATAACCACTAACAAGCTGGATAGGTTGGTGGGAAACATTGTTGTTGATAATTTCATCTATTTTAGCGATGAGGAGATCCCAGAGGGAGGAAGGGGCTCGTCCAAAGCTCTTCACATTACCACGGGTTGCGAAGGACACATCCTGGCAGGGGTCCTTATAGACAACGGTTCGGCTTTAAATGTTTTGCCTATAGCCATATTGAAGAAACTACTGATAGATGAGTTACATATAAAAGATTATCGAAGCACGGTCTAAGCATTTGATGGCACGTAAAGAGAGGTGGTGGGAAAGATAGAGGCCCCCTATAGATTGGACCATCTACATTCGAAGTCGACTTTGTGGTGATGGACATTCGACCAACCTATAGCTGCCTTCTAGGGCATCCCTGGATTCATACCGCCGGAGTAGTCCCATCTACGTTGCACCAAAAGTTAAAATTCATAGTCAAAGGGCAGTTGATAACTGTCCCTGCAGACTTTTGTTGCTGAGAGGAGCAGGATTCAAAGGCCAGGCTTGTCTAAGTGCGTGAAGATACAAGTGAGAGAAACTATAGGAAAAGGTGCTGAAGCAGGCAAAGGATTTGGGAAATATCACCAAGGTAGGCTGTACCCGGTGACTATTGCTGAGAAGAAGGACATATTTGGATTGGGATATAGCCCAATGTGGCCCAGAGAAGAGCCGCCATAATGAAGAATCAAGAAAAAAGAAAGAGTAGATTCAAAGGGGAGGATGTCGCATGGGATCCAATGACGTTTCCACCCCTTAATTTTACCTTTACATCAGGGGGTTTGTGAACCCTGGCTTAACTCAGGATGAGATCGCAGATATGTTTGGCAAGATGAGCATTAATGCGACGAGCTTAATAATTGGACTGCAGAAGAACTTCCTGTACTTTTTAAGCCACTTTCAGAGTCTCCGAATATCAATGGCATAAGTGATATTAAGTCCGAATCGCAAGTTAATTTCGAACATCCAATATGCCTGGAAGGATTTGAAGATCTTGATATTGAGGGGAAGGCCGATATCCTAGAAGATTTACTCCGATTGATGAAAAATGAGGAAAGGCATATTGCTCCCCACAAAGAGCAGCTAGAAATTATGAACCTCGGAACCGAAGAAGAAAGGCGTGAAGTGAAGATTAGCACTACGATCACTGCACAGACTCGACAGAGTTTGGTCAAGCTCTTGCACAATTTTAAAGACGTGTTTACCTGGTCATACCAGGACATGTCAGGTTTGGATACAAACATTGTGGTTCATCATCTGCTGATAAAGCCAGGGTGTCGATTACGAAGAATAAAAACAGACATGCTTTTGAAAATTAAGGATGAGGTGAAAAAGCAATATGACGCCGGTTTCCTACAAGAAGCTCGGTATCCGGAATGGGTGGCTAACATTGTGCCAGTCCCAAAGAAAGACATGAAAGTTCGCATGTGTGTCGACTATAGAGACCTAAACCGTGCAAGCCCGAAGGATAATTTCCCGTTCCCATATATTGACACTTTAGTAGACAATACTGCAGGACATTCATTGTTTTCATTCATAGACGTCTTCTCGGGCTACAACCAAATTAAGATGTGCCCTGTGGACATGGAGAAAACCATGTTTGTAACACAATGGGGGCACTTTCTGCTACAAGGTGATGCCGTTCGGATTAAAGAATACTGGGGCAACTTATCAGAGAACCATGGTGAACTTGTTCCATAATATGATTCATCAGAAAATTGAGGTATATGTAGATAACATGATTGCCAAGTCCCGAACAGAGGAGGGACACATCCTGAACTTGGAAAAGTTTTTTAAGAGGTTGAGAAAGTTCCTATTGAAGCTCAATCCTGCCAAGTGCGCATTTGGAGTAACTTCAGGAAAACTTTTAGGCTTCATAGTAAGCGAGAAAGGGATAGAAATTGACCCTGACAAAGTGAAAGCAATACAACAACTTCCTCCTCCACGAACGCAAAAAGAGGTCTGGGGTTTCTTAGGCAGACTCAATTATATTGCTAGGTTCATCTCCCAACTGACAGAAAAATGCAGTCCAGTGTTCAGACTACTCAAGAAGGAAAATCCTGGAGGGTGGAATAAAGAGTGCCAAATAGCTTTTGAGCAAATTAAGAAATAGTTGACAAATCCACCGATATTAGTGCCAACAGTCCCAATGAGGCCCTTAATCGTGTATTTGACCATACAGGAGAATTCATTGGGGTGTGTGTTAGGGCAGCATGATGAGACGGGCCGAAAAGAGAGGGCAATCTATTACTTGAGCAAGAAGTTCACATATTGTGAATTGAGGTATCCCTAGATTGAAAAGATGTGATGCGCTTTGGTTTGGACATCGAAAAGGCTCAGGCAGTACCTTCTATACCACACAATGTGGTTGATATCTAAACTTAATCCGTTAAAGTTTATGATGGAAACACTGGCTTTATCAGGAAGAGTTGCTCGCTGGCAAATGTTGCTAACATAATTTTACATCTAATACGTCAGTCAAAAAGTAGTAAAAGGAAGTGCCATAGTAGACTTTCTAGCAAACCGCACCTCAAACGATTAGGAAGCTTTAGAGTTTGACTTCCCTGATGAACACTTGATGTGTATTACAGCTGAAGATAACCCATGGATTCTTAATTTTTGATAGAGCTTCTAATGCCTTGGGCCATGGTATTGGGGCAGTCCTGGTTTCCCCAGAGGGTGATCATTACCCATGCACTAGCCACCTGAAGTTTTTCTGTACCAACAATATGGCAGAGTATGAAGCCTGCATCATGGGGTTATGAGCGGCCGTAGAGAAAAAGATCAGGGTCCTCAAAGTCTATGGGGACTCAACTCTGGTCATTTATCAAATTTGCGGAGAATGGGAGATGAAGGATTCAAAATTAATTGAGTATCAGAAGCTAGTCCTTGAAATGATCAAAGAATTTAAGGAAATCACCTTCAATTACCTCCCGAGGGAGGAAAACCAAATGGCAGATGCGTTGGCCACGTTGTCAGCAACCTTTAAAGCAAGTGAAGATGCTAAAATGATGCCAGTACAAATCTGGGTCTCCGAATTGCCTGCGCATTGTTACAATGTAGAGGGGGAGGAGGATGGTCTCCCATGGTACCATGACATATTGCAGTGCATCAAGTTTCAGGAGTATCCAGCTCAAGCAACTGAGAATGACAAAACAATCCTTCGAAGAATGGCTACATGGTATGTTTTGGATGGAGAAACCTTGTATAAAAAGAGCCGAGATCAGGTTCTGTTGAGATGTGTAGGCGCCAAAGAGGCCCAAATGATTCTTGAGGAAGTTCATGAAGGAGTATGCGCGACTCATCCTAGTGAGTTTACCATGGCTAGGCGAATCATGCGACTGGGCTATTATTGGTTTACCATGGAGAGAGACTGCATCAATTATGCCCGAAAATGCCATAAATGTCAAATCTATTATGATAAGATACATGCTCCACCACAATCTCTTCATGTGATGACCTCACCGTGGCCTTTCTCAAGATGGGGCATAGAAGTGATTGGACAGATTTACCCTAAAGCCTCCAATAGACAGATTTATTTTGGTGGCCGTCGACTACTTCACTAAATTGGTTGAGGCGGCATCCTATGCAAATGTCACCAGATCCATCGTTTGTAAGTTCCTCAAGAGGGAGATTATCTGCCGTTATAGACTTCTCGAGAGCGTTATCACTGACAAAGCTTCAAATTTAAAGAACAAGATGATAGTTGCAATTTGTGAGCAATTCCAAATTAAGCATCATAATTCAGTGACTTACTTTCTGAAGATGAATGGGGCAGTAGAAGCTGCTAACAAAAATATCAAGAAAATAATCTCCAAAATGACGAACACTTACAAGGACTGGCATGAAAAGTTACTATTTGCACTATATGCCTACCGAACGGCCATACGGACATCTACAGGGCAACACATTTTTCCTTGGTCTACGGCATGGAAGCCATGCTACCAATTGAAGTCGAGATTCCTTCACTCCTTGTTTTGATGGAAGCAAAATTGGATGAGGTGGAATGGGTTCAGTCACGTTATGTTCAGCTGAACCTAATTGAAGAAAAGAGGCTGAAGGCAATTTGCCATGGCCAAATGTACCAAAAGAGAATGATGAGAGCTTACAACAATAAAGTTCACCCGAGAGAATTCCAAGAGCACCTTGTTCTAAGAAAGAAGTTGCCAATTCAAAAAGATCCTCGAGGAAAGTGGACACCTAACTGGAAAGGGCCCTATGTTGTATCCAAGGTATTTTCTAGAGGAGCCTTAATTATGGCTGAGATGGACGGGAATAAACTAGAAAACTCCGTGAATTCAGATTCGGTCAAACGCTATTATGCTTAAAAAAGGAAAAAATGGGAAAAAGAAGAAAAAAAGAAAAAAAAGGAAAAAAAAGGAAAAAAAAGAAAAAAAGAAAAGAAAAAGAAGAAAAGAGGAGAATCCAAGCCGAAAACCCAAAAAGGGCATCTTGGAAATAGGGTGGATTCAAGGTGAAAACCCGTAAAGGGCAGCTTGAATGTGCGGAGGCAGGAATGTTTGTTTGGAGTAAGACCCTTGAAGAATTCTTGGCAGAAGGAGCATCCAAAAAAGTTGTCGAGGGATTGACTCATAACACTTCAGTCATTGATGTTTGGACACTTTGTTCCTCCTCTTGTTGATCACCTTTCAATCTCTAAAGCTTTTCTTTTGACCCCTTTTCTAGTACATTGAAATAGAAACCTATGGATTTGTATTCATACATCATAAGATATTTTTGAACGTTCCTCTGAACGTGACTTAAAGAAGAACATGAATTTTAATGCACTTCATTATTCTGACTCTAATCACATCATTTGCATAAGCGTAGAATTTCATGCAGATTGGGGCAAGACTTTATGAACATGGGACATTATCCCAAGACTTTCAAGGTGGAAATGAGCCTTGCTGCAACGAATATCATTCCAAGGCTTTCAAGGTGGAAAAATGCCTTCCTGAAAAGAATATCATTCCAAAACTTTCAAGGTGGAAATAAGCCTTGTGAACACCATTCCAGAACATTCAAGAATACCCAACTCATTTGGAGTACAAGATTACTGGACTAAGTGAACAAGTATGCGTGTTCTCTAGGAAGCAAAGAGGTGCTAAGAATGAGAATGATGAAGCAGATGACTATCTATGATTATTTTGTCAACCATAATAATATGCAGTTGCAATATTCTGATGATTTTCCATGCATTAATGTTAGCAAGCTAAAGTATCCTACATGTGTTTCTATGGAGATATGTCAACTACAATGATAAGTTTGATCTGGACCGGTAGTCATTACCGCTTTGAAATGATGGACCAGCTATTCGTTTTGTTTCTACCACTCCGGAAAAACATGTCCTTGGAAGATTCACCAGTTATGTGATTTTTTTCTGTCACTTCGAAGAAAAAGGTCTTTTGAAGTCATTTATGCTTCGGAATGACATGTCGTTTGCTTCGTTTCAACTGTTCTAGAGGAACGCGTTCTTTGAAATCATTGTCGCTTTGGAATGATAAATCAGTTGTTCGATTCAAATTATTGCCGCTTCGGAATGATACAACAGTTTGTTTCAACCACTCCGGAGAAACATGGAGGATACATCAGTCATGTGACTTGTTTCTACCACTCTGAAAAATAGGTCTTTTGAGGTCGTTGCCATTTTGGAATAACACACCAGTTATTTAATTCATTTCTGACGCTCCAGAGAAACAAATTTTCTTATCAAATAAAGCCGCTCAACTTATTCTCTGTCGCTTCGGAGGAATAAGACGTTTGAAGAGTCGCTTGCCGCTTCGGAAGAATGACTTGTTGATGTTCAGTTTGTTTTTAGCACTCCAGAAAGACAAGTTGCGTTCAGCCATTTGGCCGGATAAAAGCAGTGCCTTTTATTCTTTGTCCTATTCCCGTTTCACCAGAATGTGCAAAGAGGGGAAGTTGTAGTCACCTATTTTATCCGGCCCTCACCCATTTAAGTATTGATATCCAAAGAAATATAGCATATGTTATTTCATTTGATTATTGTAGAATCTAAAAAATAGATCCAAAAATGAAAACCCAAAAAATATATATAGTTGGTCCTTTCTATATGTTAGAGTCCATAAACAAAAAAAATAATCAAACTAAAATTCATTAATTTGATCCATTTGTTACAAAGAGGAGCCCATGTTTTATAAGCCCAATTCAATCTTACAATCAAAAAAACCCTAAGGGCTTATTTTTTCCTTTGAACCGCCACTCTCCCTCTATCGTTGGATCAAATTCGATCCAACAGTCTTGGATAAACCCTAGAGAACCCTAATCCTCAGGCCTTGCGCCGCATAGCCCCACATCATTGGATCTGGGAGATGATCGACGGACCAGATTGAAGTAGATGAAGCTTATGTGGATCGTCACTCGTGCCTGAGGACCACGCGATCGACCGTTCGACTCCCTTGACCGTTCGGTTCCACTTTACAAGCATCGATGGCTGTGAACCGTCGTTCCCTCACCGTTGTTCCTGACCACCATAACTTGCAAGCAAGAAATGAGGTTACACTTCGAATTAAAACGAAAGAAAATGAAGAATTAGATTGAAATCAAACATAAATGGCAAGGAATCATGATTAAAGACACAATCACAGCAAACATGGGAAGAATCAGTTGAATAGGACCAAATCTGGTCAACACCGAATCAATCAAATTGTTAGATTTTAGGGTTTCCATTTTAGGGTTTTACACGATTCAAGAGAAGCAATAACAGAATAAATTTTCAGACAAATTCAAAGGTATTTTATACCTATTATCATTCTTTTTGCATTCATTTTCTAGTTTTTGATTCAAAAAGGGAAGAAAGGGGCGCGGGTTTTACCGATCAAGGCGGTGGAAGCAGTCGTCGGAGCACCCCGCCATGGCCAGCATCGAACTTGGAAGCCGAAGCGGACTACCATTGGAAGCTCGCCGCCGGCCGATGTGAAGGAGTGCCATGAACTGTCGCCGAAATCTGGAGAACACGACGGTGTTCATCATCTCTAGATGAACAATACAAAGAATTTGAAGGTTGGTGGGATTCATTCGGTGGGGGAAATAAAAAAAATGAAATTGGTTATAATTATTGTATTATATACTCGACCCGTTGGAGTGACCCGGATCCGACCCGCTCCATTATACGACCTGCACCCTTCTTTCTTCAGTCTTCTACTTCAGCCTTCACTGTTTGCTTTCTCACACTTTAGTCCTTTTCGTTTTAATTTCATTCTTCAATTTTAATTTTCTTGCAATTGTGTCCTTTTTATGTTTAATTTGTTTATCTATTTTCTCTTAAGCGCCCATTTTAAAATGTAAAAAAAATGAAAATTAGTATAACATTTAATAATCTGATTTCTTGATCTAAAATTTGTTCACCTCTTTAAAATATATACTTTAGGCTTATAAATTTATATGTACCCATAGAGATATAGGGTTGTATTCATTTGTAACTTAAATAATACTTAGTAACAAAATCCTAGGGTATAGGGTCCCTTTTTACATAATATATTTCTTTTAACTAACTCGGTAATTTTTCTTAGATCATTAAATATGCTTTTAATTAAAATTTGTCAAATAGAGCCTTTTAAGTTTAGTCACCTTAATCACTTAATAATTGGAATTGTAGGATTAGAAACAAAATAAATAAGGCAAATAAAATATCATACAAAAAGGTTTTCTTGCACCATGACAACGAGGTGTATTTTCAAATAGGGTTAATTCGTCTTCCTCTAGCCATTGCGGGAATGATCGAGACTCCTATGAGAAAGTACATTTTCAAATTTTAAAGATTAATACCTTAATTCCTTTGCGTCTAAATTGATTTGAATTTTCTCAGCTGTGAGCGAATTTGAGCCAATTTTAGAACTTAGGGATTTTAGTATTAATCCCTGCATGCATGCATCCGGATTATGAGGAAAATATTAGTGATCATGTAAGTGCCTTTTTACGGGCGTTGTGGGGGTGCTATCCTTCCCCATATGTAACCGTGCCCCCGAACCCTTAAGATTTCATAATCTCTGGTTTGTTTTTAGGTTTTCGGTCCGCCTAATACAATAAAAGGGACCGGTGGCGACTCATTTGTTACAGAGACCTGAGACGAAAATGTAAACTCATTACATTCTTCGTAGAACGACTACTAAAGTACACAACAACAATTTTCCATATTCCAACAGTGGTTTTTGCACCTACAAACTGAGAGAGTAGGTGGGAACTCATCGTTTATAACAGCCAGAAGGCTAAGGCGCTATCTTGCACAACAAAGGTCTCATACGCATCGTTCAGAACCATAACGTCATCAGTAGATCTGACGGTGGCTGGCGCAACCATAGTACCAATTGAGGATTTTCTCAAGCCTACGGCTTCGGATGGTGAGGAGGACTTGTTGTTTCCACACAAGGAAGTTGGATTTATCCAACAACACGTTAACTCTCTTGTTGGTAAACGAATGGTCACCACCGATTCCAGATCTAGCTGAGTCTTCGTCACAAGAAACTTCCATAACCGAGCTTGGCATAATGAACGAAAAGTGAAAGAGAACAAGGAACCAAAGACTACATGAGCGAGAAAGCAAGAAACAAAGAAGGAAAAACAAAAGAGAATTAGAGGAGTAACCTGGTGAATGGTACCATGTTACAAAGTAAAGGAAGAAAGAAAAAGCCAAACATTGAACCAAACGGAAAACAATGAGTTATCATATTAAAGAAAGTAATACAATTGTAAAACACTACTGACAATGAAAAGACTTTAGAAAAGTCTAGAGAAAATAAAAAGAATGTAAGATTTTATCCTTTACTTTGATAAAGTCAAAGGTCAATAGACCTCTCTTTATATAGCCCAGTGGTTAACATACTTGGCAATAAAAGAAACCAATCTGTTAGACCACTAACCAGCCTAAATTTGTAACTGATCTAGTAACGGGATAACTGAAATAGTTACAACCAATCAGTTGTTTCAACAACCCAGCTTAAAGAGCTTGGGACAAGCTTTAATCACAGATAGCTTCAATAAGTTGAATGTTGCTGAAAATGCTGACGACATCATAGCAGTCGTGGTTTCTAAAGTCAACCTGGTAGAGAACAATACTTAGTGGGTTTAGATACTGGTGCTTCCAGATATTTCTGAGCCAAACAAAAGCTATTCACCGAGTTCGAAGATGTGAAGAATGGTGAACAAGTGTACATGGGAACGCTAGCAATTCAGAAGTACTAGGCAAAGGGAAGTTTTTACTAAAGCTGACATTCGGTAAAACTTTAGCCTTGCATAATGTGTAACACTCCCTTTCAGGCCTGATAGGAAATCGAGTCGGAAAGTGTTATCGAAAACAGATTCAGAGATTGGAAGCTTAATCAAAGTTTGAAATCTTATTCGGAATGTCTTATTAATCTCTTTTAAGACCTATCGAACTAACTTATTAATAGCTTACTCAATTTGGGGTGAATTTTAAGATTTTGTAAACTTATGGACTAAACTATAAATTTTACAAACTAAGGGTCCTTAACTAAAATTCATGTTATTAAACTAAAATCTAACCTTCCAATTATTAGTTTGTGAAGTTTCGTTATCAACGAAGGTTGTTTACCTATCCAATTAGACCATTTAAAGTTTAGTGACCAATCTGTAAACTATTTAAAACTGTAGTTTAAGTCTTTTAATAGAATTAACTACCCCCATATTTATACACCTTGGAGCCGTACCAATACAGATACACATAAATCTTATCTTTATCTGACTCTACCAATTCATGTATCGACACGCCATCACCTGTATCGATATAGGTTGACCCGTTTCGATACACCCTAAGGACGTATTGATGCAATTTTATTTCCCAGATCTCATTGCCAAGACCCATATCAATACACCCCCTTTTGTGTATCGATATGCCCTATTTTTCCTAGTCCAAATGTTCAAGGTCGTATCGATATAGCTTGACCTGTATCGATACGTCTATCTTGTAATGACCGATTTTATCTGGTATTTAGCTGATTTAACCTATCGAACAGTGTCCAAATATGATGAAATTTTACCAGAAAGTTAATAATCCATAATTCTAATAGCATACAAAATTTTAGAGTGATTCGAATCCGTTTACCCTATTTTCACCTTTTAGTACCTTTAGGCCAAAGTTAACTAGTTTACTAATTCACAAACACACTATATTTCACATTTAACACCTTGGCACTTTTAGGTTATTATACACATATCAAAATAGGCAAATGTAACATTTCTAAACCTTATGCCACCTTAATCTGGAGTTCAAAAACAAAATGTATGCATACATGGAGGTGATGAGAGTGACTTGCAACTCCAACCACAAGATCGATGCTCGGAATTCTTCAAGGTCTTGTAATGCATGGGACACACGAATGTTAGGCTTATGTAGCCTAGTGAGGCAGCTATATCAATTGTATTACAAGTTCTTAAATGGCATAAATGACATGTAAGAATTTTTGAATGACATATATACATTATTAATCATGTATAGATCATACTCAAAGCCAAATGTCATATCTTCATATATCAAATGTAAACCACAAACACATACCATCTCCTTGGACATAGCAACCAATGGATACGCGGATTCCCCTATACACCAAATCATATCAAAAGTAGGCCTTAGCCTTGAACTATAGCTTTGGAGTCCCTTACACAATCCAACCTTTTCTCTCCACATATCGGCCGCAACTCGGACAGTAGTCCAATCCCTTACTTATTGAGCTCAAATAACCCTATGGCATGCCAATTGTATCCAATGTCCACAAGTGTCCAAGGTTACTCACATTATCATAAAACTTACCTTTGTGCCCTTAGGCCACATCACATCGGATTGCAAATAGAGTGTCACACCCTAAAAACCGATCTAGTCATAATTAGGTTTCGATGATCGGAAATTTTGTACCGGTTATGTTAAATGATGTATTTGCTCAAGCCTTTGTATCTTATATTGAAGTAATGAAAGTTATTTTGGGCTTAATTGAATTTGTGGGACCTTTTCGTAAAGAATGGAAGTTAGGGGTTTCATTGAAAATGCTGAAAGTGCTGAATCTAGACAACACGTATCGATATAGTATGACTTGTATCGATACAGCCTAACTGCTTTTAACTAACTTACCCAATTCAGTCTAGTCATATCGATACGGCCATAAGGTGTATCGATACGGGTCCTTGTCCAAATCGATTTAGTGACCAAATTGAAAAGGTTTGAAGTAGGGGATGACTCACCTACTTGCTTGCCACCCTTCCACGCGAGAATGATCAGAAGAAGTGACCATTGGCCATCAAATACCTAAAATTTGTAAAAAGGCATGAATTGGTTAAGCTTACCCTTTGCCAAGGGAAATTTTCCTATTGGCCCTTGGTGAGGTGGGTTATGATTAAGGCCATAGCCTTCTTAAAAAGAATAGGGGAAAAGCTCTCATCCTTTTTTTGATTTCACTGAAACCAAATTCCATCTTTGTCTTAAAGAAACCAAGCACACACCTCCATTGTCTTATTCCTCCTCAAGCTCAAGCAAGCACCTCGGTCTAATCCTCAAACTTTGTTTGATTTCGCTACACCAATTGAAAGCTTGTAGTTTGGTAAGTAAAACCCCCATATCAATTTGATATTCCTTCAATCCTTAGAGTTTAATTTCAAGATTTAAGTCTTGAATGACCAAGCTAAGCCCATGTGTTAGATGGTTGATTTCCTTATTTTGATGTTGTCTACAAGCTTTGATAAGCTTGAAAATGTTTGTGAATCATTAGTTGTGATCCTAATGGAATTCCCTAATTTTTGAATTAGCTCAAGTGGTGGAAGATAAGCCATCTTCACCATCGGCTATTCCGAGCTCTTCCAACGGTAAGGGGATCGCTATCTGAGAACCTTAAAGTCTCTGAGTACTAGGTGAGTGTAGTTGTGTCATGGGTTTGGCTAGGTGCCATCCCGATTGCATTTGATTTGTGCTCAAAATCTTGCATTTTTGTAATGGCTCAAGTAGAGCAAATATATGTGTGGATTCAATGGAAGTATGGTAAGTCCTTCATTTTGTTTTCTTACATTTTTTAACTTGTGTGTGATAATTGAATATGTTATATGTGGAATTTGATACGAACATGTTATGATATGTTATTTGGAGCCAAGGCTCAATTTGCAATCTGATGTGGCCTAAGGGCACAAAGGTGATTTTTATGATGAAATGTGTAACCTTGGACACTTGTGGACATTGGATACAATTGGCATGCCATAGGGTTATTTGAGCTCATTAAGTAAGGGATTGGAGTATGGTCCAGGGCTACAGCTTATATGTGGGGAGAAAAGGTTAGATTGTGTAAGGGATTTCGGAGCTATAGCTCAAGGCTAAGGCCTATCTTCGATATGTGTGGCGCACAGGGGAATCCGTGTATCCATTGGTTACTATATCCAAGGAAATGTTATGTATCTATGCTTTGTATTTGACATATGAAAATATAACAATTGGCCTTAAGTATGATCGATATATGATTAATGGTGTACTTATGTCATTCAAGCATGTTTATAAGTTATTTATGCAAATTAAGAACTTTTTTGCATTTGTTATAACTATCTCACTAGGCTATGTAAGTCTAACATGTGTGTGTCTCATGCATTTCAGGACCTTGAAGCTATCTGAGCCTCGATCGTGTTATTGAAGTTGCAAGTCATTCCCACCAATTCCCTGTATGCTTACGTTTTGTTTTGAAATCCTATTAAGGTGGCATAAGGCTTAGACATGTTACATTTTCCTATTTTGATACGTGTATAATAGCCTAAAAGTACCTAGGAGTTATGCGTGAAATATAGTGTGTTTGGGAATTAGTAAACTAGTTAACTTTGGCCTAAAGGTACTAAAAGGTGAAATGGGGTAAACGGATTCAAATCGCTCTAAACTTTTGTATGCCAATAGGTTTATGGATTATTAACTTGCTAGTAAAATTTCATCACAGTTGGACATCGTTCAACAAGTTAAATCGGCTAAACACTAGATAAAATTTGTCATTATAGGACATGCGTATCGATACGAGTCAAGTTGTATCGATACGGCCTTGCATATTTGGACTTGGTAAAACAAAGCGTATTGATACGGGTCAAGCTGTATCGATACGGACTTGGGCAGTAAGGTATGGAAATAAATAGTATCGATACAGCCTTAGGCTGTATCGAAATGGGTCAAACTTGGTCAACCTATACCGATACGAGTGATGGCGTATTGATACAGGATCTAGGTAGAGTTGAATAAAGATGTGATTCATGTGTATCCGCATCGATACGACTCCAAGTGTATCGATACGGGGCAGTTAGTTCTGTAAAAAGACTTAAACCTCAGTTTTTAATAGTTTATAGATTGGTCACTAAACTTTAAATGATCTAATCAGATAGGTAAATGACCTCCTTTAATAACGAATATTCACAGGATAATAATTGGTAAGTTAAATTAAAGGTTAGTAAAAAGAAATTCTAATAAAGACCTTTAACTTATAAAATTTACAATTTAGTCCCTAAATTTGAAAAAGTTTGAAATTAACCCCAAATTAAGTAAGCTATTAATAAGTTAGCTCGATAAGTGAAAAATAAATTAATAAGACACACCGAATAAGCTTCTGAACTCCGAATATGTTTTCCGGTAACACTTTCTGATCCAACTCTCTACTAGGCCAGGAAGGGGGTGTTACATTTGTGGTATCAAAGCTTAGGTTTAGTCAATTCTAGGACTAAACTGAGGCCTATTATGAGTCTGTATGTGCATATGCCACCTAGGAGTTTTTTTGTATATGTTATTTGTGACTTGTAACTAACACGATTTAATTTTTTTTTCGATTAGATTTAAGAATGTTTTCACCTGATGATAAACGTGGTATGGTAGAACTACACCTTGGCTCTTCCTCGGCACAAGGGAACAACCTTGGAGCAGAAGATCAACCATAACAGGTGGGCAGAACGATCTGCCTAATCCCCCTCTGATGCCTCCCGCTCAGTAGGAATATTTGATGTTCATGGCTGAGATGATAAAAAATTGGTCGTGTCTCTTAGGCAAGAGCCGCCACCGCAGCCTGCTGCAGTATCTCCATCTATCTCGAAAGCTCCCATTGATAAGCTCAGGCAGTATCTGGTCTACACTTTCACCGGCCAAGAATAGGAAAACCCTAAAGTAGCAGAGTATTGGCTGGAAAATACTCTCAAAGTCCTAAACAAGCAAATGAAGTGTCATGATAAACACAAGCTGGAGTGTGCTCTAGCACTTATTTCTGAAGAGGCTTAGAGTCTGTGAGACACTGTGACACTCACCGTACCTGAGCATAAAGTTACATGGGACTTCTTCCTTCAAGATTTCCGTAAGAAGTATATCAGCGACCATTATCTTGCTGAAAGGCGTAAGAAGTTCCTCCATTTGAGACAAGGAGGATGACTCCTGTAGTAGTATATCTATGACTTCTACAAGTATCAAGTTATGGTGCAGAGATCATACGCACCAAGAAGGAAAAGTGAAGAATGTTTATCGATGGCCTATGTGATAAATTACGTCCACTCTTCACTGCTTTAGAGTTGAAGGACTTTTAGAATCTAGTCAACCGGACGATTGCTATCGAAGCCTCTAAGAAGGCTTATGAGAGAAGGAAGGGAAACCAAGCCAGATCTGACAAGTGATTCCAAGATGATTCTAGAACTATCATGCCTCAGAAGAAAGGTAGACAGTGGGACCAGAAGTCAGCCACCTTTCAGTAGCTGCCAAAGATAGGATATGTGCCACAATCCCAATCCCCAAGAATGTCTGACGCTCGTACAACTTCAGTTGATGTTACGGGTGGTTCTAGAAGGGGCTCAAAGATCTCTTTATATAACTTTTGTTAGAAGTGGCTTCTCAGGCTGTGTCGCAGATAGACCAGATCTTGCTACCTCTATGGTGAAGCTAGTCACTTTATCAGACAATGTCCGCAAAATCTGAATGCTCCTACCTTAGTAGCTTCCCAAAATAATCCTAACAAGGAAAAAGGAGTGAAACAAGGGCCATCTGGATTAGCAGGGAAACCTTGCAACTCAAATCCTTCTTTAGTTGGACGTGACCCTCAGACCTCAGCTCATATGTACCATGTTCGAGGTCGGGAGCAAAAGGCGATCCTGATGTGATTGCAAGTATGATGGAATTATGTTATGATATTGTTTATGCTTTGGTGGATCTCGGTTCTACGCATTCCTTTATTAGTGAACCATTGATTAAGATATATGCCCTAGAACCTGAACCGGTCACTTCTGAAATAGTTGTCTCTAACCCACAAGGAGATAGTGTGGTTATACAGTTGATCTATAAAGCTTACCCTCTGATAATCTAGGTGATCCCATTTCCGGCCAATTTGATGGCCTTGCCTTTCTATGAGTTCGATATTATTCTAGGCCTTGATTGGTTAGTTGAGCATCAAGCCTAGGTGGATTGTTCAAAGAAGAAGTTGTACCTCTGTGGACTCGGCAAGGAAAACATAACATTGATGAAAACCAAGCCCGAGCCTAAGGAAGCCATTGTATGTGCTATGGAGTTCAAAGAAGATCCCAAGCTAGAGAATGTGTCGGTAGTGAAGGAATTCCCTGATGTGTTTCTCGATGAACTTTTGGGACTCCCTCTGACCCGAGGAGTAGAATTCGAAACCGAAGTACAACCAGGGACTACACCAGTCTCCATTTCTCCATATAGGATGGCTCCGATCGAATTGAAAGAGCTGAAGGCTCAAGTCCAAGATCTCTCGGATAAGGGGTTTATCCGACTGAGTTCCTCACCGTGGGGAGCACCAGTTTTGTTTGTCAAGAAGAAAGATGGATCGATGTGACTATGCGTTGACTATCGTCAGCTGAATAGAGTAACAATCAAGAATAAGTATCAGTTGTCGAGGATTGATGACCTCTTCGATCAGTTGAAGGATGCTTCCGTCTTCTCCAAGATAAACCTACGATCTGGGTACTATCAAATGTTAGTGAAGGAGTCTTATGTTCGAAAGGCTGTCTTCCAAACCAGATATAGCCACAACGAGTTTCTAGTAATGCCTTTCGGGCTTACAAATGCACCTGCAGCCTTTATGGACTTAATGATTCATGTGTTTTGGCCCTATCTAGATAGATTCGTGGTTGTGTTTATAGATGACATCTTGATCTATTCCAAGGACACGGCCACTCATGAAGAACATCTTCTGATTGTGCTACAGACTCTCTGGGAGAAACAGATGTACGCTAAGTTCAGCAAATGTGAGTTCTGGCTATCTAAAGTATCCTTCCTGGGACATGTGATCTCTTCTACAAGAATTCAAGTTGACCCAAAGAAGATTCAAACAGTTCTTGAGTGGGTTCCTCCCAAGAATGTTAATGAAGTTCATAGTTTTCTGGGCCTTGTAGGCTACTATTGTAGATTCGTTAAGAGATTCTTGGTGATCACTGCACCCTTGATGAAACTTCTCCGTAAAGAAACTCATTTTGTATGGACAGTGGAGCAACAAGGGAGCTTTGATCAACTTAAGCAAGTCCTAACTCATGCCCTTATTTTGGTGCACCTGAGTCGGGCAAAGACTTCATCGTGTACAGTGATGCATCCCACTTGGGATTAGGCTATATACTGATGCAAGAGGGAAAATTCATTGCCTATGCCTCATGTCAACTCAAGCCGCACGTGCTAAACTATCCGACACATGATCTGGAGTTAGCTGCTGTTGTGTTTGCCTTAAAAATATGAAGGCGCTATCTTTAAGGTGAGAAATGTTACTTGTACACCGATCACAAGAGCCTAAAGTATCTTTTGACTTAGAAAGAGTTGAATCTCCGTCAACGTCGATGGAAAGAACTTTTGAAGGACTACAACTTGCAACTATCATGATTACTTTCTTCTTTCGATTAGATTTAAGAATGTCTGCACCTGGTAATAGACATGATACAGTAAAACCACACCCTGGCTCCTCATTGACACAAGGGAACAACCTTAGAGCTGAAGTTCAACTAGAACAAGTGGGACAGAACGATTTGCCTAATACCCCTCCGATGCCTCATGCTCAGTAGGAATATTTGATGTTCATGGCTGAGATGATCAAATAGGTTGTCGTATCTCTCAGGCAAGAGCCGCCACCGCATCCTGCTGAAGTATCTCTATTTGTCTCGAGAGCTCCCATTGTTAAGTTTAAGCAGAATCCGGTCTACACTTTACCGGCCAAGAACAGCATAACCCTAAACTAGCAGAGTATTGGCTGGAAAATACTCTCAAAGTCCTGAACAAGCAAATGAAGTGTCCTGATGAACACAAGCTGGAATGCACTAAGGCACTGATTTCCGAAGAGGCTTAGAGTTGGTGGGACACTGTGACACTCACCGTACTTGAGCATAAAGTTATATGGGAATTCTTCCAATAGAAGTTCTATAAGAAGTATATCAGCGACCATTACCTTGCTGAAAGGCGTAAGAAGTTCCTCCATCTGAGACAAGGAGGACGACCCGTGGAGCAGTATATCCACAACTTCTGCAAGTATTCGAGGTATGGTGCAGAGATCATATGCACGGAGAAGCAAAAGTGTAGAATATTTATCGATGGCCTATGTGATGAATTACGTCCACTCTTCACTGCTTTGGAGTAGGAGGACTTTCAGAATATAGTCAACCAGATGATTCCTACCGAAGCCTCTTAGAAGGCTTATGAGATAAGGAAGAGAAATCAATCCAGATCTGACAAGTGATTCTGAGATGATTCTAGACCTCTCATGCCTCATAAAAAGGTAGACAGTGGAACCAAAAGTCTGCCACCTTTCAACAGCTGCTAAAGATAGGATACGTGCCACAATCCCAATCCTAGGGAACATTTGTCACTCGTACAACTTTAGTTGATATTACGGGTGGTTCTAGAAGGGGCTCAAAGATCCCTTTATGTAGCTTTTGTTAGAAGAGGCACCCCAGGCTGTGTCACAGACATGTCGAATTTTGCTACCTCTGTTGTGAAGCTAGTCACTTTATCAGCCAATGTCCACAGAATCCGAATGCTCCTACCTCGGTGGCTTCCCAGAACAATCCTAACAAGGGAAGATGAGCGAAACAAGTGTCGTCTGGATCAGTAGGGAAACCTCACAACTCAAATCCTTCTTCAGCTGGACGTGACCTTCTGATCTCAGCTCAGATGTACCATGTTCGAGGTCGGGGGCAAGAAGACGATCCTGATGTGATTGCAGGTATGATGGAATTATGTTCTGATATTATTTATGCTTTGGTGGATCCCGGTTCTATGTATTCCTTTATTAGTGAAACATTGATTGTGAAGTATGCCCTAGAACCTAAATCGATCACTTCTAAAATAGTTGTCTCTAACCCACGAGGAGATAATGTGCTTATACGATTGATATGTAAAGCTTGCTCTCTGATGATCCAAGCGATCCTATTTTCAGCCAATTTGATGGCCTTGCCTTTCCATGAGTCAATCTTATCCTAGGCCTTGATTGGTTGGCTAAACATCAAGCCTGTGTGGATTGTTCAAAGAAGAAGTTGTACCTCAGTGGACTCGGCTAGGAAAGCTCAACATTGATGAAAACGAAGCTCGAACCTAAGGAAGGCATTATATGTGCTATGGATTTCAAAGAAGATCCCAAGATTGAGAATGTTACGGTAGTGATGGAATTCCCTAATGTGTTTCCCGATGAACTTCTGGGACTCTCTCCAACCCGAAAAGTAGAATTCAAAATTGAGGTGCAACTAGGGACTACACCAGTCTCCATTGCTCCTTATAAGATGGCTCCGGTCAAATTAAAAGAGCTGAAGACTCAAGTCCAAGATCTCCTGGATAAGGGGTTTATCCGACCGAGTTCCTCACCCTGGAGAGCACCGATTTTGTTTTTGAAGAAGAAATAAGGATTGATGTGACTATGCATGACTATCATCAGCTGAATAGAGTAACAATCAAGAATAAGTATCCGTTGTCGAGGATCAACGACCTCTTCGATCAGTTGAAGGATGCTTCCTTCTTCTCCAAGATAGACCTACGATCTGGGTACTATCAAATGTTAGTGAAGGAGTCTGATGTTCGAAAGACTTCCTTCCGAACCAGATATGGCCACAACAAGTTTCTAGTAATGCCTTTCGGGCTTACAAATTCACCTGTAGCCTTTATGGAATTAATGAATTGTGTGTTCCGGTCCTATCTAGATAGATTCATGTTTGTGTTTATATATGACATTTTTATCTATTCAAAGGACACTGCCACTCATGAAGAACATATCCGAATTGTGATAAAGACTCTCCAGGAGAAACACATGTACACCAAGTTCAGCAAATGTGAGTTCTAGCTATTTGAAGTATCCTTCCTAGGACATGTGATCTCTTCTGCGAGAATTCAAGTTGACCCAAAGTAGATTCAAGCAGTTATTGAGTGGTTTCCTCCCAAGAATGTTGGAGAAGTTCGTAGTTTTCTAGGCCTTGCAGGCTACTACCGTAGATTCGTTAAGGGATTCTCGGTGATCGCTGCATCATTGACGAAACTTCTCTATAACACCCCTAAACCCGACTTAGGAGTAAGTCAAATTAGAAGGTCCTAAGAAACAAACATGCTAACAATCTGATCAACTAGATTGGAAAAGAATCGTTCATGCCTCCAGAAACATGAATAATTTAAAACTTTTATAACACAAACACCTTTCAAACTCGTACACATCTAAGTGAGTTACTATAAGTATTAAAATCAAGCAAGTCCAACAATACTTATTCAAACTTTATAGAATAGCTTGGTATAAATAAAAGAAGCACATCAATAGAAATCAAGGTAAATTAAAACTTATCTCAACATTCTTATCCACTTAAATCCATCTTTTAAAATTTACACTTCATGCTAACTAATAGGTCATGCTTTGAACTCAAGCTTATTACATTCACAAACCATAAGAGATTCATGTAACCAGTTTCAATTAGAAAGACCACTTAATATCCTGTAGTCAATCAAATTCAAATTAAGTCACTTTATAACTTAATGATAAACAGGAATCCCAAATGCTCGTTTAAGAAACTTTACTCTCCTATTTAAAAATTATACTTTCCCTAAATTTATCATACTACGAAAATCATTTAGCACTTAACTCGAATCCATATATATAAACTAACTTATTATTATTTGCTTATCTTAACTAATTAGCTAATAATAGAATCACAATACTAACATTTTAGGTAAATCATTACCCTACATCTTAAGGCATTCAAGCAACTATAAAGATACTACCAACTAAGCAAATCAAATAAGGCAAACAATCAAAAATTTAGTTAAGGACCCATAATAGAACTTGCTCAAATATAGAATTATACACTTTAACTGATTAAACATAAATCTATATGCATCATGTGCCTTCAAGAAACTGTGCCAGCTTCTAGAAGTCTTAACAATGATAGATCGTGTCTCAAATAGAAACTTGCGATCACCTCCTAACTCAGGAGAGAACCGCAGGCCAATACATACCCTGAAATACAACGAAGGAGCATAGTAAACAAATGTATTTGCTTAGTGAGGTAAAAGATTCTTAAGTGAAAAAAAAAGAATCCTTATATAATCTAAACCCCTTTTCTTCCATCAAGTCTAGCCGAGGTTCAAGAAATAGTAGTGTGAATCATAATCACATTAGGGTCATAATCTTTTCTCCATAATTCTAAACCAATAGATCATTCATAGGTTCACAATCAAATAATGATCCTCATATAAGATTTTAACCTTTAAGTCTTTTACAAAGTTTTCCCCTTGGCCAATCAAACACTATATTAAACATACCTATTCCTTGTTTATTAATATCTTAACATTTGTTATCTCAAGTCTTATATACAATGCTAATTCTAATCTTATCACATACTATTAAACAGAAACTTACATAAGGTACTCGAATCAAACATGGGTACCTACACATCAATTTAAGTTTACAATATTTTCATTGAACTTATTATACCCTATGAGTGAGCCATAATTCTTATTATTAACAATCATGTTAAACGAGCCCTTTGTCAAGTAACATCCCTTATTCAAAAATTATTTCATCTTTGGATAATCTCAAGTTACCAGTTCATAAGACATTATCTCAATTCCTTGACATCCACTTATAAACTTTCTTGGATTCTTTTATGAATATCCAGATTTTACGTATTTTGTTTATCTATGGCTTATCTAACCTTTAATCACTTAATAGAATATGATCATTTACTATTAATCAATAAGGATTCTAAATTCCTCAAGAATTATTCATGAAATTAATCAGCATGACCAACGTTTAGGTTCACACGCAACTCTCAAATTAAAGCTATTGCTCATTTATCTTAATTCAAGAGTCACCACATTGGTTACTTTCATATCAAACATGCATTCAAAAGCACTTAATACATCCTACCATTATCCATACACAAGTGACCATAATTTAACATATGATCTATAACATATCAACTTAATTGTCTTGATAACAACTAGTCCCAAAAACAGGGTAGTTTCGAGTATCCTAAGTCCATTGAACTAAAGCAGTCCTTATTTATCATATATCATCATTACAACAGTTAGCATATCTCACTAAGACACGGATTCTGTCCTGATTATTAATCAAATTTTATTCCAAATAGACAACCCATTCGATTAATTATTTATAACAAGACACATTTCTCTTAATTAAAGGCTCAATTCATTATATATGTATTAGACTACTTAATAGCATAATTGCTCCTAATTGAGTATTCAACTTACTTGTCTTTATCCATCAAATAATCGACCCACCAAGCAATTGAATTTAATCTAGACTTAAGTTAAGACCGATTCTTGTCATAAAAAAGGCATTATAACATTTCGAAATTCATTCTTATAAGCTAACAATTTGAACAATCCATGGACTTCATGACATACATCCCTTAACTCTCAAGACTCAATATACTAGTTTGCAATTAAGTCAACCAAATGAACTTATAAAATCCATCAAACAATGATGATCTCAAGTCTAAAATACTTATCAGTACCAATTTAGCCATCTCCAAACAAGGGTACTCGTAGTACCAATAGATTATTTGTTCTCTATTGACAAGGGACTAAAATCTAGGACTGTAGTCCAAACTAATAAGCTCGACGGACTCTATGGCATGCCAACTATATCTACGACTAACTCGAGACCAAGGCATTTCTTGATTATTTATCGGATTAATAATTTTTAAATATAGCTTCTCATCATTTCTCTTGTCACAATACAAATTATCTTACAAGGTAAGCAAGATTCACCTCAGGTGAATTTTACATTCAAGATAAGCATTGCTCATATTCTAATCAACATGGCCACCAAGGCTTAATTATTAAACAATTAATCAATGGATCATGAGTTACTACTTATGCTCTTTAGTACAAATTTTTATTCATTTCTTCCTTCCCAATCTGTTCGAATGAACACCATGAATAACAATAAGTTCTTTTAAGTTGCCTCATTCGATCAAAGATATACTTTGTAACCATTCATTCAAAACAACCACTTCTAGCTTCCAATACTAACAAGAAATATCATGACATTCAAGCTTATTAAATTGCCATCAAGACCTTTATTTTCATTAACAATTCCCTTTCAATCTATAGTCGATTATATAGCTCAATCACCAACAATACTATCAACTTACTCATTTTATCACAAGGTACTTTTTCATAAAAGTACTTACCTCGGATCCCAAGATTAATTGCACATTGTTACATAAATTATCTAGCAAGCAAATAAATTAAAGCAATTAAGGGTGCTAGAGATGGATTTCTCGTATCCTGGGACTTTAACTACTCTCACCTCTTATCCTGAAGTTACGGGATACCTGAATCCTCGTTCCTATATTGCCACTATCCAACTCCATTTAGCTTTTCACCAACTTGGTCAATCCCTTTGTTATCTATCTATAACAACATTATAATTATGCATTAGGATTTTAATTGCAATCCATCACTTATTTATCATTCACTAGAATAATTTCCCAGTAACCCTTTACTAGTTAAGCCATTCATGATCTCATGTAGCATCATACAAGCAGCCCCATAACAAAGATATCAAGCAAGGCAGTCCAATGTACAATTACACACACATTTATATTTAACCAAACAGTTCAATTATGCCTTCTAAGCATGCAAAACAGGGCAGTCCTGTTTTGTATATGTTTCAGCTCAAAGACAGTCCATAACACATGTACATACATTTTTGTACATCATTCGTCAGCATACATTACATGACTACGTTTCAAACTGCATAAAACAGATTTTCACATGCATAACAAATAATACACAACATTTTACAGTTTCCAGAAACTGCACCCAAATAAACTGCATCCATACATACACATTTCTAAATTCTTAATCATCATTCTATTCTACATTTAATTAACTGCACACAGACTTAATTTATTACAAACTAGTACCGTTTTTCAATCACACAAAACTGGACATAAATGGCATACAATGCAGTATACAATTTTGCATTTCCCTCTTTATTACTGCACTGTTGCATCACATATTTTGGGAATATAATCTACATCAATTCCGCCTAGTTCAACTGCATACCATTTCATTTATATCTTTACCAAAACAGTGTAATTAGCATATTTTTACTCTCTTAACAGCCCAACAGTTTCTAAATTTAATCCACATCTATTCTTAATTTCCAAAGCAGCATCTATAATCTTAAAACAGTCCACATTTACTTATATACATGTAGGACATATTTATTTGTCAATAGAACTAGTCCCAAGCTTTCGAAACACTCACACAAACAATGGACAACATATAGAATTTCCATTTTCAGTTTCTATATCATAACTAGTCCAATTATTTACCAAAATTTAGTTATCACAATTCTTAGGACTTAACTTATTCAATGACATTCTTCATTCATGAAATTGTCCCACAATCGAGCCTACCCAACTACATGCAACAAATTATATTCATCAAGTGATCAAATGTTCTCCATTTAATTCTTACATGCCATTTAATAAACCAATCATTCCTTAAAACAATCAAATTCATGGAGACATTTTAACAACTACAAACACAAACTTCTATGGTATAATCCCCTAGCAAAGCAATATCACATATCAATTTTAAACACCAAAAAGAAAATAGGAGACTTACCCCTTCAAAACTTAATCTACCAATTATACTTCAATCCTTAAGCCACATGGAGTTCGATTCACATGAATTCTCAACACTTTCTCTAGTGTTTCGGTAATTGTTTAGAGGAAGGAGATGATGAAACTCGTCTCAAGCATTCCTTTCATTTAGGCTAATTATACCTCTCCCTAATCCATTTGGGTTGCTATGGTTATGACACCTATTAGTGTCCTTAATCTTTTAAATCATTTACATGCAACTCTCTAAGTTTGAGTTTATTTCGATTTAAACCTATCATAACTAATTCATCAATTCATTTTTTTATTCTAAAATAGTTCGTAGCTCAATCATATGATCATTAATAACTTTTTTTAATCACATAGGACACAATTAAGGCTGAAACAAATTTATGGGCTATATTTTGGGGTGCTACATTCTCTGTAAAGAAACTCTTTTTTTATGGACAGTGGAGCAACAAATGAGCTTTGATCAATTTAAGCAAGTCCTACTCATGCCCTTGTTTTGGTGCAACCAGAATCGGGCAAGAACTTCATTGTGTATAGTGATGCATCCCATTGGGATTAGGCTATGTACTAATGCAAGAGGGAAAAGTCATTGCCTATGCCTCATGCCAGCTCAAGTCGCGTGCGCTAAACTATCCGACACATGATCTGGAGTTAGCTGCTATTGTGTTTGCCTTAAAAATCTAGAGGCACTATCTATACGGAGATAAATGTTACTTGTACACTGATCATAAGATCCTGAAGTATCTTCTGACTCAAAAAGAGTTGAATCTCCGTCAACGTCGATGGATAGAACTTTTGAAGGATTACGACTTGCAACTAACACGATTTAATTTCTTCATTCGATTAGATTTAAGAATATCTACACCCGGTGATAGACATGGTACGGTAGAACCACACCCTGGCTCCTTCTCGACACAAGGGAACAACCTTTGAGTTGAAGTTCAACTAGAACGTGTGGGATAGAACGATCTGCCTAATCCCCCTCTGATGCCTCCCGCTCAGCAGTAATATTTGATGTCCATAGTTGAGATGATCAAACAAGTGGTCGTGTCTCTCAGGCAAGAGCCGCCACCGCAGCCTGCTGAAGTATCTCTATTTGTCTCGAAAGCTCCCATTGATAAGCTCAGGCAGTATTCGGTCTACACTTTCACCGGCTAAGAATAGGACAACCCTGAACTAGTAGAGTATTGGCTAGAAAGTACTCACAAAGTCCTGAACAAGCAAATGAAGTTTCATGATGAACACAAGCTGGAGTGCGCTCTGGCACTGATTTCTAAAGAGGCTCAGAGTTGGTACACAGTGACCATTACCTTGCTTGTTGAAGTATATCAGCGACCATTACCTTGATGAAAGGCGTAAGAAGTTCCTCCATCTGAGACAAAGAGGATGACCCGTGGAGCAGTATATCCACGACATCTGCAAGTATTTGAGGTATGGTGTAGAGATCATATGCACGAAGAAGGAAAAGTGTAGAATGTTTATTGGTGTACTATGTGATGAATTACGTCCACTCTTTACCACTTTGGAGTTGGGGGACTTTCAGAATCTAGTCAACCGGACGATTACTACCGAAGCCTCTTAGAAGGCTTATGAGATAAGGAAGGGAAAACAAGCCAGATCTGACAAGTGATTCCAAGATGATTCAAGACCTCTCATGCCTTAGAAGAAAGGTAGACAGTGGGATCAGAAGTCTGCCACTTTTTAGCAGCTGCCAAAGACAGAATATGTGCCACAATCCCAATCCCCGGGAACGTCGGTCACTCGTACAATTTTAGTTGATAGTACGGGTTGTTCTAGAAGGGGCACAAAGATCCCTTTATGTAGCTTTTGTTAGAAGAGGCATCCCAAGCTGTGTCACAGACATGTCAGATTTTGCTACCTCTGTGGTTAAGCTGGTCACTTTATCAGCCAATGTCCACAGAATCCAAAATGCTCCTACCTCAGTGGGTTTCTAGAACAATCCTAACAAGGGAAGAGGAGCGAAACAAGTGTCGTTTGGATCAACAGGGAAACCACACAACTCAAATCCTTCTTCAATTGGACGTGACCCACAGACTACAGCTCAGATGTACCATGTTCGAGGTCGGGAGCAAAAAGATGATCCTGATGTGATTGCATGTATGGTGGAATTATGTTCTGATCTTGTTTATGCTTTGGTGGATCCCGGTTCTATGCATTCCTTTATTAGTGAACCATTAATTGTGAAGTATGCCATAGAACCTAAACCGGTCACTTCTGAAATAGTTATCTCTAACCCACGAGGAGATAGTGTGGTTATACGGTTTATCTGTAAAGCTTGCCCTCTGATGATCCAAGTGATCCCATTTTTGGCCAATTTGATGGCCTTACCTTTCCATGAGTTCAATCTTATCCTATGCCTTGATTGGTTGGCTAAACATCAAGCCTGTGTGGATTGTTCAAAGAAGAAGTTGTACCTCCATGGACTCAGTTGGGAAAGCATATCATTGATGAAAACCAAACCTGAGCCTAAGAAAGCCATTATATGTGCTATGGATTTCAAAGAAGATCCCAAGCTCGAGAATGTTTCAGTAGTGAAGGAATTCCCTGATGTGTTTCCCGATGAACTTTTGGGACTCCCTCCGACCCGAGAAGTAGAATTCGGAATCGAAGTGTAGCTAGGGACTACACTAGTCGCCATTGCTCCTTATAGGATGGCTCCGGTTGAATTAAAAGAGCTGAAGGCTCAAATCCAAGATCTCTTGGATAAGGGTTTTATCTGACTGAGTTCCTCACCCTAGGGAGCACCGATTTTATTTGTCAAAAAAAAAAGATGGATCGATGCGACTATGCATTGACTATCGTTAGCTGAATATAGTAACAATCAAGAATAAATATCTGTTGCCAAGGATAGATGAACTCTTCGATCGGTTGAAGGATGCTTCCATCTTTTCCAAGATAGACCTACAATTTGGGTACTATCAAATGTTAGTGAAGGAGTCTGATGTTCCAAACACTACTTTCTGAACTAGATATGGCCACTACGAGTTTCTAGTAATGCCTTTTGGGCTTACAAATGCACCTGTACCCTTTATGGAATTAATGAATCGTGTGTTCTGGCCCTATATAGATATGTCCATGGTTGTGTTTATAGATGACATCTTGATCTATTCCAAGGACACTGCCACTCATGAAGAACATCTCTGGATTGTGATAAAGACTCTCCAAGAGAAACAGTTGTACGCTAAGTTCAACAAATATGAGTTCTAGCTATCTGAAGTATCCTTCATGGGATATGTGATCTCTTCTGTGGGATTCAAGTTGACCCAAAGAAGATTCAAGTAGCTCTTGAGTGGGTTCCTCCCAAGAATGTTGGAGAAGTTCGTAGTTTTTTGGGCCTTGTAGGCTACTATCGTAGATTTGTTAAGGGATTCTCGGTGATCATTGCACCTTTGACGAAACTTCTTCGTAAAGAAACTCCCTTTGTATGGACAGTGGAGCAACAAAGGAGCTTTGATCAACTTAAGCAATTCCTAACTCATACCCCTATTTTGGTGCAACTTGAGTCGGGCAAGGACTTCATCGTGCACAGTGATGCATCTCACTTGAGATTATGCTATGTACTGATGCAAGAGGAAAAAGTCATTGCCTTATGCCTTATGTCAGCTCAAGCCGCACGAGCTAAACTAGCTGACACATGATCTGGAGTTAGCTGTTGTTGTGTATGCCTTAAAAATCTAGAGGCACTATCTTTACGGTGAGAAATGTTACTTGTACACCAATCACAAGAGCCTAATGTATCTTCTGACTCAAAAAGAGTTGAATCTCCATAAACATCAGTGGATAGAACTTTTGAAGGACTATGACTTGGTCATTGATTACCATCACGGTAAGGCCAATGTTGTAGCTAACGCTCTTAGTCGGAAGCCTACTCCATCCCTGACATGTTTGAATGCCCACTTCCAGCTTAAAAAGTGTGGTAAGTTGTTGGTTGTATTGAGAGTTCAGTCAACCATCGTGTCCTGAATCAAAGCACTCCAAGAATCTGACGAGGAGTTACAGATTCTTATTTCTAAGATCAAGGATAAATCGAATCTTGACTTCGCTATGAATTCTGAAGGTTTGTTGTGTTTTCAAAACCGTATATGCGTCCCTGATGATGATGATCTTCGAAACCAAATTCTGATTGAAGCTCATTCGAGTCATTTTTTCCATTCATCCAGGAGCTATCAAGATGTATAAAGACCTGAAGGAGTTGTATTGGTGGTCTGATATGAAACGAGAAGTTGCAGACTTCGTGGCTAGGTGTTTGACTTACCAACGGGTTAAAGCCAAGCACAAGGTGCCTACCGGTCTTTTGTAACCTATTGATCTTCCACAGTGGAAATGGGAGCGTATTACGATGGACTTCGTAAGTGGTCTACCAATGACACCGAAGAAGAATGATGCTATTTGGGTCATTGTAGATCGATTCACCAAGTCTATTCATTTCATTCTAGTGATAATGGGTTTCAGCTTGCCTAAACTTGCTCAATTATACATCAGTGAGATCCTCTGTTTGCACGGAGTTCATATGTGCATCATCTCTGACCGTGATCCACGTTTTGTATCCTAGTTTTGGAGAACCCTACATGAAGCTTTGGGAACTCGAGTGCACCTAAGCACTACTTTTCATCCTCAAACTAACGGCCAATCTGATAGGGTTATTCAGGTAACCTTGTATTTCTTATATCCATCTGTATAAGTATTTCGTGTCAATCTTGATTCTTCCTTGTAGATTCTAGAAGATATGCTTCAAGCCTCTGTTATCGATTTCGGAAATACGTGGGAGAAATCCTTACCGTTGGTGGAGTTTGCATACAACAACAGTTATCAAGCTTCAGTTCAAATGTCTCGTTTTGAGGCTCTTTACGGGAGAAGATGTAGAACCCCTCTCTGTTGGACCGAGCCTAGTGAAGGCAAGGTGTTAGGCCTTGACTTACTTCGGGAAACCGAAGAGGGGGTAACCATCATCCGTGACTAGCTCAATACTATATTTGACCGGTAGAAAGCTTATGCTGATTTGAGAATGATAGACATTCAGTATGATGTTGGTCAGAAAGCTTTCTTTAAAGTGTCTCCATGGAAGAAGATTCTTCGTTTTGGCAAGAAGAGGAACTTAGTCCTCGTTTCATCGGCCTATTTGAGGTAATTGAGAAAGTTGGACCTGTTGCTTATCGACTAGCTCTCCATGAAGAGTTGAGTCGAATACATGACGTCTTCCACGTGTCTATGCTATGAAACTACCGATTCGATCCTTCCCATATGATCGAACCAGAATCTATGGAAATCCAGTCTAATTGAATGTACGAGGAGGAACCAGTGAAAATCCTTGCACGAGAAGTCAAGAAACTTCAAAACAAGTTTGTGCCCTAGTAAAAATTCTCTGGGAAAGTCATGCAGTGGAGGAAGCAACATGGGAGCCAGAAGAAAGGATGCAAAAGAAATATCCTTCTCTCTTTGGTTAGAGTGAAAATTCGAGGATAAATTTTCTTAAAGAGAGGAGAGTTGTCACACCCCAAAAACTGGTCTAGACAGAATTAGGTTCCGGTGATTGAAAATTTTGTGTCGGTTATGTTAAATGATGTATTTTCTCAAGCCTTTGTATCTTATATTGAAGTAATGAAAGTTCTTTTGGGCTTAATTGAAGTTGCTGGACCTTTTTGTAAAGAATATAAGTTAGCGGTTTCATTAAAAATGCTGAAAGTGCTGAATCTAGGCAAGGCGTATCGATACGGTAGGACCAGTATCGATACGACCTAACTCTTTTAACTAACTTAGCCAATTCAGTCTATCGATATGGCTATAAGGTGTATCGATACGGGTCCCTTTCCAAGTCGATTTAGTGACCAAATTGAAAAGTTTTAAAGTAGGGGATGACTCACCTACTTGCTTGCCACCCCTCCACGTGAGAATGAGCAGAAAAAGTGACCATTGGTAATCAAATACCTAAAATTTGTAAAAAGGCATGAATTGGTTAAACTTACCCTTTACCAAGGGAAAGCTTCCTATTAGCCCTTGGTGAGGTGGGTTATGATTAAGGCCATAGCCTTCTTAAAAAGAATAGGGGAAAAGCTCTCGTTCTTCTTTTGATTTCACCAAAACCAAATTCCATCTTTGTCTTAAAGAAACCAAGCACACACATATAATCTTCCTCCTCAAGCTCTCAATCTTTGTTTAATTTCGATATACCAATTGAAAGCTTGTAATTTGGTAAGTAAAATCCCCATATCAATTTGATGATTCCATCAATCCTTAGAGTTCAATTTCAAGATTTAAGTCTTGAATGTCCAAGCTAAGCTCATGTGTTAGATGGTTGATTTCCTTATTTTGATGTTGTCTAAAAGCTTTGGTAAGCTTGAAAAACGTTTGTGAATCATTAGTTGCGATCCTAATGGAATTCCCTAATTTTTAAATTAGCTCAAGTCGTGGAAGATAAGCCATCTTCACCATCGGCTATTTCGGACTCTTCCAACGGCAAGGGGATCGCTATCCAAGAACCTTGAAGTCTCCGAGTACTAGGTGAGTGTAGTTGTGTCATGGGTTTGGCTAGGTGCCATCCTGATTGCATTTGAGTTGTGCTCAAAAACTTGCATTTTGGTAATGGCTCAAGTAGAGCAAATATATGTCATAGGGTTATTTGAGCTCATTAAGTAAGGGATTGGACATTTGACACAATTGGTATGCCATAGGGTTATTTGAGCTCATTAAGTAAGGGATTGGACTACAGTCCGGGGATACGGCCTATATGTCAGGAGAAAAGGTTGGATTGTGTAAGGGATTCCAGAGCTACGACTCAAGGCTAAGGCCTATCTTCGATATGTGTGGCGTACAGGGGAATCCGCGTATCTATTGGTTACTATGTCCAAGGAAATGTTATGTATCTATGCTTTGCATTTGATATATGAAAATATAACAATTGGCCTTGAGTATGATCATTATATGATTAATGGTGTACTTTTGTCATTCGGGCATGTTTATAAGTTATTTATGCCAATTAAGAACTTGTTTGCATTTGTTATAACTACCTCACTAGGCCATGTAAGCCTAACATGTGTGTGTCTCATGCATTTCAGGACCTTGAAGCAATCCGAGCCTCGATCGTGTTATTGAAGTTGCAAGTCACTCCCACCAATTCCATGTATGCTTCATTTTGTTTTGAACTCCTAGCAAGCTGGCATAAGGCTTTGACATGTTACATTTGCCTATTTTGATATGTGTATAATAGCCTAAAAGTACCTAGGAGTTATACATGAAATATAGTGTATTTGGGAATTAGTAAACTAGTTAACTTTGGCCTAAAGGTACTAAAAGGTGAAAATAGGGTAAACGGATTCAAATCACTCAAAAAATTTGTATGCCAATAGGTTTATGGATTATTAACTTGCTAGTAATATTTCATCACATTTAGACATCGTTCGACAGGTTAAATCGGCTAAACACCAGATAAAATCTATCATTACAAGACAGGAGTATCGATACGGGTCAAGATGTATCGATATGGCCTTGCATATTTGGACTTGGTAAAACAAAGCGTATCGATACGGGTCAAGATGTTTCGATACGGACTTGGGCAGTATGGTCTGGGAAATAAATAGTATCGATACAGCCTAAGGCTGTTTCGAAACGGGTTAACCTTGGTTAACCTATACCGATATGGGTGATAGCGTATCGATACAGGATCTGGGTAGAGTCTAATAGAGCTGTGATTCATGTGTATCCGTATCGATATGACTCCAAGTGTATCGATACGAGGGAAGTTAATTATGTTAAAAGACTTAAACCTCAATTTTTAATAGTTTATAGATTGGTCACTAAACTTTAAATGATCTAATCAGATGAGTAAATGACCTCTATTAATAACAAAATTTCGCAGACTAATAATTGGTAAGTTCAATTGAAGGTTAGTAAAAAGAAATTCTGATAAAGACCCTTGACTTGTAAAATTTACAATTTAGTCCCTAAATTTGAGAAAGTTTGAAATTAACCCCAAATTGAGTAAGCTATTAATAAGTTAGCTCGATAAGTGAAAAAAAATTAATAAGACATTTTGAATAAGCTTTCGAACTCCGAATATGTTTTCTGGTAACACTTTTCGATCTGGCCCTCTTCCAGGCTGAGAAGAGGGTGTTACATTTAGCCTTGGCTCCAAATAGCATATCATATCATAACATGTTCATATCAATTTCCACACATAGCATATTCAATAGTCGCATATAAGCTTACGATGTAGAACAATATGATGGACTTACCACACTTACCACTGAATCCACATATGTTTGCTCTATTTGAGCCCTTAACAAGATGCAATTTTAGCACAAAAAAATGTGATCGGGATGGCACCTAGCCAAACCCATGACACAAATACACTCACATAGCAATAGGAGGCTTCAAGATTCCCGTATTAGAATCCCCTTGACCTCGGAAGAGTTCAGAATAGCCGATGGTGAAGATGACTTGTCTTCCACCACTTGAGCTGGTTCAAAATTAGAGGATTACATTAGAATCGAAACTAATGATTCATAAACGTTTTTCAAGCTTACCAAAGCTTGTAGACAACATCAAAATAAGGAAATCAACCATCTAACACATGGGCTTAGCTTGAACATTCAAGACTTAAATCTTGAAATTAAACTCTAAGGATTGATGGAATCATCAAATTGACTTAGGTGTTTTACTTACCCAATTGCAAGCTTTCAAATGGTGTATTGAAATCACACAAAGGTCAAGGATTGGATCGAGGTGCTTGCTTGAGCTTAGGGAGGAAGATAACAATGGAGGTGTATGCTTGATTTCTTCAATCAAAGGTTTAGTTTGGTTTCGAGAGACTCAAACAATGAAGAAGCTTTTTCCTTATTCATTTTAAGGTGACTAAAGCCTTAATCATTCTCCACCTCACCCTTAGCCAATAGAAAGCTTTTCCTTAGGGTTTGCTTAAATTACTAATTTCCATCAATTCATTCTTTTACAACTTCAAGCAATTGATGACTAATTGTCATCTCTTCAGATCATTCCCACGTGAAGAAATGGAAAGCTAGTATGTGACTCAGCCCCCTACTTTCAATCTTTACAAATTGATCACAAAAATAATTTTTGACAGAGGACCGTATATATCAATACGTCTAGACTGGATTGGGTAAGTTAGTTAAAAATGGTTGGGTCGTATCGGTATAGTATACGCCTGGATCAAATTCAACATTTTCAGCACTTTAAATGAAACACCTAACTTCCATTCTTTACAAAACGGTTCAACCATTTCAATTAGGCCAAAATAACTTCCATTACATCGAAATTGGTTACAATGATCAAGCAATTACATCATTCGGCACAACTGGTACTAAATTTTCTGATTATTGGAACCCAATTCTGACTAGGCCGGTTTTTGGGGTGTGACATAATGTTTTGTATGTACATGCCCTACGTAGAAATTTGATTAGTGGTGGATTACTCAACAAGGCAAGCATTAAACTGGTTTTTGAAGTAGATAAACTTGTACTCTCCCAGAATGGGGTTTTTGTTAGGAATGGTTTTTTGAACGGAGGTTTATTTGTAATCGAAACCTAGTTTAATGAAAGTAATAAAATGACCACTTTTGTTTATATTTTTGAAACTATGGATATGTGGCATGCTAGATTAGGACACGTAAACATACATTCTTTAAAGAATCTCATAAAAATGAATCTTCTTCCTAATCTAGACAAGAAAAGCTTTAACAAATGTGAGATTTGTGTATATGTCAAGCATGTTAAACCTTCTTTTAAGATAGTTTCTAAGAGGAAAACAAAATTGTTAGAACTTATTCAATCTGATCTAGCAGACTTTAGAAACTCTAAAAGAAAGAGAGGTAAACACTATAACCTTTGTAGATGATTATTCAAGATATACAAAGGTATATCTCCTAAGAACTAAAGATGAAGCTGATAACTTCTTTCTTATTTATAAGGCAAAAGTTGAAAATCATCTAGATAGGAGAATAAAACGGCTTAGATCTGATAGAGGTGGTGAATACAGGTCTAATTTTCTTAAAAATGTGTATGTGAAAAGAATGGCAGAATCCATGAAACCTCTGCCCCTATTTTCCTCAACAGAATGGTATAGCTGAGAGGGAAAACAGAACTTTGAAGGAGATGATGAACTCTTTTTTGTTAAGTTCTGGGTTATCCAATAATTTATGGAAAATCCATTCTATCAGCAAATCACATATTAAATAGAATACCTCATAAGAAATTAGATTGTACCCCATACGAGCTATGGAAAGGTTATGCACCCAATTTGAAATACCTAAAAGTGTATGGGTGTCTAGAAAAGGTTGGTTTGCTTGACTTTAAGAACTCCAGCATCGGTCCCAAAATCGTTAATGCAGTATTTATTGGGTATGCTTCAAACAATGTCGCAAACAGATTCATGTATCTGTGCGACTTTTCTATTTGTGAAACTAGGGATGTTGTGTTCTTTGAAGATATATTTCCTTTAAAGAAACCTAGTTTAAGTGTTGAAAAACGAATAGAAAGTCGTGCCTCAACTTCTTCTGATCCTGCCAAGGATTCTCTAGAGATAGAATTAGAGCCTAGAAGAAGTAAAAGCCAAAGGGTAGCCTTTACCTTTGCTCCAGATTTCCTAACTTCATTTATCCCTGAAATAAGTGATGCAGACTCAATTTTTGTTCCATAGCTCAGGCTTTCCTTTTAGATGTGGATCCAAAGTCGTCAATGAAGCTATAAGTTCAACTGATGCTATTTTTTTGAGAGCTGCAATAAATGACGAACTAGAGTCAATAATGCCTAATCATACGTGGGAGTTGGTTGAATTACCTAGAGGATTTAGACCTATCAACTCTAAGTGGTTTTTTAGAAAGAAACTTAGACTAGATGGTTAATCCAAAAATATAAGGCAAGACTAGTAGTCAAAGGGTTCACTCAGAAGTTTGGTATAAACTTCTTTGACACATACTCTATTTGTCACGAAAATCTCAACGATCTGTGCCTTGTTCACGATAGCATTCATTCATAAATTGCTCGTACATCAAATAGATGTAAAGACTGCATTTTTGAATGGAGATCTAGACAAGGAATGAAATCTATATAGAGCAACCACCAAGTTTTGAGGCACCTTACATGGAAGCCAAAGTGTGTAGACTTAAAAAGTCACTCTATGGCCTTAAACAAGCTCCAAAATAGTGGTACGAGAAATTTCACAAACCCATTCTAAGTTTTGGTTTAATTGTGAATGGAGTGGATGCATGCGTGTATTCGAAAATAATTGGAACTGAATATGTCATCATAAGCCTATATGTTGATGACATGTTGATATTCAATACCAACATTGTCCACTAAATTTGAGATGACAAATTTAGGAGAGGTTGATGTGATCTTAGGAGTTAAAGTTACCAAATTTGAAAAGGGGTTTTCTTTGAATCAAGCACACTATATTGAGAAGGTGTTAAAGAAATATGACAGTTTTGATGTTATCCCTGTTAGAACTCCTTATGACTGTAGTATACAACTCTTGAAAAATAAAGGAAGTAGTGTTTCCCAACTAGAGTATGCCAAAATCATCGAAAGCCTTATGTTCTTAATGAACTATACTTGGCCTAACATTGCCCATGGTGTGAGTAGATTGAGTAAATATACTCATAATCCTAATGATGAACACTGGATTGCTCTTAGATGTTTACTTAAGTATCTTAATAGTATTATGGATTGGAAACCCAATTTTGTTGGCTATTCTTCGATCTTAGAAGGATATTGCGACACCAACTGGGTTACCAATAATGATGAAATAAGCTTTGCGAGTGGGTATGTCTTTACCTTAGGTGGTGCAGCGACCTCGTGGAAGTCTACTAAGTAGACTTGTATCGCTCATTCTACCATGGAGTCAGAGTTTATTGCTCTTGACTTAGTTGGGCAAGAAGCTGGGTGGCTTAGAAATTTATTGGTAGAAATACCTTTGTGGGGAAAACCGACTCCTCCAGTGTCCTTATTGTGTGATTCACAAGCTGTGATATGTGTGGCTCAAAACCAAGCTTACAACGGTAAGAAGATACATATTCGCATAAGACATGAATGTGTAATACACTTAATAAGGAACGAAGTAATCTCTTTAGAGTATGTGAAGTTGGAGAGAAACCTTACTAATCCGCTTACCAAAGGGTTAAGTTAGAAATTGGTTCTAGATTCGTCGAGAGGGATGAGTCTAAAGCTCATTGGTTGAGGAATTCATGTTGGATACCCAAATTAGTTTTCTAAGTTCAATGTGGACAAGTGAAACCATGGAAAGACTCATAGTGTACATTTCTCTTACCTATCCCTATGATGAATAATGTACATGCACATGATGAGCTTGATTGCTCTTAATAAATTCATAGCCCAAGCTTAGGGTGGTCTTAGTGAGAAAGACTTGATAAATTTATCGATTTTTGGTTGAATATCTATTCTTAATAAGTTCATAACTTATTGTTAAGTGGGTAGTCCTAATCGTGAAAGACTAGGAGAACTTACCGCTAGAGAGGGTGACTTTTCTTAAAACTCTTAATAAATTCAAACCCAAGAGTTTGGGTGTTCCTAGTGAGAATAACATATTGAATTAACTGACTATGAGGTTGAATACTTATTCTTAATGATTTCTTATCCCAGAGTTTGGGTGGTTCATTTTAAAATGAACTTGAAGAAATTCACCTTACTTTTTGTGAGGTTGATTTGTTATAAAAGCTTTTAATTTTTCATAGCCCATATTTTAGGGTGGTCCTAGAGAGACGAACTTGACGAAATAACCTACATAAGTGAGAAGCATTAGCCACCTTCTATGAAAAACATTAGGCCTTTTTTCTAGTACACTTACTAGAATCCTGAGGAAAGAGGGCTACACATATATGCACATCGGTATATACTCTTTGTAGACACATCAAGGACTTTGGTGGATGAAGAGGTTAGTTGTGTGTTATGAGTTCACCCCTAATCTTAAAAAGTTCAAGATTCGTTCACTTATCTAAAAGAATAATTATTCATCATCACTATGTACTAGTTCCAGATATGTTCACTAGTGCTTAAGTATCTAATCTCGCAATTGCTCTTCTCTTGATTTTAATAAAAAAATCTCTTTTAAATTTTTTTCTTCTGAATTTGTAGGGGAATGTTAGTTATATATCCCACATTGGGAGGGTACATCCCTTAGGAAGGGTATTTAAAGAACCTTCCTTAGCCTCCTTTGTTAAATGTGGTTAAACAACTATTTTGTACGCGTGCGCCACCCATCATGGCTCGGCTCGTGGTTATTGTCGTGGTAACACGTCCGCACGCATTCTATCTTTTTAGGGAAAATTGGGAACAATTTCTTTAGAATTGTTTTCTAGAAACTTGAATTCTTGAAACAAATTTATAGCTTCTTGATTTTTCTCACCTAATTAATGAGTGGCTGAATTTCAGATGTTGACCAACTGTTAAAATCGAAAATCAACGTTTAAGACTGATTCAATTTGTCATATTTAACTCATGTGTACAGCCTATAAATAGAGAGGTTTTTTCCAGAATTGTAAGTATCTTGAATTCTCTGCTTTTAGAGTTTTCTCTTTTATTCTTTCTGTGAGAAGAGCAATTGCATCATTATCCACTCTGATCTTTTGTGTACGACTATCGGAGCTACCGTGTTAACCTCGGGGGACGATCGCCTTCTGCAGTGATTACACACATTGAGGCAAAATAATTTCTAAGGTAGATATTTATATCACAACACAGTTTCTTTATTTGCGCTTTATTTTGTTTATAATTATCCAGTCAGTGCTAACAGTTTGATTTTGCAGTAATCTTACTAATGCGACCAACCTCATCCGACCATCCTCACCCTCCGAAAACCATCTCGTTCCTTTCCCTTTGCTCACACAACAACCCTTGGCCACTAGCTCTCTTACCCATGACGAAATGCTCCGTCTACACCATCGTCCACCGCTCTTGTTTTGTCTGACTACCCTGATTACAAACCCAAAGGACGGGCTCTTTCAAATCTCATACCCCTAAACCCTCTCAACTCCCTGTAACCAAATCCCTAAATTGTGACTTCAATTAGGACCTTAGTATCCATCTGATGCTGATAATTAAAACCAACACAATCAACACCAAAACGTTTCATTGGCAGAGTCACCCCGAATTTCTCTTTCCCTTCGGTAAGTTCTATACCAAAATTAGTTTCCAATTCAACATTGTTTCTAACACCATCTTTGAGTGCTTTTCCTAGAAAAAAATCATTTGTAAGGGGACCATAAACATCAAATGTATCAAGAAAAGTAACCCCAAGTAAAATGTCTGTCGGATTATAGCAAAAAAATTAACAAAAGTATGATAGTAAAATGGAAAAAAAAGAAAAGAAAAGAGAATAATAATAGTAAAAAACCAACAACTAGCAGGACCAGAAGCAACGGTTGCTACCTTTGTAAGCCTAAAAAACTATGTTCTCAAACTCACCTCTTTCTAATGTATCTAATCAAGGAAGGAACTTATTCAACAGAAACAAAAGAGGTAGGTTGAAATCCAACACCATCTATACTCACAAAGCTTTGGATATAATCTTGGTCAAATGATCTTTGAAGTCCTTGTTCAGTTGGTTGGGGTGAGTAGGGATGTAAAAAGCTAACCCACCTGAAAACCTGACTAAAACATGATCGAGTCAGAACCTGATTTGACCTGAGGATGCGATGAACCAAAACCGATCTGTAACTGACTGTTGTTGACCCGAACCCGAGTTAGTCTTGTTACTGTAGTAACCGAACTTGACCTGCATCCGATCGAGAACGACCCAAACCCTAATTCAACTTGTTATTGTGGACCCGAAACCCGACCAACACCCAACTGAAACGAACCTGAACTTGAGACTAACTTGGCAGATAACCGATATTACCCGACTAAATCGACCCGAGATCCGATTTTACCCGACTTGTTTTGAACCCGACCTATTGTTGACCCGAACTAATATTCACCTGGCTTGATTTACCTGACATGTAATTGAGGAAGCCTGTGATTTGATGAATTTAAAGTGTTGATAAATTTAAACTATTAAGTGTTGGTAAATGTAAAATATTAATTTTTTAAATCAATTTAAAGTGTTAAATAATTTTTTTATTATATATACATATATAATCAATTAAAATATCAAAAAAATGAAAGATTGGATTTAGATATTCATTTGAGACTACTAAGTTTAAAATTTTATTAAATAATTCAATGCTTAGTAATAATTCAATATGCTTAGTAACTTATTCAATATAAATTATTTGTCAAGTTTGAACTACTAAGTTTGAACTAAATTAAAGTTTTAACTTTCATGTTGATGTTATCATGTGTATAATTACATGTTTACATCCATATCAAAATTTTGTGTATAATTATATTTAATCAAAGTTTATTATATGTAGTAATAATAATAATAATGTTCGAATTGAATTAACTTATTAAACTTAGGATCTAATTGAGCTAAACCAAAATCTAGAAGCATAAATTACAGACATAATTAAAAGAATTTAAAAACTAAATGTGGAATTTTAATTAAATTAATCTAAGTTGGGACTCAATTGAACTAAACTAAAACAATTGATAGAAAAAAAGACAATTGGTAAAAAATAGGGGAAAAGACAAAATTTTGGAGGGAAAAAAGCCACCCATTTTTTAGGTTTGAGATTAATTTACTTTTAGTCTAAAATTTTTGGAGGGATAAAAGCCACCCAAAATTATAAAGGGGATTAGAGGAATAAGCCACCCAAAATTTTGGAGGGAATTAGTGGAATTTCTATTTTTGGTAATTTAGTCTAATAATATCTTTGTTTATTCTAGTCCCTACAAGTTAATTTTTAGTCAAAATTGCCTCATATTTATTTATACTTTTAACAATTTAGTACAATTTATTCTAGTCCTTAAAATTTAATTTTTCCTCCAAATTGACCCCTATTCATTTTTGTATTTTATTTTAATCCATAAAAAGTAAAAACCTGCCCCGCCTATTTTTCAAGTTCATCTGCTCGCAGACCGCCCATATTTAAAAATCAATTGCCAATTACTGTAACAAATGGAGAGAATCTTACCCGTCCATTTTTAAGGGGTTATTAGTGGATTAGGCCATTACTTGTTTAAGAGCTTTGTAACACCCTAAAATTTGGCCTAGTCAGAATTAGGTTTCGGCGATCAGAAACCCTATATTGAAAATGTTTAAATATTGTATTGATGTTGACCACAAGGTCAATTGTATTGATATTGGACACTAATTGAGTCGAATTGTCGTTAAGGGGCTTTAATGAATGTATTAGAAACCTTTTAGTGGCTAAATTATAGAAATTGGAAGTTCGGGGATAAAAATATAAGGAAATGAGAGTTGACGAACTAATCTTGCGATTAGCCCCTCCTCAATTAACCATTCCATACGTGGGATTACCGGGAGAGGTTCCTTCAATAGAAGGAAACCTATTGCTATTAACACAAGGTAAATAGCTAAGGAAAGAAGAACAACTTACCCGAGACTTGAGAAGCAAGCACCTCCCTTTATCATCTTCTTCACCTAAGCAAGCACCTCCATTGGAGCTTGATTTCAAGTTAGCTTTTTCTTCGATTTATTGTTATCAAATCATTGTAATCGGTTGGGTAAGCCATAATCCACAAACTATTGTTGAAATACATCGATAAATCAAGCTTAATCTTAAGCTAGGGTTTGGCCATCCATGGAGTTTGATAGCTAATAGCTATTTTAAGCTTCGATATTGATTTTGATATCATTATATTGATTTTGGTATCATAATATTGAATCTAACCGAATCCTATTGCTTTTACCTAGCTCAAGAAGTTGTTAGAGATCATCCACCGTCACCAACAAAAGCTAGGAACAAGGGGATTTTCATCTGAGAGCCTTGAAAGCTTTGGAATAACGAGGTGAGTGTAGTCGGAGTCTCAAGATTAGGCTAGGTGTCTTTCCCGACTTCATCGTTAATAAATTTGTCATTGCTAACTCTGTTGTTAAGGATTATTGCATCGAACTACTTATCAGACATTATGGTAAGCATTGGTAAGTTATCGCATCGAGTATTGAGTATTGTCAATGCCATCGTCATTGTTATTGAGCATCGGACATAGGTATCGTTGTTGCCATTGAGTATTGTTATTGTCATTATTATCGCCATTGTCATTGAATCATGAAAGTATGGGACACTAATATTGAGCATTGATATAGCCATTGATACAACCATTGTCATTGCGTATTGGAGTCAACATCATTATTGTTATCGAAACATTGTAAAGGAGGCATTGATCATTATTGATGTCATTGATATCATTGAAATATTGCTATTGACATAGATATTGTTATCGGACATTGGTATTGAATCATTGTTTATTGATTAAGCTATTGAACACATTGAATATTGTTATTACTATTGAATACTGGTCATTTATGTTGTCACCGGACCTTGGATTCGAAGGACATTGGATACAATTGGCATGCCATAGAATTCATGAGCTCAGTGTACGGGTGGACTACGGTCCTAGGGCTACGGCCTATATTGATTTGGCTTGGTGGAGGTATGTGTTATGATATTGGTCATATTGGCGAGGCGGATGGGCTAGACCATTCATTGATTTGGCGAGGTGTAGGAATTCGTGTATCCATTATCCGGAATCGATCTAAGGGTTATTGATGAAATATGGATCTATTGTTATTGAACATGATCATTGCATTGCTTCCATGGATCTATTGAATTGTTATTGTAAAGATACGAGTTGTAATGCATTTCCATGACATAGTGTTTATTTGTGACTACCTCACTAGGCAAAGTATGCCTAATGCATTGCATTTCATCCATTTCAGGTTAAAAGATTCAACGTCGGAGATTGGAGAAGTTGTTGCGTTGTACAAGTCACAAGCAAGCTTGAAGTAATGTATATCGAACCTATGAACTCCTAGTAGGGTGGAAAAGTACTTAGAACTGTCATATAAGGCTCTTTTGATATGTATATTTTGTGCTTGTGGGATGTTAGTGCATAAGGCTTAAAATGAACTTTTCATATGGCTTAAAAATGACTAAAAGTGCATATTTGGCTCTAAAGGGTGAAAACTTAGTAAATAGATTCCGTTAACACGAAATTTGGCATGCTAGTAATTTATAATGTTTAAAACTTGCTGGTAAAATTTCATTACATTTGGACCTTGGTTGTTAGGTTAACTCGATTAAAAACTAGCAAAAATTTGTCCTTACAGGGCAGGGCGTATCGGTATGGTTGATGGCGTATCGATATGACCTTGCATATTTGGCCAGGTCAACGATGGTCAACAAGGGGCGTATCGATACGTCCTAGTTGTATCGGTACAGATTTTGGCTACTAGAATTTAGGTCTAAAAATGGTATCGATACGGGGTCAAAGCGTATCGATACTAAGTCAATATGGTCAACCAATATCAGTACGACCCTTAACCGTATCGATACGGTCCTATTACCTTTGAATATGGAATTTGAAAATTAGGTTTAGTGTACCGATACGGCCATAAGGGTATCGGTACGGTGACAGTTAATTCTGTTAAAAAAGATAAAGAACACAGTTTTGAATTGTTTGCCAAATGGTCATTGATTATTGCATGGCTTAATTGAATGGGCATATGAACTCTGAATAATGTGAAAATTTGTATGCTTACTGTTTACATGATGAATTTTATGGTAGTAATATAGGTTTTAGAAACGGACCACTAAAATACTAAAATTACTATTAAGTCCCTAAAACTTGTAAATGTTATAATTTGGTCCTAATTGGATAACCATAGACTCATAATAGAGTAATTGAAACTTTGTATTGATTATTCTTAAATGTTAGGCCTAATATCATCGTTTATTGCATGGAACTATCGTATCGACCACCGTTTAGTTCATCGGTAGCATACTCTAACCCAGTTATCGACCAGGCAGGGAAGCGAGTGTTACATTTGTGGTATCAGTGCTAGAGTTTAGTCGATTCTAGGAGTAAACCGAAACTTAATGCATTGTTATTGTGTTACTTTGCCACCTAAGATTTTTACATTGTGTATAATGTGACTTGTCGACTAATCCGATCTCTTTATGTTATAGATATGTCTGAGGCAAACGAGGCTCACATTCACGAGCATGCCAGTGGCTCCTCGACTCATGGCGAGGAAGTAAGGGTGGACCCACCTAATCCTCCACCTCAGTATGCCGAGCCAATATTGCCTGATGCATAGGCATAATGTTATCGGAACATGGCTGACATGTTCAAGCAATTCTTGGCATCTATGAGGGCCGAAACGGTGGTACAACCAACCCCACCAATTGTCCAATATGCTTGAGCACCTATAGATAAGCTAGCCTCGCTTCAGGCATACACTTTTACCGGTCAAGATGATGATAATCTTGAGGTTGTCGAGTACTATCTGAACAACACGTTGAGGATTTTGAATAAGCAATTGCAGTGTTCCGACAAACACAAGTTGGAGTGCATCCTTGCATTGTTAGCCGATAAGCACTTCAGTGGTGGGAGACCACTATTCTCACTGTTCCTGAAGAATCGGACACTTGGGAATTCTTCCTTCAAGAATTCTGAAAGAAGTACATTAGCGAGTATTATCTCGCAGAAAGATGCAGCATCTTTCTTCATCTGAGCAATGCGGTCGACCTATTGAGCAGTACATTCATGATTTTTGCAAGTATTGTCGTTATGGTGCAGAGTACATCAAGAAGGAAGAAGACAAGTGCAGGATGTTTATTTCTAGGTGATAAGTGTTCAAAAGTACTATTTTTCTTACCCTTTTTACTCATATTATTGTTAGACTTAGGCTCATATTAGTTGCATAGTTAGCCATTCATGCATTAATCCATGTTTCCTTCAATCGTTGAGCTTGATTAATAACTTGGTAGTTTTTGTGGAAAAGATGCTGCTTTGGTGTGCTTTGTGTGTGTATGTGCAGGATCACTTGCCAAAGCAATGCCAAGCTAGTTGCCAGGGCAATGCATGAAGGAGACGCCGAGCTAGTTGCCAGGGCAATGCATGAAGGAGACGCCGAGCCAGTTGCCATGGCAATTATCGACAAGAGTAAAGGTGATATGGTAGTCGAAATTGATGACTAGACAAGCCCAAGATAACGTGGAGCAAAGCCCAAACCCAAAGGAATTTGATTGCCATGCAGAGATTAAAGAAGAATTAAATTCCAAGAAGATAGGAGAAGTTCTAGTAGGAATACAATTATAATAAAGAATTATATTCTCTAAAGATAATTTAATTCCAACTTAAACTCCTCCTCAAAGAAGGACTTTGGCCTAGCCCTATAAATAGCAAGGAGATTTCGACAATCCAAGGGAGAGAGCAATAGGGAAATTTCGACAAGTCCAAGTAGGGAAAGAGGAGAGAATTTTCGACAAGCATCAAGGGCAAGGAGGATTTCGACAAGCCTCCTCCTTCATCCTTTTCTTCCTTGTTCGATTGTGTTCATGCTAGGGATTGTTTATCTTGTGTTTCTTTGGAACCTAGCCATGAACTAAATCTACTTGGCTATGGTTATTGTGTTTTGTGGTTGTGAGAAACTATTGGATTTTGTTTAGGTAATAAGAGTTTGCACTTTTCTATTTCAAGGTTTATTCATTCTTGGTTCTTATTCTTGTTTGCGAGTGAATTGGGAGAGGATCTCGTGATTTCATCTATTTATCTAATATCGGGAGAGTTAGATTCAAGAAACGAATGAATATGATCTTTATTCAATCTATTGATGGTGAAGATTAATCCGGCTTAGGAATAAATTAAGGATTTCAACGGCTAAGAGGAGCGCAAGATTGGTTGTTGTTCACCCTTGATTCACGCAGGGATGTATTATCAAGGCATGCACAAGTAGCTAGAGTTTCGACTTAGGGATAAGAAGAAACCATTGAAGAACGCTCTGCCGAACCTTGAAGGTTGCTGCCCAGACGCCCAACTAGTTGCCTAGGCAACCATCGATTAGTTGCCAAGGCAACCCCGTTGTGCAAGTTGCCACGACAACTGAGTTGCCCGTGCACTCTTTTACCAAAACAATCCAATCGGCTATCACACCTCAACTCACGATAACCTGGCCTATCTCTCTCTCATTTGAATTCATCTTTTCTTTTACTTTATTGCTTTCTAGATTAGTCATTGGTTAAACTCCTATAATCCTTTACTTGTGTTTTTACTTTTTACAGTGCAAGAGACTAGATTCTTGAAGTGGCACCAATCCCTGTGGAGACGATATCTTTTATACTATAACTTGCGACGTATATACTTGCACATTTGCGTAGCACTTATTACGCGCAACAAGTTTTTTCTTAGTGATGAATTACGCCCTATGTTTACTGCCTTAGGGATCACTAATTTCCAATATCTTGTGAACTGAGTCAAGGCCACTAAAGCTGCTCAAAAGACCTTCAGATTAGGTGGAACTAGTAGGACCGAAAAGAGGTCTAGGGATGATTCTCGATCTCCCAGGTGGAATAAAAAGTGTAAGAATCAAGGCCCTAAGCAAAATGTATATTTTCAACATTCCCATTCCGGGAACATCAAGAAACCTTAAACGGGGGCCCAATTTTTTGCCAAGACGACCTCAGTTGAAAGCACTGGAGGCTCCAACCAAAATACACAGAATCCAGTTTGCAATAACTGCCAGAATACGACATTCAGCGGGTCGGTGTCGTAAGCAGATCGGAGCATGCTTCTATTGTGGTGAATAGGGTCATTTCATCCATGATTTTCCCTTGGGTGCAACCAAGTCTATGGCTACACCGGTAAGTACTGCATCCTCTACTCAGTCCTTTTGACGTAAGGGATCCAGACAAGGTTCATCATGAGCTACATGGAGACCAATGGCTCTGGTAAGGCGCCGAGTAAGCAAGAATTCAAGACTCATGCTCAGATGTATTATGTGAGGAGAAGCGAGGAAGAAGATGAGCCTGATGTCATTGCATTGAACTGTATTCCTATTCTTTATATGCCTTGATTGACCATGGCTCTACTCATTCTTTCATAAGCAATAAATTGGCTAAGAAACATGGAATGACTAGTGAACCTATAGCATCGAGGGTCTCTGTAACTAATCCACTTGGTGATTGTGTCACCATAAACTTCATATGTAAGAATTGCTCTTTGGTGATTCAAGGGATTCCTTTTGTGGCCAACCTATTGGCTTTACCGATCCATGAGTTTGATGTGATACTGGGTCTAAATTGGCTTAGCGAGCATCAAGTATGGGTGGATTGTAGTAAAAGGAAATTGTATCTCCGAGGCCCTGGCAAGGAGAACATTGTGTTGATGAATTCAAGAAATCCTTCCTTATATGCTTTGACAATAGAAGCTAAGGACGGGCCACAACTATTGGATGTTGACACTGTGTGCGAATTTCCTGATGAATTCCCAGGTTTACCCCCAAACCGTGAGGTTGAATTTAGAATCGACGTACAACCTAGAACTACTCCAGTGTCCATTGCACCATATCGAATGGCAGTCATTGAGCTAAAGGAGTTGAAAGTTCAGATTCAAGATTTGTTTGATAAAAGTTCTATTAGATCGAGTTCTTCACCCTGGGGAGCTCTAGTTCTCTTTGTGAAGAAGAAAGATGGTTTCATGAAACTATGTATTGATTATCGGCAGTTGAACAATGTGACCATCAAGAACAAATACCCATTACCAAGGATTGATGACCTATTCGATCAGCTCAAGGATGCCACTGTGTTTTCCAAGATCGATTTAAGGTCTGGCTATTACCAAATTAGATTTAAAGAATGTGATGTGCCTAAAACCACTTTTCGTACGAGATACGGTCACTATGAATTCCTGGTGATGCCATTTGGGCTAACCAATGAACCGACAACTTTTATGGACTTGATGAATCGAGTTTTTAGAACCTACCTTGACAAATCTGTATTGGTATTCATTGATGACATCCTAATCTATTCCAAGAATGCATCGGAACATCGTGATCATCTATTCATTGTGCTTCAAACCCTCTGTGAGAAGCAATTATTTGCCAAGTTCTCAAAGTGTGAGTTTTGGCTTACTAAAGTTGCTTTCCTTGGGCACGTTGTATCGGCTTCAGGCATCTAAGTAGACCCAAAAAAGATTCAAACCATTATTGATTGGCATCCACCAAAGAACATTGGTGAGATAAGAAGTTTTCTTGGTCTTGCTGGCTATTATAGGAGATTCGTCAAGGGATTTTCTATGATAGCAGCCCCTTTGACTAAGTTGTTGAGAAAGGAAGCTCCGTTCATTTGGACTGCGGATCAACAAAGGAGCTTCGATCAATTGAAACTAGTTTTGACTCACGTACCAGTCCTAACCCAACCCGAGTCAGGAAAGGACTACACAGTTGACAATGATGGATCATATCTTGGGTTAGGATGTGTATTGATTCATGGAGGCAAGGTCATTGCATATGCATTGAGATAGCTCAAGCCACACGAGATGAATTATCCTACCCATGATCTAGAGTTGGCTGCAATTGTTTTTGCGTTGAAAATTTGGAGGCATTATCTCTACGGGGAGAAATGTTACCTCTTTACCGATCATAAAAGTCTCAAGTACCTCTTAACTCAAAAAGAGTTGAATCTTTGACAACGGAGATGGATGGAACTCCTCAAGGATTATGACCTTATCATTGACTACCATCTGGGCAAGGCCAATGTTATAGCTGATGCACTCAGCCGCAAAACTCTGCCTGATAAGTATTGTTATTGATCCTCAAGTTTAATGTAATGATTTGTACACAGACTCATTAGAAGTCCTTGTGTTGTATCTCCTCAAGCTATCAACGCTCACTTCCATCTTAGGAAGCATCGCTGCTTTGTAGCTGAACTTCAAGTTCAGTCTACCATTACATCGGGGATTCAAGCATTGCAATAACAAGATTCTAAACTACAAGCCATCATTTCCAAGTTACAAGATAACCCTGATTTCATAATGAACTCTGAAGGACTCTTATGTTTTTGCGACCGGGTCTGTGTACGTGATAATGAATCTCTTCGCATCGATATCCTCAAAGAAGCTCATCCGGGCTCTTTCTTTATTCACCTGGAGTCAGTGAAGATGTACAAGGATATACGAGACTTTATTGGTGGCCGGGCATGAAACAAGCCATAGTTGAGTTTGTGTCTAAGTGCCTCACGTGTCAGTGAGTTAAGGCTGAACATCGTGTCCCTACCGGATTACTGCAACCTATTGATCTACAGCAATGGAAGTACGAGAATATCACTATAGACTTTGTTAGTGGTTTGCCTTTGACTCCTACTAGACATGATGCCATCTGGGTCATTGTAGATCATTTTACTAAGTCAGCACATTTCTTGCCGATTCGAATGGACTATGGCCTTCCCAAGTTGGATGACTTGTATATTAAGGAAGTCATTCGACTCTATGGAGCACCTCAATCTATCATCTCCAATCGAGATCCTCCATTTGCATCTCAGTTTTGGAGGTCCTTATAAGGAGCTTTGGGTACCATAGTTAATCTTAGCACTGCTTTTCACCCTCAGTCCAATGGCCAGTCAGAAAGGGTAATCCAAGTTTCGGAAGATATGCTTCGAGCATTCATCGTTGATTTTGGTGGATTGTGGGAGAAATCCCTACCCCTTATAGAATTTGCCTACAACAATAGCTACCAAGATTCTATTAAGATGGCCTCGTATGAAGCATTGTATGGAAGGTGTTGTCGTACTCCCTTATGTTGGTCTGAGCTTAGTGAAGGCAAGATGTTGGGCCTTGATTTACTTTGAGAAACTGAAGAACAGATTGCCATTATTCACGACCGATTGAAAGCAGCCTTCGACAAAAGGCCTATGTTGATCTTAAACGTAGGGATATTCAATATGAAGTTGGTGAAAAAGCCTTCGTCAAGGTTTCACCATGGAAGAAGGTTCTAAGGTTTGGTAAGAAAGGGAAACTGATTCCCCGATTCATTGGACCCTTCGAGGTTACCGAAAAAATTGGCCCTATGGCTTATCGCTTATTGTTGCCCCCAAAAATGAGTAAAATCCATGATGTGTTTCATGTATCCATGCTTCGAAAGTATTTTTCTAATCCCTAACACATCATTGACCCAGAATCTATGGAAATTCAATCCAACTTATCCTATGAAGAAGAACCAATTCAAATTCTTCAAGGGAAGTCACGAGTCTTCGCAATAAGACTATTCCATGGTTAAAGTGCTATGGAAGAACTATACTGCTAAGGAATCCACATGGGAGCTAGAGGAGACAATACGGAAGCAATATCCTCATCTCTTTGATCCAGGTAAAAATTCAAGGACAATTTTTTCTTAAGGGGAGGAGAGTTGTAATACCCCAAAATCCGGCCTAATCAGAATTGGGTTCCGGCGATCGAAAACACTATATCAAAAATGTTTAAATATTGTATTGATGTTGACCACAAGGTCAATTGTATTGATATTGGACTCTAATTGAGTCGAATTATTTTTAAGGGACTTTAATGAATGTATTAGAAACCTTTTAGTGGCTAAATTATAGAAATTGGAAGTTTAGGAATAAAAGCATAACGAAATGAGAGTTGAGGGACTAATCTTGCGATTAGCCCCTCCTCAATTAACCATTCCATACGTGGGATTATCGGGAGAGGTTCCTTCAATAGAAGGAAACATATTCTATTAACACAAGGTAAATAGCTAAGGAAAGAAGAACAACTTACCCTAGACTTGAGAAGCAAGCACCTCCATTTATCATCTTCTTCACCTAAGCAAGCACCTCCATTGGAGCTTGATTTCAAGTTAGCTTTTTCTTCAATTTATTGTTATCGAATCATTGTAACCGGTCGGGTAAGCCATAATCCCCAAACTATTGTTGAAATCCATGGATAAATCAAGCTTAATCCTAAGCTAGGGTTTGGCTATCCATGGAGTTTGATAGCTAATAGCTATTTTAAGCTTCGATATTGATTTTGATATCATTATATTGATTTCGGTATCATAATATTGAATCTAACCGAATCCTATTGTTTTTACCTAGCTCAAGAAGTTGGTAGAGATCATCCACCGTCAGTAACAAAAGCTAGGAACAAGGGGATTTTCATCCGAGAGCCTTGAAAGCTTCAAAATACCGAGGTGAGTGTAGTCGGAGTCTCGAGATTAGGCTAGCTGCCTTTCCTGACTTCATCGTTAATAAATTTGTCATTGCTAACTCTGTTGTTAAGGATTATTGTATCGAACTACTTATCAGACATTATGGTAAGCATTGGTAAGTTATCGCATCGAGTATTGAGTATTGTCAATGCCATCATCATTGTTATTAAGCATCATACATAGGTATCGTTGTTGTCACTGAGTATTGTTATTGTCATTATTATCGCCATTGTCATTGAATCGTGAAAGTATGGGACGCTGATATAGAGCATTGATATAGTCATTGATACAACCATTGTCATTGATTATTGGAGCCAACATCATTATTGTTATCGAAACATTGTAAAGGAGGCAACGATCATTGTTGATGTCATTGAGATCATTGAAATATTGCTATTGACATAGATACTATTATCGGACATTGATATTGAATCATTGTTTATTGATTAAGCTATCGAACACATCGAATGGTCACTGTATTGCATGGCTTAATTGAATGGGCATATGAACTCTGGATAATATGAAAATTTGTATGCTTACTATTTACATAATAAGTTTCATGGTAGTAAGATAAGTTTTAGAAACGGACCACTAAAATACTGAACTTATGATTAAGTCCCTAAAACTTGTAAATGTTATAATTTGGTCCTAATTGGATAACCATATACTCGTAATAGAGTAATTGAAACTTTGTATTACTTATTCTTGAATGTTAGGCCTGATATCATCGTTAATTGCATGGAACTATCGTATCGACCACCGATTAGTTCATCGGTAGCATACTCCAACCCGGTTCTCGACCAGGCCGGGAAGGGGGTGTTACAAGCTTTACACTTAAGTCCTTTTTTATTCTTTAGTTTTAGTTTGATTCATTTTAGTCCAAATTTTAGTTTAGTTTCCTTAGACCTTTAGGTTTAGGTTTTTTTAATTAGATCCTCTTTCATAAAATTGTTTAATAATTAAAACGTTTGACGGGCTTTTGAAGGCCCAATTTATTTCGGCAATGATGAAAACGGCGTTAATGTATTAAATCGTAATTATTAGTGTTTGGGGTTATGGGATTAGTTTAGGGATTAATGGATTAGTTTTCCACTTTAATTATTAGTGATTGCAAGATTTAGGGATTGAGGTTTGGGGTTTAGGTGTAAATGTGTCAAGTTGAGTGTTTGGGGTTATGGGATTAGTTTAGAGATTAGGGGGTTATGCTTGCACTTTAATTATTAGTGATCGTAAGATTTAGGTGTTGAGGTTCGGGTTTAAGGGTAAATGTGTCAAGTTGAGTTTTGGGGTTATGGGATTAGTTTAGGGATTATGTTTGTACTTTAATAATTAGTGATTGTAAGATTTAGGGGTTAAGGTTTGGGGTTTATGGGTATAACATATGTTTCAAGTTGAGAGTTTGGGGTTATAGGATTAGTTTAGGGATTAGGGGATTCAAGGATTAGGCTTGCACTTTAATTATTAGTGATTGTAAGATTTAGGGGTTTGGGGTTTAGGGGTAAATATGTCAAGTTATGTGTTTAGTAGGAGTTATGAGATTAGTTTATGGATTCAGTTTGCACTTTAATTATTAGTGATTTTAAGATTTAGGGGTTGAAGTTTGGGGTTTGGGATTCAAATTGACCCCTATTTATTTTAAAATTTTCTAATATAGTCCAATGTTTTTAATATGATGATATCTTTGTTCATTATAGTCCCTAAAACTTTATTTTTAGCCAAAATTGACCCATATATATTTCTATTTTTGGTAATTTAATCGAATAATATTTTTGTTTATTCTAACTCCTACAATTTAATTTTTAGTCAAAATTACCCCACATTTATTTATATTTTTGGCAATTTAGTCCAATAATATTTTTTTATTCTAGTAGCTAAAATTTAATTTTACTCCAAATTGACCCCTATTCATTTTCTTATTTAGTCCAATATTTTTAATATGATGATATTTTTGTTCATTATAGTCCCTAAAACTTTATTTTTATTCCAAATTGACCCCTATTTATTTTTTTGTAATTTAGTCCAGTATTTTAAATATGATGATATTTTTGTTTATTATAGTGCCTAATATTTATTTTTAATGTGCTTTGTGTTCGTGAAAGGTGTTAAACAATTCACTTGAAATGACCATTCCCAAAGTCTATCGATTATTTGTACCAAACTCAAACTTAATACGAATTCGAAACTCGAATTAACCCGACCTGAAATGAACTTGACTTGAAATGAACTCTACTTGAAATGAACCCAACCTAAAATGAACCTGAGCCCGAATTAACCCGTCAATTAACTGATTCGGACCTGAACCGTTTTGACCCGACCTGAAATGAACTCGACCTGAAACTGACCCGCACCCGACCCGAATTGAGTCGAAACATCAAATCGACCTGAAATGACCCGTATCTGATTTGAACCGACCTGAAACCCATCTGATTACCTATTTTTACATCCCTAGGGGTGAGGGTGGGGTTGTCTCAGAGCTTCTCCGATGCTCTTTTTTCTTTTTATTTTTTTACTTCATAAAATGAAATGGTCAAATTGCTTATATGCCCTTGAATTAAATTTTTCTTTAACTTTTTTTACCAAAAACTCCACGTGGTAGTATAAGAATGTGTCATGTGTCATGTGTCTTGCCACATCACAGGTTAATGACGTTAGAATCATGGGGCGTTTTGAATGACGAAAGAAAACTACAGGAGTACATTGAACGTTTACAGACTTTAGACCCCACATTGACAAATTTAGAAAAATACAAGGGGTATTTGTGCCATTATCCCTAAATTTTTAATATGTTTCTTAAAATTTTTCTATTCTTTTTAGAATTATTGTTTTGAAATATTGAAAAATATTAAAATAAAATTTTAGTTAAAACTGAGGACTAAATGAGATATTTTCTTAATTAATTTTAGTATGTCATGTCACTCCTTTAACGATACCGAACGGTATGGTGTCCAACTGTAAATAATTAGTCATTTTATAACTTTGACTATTTACTAAAATAAATATTTAATCATAATTTGGTAATCATTTGTAAACTTTTCTATGCTTACTAAACTTAAAAAATGAGTCGAAAATTTAAATCTTTCATGTTGAAACTCGAGCCCAACCCCTAATCCCTATTCTAAAACGAGTATAATTATTTTTTTCTAAATATATTTTTTCGAATCTAATATTTTCATTCTAATCATCCTAAATTTTCGATGAACCTGCATACTTGAACAAATTATCCGACCCTTAACAATTCTATTCTTAAACGTCACGTTAATTTCTAATTCAGATTGAAACACGACGTCAATTTCAGTCCAAATGATTGAACCAATTATATGATTTGTTCTATAAGTCGGCCTGCCATCTTCATAATTGAATATGATAATTATCATATTACAAACATTAAAAAGGACGCTAAGGGGCCAACTACAAGTTTAGTCTAACGAAATGAGACGCTAAGTCTCTTAAGTAATTAGAGTTCAAATTTTAACTTTGTAAATGGAAAAAATTAGGTTAGAAAGATTACCCATAATAAGTCTCTATAAAATTTGATCTAAATTTATTGATTTATAAGTTAAATACCGGTGATTATACAAAAAAGACACTATCAAAATTTCAAGATATAATTTAAGTGGGATAAAGAATGCTATTCTTCTTTAAAGATTTGGTTTGAATAATTTTATTCGGAAAATATAAATATCATTATTAAGAGTTAAAATTAATTAAACAAATATTATTATAAAACCACTTTAAACATTGTTAAAAAAAGACGTTAATGAAATTGATACAAATCCATTCCGTATAACAACTATTTGACATTCAATACATTCAACAATTTCTTATAAAAATAATAACATAACATAATTATGCGACATGATTACAATTCATATTTCATGACTATGACAAAATAAATACAAGATCTAATAGCATTGCTAAATTAATTATAACCTAAATTGTGTTTAAAAATATTTGTTAAAGGGTCAAATTTGTCCCTGTAGTAATTCGAAATCAGCAATGTTGCACCTACTTTTTTTTGTAATTTTGTCCTCAAAGTCATTCAATTGTAGCATTTTTTTCCTTTGACCGATGTTGACCGTTAAAGTGTTGACGTGATAGTTAATGGTGCTGACAGAACAATTTTGCTCTCGAAGTCATTCATGCAATTTTGCCCTCGAAGTTATTCTTGATCTTGGTTTATTTAGTTTTTGAATAAAATTGGATAAATAATTTGGTCTTTCGAGTTAAACTTTAACAAACAGAATATATGAAAAATCAATTAACAAATTGGTATAAATATCCTTTAGATCCCTGGTAATTTTAAAAATGAGCAAAGTGAGAACTCTTACAAAAAAATCAAAATATTCTTCATTTTTTTTAAAAATCTATAAACTTAATAAAAATAAATAAGATATTCAAAAACATATTGAAAATAAAAACTAATATAAAAATTAAAATGTATTATGAATTATAAAATGATAAAAATATAAATAAAAAAATAAAAAAGTACTTATAAAGTATTAAAAAATAAACAATTTCATAAAATGATAAAATATAAATATAAAGTTATAAATATAAAAAAATCAAAATTTTAAATTATTTATAAAATCCAATGAAAAAGTCTTCGACTGTTTCTGGTTATGTTAAGCCAACTAATATTCTTTGAACATAATTTCAATGGAATTGTCCTTCCATTAGAGTAGTAATAAAACTTATCAAATATTAATGAGCATCGGTTTAATGTAGAAAAGCGAAAGAAAATTTGATAATTTTTTTAAATTTTTAATACTTTATAATTACTTTTAATTTTTTATATTTATATTTTATAATTTTATAATTTCTAATACATTTTAATTTTTATATTAGTTTTTATTTTCAATAATTTTTGAATATCTTATTTAATTTTATTAAGTTTATAGTTTTTTTAAAAAAATTGAAAATATTTTGATTTTTTTGTGAGAGTTCTCACTTTGCTTATTTTTAAAATTACTAGGGATCCAAATGATATTTACATCAATTTGTTAATTGATTTTTCATATATTCTGTTTGTTAAAGTTTAACTCGAAAAACCAAATTACTTATCTAATTTTATTCAAAAACTAAATAAAACAAGGGCTAAATTGCTTCAATTAAATGACTTCAAGGGCAAAATTGCATGAATGACTTTGAGGGCAAAATTGCTCTGTCAGCATCGTTAACTGCCACGTTAGCACTTTAACGGTCAACATTGGTCAAAAGGCAAAATTGCTGCAATTAAATGACTTTGAGGGTAAAATTTCGGGGGAGAGTAGGGGCAACATTGTTGATTTCAGATTACTACAGGGGCAAATTTGACCCTTTAGCCAAAAAAATATAACATAGATTTAACAAGCGCATTTGGTCGTTTGGCCAATCTTTGTTCCATCATATTTCCTTAGGTCATAAGTTCTAAACCCACTACGATCACCTATTCTTTCCCCCAGAGTTTCCCCTTCCCCTCCACCTTAGGTAAGATTAGGACTAAAATTAGGATTTGTCAAAAAAATGTAGCATAAATTGAGCCGATTGAGTATAGTTTTAATTAATATGGTCGTTGGCGAGAAGTTTGGGTAGTATAAATATTGTATACTGAATGTTAAAAAATTATATGCTTATATTAAAAATAAGTACCTAAACTATACCAACTTTTCAATTAGGTACATAAAGTACTCTTTGATCAAAATAAGTATCTAAAGTATATTTTTCGGTCAAAATAGGTACCTAAACTGTATTTTTTTCATCTAGATTTTAGAATTTGACATGTAACATTGAATAAAAATCATTAGGTACCTATTTTGACAAAAAAACATACATTAGGCACCTACTATAACAAATAATACTTTAGATGCTTATTTTACCCAAAAATTATATTTTAGATACATATTTTGACCAAAAAATACTTTACGTACCTAAATAAAAAAGTTGATATACTTTTGTTGTCACTGATTTTTTTTTCACTTAAGTTTCTTTTGTTATCATTTATTATTATTCTCTTTATCATTATTATCATTATTTATTATTATTATTTTCTTTATTTTGTATATTACTATTTGTATAATTATAAAACCGAAAAAAACATATAAACATTCTATTTGTATTTAAATAAAACCCATCACAAGAGTCCATTCATAACTTTACATTTCAATAGCCCATTTTTAGGCCCATTTGGCCACAAAGTCGGAGCCCTAATTCCCTTCTCTGTCTTGTGCGTAGCCAACATGGAGCCATTGGATCAAGGGTTGATCCAACAGCACAGATCACGCGCAGAATCCCTATCTAGAGAAGAGCAAGCATCGTGCCCTCTCAGCTATTAGATCAGGGGGCGATCTAACAGCCTAGATCGCTCCAGAATGGATCACTCAAGTCGTCACTCGCGCGTGGCAGCCACACGCCATCGTTCCAGCTCCCAACAAACGTTTCATCGTCTCCGACAAGGCCCGTGTCGTCTTTCTTCGCTTCCACGCTCCTTGCCGGAACCATTTGCAGTCACTGGAAACACAAAAGAAGCAAACAAGGGTTAAATCCTTAAACTAAAGTAGAGTCAACCAAATCATGCTATCGTCTAATCCATAAATTAAATCCACAGCTAAAATTAAGCTAATCTGAATCAAATCGAAAGCAAATAGGGACATGATTAAAGTTTTCTTCATGTAAATCAAGCATCTTTGTACCTATAAAAGGTATTGTAATGTTCAAGTAATACACACAACAAGAATCACAGAAATATACACGAAAAATAGCATTCGGATTCAAGTGTAGCAAGAAATATTGTATTCAATCTCAGTGGGAATAAGAAGCAAGCAAGTTTCTGGTATTTTTTCTCTTTTTTATTTCGTTTGAATTTAAATAAGAGGAAAAAAATTTACATGTTCTTGAGTGCCCGCCGCAGTGCATGGCTTCCGAGGCCGTGTCTTCGATGACAGACACCCGATTTGGGGCTCACCGGATTCTAGAAAAGGGGATTTCTGGGAACTTTCCGTCGTCGGCAACGGCGGTTGACGCGGCGGACGTTCACCGTGTTCTTCAATCCATGAAGAACACGAAGAACAGTTTAGAGAAAGTGGGGGGAAGCCGGTATGATCCATTTGAAAAAGGGGAAGGAAATGATTTTTTGTTTCTAATTTTGGCTTTATATACTGACATGGTGACCCAACTCGAATCCACCCTCTGACTCGCGCCCTAATATAATGGATCTCTTACCGCGGCTCTTCAGTTTGTAATCTTTTCAATTTTGTCCTTTTTTGTAGTAATTTGACCATCACATTTCGTTTTCCTTTCAATTTGGTCATCAATTCACCTTTCTTTAAAAAAAGAAATAAAAAGGTTTTTGTTTTATTTATCCCTTTTCTTTTATTTGAATTCCTGTATTTATTCAATTTAGGTTATTTATAGTAATTTAATTTTATTGCTTCTTTACTTCAATTTCATTTGCTTATTTGAGTTGTATTTTGTTTAGTACTTGATCCATAGGAATACATTCTCAAAAGCTTAGTTAGAGCCTTTGTGTGTAGTAAAATGTTCTTCAAATATTTTAAAAAAATAAATTCACTAAATTATACTTTAACCCCAATAGGTAAAATAAATGTAGTCATTTCTTGAGATTAATAATCACTAATTAGATTTAATAAAAGTTACAACACATTTAATTGATTCTTGTTGGCTTGTTTTAAAAGAGAAAATTAACTAATGTGGTGTCTTACCAAACGAAAATGACGGGTAAGCGCCATGAGGGTTGGCGGTGATTGGAGTTCATTTTTTGGGCGGTAAGACCGTTAAAATAGATTTATATTCATATAACGGACAAATAAATTGAGTTTTTTCGTGAACTTGCAAATTCCAGTTTAAAAAATTTCTTTGTAATCGGTTAGGTATCAATTTTTGGGCACTGTGGGGGTGCTAACCCTTCCCCGCGCGTAGCCGACTCCCGAACCCTTTTTTTTGTTTTCCCAGACTAAACTGTTGTTTTAATAAATAAATCATTTTATTAAAATGACCCTATTTTAAAAGTGATCCAATCACACTTATTTTTCAAAAAGATTGGAGGTGACTCCGTGTTTTTGTTTTCTTAAAAAGTCAAACTCAAATGGGTTGCGACAGCTTGGCGACTCCACTGGGGACGTTTTGTTTTTTATAGAAAAACAACAAAAGATAGTCAGGCCACAAATTGATTTTAAAAAAATGTTTTAAAGTTTGGAATTTGCAAGTTCACAAAAAATCAATTTATTCGTCTGTTAATGAATATAATTCTATCTTACGTATTCTAAAATTGGTTTAAAAGCTCTACACTCGAGCTTCGTCCCGTTTGTTTAAGTGAGGGGAAAATGCTTTGCTCATGTCAGAGTATTGATTCTCTGTATGAGCCTAGCAAGTACCTTCGGGACTCATATGCCCTTTGTCTTCTTAAGGATATTGATCATTCAAGAAGGCATAGGAAATGAGTCCTCCTGAGTTGAACTTGATTCACTTGAAGCCTATAATGGGTGAGAATCAGGGGCTTTGCTACCCTTAGTAGGGGACAACAAGAACAGCTCGGGTACCCTTTTAGAACCAAACTATGAGTAAGAATCTAGAAAGCCACCCCAATGGAGGCATGTGGAAAACTTTAGGTCTTTAGTTTAGTAAAAATTATTTTGTAGGGATAATCTGTGGAGATATGTCCTGGAGTGTTGGAATGTGCTGCCCAGAATTATTCATGCAATGAAATTATTTTGGACCCCTATGTTTTTCTTTCACTAATCTTTTCCCTTTCCTTCTTGTTGTTTTGCATGTTCATACTTGCAACATCATTCAATATATAGAAGGGATTGGTTCTCAAAACTTTTGCTCAATTAGAAAAGCCTTTACCATGGATGGAAGGTACTTGAAGAAGGAGGATGAGAATGCGAAGGTGCGACATTGGTCTGAGGTTAACTAACGAGCATTTGGGGACAGTCTGACAGATGATCACGAGACAGAGACATCGGAGTACGCCCATATCAGTGTCAAGCAGAATGGTATGCATGAGCTGCAAGAAATCTAGGACCATTTTGACTACAAAACTAAGCAGTTGTTCAACAAAACCTATGGCGACATAGCCTATTTTCTGTATGTAAAGGTGAATGAGCCACTTCTGAAAGCCTTGGTTCAGTTCTAGAATCCAAGATATTGTTGCTTTACTTTCAATAGAGAAGACATGATGCCCACGTTTAAGGAGTACTCGGCTTTGTTCAATTTGTGCAGAGTAAAGAAGAATTGGGTCTATGCTAAGCCTCCTAAAAACAAAAACCCGCACTCAAGGCTCCAAGCTTTCGCTGGCATAAGTGAAGGTTGGGTCAAAGGGCAGATACGGAAGAGAGTGGGCAGTTTTAATTTCCCTTGGTCAAGCATCCGAAAAATAATCCATGTTCACCCAGATAAAGAAAAGAGAGTGAACCTCCTGGCTATTGCAATTTACGGCCTGGTTATTTTTTTAAAGGTCCTGGGAAATATTGATGTGGCCTTGTTAGATTTCTTTGAGCAGCTAAAGAGGAAAGTCAATCCAGTGTTTGTTGTGTTAGCATAAACTTTTATCTCCTTGAATGTATGCCGGAAGGTAGAAGGTGTGCGCTTCAAGGGGTGTGCTTCTTTGCTCCAGGTTTGCTCCCTTAGTCACTTCTAGAAATGCCCGACTTTGACCCTGTCAAATGTGTTCTCTCCAAACTTTTCTCCTCTCCAGGAATTTTTGGCAAAAGACTGGCTAGTTGTTAAGAAGAGTAAATAGATGAACATTTTCATATACCATCGTGATCGGGACATTAGGTGGAGGGTACCGTAGATGGGCCATGCCAAGGTTTTGTTTAAATGTGGAGATTTCAATTACCTGATGTTGTTGGGCTTATAGGGTGGAATTAGGTGTGCTCCTTTGTTGGTGTCACGACAGTATGGCTCCCGATAGTTTGTCCCTTTTACTACTGATCTCAATTCATCCGAGTTTAAGTTTCAAGGTGAATTCAGGCAGAAGGTATAGACTATTCGTGATTCGTGGAACAATTGTTACTACATAAAGTTAGAGTTTGATAGTCATTCCATGTTCACCCCTGACTACGATGCTTGGAGGCACACAAGAATGAACGACAAGGTCATACAACCTACACCTGGACAGGCTAAGTCTCTAGAAGAACACTTGAAGATAGTTCCTTCAGAAGCTGATATTCTGAGAGAAGAGTTGAAAAGAGCCAAGTTGGAGATAGAAGCTCTACAAGAACAGAACCAGCGAGACAAGTTCAAATCGAGCCTCGATGTAGAAAAGTACAAGGAGAAGATAGACCGGGTAGTAAAGCTGTATCAAGATTTAGAAAAGAAGTATGAGATCTAGAGTGTCGACTTTCTCAAGTTCCAAACTACAGTTCAAAATGCTGATTTGAGGAAAAGCCTAGAACAGTGGAAGTAAGAAATCAAATAGGCTGTGGAAAAAGAGAGAGAGCATGGTAAACGAGAGATTGAGAAATACAAACGGGCACTTGCTAAAGAAAGAATGGTAAGCAAACAGCTGAAAATGAGAACGGCAAGTGAGTCCTTGATAAAGAGAAGGAAAATGTGGCTACATGGAAGAGAAGGGCCCATGACAACAAAATTCGTTTGTTGGAGTTGTAGGGAGCATATGATGAGACCAGTGAGAAGTTAAAACAAAGACAAGCTTTTGTTGCTAAGTTTCAAGCCAAGGTGGCCGACCGAAACCATTCTATACACAAGTTTCAAAATCATCATACTTATATTGAACTACAGGCTAGCTTGAGCGAGAATGATACTTTGAAAGAACAACTAGAAGAAATGGATAACATCATTCAAGAACATAGAACGAAGATCTTACTCCTCGAAGACATCATTAACGGAGGTAATGACTACTGGTTTACTCGTCTCAAAGACAATGCTAGAAGATTCCAATAGTGAGATGAGTTTGACAAGACCGTTATGGCTCAGATTCAAGATGTAGCCAGGCACGTGATGATGTTAGCCTTAGAAGCTGCAGCCCTTCGCCGATGCATCAAGCCAGTGGGAGAAGTTGGACCAAGACTCATATGGTTAATCAAATAAATTAAGGAGTTTGGGTGCTCGGGTTGACATCTACTCGTGAAAATTTTAAAGTTTTTGTAATAAAGAGCTTTAACATTCAATAAAGAGCTGTTTCTAGAGCAAAATTTCATGGAATCAATGACCTTTCGCCTGCATTCATGTATTTGCATCGTTTTGTTGCATTCTTTTTTTTTCCTTTCGTTTGGTTTTGCTGTGTTTTCTTTGCATTAGTTTAATTCATGAAATTTCATAACTCGATAAGAAACTAACTTAAATAAAACACATGACAGAACTGCCAAAATATCCAACACAACTCATAAGTACGGTACCCGTTCCCAAACAAAAGCAACGGAAGACAGGGTAGCAACCTTAGAAGCTAATCACAAAAGCACTCAGGACAGGCTAGATAGGATCAAAACTTATTTGAAGCAGGACATAGAACTAGCTCATCAAAAAACAGTTAGCCAGATTGCATCAATGTAGGGTTCAAAGACCCGAAAGCAATTGAAGCTGAAGAAGAAGCCAATGCATTGCCTCGGTTCCCGGGGATGGCTTTCGTTCATCCAAGGATACAGAAAGAAGTGGCCTCACCTAAAGCCAAGATTTTACCCCACTTTATAGAATCTTATGCCCCTAATGGATTAAAGGCCAATATTGATGAGGTTCACAACTGCGAAGTACCTGATCTTGATGAAATTGCTGACAAGGCTAAGGCCGAGAAGAAGTGGGAGGACCGCTATGAAAAGCTGGAGGGAATGATTAAATCTTTCTAGGAAGGAATTATCCGTGGTGGTCTGATCGCCAAGGACCTGAGTTTGGTAACGGACTTAGTGATTCCCTCAAAATTCAAAACTCCAGATTTTGAAAAATACAACGGGACCACGTGTCATTCAACGCATCTGACCATGTACTTTAGAAAGATGTCGATGTATTTGGACAATGAAAAGATGCTCATTCACTGTTTCTAGGGCAGCTTAATAGGATCAACATCATGCTGGTACACGCAGCTGAGCCGAGCTAATATCCGGTTGTGGAAAGATTTGTCTACGGCTTTCAGTGAGCAATACAAACATGTAACTGACATGATTCTAAATCGGTTGGTTCTACAAGGAATGGAACAAAAACATCATGAAAGTTTTCGCCAGTACGCGCAAAGGTGGCAGGATGTGGCAGCCCAGGTTCAGCCGCCATTGTTGAAGAATGAGATCGCCTTGATGTTTGTAGAAACTTTGAAGGGCTCTTTGTATGATCACGTGATACATCATGCAACAAAGAGTTTCGTAGACATGCTAATGAACGGGGAGTTGATCTTAACGGCTGTCAAGAACGAAAAACTGGATGGAGGAGAAACAAAGAAGCCCTACAAGAAAAGGGAGAATAAAGTCAATGCAACAAATGTTTATAATCCCAACTATTCGAAGGGCGTAGTTTTTAACAAGCCCATTGTTCTGACCACAACATCAGTCGTTACAAATTCTCCAAAGGAAGAGCGAAGACATCAAGGGAACTCAAAACCATACTTTTCTCTTATTCCCATGATATATGCATAGTTGTTTGCTGAACTAGTCAAATCTCAGATGGTGCTGCCAAGACATGTTCCCCCTTTTCTCTCCCCTATATCTAGCATGGTATGATGAGAAGGCACAATGTGAATACCATGCCAGAATTAGAGGACACACCATTGAGAACTGCACCGCATTCAAGAGAGTAGCAGAAGATTTAAGAAAACCATGCATGTTATCATTTGACACATCTGAAGAGAAAGGAAACCCCCTACCAAATCACCAAAAAATGGGGGTGAATGTTGTGATTGAAGATGAGGATAAGATGACCAAATAACATGTTGTTGAAGTCAAATCACCCATGAAGTGGGTATGGGCCCAAGTGGTTGAGGCCAGGATGCTGAAAGAAGAAGCTTAGAAATTGAAGGTTGACAGTAAACCCTACTGTGAGTATCAGAAGGTAGAAGGACATGAGGTCCAATGTTGTCAGGAGTTTAGGTAGTTGGTCCAAGATAAAATGATCAACAAGGAACTTGTGTTCTTTGAGAAAGAAAACATGAGGCACATGATGGATGTATACGCGTTAGATGAGTCTTTCTCGAGAAAGGACTATGCAGGAATGAAGCCTTTGGTGATCAAAGCCAAAGTGAGAGTTAATGAACCAACAAGGGGTGTAGCTCCATGACTGATTATAAAGGCACCAACCCTTTTTCCTTACAGGACAACAAGCAAGTCCCTGGAATTATGCTTGTACGATAGCAATCCAGGAGAATCATCGGCTAGAGATAAGACAAGAGAAGAACTAGTTAATGAGGTAAGCCATTTCACAAGAAGTGGAAGATTGTATTCCCCGCTGATAGTTGAGGACATAGATGCAGCACAGAGAAAGGCTGCTAATGAGCCAGGAAAAGAAGAGGAGAAAGATTTCTTTCAAAAGAAGCCAACAATATATCATGATCCCATGAAGGAGTCAAAGGCTCAAGAATTTCTAAAAATACTCAAAAATAACGAGTATAGTGTGGTGGAGTAGCTCTACAAGCTCTCGGCCCAAATTTTTGCGCTATCTCTTTTACTAAGTTTCGAGGGTCACCGTGATGTCTTATTGAAGATTACGAACTGAATATTCGTGTCAAAAGAGATCACAACTGACAAGATGGATATGTTGGTCAGCAACATTGCAGTGAACAATTTCATCTCATTCAACGACAAAGAAATTCTAGAAGAAATGAGGGTATCATGTAAAGCCCTTCACATTTCTATGACATGCAAAGGACATATGTTACTAGGTGTTCTTATCAACAATGGGTCAGCCCTGAATGTCCTTCCGTTAGCAACGTTGAAGAAGTTACATGTGGATAGCTCGCATATGAGAGCTTATCAAAATACCGTAAGAGCATTTGATAGGACTCAGAGAGATGTGCTAGGGAAGATTGAAGTGTCTTTTCAAATAGGGCCATCAACCTTTGATGTAGATTTCGTAGTCATGGACATTAGGCCCAGCTATAGTTGTTTGCTTGGGCGCCCATGGATCCACGTAGCAGGCGCGGTCCCTTCTATCCTACACAAGAAATTGAAATTTGTGATTGATGAACTATTAATAACAATTGGTGTTGAGGAGGAAATCATTGCATCAGTAGCTACTGATGCACCCTACATCGAGATCTATGAGGGTGAGCTCAAATGTCACTTCAGGATGTTAGAGCTAGTCAATGCAACATTTCTCACCGAGGGAAGCGAGGTACCCGAACTAGATTTATCTAGATGCACGAAGATGCAAGTGAAGAAAACCCTTGGAAAAGGGGCAGAGATTAGAAAAAGATTTGGGAAAAGACACCAAGGAAGGTTGTACCCTGTAGTTATCCTTGTGAAGAATGATCGATTTGGATTGGGTTTCAAACCCAGTAATTGGAAAAGAAAAGTTGAAATAAGGAAGCACTGGGAAATAAAAAGGGCAATACTGAAAGGGGAAGAGATTGAATGGGAACCAATGATGTTTCTACCCCTGAGCCACAATTTTAGATCTGGAGGCTTTTTGGACCCTAATGCCTGAGTTGATGAGGAGGAGAAAGGAAAGAATGACCTTTGTGAGGCCTTTGAGAAGATGAGCATCAATGTTGTGATGGACAAGAAATAAGAGAACAAGTACTTGTCTATGATTTGCCCCTGCTCTGAACTTGGCAACTGCACTACTGAAGAAATTCATGTAGTTTTTAAAACAGTTTCAGAGTAATTCTCAAAACCAACCTCTTTGCCCCAGGCTCGGAGGCAATAGGGGATCTTATGTAAAGGGCCTATATCAAACCTATGATTTAAAATTCAATAAATATGCATTTTCCAATAAATTTTGTGTGGCAAACTTTCTTGCAAATAAAAACTATAAAATTTAGAAAATATAAAAATAAAAAATCATCTCATTCATTCATTTGTTTCTTCCAACACCAATATATATACTTTTCCTTGCCCATTCCTTTCAAGTTTTCAGATATCAGCGATATAAACGACTCTGAGAAAGGCTTGGAGGTTGATTTTGAACTATTTTCATGCTTAGAAGAAGTTGAAAATGTTGACGATGGAGAAGAATATGACTTGCCCAGTGACTTGCTTAGAATGGTAGAAGGAGAGCAAAAACAGATTCTACGTCACAAAGAGGAATTGGAAACTTTAAATCTTGGCACCAAAGAGGAAAAACGCGAGGTAAAAATTGGCACCACAATTATAGCCAAGACCCGGCAAAATCTGATTGAGATTTTATTAGAATTCAAAGATATCTTCACCTGGTCGTATCAAGATATGCCTGGCCTCGACACCGATATTATTGTACATAGACTTCCTATAAAGGCAAAATGCGAGCCTGTAAGCAAAAACTTAAAAGGATGAAGGCTGAGACACTTCTAAAGATCAGAGATGAAGTGAAAAAGTAGTTTGACCTAGGATTCCTCGAAGTAGCCAAGTATCTTGAATGGGTGGCCAATATAGTCTCGGTCCCAAAGAATGGTGGAAAAGTACGTATGTGCGTTGACTACAGGGATCTCAATAGGGCAAGCCCTAAAGATAACTTCCCACTACCACATATTGATACCTTAGTGGACAACATAGCTAGTCATTCCCTTTTCTTTTTCATGGATGGATTCTCTGGATATAACCAGATCAAGATGTGCCCAGAAGATACGGAAAATACCACTTTTGTAACACTTTGGGGAACTTTCTGCTATAAGGTGATGCCCTTTGGTCTGAAGAATGTAGGGGCCACTTACCAGAGAACCATGGTTACTCTTTTTCATGATATGATGCATAAGGAGATAGAGGTGTACGTAGACGAAATGATAGCTAAATCTCAATCTGAAGAGGACCATCTGGTGAACTTAGAAAAGCTCTTCCAAAGGTTGAGAAAATTTCAGTTGAAGCTCAACCATACTAAGTGCACATTTGGGGTTACATTTGGAAAGTTATTAGGCTTTGTTGTGAGTAAAAGAGGAATCGAGATCAATCTTGATAAGGTTAAGGCCATATAAGAGCTCCCACCCCCTCGAACACAGCAAGAGGTTCGGGATTCCTACGGAGACTAAATTACATTGCTCGTTTCATCTCTCAGTTAACTGATAAGTGTGATCCAATATTCAGGTTACATCGAAAGAATAACCCTGAGACATGGAATGAAGAATGTCAAGCAGCCTTGGAAAAGATCAAGGAACATTTAACCAATCCTCCTATATTGGTATTGCCCGTCTCGGGAAAACCATTGATTCTTTACCTAACAGTACATGAAAACTCTATGGGTTGCGTATTGGGGCAATATGATGAAACCAGAAGAAAAGAAAGGGCAATATATTACTTGAGCAAGAAATTCACCGACTGTGAAACCATATATTCTTCAATTGAAGAGTTATGTTGCTTTTTGGTAAGGGCGGCAAAAAGATTCAGGCAGTATATGTTGTACCACACTACGTGGCTGATTTTGAAGCTAAACCCACTAAAGTTTTTGATGGAAGCTCCGGCCTTATCAGGAAGATTAGCACGTTGGCAGATGTTACTATCAGAATTTGACATCCAATATATAAGCCAGAAAGCGATAAAAGGGAGTGTTATAGCTGACTTTTTGGCAAGTCGCGCCTGTGATGATTATGAGACATTAAATTTTAATTTCCCTAACGAGGACCTGATATGTATCTCAGAAGACAACGAGGCCCCAACAGAGTCATGGGTCATGAATTTTGATGAAGCCGCAAATGTTTTAGAGTGAGGTATCGGGGCAGTTTTGGTTTCACCAGAAGGAAATTACTACCCTTTCACCAGTCGTTTGAAGTTCTTCTGCACCAATAATATGGCAGAATACGAGGCTTGCATATTAGGTTTGAGAGAATCCATTGAAAGGAAAATCCAGAATTTGAGGGTTTTCAGGGATTCCGCGTTGGTTATTTACCAAATATGAGGTGAATAGGAGACCAAAGATGCAAAGATGGTAGAATATCATCAGTTGGTCCTCGAGTTAACCAAAGAATTCAATGAGATCACCTTTAAGTATCTTCCTAGAGAATACAACCAGATGGCTAATGCTTTAGCCACCTTAGCTGCCATGTTTAAAGCAAATGAAGGATTTGAGATGGTGCCCATAAAATTGCAAATGTTGGATTCCCCGGCTTACTGCTATGATGTAGAAGGAGAAGTAGATGGTTTACCATGGTACCATGATATTCTACAGTATATAAAATCTCAGCAGTACCCGCCTCAAGCAACTGAAAATGAAAAAAATAATTAAAAAATGGCATTAGGGTATGTTCTCGATGGAGAATTTTTGTACAAAAGAAGTCAAGATCAAGTGCTTTTAAGATGTGTAGACGCGAAAGAAGCTCAATTGATCTTGGAAGAGGTTCATGAGGGAGTTTGTAGAACTCACCCTAGTGGTTTCACCATGGCCAGAAGAATCATGCGCTTTGGGTATTATTGGTCAACTATGGAAGGGGACTGCATCAGCCATTCTCGTAAATGCCACACGTGTCAAATTTATGATGATAAGGTTCATATTCCTCCTCAATCCCTCCATGTCCTGGAAGCTCCTTGGCCTTTCTCTATGTGGGGCATAGATGTCATTGGTCAAATCTATCTGAAAGTGTCAAATGGGCACTGATTCATTCTGGTAGCTATTGACTATTTCACTAAGTGGGTAGAAGCAGCCTAGTATGCCAACGTTGCCAGGTCCACGGTCTGTAAATTCATGAAGAAGGAAATCATTTACCGGTACGGCCTACCTGAAAGTATCATCACTGATAATGCTTCTAATCTGAATAACAAAATGATAGCCGGGGTCAGTGAGCAGTTCAACATCAAGCACCATAATTTAGTGATTTATCGCCCGAAAATGAATGGGGCAGCAGAGGCTGCAAATAAAAATATCAAGAAGATAGTCGCAAAAATGACCGACGCTTATAAAGGCTGGTATGAGAAGTTACGATTTGCTCTATGTGCTTATCGAACTGCAGTTCGAACATCTACTAGGGCAATACCGTTTTCATTGGTGTCTGGAACAAAAGCTGTATTGCCAATTGAAGTAGAGATTCATTCACTTCGTGTCTTGATGGAAGCAAAATTAGAAGAGGCACAATGGGTTCAAGAAAAATATGACCAGTTGAATCTAATTCATGAAAAAAGATTGAAAGCACTATGCCATGGCCAAATGTATCAAAGGAGAATGATACAGGCTCACGAAAAGAAAGTTCACCTGAGAGAATTTCATAAAGGGGATTTAGTACTAAAGAAAAAGTTACCAATCCAAAGTGATTCGCGAGGAAAATGGGCGCCAAATTGGGAAGGGCCTTACATCGTAACAAAGGTTTTCTCGGGAGGAGCATTGATTTTGGCTGAAATGGATGGAGATGAACTTCAGAACCTGGTGAACTCCAATTCAGTCAAGAAGTATTATGCCTAAAGAAAGAAAGAAGAAATAAGAAAAAAAAGAAAAGAAAAATAAAAAAGAAAATAAAAGAAAAAAGAAAAAAAGAAAAGAAAGAAAAGAAAGAAAAAATAGAAAAAGAAAAACAAAAGAAAAAGAGGGTTCAAAATAAAAACCCGTAAAAGGCGTTTTAAAACCAAAGGTGGATCTGAGTCGAAAAATCGCAAAGGGCAGCTCAGGAAGTTTGCTTGACAAGCATGTTACAGATTGATTATATCGAGATTTAACATTTGGGAGAAATTTCATATCTTTACGCGTTGTCATCATTTTCGAAGTCTACTCGGCATGGGCAGCATTCAAAGTCATTATGCGACATTTTGATTGAAGAAGTTTCAAACTCTGATATCTGAATACATGTTTTTGTTTCTTTTTTTAAACCTCTCTTTTGTTTGCCACAGTATTTATAAAGCTTTGTCTCATAGACCTTTTTCTTTGGCCATACCCTTTCCCCATGAGCATCATACTTTTAAATGAGAATCAATAAGTCTGACATCATTCGAAATATGCAAAAGATTTTTGAACATTACTCTGAAATTTGTTTGAAAAGGTACGGGGACCATGAGGTGTTCCGTGGTTAAGTTTTGAACTAGGGACATGAGGTTTGAGAAGAAGATTTAATACCCAAAGACATTCAAGGTGGAAATAAGCTTTGTTACAATGATTCCAATGCAAGCAGCTCAAAGTGCTCTGCGCAGACAAGAATCTAGGAACTCCCCATAAACTTTGAGAGTTCTTGATATCATTTTAAGGCAGTATGCTGCAAAACAGAGGTGCTTACTTGTTCGCTAGTCTTTTTTCTACGACAATGAGGACAATTTTACAGACATTGAATGAGATGTCCTATGATGTTAGGGTTTTCATTCGAGTTTCAGAGCCACACAAGGAGGCCTGTCACTGAATATTGATGTATCAACTACAATGATAGTTCGACCTGGTCTGATAGTTGATTTATTCTACTTGCCAATCAGAATGCTAGAGACCTCCATTCCTTTGGCTGGGCAAGGGCTAAGAGAGTGTTGAAGAATCTGGGGATAAAACTCAGTCCTTCCAACCAGGAGTACAAGATAACTAGATTGAGCGAACAAATATGCAAAGATCAGATGAACAAAGGAAATATAGTGAAAAAGCATAATCGTTTATCTAAACTGTGCAAATAAATGTGCCAATTCAGAAACTAAAGGAAAAACTAATTCTGATAAAAAGAATTTAAAAAGCAAAAGAAAAGAGACATGCATACATGTGGTAGGCATCCTTAGGGGCATTCTTATCATAATCATAGTATCTGTTTATTTCTTTCTGACAAGTCAGTAACCAACTTATTTATTCAGGCTTAAGAAGAATAGAACCCGCCTATCTATTCAGGCACGAGGAGAATAGAACCTGCCTATCTATTCAGGCATGAGGAGAATAGAACCCACCTATCTATTTAGGCTTAAGGAGAATAGAACCCGCTTATCCATCCGAGTATGAGAAGGATGAAACCCTTATTTTTTAGCATATGCTTATTATTCGAGCATAAGAAGAATAAAACCCGCTTTCCGTTAGAGCATAAGGAGAATAGAACTATCTTATCTATTCGAGCATGAGGAAAATAGAACAGGCCTATATATTCAGGCTTAAGGAGAATAGAACCTGCTTATCCATTCAAGCATAAGGAGAATAGAGCCTGCCAGTCTGCTCAGGCAGAGAGTCTTGTTTCGATGATTGACGGTTTGGTAATTGGTGAAAATTAGTGTCCATTGTTCTTTGTTCTATTCCTATTTCACTGGAATGACCAAAGAGGGGCAGTTGTTGTCACTGGTTTTTTTTCACTTATGTTTCTTTCGTTATTATTTATTATTATTCTCCTTATCATTATTATCATTATTTTCTTTATTTTGTATATTAATATTTGTATAATTATAAAACTGAAAAAAATATATAAACAGACCATTTGAATTTAAATAAAACCCATCACAAAAGTCCATTACATAAGTTTACATTTCAATAGCCCATTTTTAGGCCCACTTGGACACAAAGCCGGAGCCCTAATTCCCTTCTCTGTCTTGTGCGTAGCCAACAAAGAGCCGTTGGATCAAGAGCTGATCCAACGACACAGATCGCTCGTAGAAACCCTAGTTGGAGAAGAGCAAGCGTCGCGCCCTCCTAGCCATTAGATCATGGGGCGATCTAACGGCCCATATCACTCCAGAATAGATCACTCGGATCATCACTTGCGCGTGGCAGCCACGTGCCCGTTGTTCTAGCTCCCAGCAAACGTTTTATCGTCTCTGACAAGGCTTGTGTCGTCATTCTTGGCTTCCATGCTCCTTGCTGGCACCATTTGCAGTCACCGAAAACACAAAAGAAGCAAACAAGGGTTAAATCCCTAAACTAAAGCAGAGTCAACCAAATCATGCTATCGTCTAATCCCTAAATTGAAGCCATGGCTAAAATTAAGCTAATCTGAATCAAATCGGAAGCAAATAGGAACATGATTAAAGTTTTTTTCGTGTAAATCAAGCATCTTTGTACCTATAAAAGGTATTGTAATGTTCATGTAACTCACACAACAAGAATCACAGAAATATACACTAAAAATAGCATCAGATTCAAGTGTAGCAAGCAATATTGTATTCAATCTCAGTGGGAATAAGAAGCAAGCAAGTTTCTGGTATTTTTTTCTCTTTTTTATTTCGTTTGAATTTAAATAAGAGGAAAATAATTTTTTACCTGTTCTTGAGTGCCCGCCGCCGTGCATGGCGTCTGAGGCCGTGTCTCCGGTGACAGACACCTGATTTGGGGCTCATCAGATTCTGGAAAAGGGGATTTTTGGGAACTTTCCGCCGTCGGCGACGGCGGTCGACACGGTGGACGTTCACCGTGTTCTTCAATCCATGAAGAGCACGAAGAACAGTTTAGAGAAAATGGGGGGAAACCGGGTTGATCCATTTGAAAAGGGGAGGAAATGATTTTTTTTGTTTCTGATTTTGGCTTTATATACTGACCTGGTGACCAGACTCGAATCCACCCTCCGACTCGCACCCTACTATAATGGATCTCTTACCGCGGCTCTTCAGTTTATAATATTTTCAATTTTGTCCTTTTTGTAGTAATTTGACCATCACATTTCGTTTTCCTTTCAATTTGGTCATCAATTCACCTTTTTTTAAAAAAGAAATAAAAAAGGTTTTTGTTTTATTTATCCATGTTCTTTTATTTAAATTCCCGTATTTATTCAATTTAGGTTATTTATAGTAATTTAATTTTATTGCTTCTTTACTTCAATTTCATTTGCTTATTTGAGTTGTATTTTGTTTAGTACTTGATCCTTAGGAATATGTTCTCAAAAGCTTAGTTAGAACCCATGTGTGCAGTAAAATGTTCTTCAAATATTTTAAAACTAATAGGTAAAATAAATGCTGGCATTTCTTAAGATTAATAATCACTAATTAGATTTAATAAAAGTTACAACACATTTAATTGATTCTTGTTGGCTTGTTTTAAAAGAGAAAATTAACTAATGCGATGTCTTACCAAACGAAAATGACAGGTTAGCTCCATGAGTGTTGGCAGTGATTGGAGTTTATTTTCCTGGCAGTAAGACCGTTAAAATAGATTTATATTCATAGAACGGACGGATAAATTGAGTTTTTCTTTGAACTTGCAAATTCTAGTTTTAAAACTTTCTTTGTAATCGGTTAGGTACCAATTTTTGGGCGCTTTGGGGGTGCTAACCCTTCCCCACGCGTAACCGACTCCCGAACCCGTTTTCTTGTTTTCGCATATTGAAACTGTTGTTTTAATAAATAAATCGCTTTATTAAAATGACTCTATTTTAAAAGTGATCCAATCACACTTATTTTTCAAAAAGATTGGTGGTGACTTCGTGTTTTCGTTCTCTTAAAAAAGATAAGCTCGAATGGGTTGCGACAACTTTAAACACTTATTTGTAATATAAGCGAAAATTATAACATAGATTGTTGTTTTACGAGAATGCCAAAATAACATACGTCACGTATAATATATTCAAAAATTATTGAGATTTACTAATTTGTCTAGTGGTTAAAGATGTTTATATTATATTATCTTGTATTGGTTTAAATCACAACATGGGAATATAATACCTCTCGATTTAATAAAAAATATTCAACAATTATTTAGTGGCTGACGGTAATTGAACGATTAGTGGCGGACAGTGACATGCGTCCTTCAAGTTTTGAAAATTGGCATTTAATCCCTAAAAGAAATGAAAGTTTTTTAATTTGGCCTTCGAATTTCAAAAAGCAAATCTTATTAAGTTTTTAAATATTTTTATTAAGATTTATCTTGAAACTTTTAAAAGTTCCCATTAAGTTTATTCTTTAAAATATTTATTAGACTCCAAACTATTATTTTTAATTAAATCTTAAAACTTATTCAAAACCCTAGCCGCTTACTAATTTTTTTCTCTCAACTATAGAGCCGCTCACTCTTGTTCCTCGTTTCCTTCAAACACCGGCGGCGGCGCCAATTTTAATATTTGTCGCCGACTGTCGGGATCTATCGTTTCGTTTGTTTTGTTTTTCAGTTTTCAATAAATTTTTGCGCTTGTGGCACGAGTTTACTCTACTTTTTGATACGTTTTTCTCTGTCTTTTGGCACGCTTTTTCTTTTTTTGATTTTGATTTTATATTAGAGTTGGATCTGACGACGCCACGACTGATCATGATGACGCTCATTTCATTATGCTGTTGATCTCCCTGTCTTGGACCCTCGAACTAGATTTAGATACGCGATTACATCTACCGTTCCTTATTCGCGATTAAGTTGTGGTAATGACCTTATTGTCAACGCACATTCATTATAATATGTATTTTTATTTTGTTTGTGATGTTTTTAATTGCGTGGAGCTTTCAAAGACTTGGATGCTCATCGAAGTCGAACTCTTTGTCGTCTCTGGTCAGATCCATGTCAGCTATGTGCAATATTCCTTCAATGTTCACTTTCAAATTTTGGTTATTGCATGAAGTTTATCTTAAATTCGTCATCATAACCAAATCAGACATTTGGAAGCAAGCATTCCTTTTTTAAAAAAAAACTTAATCGTCAAATAAATACTTAAAATATATATTTTTTTGGGTTAGATGTTTGAACTATATTTAAAGTAAATAAGTGTTTAGTATTTCATTCCTAATTCAAATAAAGTTTTTCCGTTACAGTCGTTTAATTTTTTTTCTTATGTAACGAAAAATAGACACATTGCATAATTATTATTTTTCATTTAATAGTATATCATATAAGGTTATAGATAACCGTTTAAATTAGAATTGTTTAATACCATAATATTATAAATATTTACAATTAAATTTGAAGAGAAATTCGAACAATTTGACTCGAATTTTATAAACTCAACTCAACTCAAAATTTTTAAAATAATGTTTGAGTTATAAAATAGTACTTGTCAATTCGGCTAACTCAAAATTTTTTAACTTGGCCGATGGAATGCTCACCCCTAAAATAAAATGTATAAAGGCATTAATTTATCCTTAAAAACGTGGTTTGATAAATAATTGGGTAAACTACTCCGGTAGTCACCAACTATTGTTTCTTTTCAATTTTGGTCACTAAACTTCTTTTTAGCAAAATCGTCAGTAACATCATGTTTTTTTTCTATTCTGGTAATTGGCCGTTAAAAAACTAACGGCGATGTTGACGTAGATTTATTTATTTATATTAATTTTAATATAATTTGAAGAAAACAAAATTTTAAAATAATAATCATAATATTTATTTATATTTACAAATTAAAATATATATTTTTTAGAATTTATAATATTATAAGTAAATAATATTAACTATTAAATGAAAATAATATTTATTTATGCGATTATAAATTAAATTACTTATTTAAATTTATTATTTTAATTTTAAAATATAAATAAATAATTTAAATTGATAACCTAATAAATAATATTATAATTTTTTTAAAAAAATTTAATAATAATTTTACAAAATAAATAAATATTTTTTATTTCCAAACAAAGCAATAAAATAATTTTAGTTTGATTTTAAAATTCAATCGCTTTTTAAGTTAAAAAGTTGTTTTGTTATAATTATACCAAAATTCTAATTTAGCTCAATGGCTAAGTATTTTAATCTCCCACGAGGGCAGAGTTCGAATCCCTTTTCCTCAATAAATCTCACTTTATTTTGTATTGGTAACTTAGTATAACTTAAATATAGATTTTATTCAAAATATCACAAGCATTTCTGGATCCTTATGCAAGGTGTCTAGGGATCAAATCATATCAAGCAAACATTTGAATTTTGACATATTTCTTTTCTCTAATCTGTCAAAATGAGGTGGTGAACATGTCGTTACCTCACTGGCCGAATAAATTTAAAAAAAATAATACTTAGAGAAGAGAGAAAATTATCAAAATAAATAGATTTTACGTCAGTGTCGTCGTTAGCTTTTTGACAATCGATGATTAAAAAAATATAATATTAGTGATAATTTTGTTCAAAAAATAGTTTGATGACTAAAACAAGAAGAAAAAAAACAAAAGCTCATTGACTACTGGTGTAGTTTTCCCCAAGTAAAAGGCGAAACAACTTTACAGAAATTTTATTATTATGGATTTATTTTTTGATAAAATATTATTATGGATCTTATTTCTATATATGTCACCATCATTGATTACATGTAGAGTTCCACAAACTACATTATCCAAAGTTTTATATAGTTCCCCCATTGCTTCAATTATTTCATGATTAAACAAATTATTGTCATATCTAAACTCTTAGTGGCTGAACAATTATTTTTGAGAAGTTGATTTATAATTGTCATGATTTCATTTTTAAATTAAATTCCAAAAAAAATTCTAGCACTGTTACGTTAGGTATCAGAATTTTAATGAGATTTGTCAATCATACGGCCATGATTTGCTTATCAGACGATGGCGATGCAGAATCTTTTCATCACAACAGGGGATGGCGAAATAGAAAGTGTAATATTATAATAGAATGTTTCCAGCAGTATGGGATCAAAACTTCTTTGATAATTGCATACCGAGTCCAGCAATTCTCTCGAAAGCTTCAGCCAGACATCAGAAACTCACGTGCGGAAATGCTATCCACGCATTTTTTACGCACCAATGGCAAAAAATAATTAAAAAATAAAAAAAAGGAAACAGAAAGCCACTATCCCACGCATGAGAAAGGTGTGTATACCACGCGGTTATATAACACTAACACCACCTTAATGTGACTTCCATTGGGCATTGGGCATTGAATCATATCTCTTAATTAACATTACAATAAATTCACAGATATAGATTAAATTTTTTTATTTACTTTCGTTTGATTTTTTTGATTGACCGATTTTAATTTTCAATTTTTAATAAGAAATAATAATTTAATATTTTCTTTATTATATTTATTAGTTAAAAATAATTAATTACAATATAAGATTAAATTTGTTATAAATATAGTAAAAGAAGAATAAAAACAATAGAGATAAAAGAGAGAATTATGTGTTGTAATCTCAATATAAAGTATGCACAATGTTTTCTTCAACCTCAATATTTATAGGCATAAAATGTAAAATATAATATACAACTATAATCCTAATGAACATTATAACTCTTATGTTAAAAAAAATTAAAACTCTAATAATAATGTACATCAAACTCATATTAATAGATAAAGTTCTAATTATAATGGACATCCAAATAAATATTCATAACATATCTTGTTTTCTTTTTCATAATTTTTAAATTTTGCATGTGTTTTCTTTCACCAAGTTTATGTTTGTTTATTAATTTGTATTTTAAAATTATTAATAGAATGTTAAAATAATTTTTAATTTTCAAATCATCCGAAACTAATATTGAATGATAAATCTCAATTAAAAAATAATGGTAAAATTTATAAAAATTAAAATTTTAATTGTGAATTTCTTTTTTAATAAAAAATTAAAAAATGATATTTTTAATTGTAAATTTCTATCATAAAAATAAAAGTGAAATCACAAAATTTATCGTTGTGACAAAACTTTATCTTTTTAATCGTGTGATTAAGTCGAGGAATGAGATACGATTCATATGAGTATGCTGCTTTTCTCAAAAAAATAAAAAAAAAAGTAAAATACACATATCATTTAATTTTAAATTCGATAATAAGCATGTCACAATATTTCTAAAAGTAATAATTTAGCCAGTTAACTAAAAATTTGTTGCAAACAAGTCACTATGTCATTTCAATTGAAACAAATGGCTCTGTATAATAACAGTTTTATGTCTCGCAAACTTATACATTCTATCATTTTTTCTAATTCAATAAATTTAACCATTCATATTTTAAAATTTTGACATTGTACCCTCTCGACACATCCTCCAACCACTTGCTGCACTCCATGTTATAGTCCACCAGTCGATAACCGACATATGTGATAGCTTGACTATCACAATCACATCACTACTAGACAATTGATAGACTAATGGAACATACCCATTATAACCTTAGTGCCGCCTGTTAGTAGACACAATCACTTCACTAATAAAATTTTTAAATAAAAAGGGTTAAATCTATTGAATTATTTTCTGTTGTAGCCAAATTAATAAAATATATAATTTTTAGGGACTAAAATCGTTATTTAACGAAGCCATACGTTTCAATTTTAATGGCATAACAACATGTTTGTTACAAAAAAATTTGATTAAGTGACTAAATTGATACTTTTAGAAGAAAAATCGACATATTTATTACTAAACCTATAATTAAACGACTTGCTATGAGTTTACCCAAATAGAAAACAACATAACTTCCACGCTTTCCTCCTAAGGCGTGTGTACGACCGAACCCAAAAAACAATCAATCTTAATAATTTATTAAGAGTAATTATATCATGCACTAGTGGTGAATACATTTTGTTTTTACAAACGCTTTAATTTTAGGGGTTAGAAATTTAGTTTAGAGTTTATAGTTTAGGGGGTTAGAGCTATGTGTTTAGAATTTAGGGACCGTAGTTTAAATTTAGAGTTTAGGATTAGAATTTAAGGATTATAAGTAAAAAATATAAAACCTTATCATATTACCCTAAAACCTAAACCCTAACCTCTAAATCCTAAACCCTAACACTAAACCCTAAATTCTAATAACAAACTTAAAATTTTAAACCCCTAAACTATAAACCCTAAATTAGATCACTAACCCCTGAAATTACACCATGCATCGGCGGTGGAAACATTTTATTTCTACAAGCGCATTAATTTTAAGGGTTAAGATTTAAATTTAGAGTTTATAGTTTAGGAATTTTGAGCTACGTGTTTAGAATTTAGGGATCGTGGTTTGAATTTAGAGTTTGAGATTATAATTTAAGGATTATAAGTAAAACCGTAAATCCTTATCATATTATCCTATAACCTAAATCTTAACCCTAAACGCTAAATTTTAACTACAGACTTTAAATTCTAAACCCCTAAACTTAACTACATCATATATTTTCCCTTTTATTAATTGTTTTAAACGTGCACTTCCGCTTTCTATTTCATATTTAGCTGTGAATCAATTTGCAGATCTTCATATAAAGTTTGGCTTCTTCCTTTTGTTTGTCATCCATCACTCAACACCCATTTCTCACCGCATCTTCACCAACATATCAGTCTTAATTACTTTTAACTTTATTTCTTTTGTTTGCTTAATTTAGGAAGAGATTTATAGGTTTATAGGGCTTGTCTCCACCATTAAACCTTGTTCAAGGATTCCATTCATCAAGCTTCATGCCTTTGTTTTATCCCCTCACTTCGTTTTTCAACTTGTTATTTTAATCTCTTTGGTCAATCCGTTGTCTTAACCGACGTTCAATTCTATAAATCTTTCTTGTTTCTGGAATCCACATCATTTTATAATTGTTTTACATATCCTTAAACCAGTGGGGGGGGGGGGGGGTCAGGGTTAGTCTTCTAAAGTCGTCCAGAGTTTCCAGACACAGTCATAAAATGGAGTCCAGGTTTTTTAGTTCAAAGTGTATGACAATGTCCGAGATTGCACGTATTGAAAAGACATATTCGAGCCACTTTTCCAGTTTCAGGCCATTGTTTGAAGTTAAATCCACCCCACAGTTCTGTCCTTACATAGGTAATTAAACATATTATGCCCAGTCAGTTCAATTTTTGTTGTTTCCTAGTTAGATTCCTGATGTAAAAACACAACATAAAGCTGAGGGTTATATTCTGTCCTGTTTTTTTCATGGTCAAAAATCAAATTTGATATCTTGATTCTGTTTTCAGGCATGTCTGCGAAGGCATCTCATTCAACTACTCCCAACAACACTTATTTGCCAAAGAAAGCTCTGAGTTCAGTTGATGAAGAAAAACTTGGAGCAGGGTATTTATTATATCAGGTTAATGGAAAAAACTCGAGTTTGTTCTCGAGGAATTTGAGGATGCTGGATGCTTTTGATGATGAATATGGTGGAGTCATTGTTGATCCAGAAAGATTACCGGCTAATTCGAATGTCTTTGCTTTCATGCTTAGGTTCTCAATTTCTCACTGGAAAACAAAGGTAACCAATGAATCAAAGTAACTCTTTATAGCATAACAGAAGAGTAAAATTTAGGATATTACTGATATTAAGCCATCAACCTGCAGGAAAAGAAGGGAATTTGGCTCAAGTTGCCAGTGGAAAAATCAGTTCTTGTTCCGGTTGCTGTCAAGGTATCTTCCAGTTCCATACATTAAACACATATATGTGTACAAATATATATGTATATATATTTAACTGGCTTCACTAAGTCAATGTTGCCTAGATTAGAGATTAGTATCTGCCATGGGTGTACTTAAATATTTTCAAATCTTTTTGGAAGATCATACCCCATATTTACTCTTTGAATAATTATTGATGCAGGAAGGATTTGAATATCAGCACGCGGAGAGAGGATATGTGATGTTAACTTACTGGCTACCTGAAGGACCCAGCATGCTTCCTGCTAATGCTTCACATCAAGTAGGCGTCGGAGGATTCGTCATCAACGACAACAATGAGGTACCAAATCACTTGAGCTCCAGTCGACACTGCAGGAAGAGAAGCACTATTGTTACAAGTTATCTGGCTTAAAGTTGAATTATGATTCAATAATTTGCAAATGATCAATTACAGGTTCTTGTGGTACAAGAGAAATACTGTGCTCCACCATTTTCTGGACTCTGGAAAATACCAACAGGTTTCATTGTTGAGGTATATAGTTATTTGGTTCGAACTTGATTGAATAGGTTTAAAATCTTAAACCAAAGAAGAAAAGTAGAACTAAAATCAAAGCAAAGATTCTTCTATTAATGAACTTTTACTTTCGGTTTGGCAGTTGGAGGAGATATTTACAGGATCTGTAAGGGAAGTCAAGGAAGAAACTGGGGTAAGTATTTTCTACTTGATAAATATAATTTTAGTTCAAAGTGCTTAAAGAGTCTGATTAGGCCTAATGCATTGCATTTGTTTGACATTGCAGATTGACACTGAATTTTTGGAAGTAGTAGCATTCAGGTAACAGATTACTGCTGATATGAATCGGTCGAAAGCTTTTTGCATACTAATCCATGTAATAAACTTCTGGTATCCGGTTCTCGATATTTGCCAGGCATGTGCACAATGTAGCCTTTGAAAAGTCTGATCTGTTCTTCATCTGTATGCTAAAGCCTCTATCTACTCAGATCATGGTTGATGATCATGAAATTCAAGCAGCCAAAGTAAGTGGCTCCCTACATATGTCTCTTTCTCATTCTATACTATGCTTGCTCGATCTATGTATCCGAAAAGAGATGTTTATGAATGGCCATTACCTAATACTGTAGTTAATGATATTGAAACTTTAGACCAATAGAGCAAAAATGTATGATCCAACTAAGGTGTTTGTGTTAAACTTATTGTTAAATGAATGAACTGCATAGTACATCAACTCAAAGGAGTTGCCTGACAATGAAATCTGTATCTCTGAAGCCTATTGACTGAATAAGTTAAGTTGAGTCTATAGTAACTTACTGTTGAATGTTTCTTGAGCCTATTTTCTGAACTGAAATTGTCATGGAAAATGGATAAGTTCAAGTGATACTTGCCCATACGTGAATGCTTATAATCTATAACAAATCAATTTATTGTGTTTTATTTATCTTTGATTCAAGACAGCTATTCTTACTACTCACCCTGTCATATTACATGAAGGATTTTTGGTTGGTCAAGCTTGAGGGAGATTTTGCAAGGTCACAAAAAGGCAACAAGAGTATGTTCTATTTTGGTTTATGTAACTCCTAGGAGGTGGTATGTCTATATGGGATCTTTAAGTGGGTTGTAAATATTACTTTGCTCAAGGCTTGTATAAAGTATGCTTTAACTTGGTTCTTGTTAATATTTGATGCTTTGGGATGACATGACTGATGGTTTGAATGGCTAGGTTGGTCATATAGAATGTTATGTGAAATGCTTAGGATAGATGATGAGATTGTTTGTGTTGGTAGTAATGTTATGCATGAAGTTGTCCTTGAAGGTATGATAATTCCATGTTATGGTATATGTTCAACTATAAATATTTGTGGATCTTAATTTGAAAACTAGAAGTACAATTACATGGCTAAACATCATTGAGTTGTTTGAACTCATACTAGTAAAAAGTAGTTCAAATTGTTACTTGTGTATAACTTGATATAACTATAATTCGGTCATGTTATAGTGCTATATGGGAAACTTAGGATGTTGTGGAATTGGCTTGCAAATGATATATTAGGATAGTCCTTGTATGATCAAATAGTTCATGAAATGGTATGCATACTTAAGTTGTTGGATTTGCCATGAATTATAGCCATGTGATTTATTCTAGAATTATCTCCTTGATTGTTGTTGTAAGTACATGCTATTTGAGTACTTGAAATTGGAATGAGATGGATTTGTTATTGTTTGATAGTTTGAAATTCTTGTAAATTGACTAATTTATCTATTCGAAGGGTCACTTGAATCTCAAGTATCAGAGTTTAACCTTTCTTAATCAATACACATACTAACTTGTTAGACAAGTTAGACTGTCTACTTTATTGTAGGCTTCTCCATATGTGTTCGGGTTGGGGTATTACAGACAATAAATATGTCGATATTAATACTTGATGACAATAGTTATAACAATAGCAATGACAATGTTCTATGATCAATGTTCAATGCTCCTATGTTTCAATGGCAATAACGATGGCAAAATCGATAACAATGATCGATGACAATGACAATAACGATAGTAATAGCAATAACTATGCTCTATGTCCAATGTTTCATGCTTCCATTTTTCAATGGCAATATCAATGATCTATATTTAATGCAATAACTTACCTTAACTTACCAATGGAACCCACCAAGTGGTTCAATGCAATATTCCTTGACAATAATGTTAGCCATACTATAATCAATGATAATGAAATCGAGAAAGGCACTTAGCCTAATCCCGAGACTCTGACTACACTCACCTCAATAATTCAATGCTCCTACGGCTCTCGAATAGCAATTCCCTTGTTCCTAGCTTTCGTCAGTGATGGTGGATGATCATTCTCCACTTCTTGAGCTAGGTAAACAATAGGGAGATTGTTAGAATTACCAATACGATATCGAAATCAATATATCGATATCAAAATCAATATCGAAGCTTAAAATAGCTATTAGTTATCAAATTCCATGGATGACTAAAACTCTAGCTTAAGATTAAGCTTGATTTATCCATGGATTCAATGATTGTTTGGGGAGTATAGCTTACCCGATCAATAGCAATGATCTGATATCGATAAATCGAAGAAAACTCAAGCTTCTCTAACCTCAACAATGGAAGTGCTTGCTTGGAGGAAGATGATGAAGGAGAGGTGCTTGCTTTCTATTACAATCGGGTAAGGCCTCAACTTTGGCTATTCTCTTGTTTAATAGAATAGTTTTCCTTCATATGAAGGAATTCCACCCAATCATCCCACGTATGGATGATTATAATTGAAGAGGGGCTAATCACAAGGTTAGTCCCTCAACTCTCAACTTGTAACGTCCCTTAACCCGGTCTAAAGAATAAACCGAGTTAAGGCACGTTAAAGGCAGACAAGCATGCAATCATGATTATCTGAACTCCTTTTCAGGCAAGCATACGAAGAGAATTTAGGGAAAATTTTTAAAACTTTTAAGTTAACCAAATCGGATTAGATTCACACTAGATGTTTAATATATAAGTAAACATATAAGTATTCACAATTTTCTTGCACATTCGTAAATAGTCAAGAAGCTTGCTAGGAACTTTCATTTCTTCCAATGTGTCAACTTATTACAATTATTGTCACCCCTTTTGACTCTTATAAAGATGACTAATATTGATCTCGTTATTCGATTTCTACTATGCTTACACCAATCATATATGCAATGCACCAATGCTCAAGTCATTACAAGACTAGTGCCAATTACTCTGTTCAACTATTACTAAAAGACTATCTTCATACATGGGATTATCATCTTATATACTATCTAATTAGGTACTAATTAATCTAACCATTTGACTGATTACCAGAATGGTATGTTCATATAATAATTACTTCTCACTCATACAACAACTCAAGTGGGTCTATGATACTAATCGAAAGCAAGTATGAGATCATTCAAGATATGCTAAAAACTCCAACCGTGCACCAAGAACATGAAATCTTGTTAACCGATCAATCCATATAATGCAACCAGGAAAATAATTATAAAGGCCCTTATTACAACTCAATGATCCATTGAGCTTTATAAACAATTATATATAAACCACATGAAAATCTATATGCATGATGCAAGATTAACTAGGTGCTACCATCCTAGGAGTAAATAAGAAATTGGTTCGAACCATACGAGATTCCTGACTCTAGACTAGCTCGGAAACAACTTGAAGACTCGCAAAACCTGTAAGGTGATTAGAAATTACACCGTAAGTGATAACTTAGTGAGGTAGTTTACAAAAATAAATAACAGTATCACAACAGGACTTTTCATTCAACATTTCCGAAGAACAAGCCTGATTAATAGTTTACATCTTCTAATACTTCTAATTATTCAACTAATCGAGCTTCCATCCATACACATGTATCAATAATTGATCTTAAGATCATAGCTAAGGCAACTTCAACCAGAAAGAGCTCAATTCTTTAATCATATAACCAAACTAATTTAACAAGAAGAACTCGAATCCTTAATCATCCATTCTAACTAATTCAACAAGAATGATTCAATTCCGTAATCATTTATTCAAACCAATTTAACAAATAGGGGGATCTAATTTTGGGGTTACAAAATAGTTATCCTTTACATTGATAATCTGATGATTCCTTTCCATTTTGTAACAATTCTTATAACAAGGTGCTAGATTTATAATCTATAATTTATTCACTATAATTTATCACAGTCCTATTTAACTTGCCATTTACTAATATCAAGAATTGTTATTAGACTTATAAACTTTCTTGGGTTCTTTTGTCTTAGCTAATTACCCCATAGTTATTTGATTCATGAATTAGTGGATCTTCAATCTACCCCTTAGTGCTTTCTTACCATCCAAACCCAAGACTATTCTCTAGTTCCAAGAAATTCTTTATAGAATTTTAACCTACCGTAGTGATTACCATCCAGGTATTTTCTAAAGTCCATGATTGTTCAATTTAGGACTAAAAAGTCCACCTACAAGTATTTCACATTCAAACAATACAAAATAGTCCATGGTTACTCAATTTAAGTCTACACATCCCACATACAAGAGTTTACCTTTTGAACATTATAAATCAGTCCATGATTGTTCAATTTAGGACTAAACAGTCCACCTACAAGTATTTCACAAATCAAACAATATAAAACAGTACATGGTTACTCAATTTAAGTCTATACAGTCCACTTACAAGAGTTCGCCTTTTGAACACTATAAATAAGTCCACAACAACATACTTAACTTAACTTAACTAAGTCAATTGAGCCTATACTATCATATAAGGGAATTGTCTATCTTTAGAATGGTTACCCGGTATAAGATTTCAACCTTACATATTTAGTTTTATTACAAAAGCTAGAAACCTTTCTAATTTTCATATGGATCATAACATTTCTTTCATTATAAGCAACAATTCGATCTAGCATATGTTCATTACATTTCTTTCAATACAAGCAACCATTCGATCTAGCATGAATCTGAATTCATGATATTTGTTCAATTTAGTTCTTAGCAAATGAATGCTAATCCATGTAGTTTTCTAGGTTTATCCATTTACCATTTCTATTAGAACGTAGTTCTAACTTTAACTAAGGACATTTAGTCCTTCCTAAACCAAGGGATAGAAATCCAATACATATCAATATAATATACATTCCAAATTCTCATTTTAACCTAAAGATTCATTAATTTACATTTTAAATTGTCACGAGCCTTGATTAACAAGTTACTAGACACACGAATCCACAATAAGTGTAACAATAACAAGGGTACACATAGTACCAGAACAAGAGTACAAAAGGTACTAAATCTATTCATTACCGAACAAGGGTACCAATCGCACCAATAGATCACTTGATCTAAACAACAAGGGACCGTAGTCCAAACTAGAGAGCTCGACGGACTCTATGGCATGCCAACTGTGTCTAACTAACTCGAATCAAGGCTTGTATGTACAAGATTATTTCCTTTAAAATTGAGAGGCATTATGTGCCTTATATCATTAATGCAGTTCAAACAATTCACATTCAAGTCTAGTTTCAAGTAAACTCGAATTGAGTAGCAAGAACAAATAACTCAAATAGCTTGAGTTTACCCACAGATGCTTACCTCCATTAACATTAATTCGTACTTAACTCAAGTAAATTTGTAATATATTAACCTTTTATGAAACTCATTAGTTAACTAGAATTGGACAACCTCAATCATATATTTGATCTAGGTTACATTTACTTATTTTCATACAAACCTTTTTTACTAAAGCAAGCTTATACTTTCAAGTATAAGTATAACCGTTGATCATCAATATGATTTTCAAGTCAATATCAAGTCAAAAGTACTTTCAAAGGAAGTACGTACCTTTTTTAGGCTTAGTCTTACATGTTCCTCTAGTCAAATAATCTAGTAGGATTAATTGAAATAACAACCAAGATACTATGAACAGTTTTATTCTATTCAAAACTTTAAACTACACTCACCTTTTATCCCGATGTTACGTGATACCTGAATCCTCAATTATCTTCCTATTATCAAAACTCTTCCTAGCTTCCTCTTGGTCTAAACATAGCAAAACATCATGACTACATATTAGCATCAATTCAATCTTTAAATATGCATCATCAATGCAACTTATAGCTATGTGAATTCATTTACTCAAAACAGGAAAGCAAGCGTGTATATCAACAAAAGTCAATTGAATTTCACATCTATACACTCAATCCTTCAAAACTGGGCAGCAAGCATGTATGTTAACATTTTACATTGCAATCCAATTCACACACACACATTTATATCTTATCAAAACAGTCTATAGTATATATAGATATACTCAAGATAGTCTAAAACCACATATATTCATGTATAATCTCAAAACAGTCTCCCTACATTCATGATTTCCATGATATTTTCTAATATCTTATATGGTTGTTGCTGTCGGGAAGACTGCACATCCCTCAGTCAAAATTTCATAACTTTCATTCCGTATATCAGAATTTCAAACCGTTTACATTTTTGGAAATCTGACTAAACTAGCTTCCTAACCATAAAGACCTTGCATATTTAATCCTTATGAATTAATATAGTTTTTAACCTAAAGATACACCTAATTCTGCCATCATGCAGATTACACTGTCTTTGAACAATTTTCTCTACAAGCTGTTATAAAACTCAAAATTTAGTTTCGCTTGTTTTAAATGAAACTAGACATGACAAGATTGTCAACTATATAAATTACAAGTTCCAATTCCACCAGTACGATTTATAGCAATTTTTCAAAGTTACCTCTAATGCAGATTTCTAAAACAGTTTCTAAACTGATTTCCCTTTAACTTTTGACATCAACTAGTTTTAATGCCTACAGTAGTTCATGATCCATTTACTAGATGATCCTGCACTTCAATCCTACTATCAACCCTTTTAATGCATTAATATATCTTTAATCCCATATCCAAATTTCAATTACAATCAGCTCGAAACAGGGCAGTCCCCAAACTGCACTAGACTGGACTTATACAGTGCCATATGCATCTCTAATTAGCAAAACAACTTCTTTAATCTAATGTACATATTTTTAGACACATATAACCTTTAAAAATAGTTCTAACACAGCCCAAAACTCCCTCTTCTTAAAATAGAATAGTCCAAGAAACATCCTTTATAGCCCTAGTTTTATTCTCAATTAACAAACAAGTCCTTTGGATATTAAAGTTTGTTTCCATGTTCAAAACAGTCACCATGAACAGGAAATACGCATTTTTGTGTCTCATTTCATCTTAAGTATTACTAGTTCGGCATATCCTTCATGAATTGCCCTGGCAACTAGCTCTAGCCTTGCTTTGGCAAGTGATCCTGCACATACACAAAAACTACCAAAGCGGCATATCCTTCAACTCCCGGTTGGAAATTTCTGCTTGCCCGTTGGTTTGTGGGTGATATGTCGTGGCGATCTTGTGTGATATGCTGAAGCATTGCAACATCTTGGAAATTAGCCTGTTGTCAAAATGCTTGCCTTCGTCACTGATAATTGCTCTCGGCATTCCAAACCGTGTAAATATGTTTTTCTGCAAGAATCGTTGCACGGTCTTGGAATCGTTGTTGTGAACTGCAGCTGCCTCCACCCATTTAGACACATAGTCGATGGCAAGTAAGATGTAGAGGTTACCGAATGAAGATGGGAAAGGTCCCATAAAATCGATCCCCCATACATCGAACAATTCCACCTCGATGATGTTTTGGAGTGGCATCTCATGTCGTCTAGAGATATTGTCCGTCCTCTGGAAACGATCACATTGCTTGTAAAAGTCTTGGGCATCTTTCTACAATGTTGGCCAATACAAACCGGATTGCAAAACTTTGGCCGCGGTACGAGTTCCTCCAAAATGTCCTCGATTTTTCCCTCTGGATGTACATAGGATCTGTCGGCTAGCTGTAGCATAACTGTTGTAGGTCTTGCCTTCCCAATTCCTAGTTTCTGGAAAACTGATTTAGGCATCAAGTTTATGCTAGCCCCAAGGTCGCATAATGCTTTCCCGACATAGTGATTTCCAATAGAACAGGGTATTGTGAAACTTCCGAGATCCTTCAACTTGGGTGGCATACGATTGTGCAACATTGCCATGCATCCCTCTGTTGCGGCAACTATTTCAAACTCTCCTAGCCTTGTTCTCTTGGACACAATGTCTTTAAGAAACTTGGCATAGTTTGGCATTTGTTCAATTGTTTCCACCAATGGCAAGTTGATGTGGACTTGCTTTAGGATATCAAGAAACTTCTTGAATTGGTATTCTTGCTTTTGTCGCTTCAACCTTTGTGGGAATGGTGGTGGAAGTCGGATATCTTCGATCCTTTCATTGGTTTGGAACCTGATTGACGGCATTGCAGGGACATCTGGAGTTGCTGAGGCGTTATCAACTGGGGTTGCCGAGGCATGCTTTTCACAAGTTGCCGAGGTGTCTTTATCGTCGGTTACCGAGGCATGCTTATTGCCGGTTGCCGCGGCAATTCCTGGTTCAGCTTCTAAGGCTTTGCCGCTAGGTTCGTCTTGATCTTTTTGTGGAGTTTTGTTTGATGAGCGGGTTTGAGCCTCTCTAAGTTGTTGGCCACTTCTAGTGGTGATTGCCTTACATTGCTCATGGTCAGTTCCTCTTGCGACTTCAGTATCGCTAGGTAAACCTCCTTGCGGTCTAGTATTCAGATTTTGAGCAAACTGTCCGACTTGATTTTCCAATGATTTGATTGCCGCCTCTTGGTTTTGCAATCTCATCTCGGTCCTGTTAATAAAAGAATCAGTTCTTTTTATGAAATTACTATTCTCAGCCATATAAGATTCAGTTTTCATCATAAAAGCATTTAGAAAATTTTCCAAAGAACTAGATGTCATCGGTTGTTGCTGCGGCAATTGTTGCCGTGGCATATTTTGCTGGAATCCCGATGCTTGTGCATTCTGATTGTTTTGGTTTAGAGCATTGTTGGGATTACTCCATGAAAAATTCGGGTGCTTCTTCCAAGCTGGATTGTATGTATTGGACATCACATTGTTGTTCCGATTGTAATTCCCCACATAGAAGCTGGATTCCGGATTCTGCATACATTCATAAGAATTATGGTTATCAATACATAACTCACAAAAAGAATCCATTACCTTGACTTCATGTGTGTTGTTTGGTTTTTGCATGTTCTGGACCATCTTGGTTAAAGTGGCCAATTGTGCCAAAATTGAATCTGATGATCCTAGTTCATGTATTGTGGCTTGGTTTCTAACTCCTCCTCTTCTAGTGGATGGGAATTGATAATCATTCTTGGCCAGCCTGTTTAAAATTTGCATCGCTTCCTCCGGCGACTTATCTAGGAGTATGCCGTTTGCCGAGGCATCTAGCATCATCCTTGTTGGTGTATTCACGGCGTTGTAAAACATTGTTACTTGAGTCCACACCGGGAATCCGTGTAGGGGGCATTTGTGTAGAAGTTCTCTATATCGCTCCCAAGCCTCGTACATGGATTCATCATCCGCTCACTGAAAAAAAGTAATGTCGTTACGAAGCTTATCACCAAATTTGTAGTATTAAATCTAGCAAGGAAATCACAACAAAGATCAGTCCAAGATGCTATGGATCCGGAAGAATGCTATTCAACCATGCTTTCGCCTATCCTCAAAGAATAGGGAATAATCTTAATCGTAAGACATCGGGGTGACTCGTGTATCTTGAACGAGTTGCAAATCTCGAGGAAAGATTTCAGATGTTGCCGTGCATCTTCTTGATTCTTTGAGCCGCCAAATTGACCTATTGTGTTGATCATATTAAACATTACGGTTTCAACTCAAAGTGGTCGGCTTCAATTTCAGTGCGACAACTCCGGGTTAAGTCCATCAAGATCTTCTTCAAGATAGTCTCGAATAGTTCTGTTTCGTGCAACAATCACTCCTCCTCCTGCTCGAACATCTTGATTCATATTGCCGTCTTGATTAGCCATTGCTACTCTTATCCTTCGTCTAAGTCTTTGTAAGGTTCGTTCGATTTCTGGATCAAAGGGATATTCTGGTGAAGTCGGTCTCGCCCTGGTCATATACCAATGCAAAACCAAAGTTTGTTAGCCCTTTGAATTTTTAAACAAGAAAAATAAAATAAAAAAATGCAAGAAAATAAAAACAAAGTCGCTATTGCCAATCCCCGGCAACGGCGCCAAAAACTTGTTGCGCGTAATAAGTGCTACGCAATTGTGCAAGTATACACGTCGGAAGTTATAGTATAAAAGATATCGTCTCCACAGGGATTGGTGCCACTTCAAGAATCTAGTCTCTTGCACTGTAAAAAGTAAAAACACAAGTAAAGGATTATAGGAGTTTAACTAATAACTAATCTAGAAAGCAATAAAGTAAATGAAAAGATGAGATCGAATGAGAGAGAGATAGGCCAGGTTATTGTGAGTTGAGGTGTGATAGCCGATTGGATCGTTTTGGTAAAAGAGTGCACAGGCAACTCTGTTGCCGTGGCAACTTGCACAACGGGGTTGCCTTGGCAAGTAATCGATGGTTGCCTGGGCAACTAGTTGGGCGTCTGGGCAGCAACCTTCAAGGTTCGGCAGAGCGTTCTTCAATGGTTTCTTCTTATCCCTAAGTCGAAACTCTAGCTACTTGTGCATGCCTTGATAATACATCCCTGCGTGAATCAAGGGTGAACAACAACCAATCTTGCGCTCCTCTTAGCCGTTGAAATCGTTAACTTATTCCTAAGCCGGATTAATCTTCACCATCAATAGATTGAATAAAGATCATATTCATTCGTTTCTTGAATCTAACTCTCCCGATATTAGATAAATAGATGAAATCACGAGATCCTCTCCCAATTCACTCGCAAACAAGAATAAGAACCAAGAATGAATAAACCTTGAATAGAAAAGTGCAAACTCTTATTACCTAAACAAAAACCAATAGTTTCTCACAACCACAAAACACAATAACCATAGCCAAGTAGATTTAGTTCATGGCTAGGTTCCAAAGAACCACAAGATAAACAATCCCTGGTATGAACCCAATCGAACAAGAAAGAAAAGGATGAAGAAGGAGGCTTGTCGAAATCCTCCTTGCCCTAGATGCTTTGTCGAAAATTCTCTCCTCTTGCCCTCCTTGGACTTGTCGAAATTCCCCTCTCTTCCTCTCTATGGAGTTGTCGAAATTCCTTCATATTTATAGGGCTAGGCCAAAGTCCTTATTTGATGAGGAGTTTAAGTTGGAATTAAATTATCTTTAAAGAATATAATTCTTTATTATAATTGTATTCCTACTAGAACTTCTCCTATCTTCTTGGAATTTAATTCTTCTTTAATCTCTGCATGGAAATCAAATTCCTTTGGGTTTGGGCTTTGCTCCACATCATCTTGGGCTTGTCTAGTCATCAATTTCGACTACCATATCACCTTTACTCTTGTCGACAATTGCCATGGCAACTGGCTCGGCGTCTCCTTCATGTATTGCACTGGCAACTAGCTCGGCGTCTCCTTCATGCATTGCCCTGGCAACTAGCTCTAGCCTTGCTTTGGCAAGTGATCCTGCACATACACACACAAAGCACACCAAAGCAGCATCTTTTCCACAAAAACTACCAAGTTATGTAATCAAGCTCAACGATCGAAGGAAACATGGATTAATGCATGAATGGCTAACTATGCAACTAATATGGGCCTATGTCTAACAATAATATGAGTAAAAAGGGTAAGAAAAATAGTACTTTTGAACACTTATCACATATAATTCAACCCAATTCAACCAATCCAATTCAAACTTTAATTTACAAAACATAGTAGGTTAGCTATTAGGACATATCTATCCTATTCGAACAACTCGACGATATTCATCAGATCATATAAAAACAATTTCTCATTCACGATTCCCTGACATGGCTAAATTAGATTCACCAAGCAACAATTCTTATCATAGAAAGATAATGATAACATTTCAAGATGAAAATCACTTAGCTTATGCAATTCGAACACCTTTTAAAAACTACATCATCTATAGATTGCCTTTTATATACAATTAGTTCATCCACAACAATCCCCAATTTAAACTTCTAACTAGAAACCTACATTCATACAAGAACAATCAAGAGATAATGAATTACTTACCGTTACGTCAATGAAACAAACAAGAGTGTTTTACAATTAAGCTACCATGACCAAACAAATGCCTTGAATTTTCTATTTTCCTCCTTCTCTCACTCTCGGCTAAATCCATGAAGAAGATGAACAAAAACAATTGTTTTGGTCCATTTCTCCGCCCAAGACTGAGTGAAATCTCTTCGAAGCCATATGGCTAGACACCATTTTGACACATCTCTAAGATCCTTAATTTTTAACAATTTTGCATGCAAATCATACATTGTGATTTGTTTCAATTATGGTCCTTTATAATATTGACCACCTAATGCAAGCTTTCAACAATTTAGTCCCATTTTCTTATTAATTATTCCAATAAAATTAATCTAATCAATTCGAATCACTTCATACAATCAGGGTCATAATTTGAGAGTGTTACACAACTCCCCATACTTGTACCCTAAACTTTCAATTTCTATAATTTAGTCACTAAACAAATTGTCAATACATTCAATAAGGTCCTAAAACAATAATTTAACTCAGTTAGAGCCCAATATCAATGCAATTGACCTTATGGTCAAGGTTAACAGTATCTGGACAATTCTAGAGTAGGGTTTCCGATCGCCGAAACCCAATTTTGACTAGACCGGATTTCAGGATGTTACAACTCCCCCTTTAAGAAAAATGTGTTCTCAAATTTTTACTTGAATTAAAGAGATAAGGATATTGCTTCCTCATTGCCTCCTCCGATTCCCATGTGGCTTCTTCCATAGAATGGCTCCTCTAGAGCACCTTAACTAAGGGAATGACCTTGTTGCGAAGTCTTTTGACTTCCCTTGCAAGAATCTGCACTGGTTCATCCTCAAAGGACAAGTTTGATTGAATTTCCATGGATTCAGGTTCAATGGTATACAAAGGTTCAAAACGATACTTCCGAAGCATTGATACGTGAAAAACATCATGAATTTCCACGGATTCAGGCTCAATGGTATGTGAAGGGTCAGAACGATACTTCATACGATGCCATCTTAATGGAAGCTTGATTACTGTTGTTGTAGGAAAAATCGATAAGAGGTAGAGATTTCTCCCAAGAGCTTCAAAAATCAATGATACATGCTCGAAGCATATCTTCCAAAATTTGGATTGCCATTTATGATTGGCCGTCAGATTGAGGGTGAAAGAAGTATTGAGGCTAACTCTGGTACCCAGAGCTCCTTGCAACGACTTCCAAAATCGAGATGCAAATCGTGGATCTCAATAGGAAATGATAGACTAAGGCACTCCGTGGAGTCGAATAACTTCCTTGATATACAAGTTAGCTAGCTTAGGAAGATTGTAATCCATCTGAACTGGAAGGAAATGACCTGACTTGGTGAAACGATCTACAATGACCTAAATGGCATCATGTGTAGTAGGAGTTAAAGGTAGAACACTAACAAAATCCATAGTGAAATTTTTCCACTTCCATTGTGGTAGATCGATAGGTTACAATAAGCTGGTACGAACATGATGCTCAGCTTGAACACGCTAACACGTGAGGCACCTAGATACGAATTTAACTATGGCTTGCTTCATGCTCGACCACCAATAAAGCTCTCGTAGGTCCTTGTACATCTTTACTGACCCTGGGTGAACAGAGAAAAAACTCTAATGGGCTTCGTTAAGGATATCGGTACGAAGAGATTCATCATTGGGTACACAAACCCGATCATAAAAACATAGGAGCCCTTCAGAATTCACTCTGAAGTCGGGGTTGTCTTGCAGCTTGGAGATGATAAATTGAAGTTTAGGATCTTGTTTTTGCAATGCTTGAATTCTCGATACAATGGTAGACTGAACTCGATGTTCAGTCACGAGACAATGATGCTTTCGAAGATGGAAGTGAGTATTGATAGCTTGAGGAGCTACAATACAAGAAATTTGCAATAAATCAATTCACTAACCAATATATTAGACTCAATGATTAATAACGATACTTACCAGGTAGAGTTTTGCGACTGAGTGCATCAGCTACAACATTAGCTTTGCTTGGATGGTAATCAATGACAAGATCGTAGTCTTTGAAGAGTTCTACCCATCTCCATTGCCAAAGATTCAACTCCTTATGGGTCAGGAGATACTTGAGACTCTTATGATCAGTGAAAAGGTAGTATTTCTCTTCGTAGAGATAGTGTCTCGATATTTTCAATGTAAAGGAAACTGCAGCAAACTCTAGGTCATGAGTAGGGTAATTCATCTCATGTGGCTTTAGTTACCACGAGGCATAGGAAATGACTTTTCCTTCTTGTATCCACACGTATCCTAACATGAGATCCGAAGCATCACTATAAACGGCGTAGCCCTTTCCAGACTCAGGTTGGGTTAGGACCGATGCATGGGTCAACACTTGCTTCAATTGATCAAAACCTCTCTGTTGATCCACAGACCAAACGAACGGAGCATCCTTTCTCAACAACTTTGTTAGATGAGCTGCTATCATAGAGAATCCTTTGACGAATCTTCTATAATAGCAGCAAAACCAAGGAAACTTCTCACCTCACCAATATTCTTCAATGGGTACCAATCAACAATGGCTTGGATTTTCTTCGAATCCACCTGGATGCCCGAAGCTGATACAATGTTCCCAAGGAAGGCAACTTCGGTGAGCCAAAATTCATATTTGGAGAACTTAGCAAACAACTGCTTCTCCCGTAGGATTTGAAGTACAATTTGAAGGTGATCTTGATGCTCGACACTATTCTTATAATAAACCAGAATGTCGTCAATGAACACCACTATGAATTTATCAAGGTAGGGCTGAAAACCTTATTCATTAGGTCCATGAATGTTGTTGGTGCATTGGTTAGCCCAAAAGGCATCACCAAGAATTTGTAGTGTTCGTATCTTGTTTGAAAAGTTGTCTTGGGTACATCGCATTCTTTGACTCTAATCTGATAATACCTAGACCTTAAATCGATCTTGGAAAACATGGAGGCATCCTTAAGCTGATCGAATAGGTCATCTATCCTTGGCAAATGATACTTGTTTTTAATGGTTACCTTGTTCAACTGTTGATAATCGATACACAATCTCATGGAACCATCATTCTTCTTAACAAAAAGAACCAGTGCTCCCCAAGGAGAGGAACTTGGTTGAATAAAACCTTTATTTAAAAGGTCTTAAGTTTGAGCCTTTAGCTCCTTTAGCTCAACGGCTGCCATGCGTAAGGTGCAACAGAAACTGGGGCAATACTAGGTTGCACTTTGATGGCAAATTCAACTTCATGGGTTGGAGGTAATCCCGGAAGTCCATTAGGAAAGACATCAATAAATTCACATACGGTGCCAATATCCATCAATCAAAGTTCATCCTTGGCTTCCAATGCTAAAGCTTGCAATGAAGGGTTTCTTGAATTCATCAACATGATACTCTCCTTGCCAAGACCTCAGAGATACAACTTTCTCTTACCACAATCTACCCACGCTTTATGCTCACTAAGCCAGTCTTCTAACACCCCTAACCCGGCCTAGAAGTAAACCAAATTAGGTAGTGTTAAGGAACAAACAATCATACGACAAGTAATTACTTCTCAACTAAAAGTAACTAGAAAATCAAGGAAATTTTAAGCTTTTAGACATGATAAGTGTAACACCCTAAAATTGGCCTAGGAATGTTACCACAATCTAAACTATAGGCTAATTGAATTCATAAGTTAATCAATTTAAAGAAGAAATAACATTGGCCATCCTTAAGATCAAATAAGTGAAAATAGAACCAAATTGAATTGAAAATAAAACTAGAAGGCTTAAATGAAAGGATGAAATTGTGATCATGCAAAACTCTATAGATTGCATGTAAAAATTTAATTAAATCAAGACATTGACACATGTTCTCATTTGAAGAGAACATGTGCCAATTTGGAGAGTGACTCATAGCTTGGAGAAGAAAGATGAACAAACATATTGTCATCTTCCTCCCAAAGTCATCACCTTGGCTGAAATTCTTGAGAGAGAAAGGGGAAAGAAAAGCTTCATGCAACACCTTCAAATTTAAGCTTCTTGATTTAGCCTTGAAATTTAGCCTGGAGAAGGTATAATGCTTGATTTCAACTTGTTATAGAATGTTTGAATGAGTAATTGTTGATGTCTTTGTTGTATAAATTGAATTGGATGATTGTAACGTATGTTAGGGTCATGCCATCTTCAATTTGAACTTGAAATTGTGAATACTAGTAGCCAATTTGATAAAGGAAATATATATGGTTGCTGGAAATTTGAGAAATGTGTACATGTTTGAAAAACAGTCTTGATTAGGAACTGTTTTGGATAGTGAAAATGTTTAAGCATGTCAATTGAATATAGAACCCTGTTTTACTCATGGATGTAGATGAATTGAAGATTGAATAGAATAGATAAGTTGCTGGAAAATGACCACCTAATTGGATTAGTTAAATTAGGCAATGAACTGCTCAATTGGTAAATTGGATGTGCAATGTTGATCAAATAGATCAAATTGGGTTCAACATGATAATGCCCTGTTTTAAACACATATGTAGGTGAATTAGAATAACCTATACATATAAGAACATGAAAATGAATTGAATTGCCATGTTATAACCTTGCTTAGGTGAGTTAAGAAGCTAGAAACTCAACCTAGTGTAATATGCCCAGAATGCTCTGTTCTGGGCAGTAACTTTGAAAAATCAGTATAAATTGTATAAAATTAATTTAAGGCTGAAATTTTTATGGACAACATCTTGATATGTCTAAATTCATTATGAGAAAATAGAACTGAATTTTGGGTTGTAGAATGAAATTTAGAGAAGAAACACTAGGGACAGTGCAAACTATCCAGTGTAACAAATTACCTTGTCTTTAAGTTAAAAACTCTATTAATTGGCAAAGAAAAAAAATGAAAGCATTATATGTTTATAAATACAATTACGTTAGCTTTTCAACGGTATTAACCAATTGAAATTCTGATGTACGGAATGAAAGTTATGCATTATTAAGTGACTAGAGTGCAAGCTACCTGGTAGCAGCAATATAGATAATTGTACACTGTTTTGTGGCAATTTGTAAACTGTTTTGTAAACAGTTTTAGGATATTGATTCTGCCTTGTTTTACATGAACTAGAGTACAAATAAGTGTAGTGGAGAATGTATATGAGTATGCTGCCAGATTTGTGCATGTTATGTGCTTGTAACATTGCCTTGATTGAATGATCATATGATCTTGTTTTGACATGTAATTGTTGTCTAATGTGATAGAACCAGGAGTAAACTTGGTGGAAGGGGATAGAGTGGATCATCCTAAAGCCAAGAACAAATGAGTGTGGATCCAAGATTAGCTAAGATTGGAATATTGTGAGAGTTGTTATCTCTAGGGTTAGGACTAGGTCCTAACCAATGCATACTTGTTTACATTCTTGAAATGTTAAATGAGCCTAATCATGGACTTGACTTAATAAGGGAAAAATGACTAGTAATGCATGAAGTTTGATCACATCATGAATACATGTTTTATTTGAATGCTAAGCATGTTTAAGTGGCACATTGGTGCTTATATGTGACATGCTGCATGTGATCGAATACTAAAGAAATTGCTTGAGATATCATCTCATCTTGATGAAATGAAAATTACATGAAATGTGAGCTATGGCTCAAATGGCCTAAGGGTCTAATATGAAATGAACTTGCTTGACATGATCTTGATCTTGAAACACTTGAATAAATGGTAAATCGAACAACCTTGGTAACTAGTTGGACTAGGTAGAAGGGCATGCCTTAGAGTCTAGAGCTCATTGTGTCAGGGTGGACTACGGTCCAGGGCTAAGGCCCTTATTTGGTGACAGACGAAGGGTACATATGTGTTATTTGGCAATAGTAGGAGGGTTGACCAGAACTATGGTGCATCTTGTTGCGACAGTTGGTCGGAGACTCGATTACCTATACAAACTAAGTACCAAGGGGGTTGTTTAATTGATAATAGACGAAATAACTATCCTACATCATATGTTACATTTCTTGAAAGCCATGAATTGTATGTTACTTGACATGAAATCATGACTTACTTGATTACTTATTATGTAATTAAGAGTTGCTTGATTCTTGTTATGAAAGCATGAAGTATGATTCCATGTTCTTGATCCTTGATAGCTGAATACTTGAATCCTTAGTTAGGATTACTCTAAAGTTTGAAATCCTTAGCTAGGATTATCTTGATGCTTGAAAGCCTTATATAGGATCATTCTAATGCTTGAAACCCCTAGCTAGGTTCATTCTTGATTAAATGACACAAAACTTGAAATAACAAATGGTTAGAACTAGTTACTACCTCACTAAGTACATTCTTGTACTTATCACTCTCGTTTTTCATTCTTCCCAACTACAGGATAAAGGATTCGAGTGTTGCTTGATCTTGAAGCCTAATTACTTGAGCTCAAAGCAAGACACAAGCATAGTTAAAGTATGGTTTCATACTTGTTTTGCATATCTCCTAGATGGGTGGCACTAGATTGTATAGACTTTAGCTTGATCATGCATTTTGGAACACTTGAATTTGTATATCTATATATGTTCTTGATCTTGAATGGGCTTACTATGTTATGAACCTAATGACAAGTATGTAATGAACTTAAAGTACTTGTAATGAATGGTTTTTGCTGCGCACATATTGAATATACATTGAAATGATCAAGTGTTGATCTAGTTTGCTTTGAAACAATCGAATGCCTTGCTTGAAATGAAAGTTGTGTAAGATGAACTGTGCTTGCTTGTACTCCATTCGAATGACTTGGACATATAAGTTCACTTGTATATAAACATACCTTGATGTAAGTATGGTTGTGTGTTTGATTGGTAAAGGCCGAATAGTCTAGTGTGTGTTTATGATGATTGCCGAATGTTTAGGTATAGAGTATGACTTGAATGGAACTATTTACATGCTTTTGAATGTTTAGATAATCATGCTTAGTAAGTATAGGAATGAGATGTTTAAATGTATACAAACTAAGAAACATTGAATTGAAATGGAATCATGTTGTATACTAGGGTTGTTCGAATGGTTATTGTATAGGATGAAGTTAAGTGAATCATGAAAGTAGTAACTTGTAATGTAAGCATGAAAGGAAAAATTTTAATGGCCTTATTCGAATGTCTTATGATGTCCTGAAGTCTAAATGTGAATTGCTTGTTTGTTAAGTAAGTATGCTTGGTTGCTTGTTAGTTAAGTAACTCATCTAATATGGATGAGTTATCAATGTCTTGCCTTGTATTGTATTGCTTGTATTGCTTGCCTTGTCCTTGTCCTTGCTTAAGTAACGCTCCCGAGCTGATTAGCTACTAGCCCGATGTAGGGGGTGTTACATTTAATTGGTAATCAGAGCTTTAGGTTTAGTCGATTATAGGGCTAAATCGGGCTATCATGCATCATATAGGATACTTGTGCCACCTAGGAGACTTGTATTGAATAGCTTGTGTCTTGCTTATTAAACAAAATCCAAAATTGTTCTATTTGAACGTAGAATGTCTAAAATGAGACTTGGTCGGGACAATGAAAGTCCCGTAGGCTCCTCAAATGAAGGAGATAGTCTTTCAAGATTAAACCTGAAATTGTAAAACAAAGCCTTGTAGTTTCGAACTCAATTGGGGGAATTACATCCATTAACTTCCTTTGTAAGGACTGTTCTTTAAGCATTCGAAACATACCCTTTCCTATTGATCTATATGTCTTGCCTTCTTATGAGTTCGATCTAGTACTAGGACTAGATTGGTTAAGCAAACATGAAGCCTGGGTAGATTGCCAAAATAGGAGGCTTTATCTCTAGGGTTTAGGAAAGGAATCAATCCTCCTAATTGATCGAAAACCGACCTCAATCTTTGCTTCCATGATTATGGAAGATGAACTTGAATTGGATTACCTAGTATGCCAATTGTATCTGAATTCATTGATGTTTTTCCCGAGGAACTCCCTGGTCCCTCTCCAACCAGAGAAGTAGAGTTTGGGATTAAAGTTCAACCTAGAACAACTTCGGTGTCCATCACACCTTATCGAATAGCACCTGTTGAATTGAAAGAACTCAAGAAGCAACTCCAAGAGCTACAAGACAAAGGCTTTATTCGGCCTAGCTCTTCACCCTGGGGAGCACTCGTATTGTTCATTAAGAAGAAGGACGAGTCAATGAGGCTATGTATCGATTATCGTTAGCTAAACTGCCTCACTATCAAGAACAAGTATCCTTTGCCGAGGATTGAGGACTTGTTCGATCAATTCAAGGATGCCAAAGTCTTCTCCATGATCGATTTGTGATCGGGTACTATCAGATGAGAATACAAGACTCGGATGTACCCAAAACGGATTTCAGGACTCGTTATGGTCACTATGAGTTCTTAGTTATGCCCTTCGAGCTAACCAGTGCTCCAGTCTTGTTCGTGAAGAAGAAAGACGGGACTATGAGACTTTGTATTGACTACAGACAATTAAACAAGCTTACTATCAAGAATTGGTATCCTCTCCCAAGGATAAAAGATCTCTTTGATCAACTAAAGGATGCTTCGGTGTTCTCAAAGATTGATCTTTGATCGGGATACTATCAAATGAGGGTAAAAGAAGAAGATGTACCCAAGACAACCTTTCGTACTCGATATGGCCACTTCGAATTCCTTGTAATGCCATTCGGGTTAACGAATGCTCTGGCTACTTTCATAGACCTTATGAACCGTGTATTAAAGCCCTATCTTGACAAGTTTGTGGTCGTCTTCATTGATGACATCCTGGTGTATTCTCGGAATAAGGAAGAACACTTTAAACACCTTCAAATTGTATTACAAACTCTCCGAGAACGTCAATTGTTTGCAAAGTTCTCTAAGTGTGAATTTTGGCTATCAGAAGTCTCGTTCCTTGGCCATGTCATCTCGGCAGAAGGAATTAAAGTAGACTCGAGAAAAATTTGATCCATCATGGATTGGAGACCTCCGAGGAATGTTGGTGAGGTCAGAAGCTTTCTCAGTTTAGCCGGGTATTATCAACATTTTGTCAAGGGATTTTAATCCATTGCCGGAAGCTTGACTAAGCTAACTCATAAAGACACGCCCTTTGTTTGGTTGGAGAACCAACAATGAAGCTCCGATCAACTTAAACAAGCTCTGACTCATGCACCGGTTCTTATCCAACCAGAATCGGGCAAAGAATTCAATATCTATAGTGATGCATCTCATTTAGGACTAGGTTGTGTCCTAATGCAAGATGGAAAAGTGGTAGCTTACGCTTCAAGGCAACTAAAACCACACGAGTCAAACTACCCTACACATGATCTAGAATTGGCAGCTATCGTGTTTGCTCTCAAAATATGGAGACATTACTTGTACGGGGAGAAATGTAACCTGTTCACAGACCACAAGAGTCTCAAATACCTACTGACTCAGAAAGATTTGAATCTGAGACAAAGAAGAAGGCTAGAATTGCTTAAAGACTATGATTTGGTTATCGACTACCATCCGGGGAAAGCAAACGTGGTTGCTGATGCCCTTAGTCGTAGACCATACTCGGGTAAACCCCTAAATCTAAATTCTAGAATAATTCATTCAAATTTAATCTTTCTCAGATTACAAGTAATCCATTCAAATTGACCTTTCTTGTCTTGCAAGTAACTACTCGAAAATATTCCTTAATTATCTTGTCCTTTCTTTTGTAGCTTCCTTGGCTATCAATGCTCATTTTTGTTTATCCAAAGGACATAAATTCTTATCTAAACTTCAAGTTCAATCTAGCTTAATCTCGAGAATCAAAGAACTCCAGCAAATTGATCCAGATCTTTAGAAGATCGTATCCAAGCTAGACTCTGAGTCTAATTCTGACTTCCCCCTCAAAGTCAAATGGACTCCTCTATTTCAAAGATAGAGTGTGTGTTCCTAACAACGAGGAACTAAAACAAGAGATGTTACAAAAAGCTCACCAAAGCTCTTTCTCGATTCACCTAGGATCGGTTAAGATGTACAAGGATCTAAAGCCACTATACTGGTGGCCAGGCATGAAATCGACTATCTCAGACTTCGTATCGAAGTGCGTAACTTTTCAGAATGTTAAAGTCGAGCATCAAGTCCCTACTAGATTGCTCCAACCTATCGAATTCCCTCAGTGGAAATAGGATCGGATCACAATGGATTTCGTTATTGGTCTTCATTCCATTCCAAGAAAGAATGATGTTGTATGGGTTATTGTTGATAGATTCACAAAGTCTACTCACTTCATCCATGTTCGAATGAACATGAGCTTGGAAACCTTAGCTGAGCTATACATCTGTGAAGTGATTCGATTACACGGTGTACCTACATCCATAATCTCTGATCGTGACACTAGATTTGCTTCTCGATTCTGGAATTCTTTGTAGAAGGCTCTAGGAGCTGAAGTGTACCTTAGTACAACCTTTCATCCTCAATCAGATGGACAATCTAAAAGAATCATCCAATTGCTCGAAGATATGCTACGTGCTTGTGTTATAGGCTTCAGAAAGAACTAGGAGAAATCTCTACCCCTAGTAGAGTTTGCTTACAATAATAGCTACTAGACATCTATTCAGATGGATCCCTTCGAAGCTCTATATAGAAGAAGATGTAGAACTCCCTTGTGTTGGTCTGAATTGGGAGAAAAAAAGTATTGGGACCTCAATTGCTCAGAGAAACTGAAGAACTAGTAAAGATCATTCTTGATCGATTAAAGACATCTTTCGATAGGAAAAAAGCTTATGCTGACTTGAAAAGGAGAGACATCCAATACAATGTTGGAGACAAGGTCTTCCTCAAAGTATCTCCTTGGAAGAAAGTCCTTCGGTTTGGAAAAAAGGAATGCTCAGCCATCGGTTTATTAAACCATTTGAAATCATTGAAAGAATTGGTCCAATGGCTTATCGATTGGCACTTCCTAGTGAATTCGATAAGATCCACAATGTCTTCCATGTTTCCATGCTCAGAATATATAGGTCTGATCCATCTCATGTTCTTGAGCCTGAAGAAGTGGAATTGAATCCAGACTTGTCATACGAAGAAGAACCAGTTCAGATTCTTGATCGTGAAGTTAGAATGCTCAGGAACAAAACCGTTCCTCTTGTCAAAGTCTTGTGGAGAAATCACTAGGTTGAAGAGGCAACTTGAGAATCTGAAGAAGTCATGAAGAAGCAATATCCTCAGCTATTCGATTCAGGTAAATTTGAGGAGAATTTATTTTAAGGGGAGGAGAATTATAACACCCTGAAATTGGCCTACGAATGTTACCACAATCTAAACTATAGGCTAATTGAATTCATAAGTTAATCAATTTAAAGAAGAAAGAACATTGGCCATCCTTAAAATCAAATAAGTGAAATTAGAACCAAATTGAATTGAAATTAAAACTAGAAGGCATAAATGAAAGGATGAAATTGCGATCATGCAAAACTCTATATATTGCACGTAAAAATTTAATTAAATCAAGGCCTTGACACATGTTCTCATTTGAAGAGAACATGTGCCAATTTGCAGAGTGACTCACGGCTTGGAGAAGAAAGATGAACAAACATATTGTCATCTTCCTCCCAAAGTTATCACCTTGGCCGAAATTCTTAAGAGAGAAGGCAGAGAGAAAAGCTTCATGCAACACCTTCAAATTCAAGCTTCTTGATTTAGCCTTGATCAAATTTAGCTTGGAGAAGGTATAATGCTTGATTTCAACTTGTTATGGAATGTTTGAATGAGTAATTGATGATGTCTTTGTTGTATAAATTGAATTGGATGATTGTCATGTATGTTAGGGTCATGCTAGCTTCAATTTGAACTTGAAATTGTGAATACTAGTAGCCAATTTGATAAAGGAAATATATATGGTTGCTGGAAATTTGAGAAATGTGTACATGGTTGAAAAATAGTCTTGATTAGGGACTGTTTTGGATAGTGAAAATGTTTAAGCATGTCAATTGAATATAGAACCCTGTTTTGATCATGTATATAGATGAATTGAAGATTGAATAGAATGGATAAGTTGCTGGAAAATGACTACGATAATCAGATTAGGGCCAATTTAAATTTTTACAACTCTTAGGGGCTAAACTATAAATTCTAGTAATTAGGGGTCATTATCTGAAATTAACAACACGAATATGTAATTCAATTAGTAAACAGTAAGTCTGCAAATTTGCATGTTAATTGATGTCATTTACCCATCCAATTAGACTTACCAAGATTTAGTGACTAATATGTAAACAATGCAAAACTATGTTCAGCAGCCCCTAACTGATATAACAGACACCATACGAAACACCTTGGGGTCGTATCGGTATGGGTATACATGGATTTGACTCCAAAATGAAACTGACTAACTTCGTTCTGATACGGTCCTCAACTGTATCGGTACGACATACAAGGGTGATAACCTAATCCCCAGCAACTCAAGAACTCGTTTCGATACAACTTGACCGATATCGATTTAGGTTGACTAATGTTGACTTTGACCAAGACTCGTTTTGATACACCCTGTACCTGTACTGATGCCATTAATTCTCCAAACCTCACTGCCCAAAGTCGTACCGAAACGCCTTGAAGCCTTATTGATACACTAGGTTAGCCTGCACTTTGGTTGTCCCAAATATGCATTATCGTACCAAAACAAGTGGACCCGTATTGGTACGGCCGGCACTGTAATGCCAAATTTTATCTGGTTTTTAATAAATTAACCTGTTGAATGATGTCCAAATACAATAAAATTATACCAACAAGTTTATTAAGCTATAATCTCTCAGCATGTCAAATTTTAGGGCTATTAGAATCCGTTTACTAGGTTTTACCCTTTTAAGGCCAAATATGCATTGTTAGCCAATTTTTGACAATGCAAAATGGTCATTTAGAGCCTTAGTGACTTTTACAAGTCATGCATAATACACACATATCAAAAGAGTCATAAATGACTAGTTCAACTACTTTGCCACCATCCTCGGAGTTCATAGAGACAAAATACATTACTTTAGCCTTGATTGTGACTTGTCAGACTCTTCAACAACTCCGATCTTCAACTATGATTCTCTTAACCTGAAATGTATGAAATGAAATGCATTAGGCATACTTTGCCTAGTGAGGTAGTCACCACTAAACACTTTATCAATGAAATGCATTCCAAATCATATATTAACAATAACAATGCAATGAATCAATAGTAGCAATGCAGTGATCATGTTTAATAGCAATAAGTCCATATTTCAATATTAACCCTTAGATCAATTCGGGATAGTGAATACACAGATTCATACGCCTCGTCAAAACAATGAATGGTCTAGTTCCTCCACCTCACCAATATGAGCAATAACACATACATCCCTCCGCCTTGCCACAATAAAGGTCGTAGCCCAAGGATCATAGTCCATCCACACACTGAGCACATGAATTCTATGGCATGCCAATTGTATGCAATGTCCGTTGGAATCCAAGGTCCGGTGACAATATTGTCGCAACCCTTTTTCAAGGTGTTTTAACCTTTAAAAAACAAAAACAACAGAGTCGCCACCAATCTTTTAAAAAGGTGTGATTGGATCACCTAAAAATCAGGTTATTTTAATAAAAATATTTTATTTTATTAAAACAACAATTTTGGTCTGCAAAAACAAAAAACGGGTTCGAGAGTCGATTACGCGTGGGGAAAGGTTAGCACCATCACAGCGCCCAAAAAATGGTACCTAGCCGATTACAAAATGTTTGGATGTTAGATTTTGTGAATTCACATAGAGTTTAAATTTATTTTCCATTTATGAATTTGATTCTATTTTAACGACCTTACTATTCGAAAAATGAACTCCAATCACTGTCAACACTTATGACACTAACCCGTCATTTTCGTTTAGTAAGACGCTGCATTAATTAAATTTCACTTTATTTAGCAAACAAACAAAGAAATACTTAATTTATTGAAATTTTTTTATTCCCTCTAAATTAATGTTTATTAGCCTGAATAATCTAAATGTTTTACCTATTTGGGTTAAAGTTTAATTAAGTGTATTTTATGATTTTTTTTTATGAAAAGGATATTTCATTCAAACAAAGAGGCTCTAACAAAGGTTTTTTTAGATCCTAATCCTAAGGATAAGAAACAAAGAAGGGACAAGGCAAATTAATTTTTAAAAATGGTTTGAAAGTTAATTTAAATAGGCAAATCCTTCCCAAAGTTGGGTCAATGAATTGTTATTTTTTAGAAGATATTTTAGAAAAATGTTTTTATTAAAGAAATGAATACTTGATTTTTCTGTTTCAAAGAAGGGCTTTTTCATAGATTATTAAAAAGGGATGCTTTTTATATTTTTAAAAAATATTTGATTTTTTTTCAAAGGGAGAATTTGGTATAAAATGGCCAAAGTGAATAAACATCCAAAATTCAAGGCCCCAAATTTATTTCTCAAAAAGTGACTGAATTGTAAGAATTAAAAGCTTTATTTTCGGAACAAAATAATGGGAAAAGAAGGGGGTTTTAATGAATGGAAATAACCAAAAAAGTTTATGGTATAAAGCCCACTTTCTTTTTACAAACACTTCTTTCTCTTTTTCTTAGATCCAAATGGATCAAACACAAGAAAACCAAAACCCTTCCTTGTTTTTGGTATTCTTCAAGAATGAAGAACACTGGCGAACAACCACCGTGCCAGCCGCTCATCACCGGCCGCCGCTTGTCGGCGGTGGTGTCATTTTTTCAAAAATAATACCAAAAATTCAGTTTTAAATCGAACAAAAAGTCCAGGTTCAAGAACAATTATCTTTCCAACCATCCAAGGTAAGATCTACATCAATTTAACTATTCAAATTCGAAATAAAAATAAATAGAAAAGAAGAACATATTACCAAAAAAAGGAACTTGCTTGCTTCAATTCCAACAAATTCGATTACAGCACTACCGGAAAATTCGAGCTTTTCTTTTCGTACTTCTACTAAAAATTCTTATGCTTCTCTAGTGATTTCTTCCAAGAAAATTGGATGAAAAATACAATGGGGTGGGGGTTTTTATAGTGATCTCTAACCCAAAAAAATAAAGAATTTGGGAATCAAAATCCCTTAACTCCAGTGAAATTACATCCATAATTTGAAAATTCTCGTTGACATGCCCTATATGTTGAAATCAATTATGATTTTAGCTCAAATTTGAATTATTTGGGATGATTTTTTCCCTAATTTCAAGCTAGGGTTCGAACCTTTTTCCTCTTGTTTTTGTAGGTGAACGGCGGCGGTAACGGACAACGACAGTAGCGGTAGAATGACAAGGACGTGGCGGACTTCACGGCACCACCAGCGACGACCGTCGGTAACGCCAGCACGGCGGGGAGAGCTAGCCGCTGCTCCCTTCTTCGAAGCAGGGGAGGGTTTGGGGGAAACACCTTGCGAACGTACAGTGCACGCGCCAAGCGCGTGGCGGCGCGAGTGGTCCTCCTTCCTTTTTTTTGCTGATTCAATTTGGTCCACCAGATCCCCTTGCCCTAGATCCAAAGGCTCCTATTAATCCTTCACATAAAAGTATAAAAATGGGTTAATCGGGTTTGTTGGTCCAAAAATGTGTTTTTATTGTATATTTAAAATAAGTGGGCTCATTATTAATAGACACCTTATTTAAATCAAATGGACTTTTTTATTTTTGTTTTTATTATTTTCTTGGGCTTTAACTATAATAATAATACTAATAATATAAAAGATATATAATAATAATAATAATAATAATAATAATAATAATAATAAAATTTAAAAAAGGGTGAAAATTCAGTGACAACAGCTGTCCGTTCTTTGCTTATTCTAGTGAAACAGGGATATAGAAAAGAACATGAGGCACTAATTTTCACCAATCACCGATTTGCTGCTCGACTCCGTTCCTAATGCTTGAACAGGTAGGTAGGTTCTATTCTTCTGATGTTTGAATAGATAGGCAGGATACATTCTTCTTGCTCCCGAACGGATAGGCAGTTTCTATTCTCCAAATTATCAAATAGATGAGCGAGTTCCATTCTCCTTATGTCTGAACGGATGGACGAGTTCTATTCTCTATGTGCCTGAATAGATGAGTAGGGTTCCATTCTCCTTACGCCCGAACGGATAGGTGGATTCTATTCTCCAAATGTTCAAATAGATGAGCGGGGCTCTATTCTCCTTACACCTGAGCGGATAGGTCGATTCTTTTGCTAAAACATTTTTACATACCTACAAAAACCTAATATATGATGCAATTGTTACCTCCTCAAAAGTATTGTTTTTCATGCCTATTTTGATATGCTTTTGTTTGTTTTCAAGTACATTTAGTTGCATTAGCTTGTTAGAATCATGCATATACATCAAGGAGTTAGTAGGTTGCCTATGCTAGTGTGATGGGTTGTTTTAGTGGCCTTTTTGCAGGTTGGCAAGGTGATTGGCAAGAGGAATGGACGCAAGATGTAGGAACACAGTTAGGAATGCCAAGGTGAATGCCAGATGTTGCGGGCACGGAAGAACCAGATGAGTGCCAAGCATTTGTTGGCAGAGAGGTGTGCCAGTAGCCATTTCAAGAGAGGAAGAACCTCCGAAAAAATAGGATACACTCAGGCTCCTTAAAAATCGTATTTGGAAAGCCTCCATAAAAATAGCAGATAAGGTGATGCCAAGCTGTGTTGGCAAGGTCGTGCCAATCTCATGTGCCAGGATAGCCATGGCATGTTGACATCAGGCCTAGCTTGATAAGCTATCACACCGATCAGATGACACTTATCTCTTATCCATGGAGCATTTCAAATTTCAAATGAAGAGAGAGTTATCCTAATCCCTTCTCTTGAGCGCCTATATATACACAGCCCGATCAAGCATTGAAGGATATCGATTGATCGAGGAGAGGAGATGAGACGAGAGGTGGTCGGAGCGAGGTGTTGGAGCAACGAGTGACAATCGGTGCAACCGAGGAAGGGTGGTCGACTTCTTGGCCTAGAGCCTGGCGTGGAGGGTTGCATCGAGAGACCCCTCTGCCTATTCCCTTGGCAGAAGTGGTTTTTCTTTAGTTTTTATTATGATGGTGGTGTTAAAAATGTTTGTTGTTTTTTTGGTTAAGCCCTACACCATGAACTAATTTAATAGTTGGTGGGGGGTGTTTTAGTAACACCCCAAATCCTAGCTTAGAAGTATTTAAGTCAATTGTATAAGTTGATAGCTTAATTGAATTTAGAATTAAGCTAAATTGATTAGTCAAGGGTCTAATTGAAAGAATGAATGAAATAAGTGAACAATTTAAAGTGACTACAATGAATTAAATGAGAAAGATAAGTATTTCATGCTAAATTTCTCAATTCACCTAATTCCCTTGATTAATTGTAGGATAAACAACTAATCAAGGATAAGATAGTAAATTCCTAAATCCATTACAATGTTGTCATCATCTCCATTTTCCTTTCATTTGGCCGATTGAAGGAGAGAAAATAGAGAGAAAGAAAGCTTGAGAAAATCAGCCATTAAAGAGGGAAAATTTAGCTTGCATGTATAGGATTTTGTAAGGAAATTGAGCTAGGAAGCAAAGTAAGTATGATTCTACCTTTGTTCAATTGAATTGGCAATTATACTTATGGAATTGGACTGTTTTGATGATGTTATATGAAATTAGCTATTGAATATGTGATTAGATGATTAAATGGTTGTAGAATCATGCAAATTGAAGAATGTTTAGAACTTAAAATTGAGCCATGGAATTAAATGCTGGAAATCATGTGTTTGTGATAGTGTAACAAAGCTAGGTTGCTGGAAAATTGAATTGTGATGTTGAAGTGAAAATTGAATGTTTAGAACTTAAAATCGAGCCATGGAATTAATGAATTGATTATGAAAATGATTAGATACTGTAAAGAAGGTGTTAAACAAATTGAATTGTTAGCAAACAATGCTGGAAATGAAGGATAAAAGTATGAACATAGTCTTGTAACATAGAAACTGTTTTATTGAATTGAATTTGAGTAAACATGCAAAATTAGGCATTGTAACCAATTTAGTCTATTTTGGCTGCCTTGAATAATGGATTAACATTGACTCAACATGTTTAGGATATAATATGAAATGAATTATAGGGCCAAAACATTGGTTAAAATGAATTTAAGGCATTAAAATGTGATTAGGTGCAATCTGCCCAGAATTGCTCTGTTCTGGGCAGTCACTCTGAAAATTCACCAAAAATTGTATACATCAAATTCAGGACTGAAATTTTAATGAAATGATCCTTAGTATGTCTACTTTCATTAGTTGAAAACAGAATTGAAAACTGGGTCCTATGCTGGAAACTGTAAATAGGAATTGCTGGACCTGTGCAAACTGTCCAGGCAGTGTAAATGCCCTGTGTTTGAACAATAAATTGTATTAATTGGATAAGAAATAAAATGCAGGTATATTATGATCTTATATAAAATTTAATTATCTTTCCACCGGTGTATAGCAATCGAAATTCCGTCACACGGATTAAAAGATATGGCCATTTAAAGCGACAGTGTGCAAACTACCAGACAGCAGTGTCCTGGGCAATTTGGGACTGTTTTTGCACCTAGTAACAAACTGTTTCCAAAACAGTTTTGGGACATTGTAACCTGTCCAGTTATGCTTTAAAATGAAGTAATAACAACATGGAAATGAACTAGTAAGAAATGCTTAAAAGGAAGCATAAAATAGTAGCTAAATGTTAGGTACAAATGTGGTAACATTGCTACTATGATTATGTGATATTATGTGCTTGTTTTGATGATATGTATATGTGCTATGCTTGCTAGACCAAGGAAAGCAAGTTGGGGAAGAAGAGGATAGGAGTGGACATCCCAAAGCTAGAGGCAAAGGGATTTGGATTCAAGACAATTGAATTGTTAGGAGTATTGTGAGTGTAACTATCCTTAGGGTTGGGACTAGGTCCTAACCAACCTTGTTATTGTCTTAATGCAATGTCAATGCCATGTAACATGACTTAATACATATTTGGCTAATTAAGGGAAGAATGATATGAATGACAACTTGTTTGATGCCATGTTCTATGTGTTTACTTGGGTGTTAAGCAAATGAAATGAAATGCTTGACATGTTGCATTGCTTATGCCAAAGGTAAGAAATGGCATGCTTGGTTGGACAATAAGGTACGCACATTGCATACATATGCATGTGATTGTGATTGATATACATGGATGATTGAAATGAATTGAACAATGGTACCACTTTGTATTCATGCCATTCGAATGGCATGGATAGTTTTGTATTGGGAGTTAAGACTCCACAAGCCTAAGGGTTTGGCCTTTGAATGGCATAATCTTGTATTGGATAAAGAATTGTAAGCTTGAATGAAATGGATAATCAACAACCTTGGTAGCTAGTTTGGATAGATAGGAGGGCATTCCTTAGAATCTTGAGCTCATATTGGCACTACAGTGCATATTGGCACTTCGGTGCATATTGTTAAGATTTGATTATCTAGTAAGCTACTTACCAAGGGTGTTATAAGATGACTTAATAATTCAAATGAACATTGTTTGCTTAGATGTGTGATATGATCATTGCTTGTATTGTAAGAAACTTGAATGAACTTCCTTTCTTTGGAAGATGACATATGAGTGGTTGCAAAACTAGTCTACTTTTCTTGAAAGAAATGTATAGATGATGACCTTGTGTATGAATGCCTACTTGATTGTTGGAATATTGTTTGCTTGTCTTCTAAGCAAGATATTCGAATAGCTTCTGGTTACATGATGGATGTTGCTATGATTGAATGAGTGACATGTGAAACTTGCCTCTGTTTTGCTCCTTGCAATTCAAATGGTACATGATTTGTGGTGATGGTCTTGATTCTTTGGATTACATTTAAACTTGGACTTATATGCTTTGAAATTGGCTAGACTTAGTGTTACCTCACTAAGTACATAACTTGTACTTACCACTCTACTCTTCAGTCTTCCCATAACAGATTAAAGATACTTCAAGAGGATATCTTGGGTTTGAAGCAACACTTTGAAGCAAGCTTAAAAGTATGATTTCATACTCTTTGTATACTCCTAGTTTGGTGGCACTAGATCTTGTAATAGGTAGCTTTGATCATGCATTTGGATGTGTGTTTAAGACTAAAATGTGTAATGTTTTGATGGGCCTATCATGTAATCAAGTTGAATGATTTAAGCTATGTATATGACTTGGTTGATGTGTATATATGTATATGCTGCGCAAATTGTGAAAATTATACAATGATGGTTGAATCCTTGTTTCATTCGAACTATAGACTAAGATGGTATGATCATGCATTTGTTCCTATGGCCATTGACATGATTCGGGTATGTTTAAATTGTAGTTAAAGTATGTTTAAGCATGCATTATCAATGTATTAGCTAAGTATACTATGAAATGTGATGACTTGATTGAAAAAGAAACAAATGAATTGTACTAAGGGAACACTAGATATTCGAATAGGGTGTGAACTTGTAAAAGAATGTAAGTTGGATGCGTTGTATTGAACTTGTTAATTGGTTGAATAAGTAGTATCTTGAGATATAAGTAAGCTAGTTGAAATGTGTTTAGTGAACACCTAGTATAATTCGATTAGGGTACTTTAAATTGTAATAAGAATGAAAGTAAGATAATGTCTAATAGTAACCTATTCTCTTCTTGATTGTTGTTTGAATGATTATGCGACTTGAATGGAATGGTAATATGAAATAGTAACTTAGGATAAGTATGAAATGAAACAAATTGGTACCTAAATTAGTATACTATGTATGTTGGGTTTGTTTAATGTGAACTGCTTGTATGAATTGTATGCTTTGTAAGGTTTAGTTTGGGTTACTTGCGCCGCAAGTCAAGTATTCTAAGGTTACTTGTTTGACAAGTAACCTATCTATTGCTTTGCTTTCATTCTGGTAATGCTCCTAAACTGGGGATATTATGCCACCTAGGAGACTTGATATAAGATTATGTTGTTGCTTAAATGTGTAAATGTGATATCTAAAACTCTTATTGTTCTGATTGAACTAGAATTTCAGAAACAAGATTGGGTCGGGATAATGAAAGTCCCGTAGGCTCATCGAACGAAGGAGACAGTGTGAGGATAGAACAAAATCCTCCTCAACAGCAAGCTCAACATCCAACTCAAGCTGCTGCTCAACAGGAGCTTCTACTATCAATCATGTGCAACAAGAATGTCTTACAAGTATGAAAGAGATGTTCAATCATCTCGTAACTTCCCTAAAACAAGATCACCCTATTGCTCCTGCTGTTACTTTGCCAAGCCGAGCCCCTATTGACAAGTTGGCTCAGCATAGGGCATATACCTTCACTGGCACCGATGAGGCTAATCCGAAAGTAGCCGAGTACTGGTTAGAGGCCACTACTTACATTCTGACAAAACAATTGTCATGTCCTGACGAGCATAAACTTGAGTGTGCCATCGCTCTATTGGCAGACGAAGCACTAAGCTGGTGGGAAACCACTACTCTAACTGCTCTTGCAGAATCTATTACTTGGAAGTTCTTCCTTGATGAGTTCAGGAAGAAGTATATCAGCGAGTAAAATCTGGCTGAAAGCCAAAAACGATTCCTGTATCTTAAACAAGCTGGTCGACCTATCGAGCAATACATGAGCGACTTTTGCAAGTATTGCAAGTATGGGTCTGAATATATGAAAACCGTGGTCGACAAGTGGCGAATGTTTATCGACGCATTAAATGATGAATTAAGCTCGATATTCACTACCTTGGGTATTACCGACTTCCAAAATTTGGTAAACCGGGCCACTGCTACTGAGGCAAAGATGAAAGCCTCAGAAAGATGTAAGAGCGGACACTCCTAGAAAGACAAATGACCTAAGAACGATATTAAGCCAAATTGGCAATCAAAGAAGTCCAAACATTCCAAGGGACACTCTTCGAACTATATCCCTAATCAGAAGAGTAGTTACATTCTAAAACCACAAACGGTTGTAAAGACTTCAGCCCCTATTGTTTCTGTTGATAGCACGGGGAATCAGGCTAAAGCTAATTAGTACCCTCTTTGCAAGTTCTGCTAGAAACATCATACTGGCTAGTGCAGAGTTCAATAGAATTTATGCTTCTCATGTGGAGCCTCTGATCATTATATTCAGGATTGTCCTCAGAATCCCAACAAGACTTCGAATCGAGCTTCTGCAATTGGTAGCTCAGCTCCTCCTAATTGAAACAAAGCACCCAGACAAGCTCAGTCTGGGAATAAGGGAAATAGAAGGGACCATATTTGAATGCTCAAACTCATCAGGAATCTCGAGCCCTTGCTCGTATGCACCACATTCGTGGTAAAGATGATAAAGAAGCTGTTGATGTTATCGCAGGTACCGTTGAGTTAAATTCTAGTCTTGCTTATGCTTTAATTGATTCAGGGTCTACCCATTCCTTTGTTTGTTCTGCCTTGATCAACAAGTTAAAATTGAAACCAGAAATTATTGAATCAAATCTTGTAGTTTCGAATCCATTAGGGGGAAAAACACCCATTAACTTGCGCCACAAGCAAGCTCCTTTGACCATTCGAAACATACCCTTTCATATTGATCTTTATGTCTTACCATATTGTGAATTTGACTTGATATTGGGGTTAGATTGGTTAAGTAAACATGAGGCTTGGGTAGATTGCCAAAATAGGAGATTGTATCTCTGGGGTTTAGGGAAATAATCTATTCTCTTAATAGATAAGAAACCAACTTCCATCTTTGCTAAGATGATTCTTCAAGATGAAATTAAATTCGGTTTGCCTAGCATGCCTGTTGTTTTTGAATTCACTGATGTTTTTCCCGAGGAACTCCCTGGTGTCCCTCTAACCAGAGAGTAAAGTTCAGGATTGAAGTTCAGCCTGGAATAGCTCCGGTGTCCATTACACCCTATAGAATGGCACTTGTCAAGTTGAAAGAATTAAAGAAGCAACTTCAGGAGTTGCAAGATAAAGGTTTCATACGGCCTAGCACTTCTCCATTGGGTGTTCCAGTCCTGTTCGTGAAAAAGAAAGATGGGACAATGCGGCTTTGTATTGATTATTGTCAACTAAATAAGCTCACTATCAAGAATTGGTATCCCCAGCCCAGAATTGAAGATCTTTTTGATCAACTTAGGGATGCTATCGTATTCTCTAAGATCGACCTTCGATCGGGGTACTATCCGATGAAAGTGAAAGAATAAGACGTACCCAAGATAGCCTCTCGTACTCGATATGGCCACTTCGAATTCCTCGTAATGCCATTCATGTTAACGAATGCTCTGGCTGCTTTCATGGATCTCATGAATCGGGTATTCAAGCCCTATCTTGACAAGTTTGTGGTTGTATTCATCGATGACATCTTGGTGTACTCTCGAAATAAGGAGGAGCATGTTGAACACCTCTAAATTGTCTTGCAAACACTCCGAGAACATCAATTGTATGCCAAGTTCTCCAAATGTGAATTCTCGTTACCAAAAGTTTTTTCCTCGGCCACGTTATCTCGGCTGAAGGAATCAAAGTTGATCCAAGCAAGATTCAGTCTATTCTAAATTAGAGACCTCCGGAGAATGTAAGTGAGGTCCGAAGCTTTCTCGCTTTAGTCGGGTATTATAGAAGATTTGTTAAAGGCTTTTCCTCTATTTCCGCAAGTCTTGCTAAGCTTACTCGCAAAGATACGCCTTTTGTTTGGTCAGAGAGCCAATAGCGAAGCTTCGATCAACTTATGCAAGCTCTGACTCATACCCCGGTACTCATCCAACCAGAATCAGGCAAAGAATTCACTGTTTACAGTGATTCTTCTCATCTAGGACTCGGTTGTGTCCTGATGCAAGATGGGAAAGTAATTGCTTACGCTTCAAGACAACTGAAGCCTCACAAGTCTAATTATCCAACACATGATCTGGAACTAGCAACAATCGTGTTTGCTCTCAATATATGGAGACACTATCTATACAGAGAGAAATGCAATCTATTTACTGATCACAAAAGTCTCAAATACCTCCTAACTCATAAGGACTTGAATCTGAGGCAACGGAGATGGCTCGAATTACTTAAGGACTACAACTTGGTTATCGACTACCATCCGAGAAAAGCAAACGCATTTGCTGACGCCCTTAGTCGTAGACCATACTCGGGTAACTCCTAAAATACAGAATTCTGATTAAATTTATTTGAGTCATGCATTCTCCTATTTTTCAAACAATGAATTTAGAGTTTCCTTAAGCTACAAGATACTATTCCCTAAAATACAAGTAAACCATTCGAATAAGAATTGTGTCTAAAATACTTATAACCATTGAAATTGAATCTTTCTTAGCTTGTAAGAAAGCATTCGAACAATGCCTTATAATACAAGAAACAATTCGAACAGTGCCTTGCATTGCAAGAAATCTATTGAAAATCATTCTAATGACTTTGTTAATGCTTTCGTAGCTACCACGGCTATCAATGCTCATTTATGACTATCCAAGAGCCAGGAATTTTCGTCTGAACTTCAAGTTCAATCTGATTTCATCTCGAGAATTAAAGAACTTCAACAAGTTGATCCAGATCTTTAGAAGATCATATCTAAGCTTGCTTCTAAGTATAGCTCTGACTTCTCCCTTAAGTCAAATGGACTCCTCTATTTCAAGGATAGAGTGTGTGTTCCTAACAATGAAGAACTAAGACAAGAAATGTTACAAGAATCTCACCAAAGTTCTTTCTCGATCGACCCTGGATCGGTTAAGATGTATAAGGACCTAAAGCCACTATACTGGTGGCCAGGCATGAAATCTGCAATTACAGACTTCGTATCCAAGTGCTTAACATGTCAAAGAGTCAAAACCGAGCATCAAGTCCCTACTGGATTGCTTCAACCTATTGAACTTCCCCAGTGGAAGTGGGATCGAATTACCATGGACCTTGCACATGTCTTCCTTCTACTCCAAGAAAGAATGATGTTGTATGGGTGATTGTTGATATATTCACTAAATCTACTCACTTCATCCATGTTCGTATGAACATGAGCTTGGAAACCCTTGCCAAGCTATACATCTATGAAGTAATTCGGTTACACGGTGTACCTACAGCAATTATCTCCGATTGTGACCCTCGATTCGCTTCTCGATTTTGGAATTCTCTACAGAAAGCTCTAGGAGATAAGGTACATCTTAGTACGACCTTTCATCCTCAATCAGATGGCCAATCTGAGAGAATCATTCAAGTGCTTGAAGATATGCAATGAGCTTGTGTTATCGATTTCAGGAAGAATTGGGAGAAATCCCTACCTCTTGTAGAGTTTTCCTACAACAGTAGCCATCAATCTTCTATTCAAATGGCACCATTTGAAGCTCTATATGGTAGAATATGTAGAACTCCTCTATGATGGTCTGAATTGGGAGAAAACAAAGTATTGGGACCTCAATTGCTTAGGGAAACCGAAGAACAAGTCAAGATCATTCACGATTGATTGAAGACGGCTTTCGATAGACAGAAAGCATATGTTGATTTGAAAAGAAGAGATATTCAGTATGCTATTGGAGACAAAGTCTTCTTAAAGGTCTCACCTTGGAAGAAAGTGCTCAGATTTGGAAGAAAAGGGAAGCTCAGTCCCCAATACATCAGACCATTTGAAGTTATTGAAAGAATTGGTCCAGTAGCCTATCGATTAGCTCTTCCTAGAGAATTTGATAGAATACACAATGTCTTCCATGTTTCAATGCTCAGAAGGTATCGATCTGACCCTTCACACATTCTTGAGCCCGAAGAGGTAGAACTGAATCTTGATTTGTCCTACGAAAAAGAACCTATTTAGATTCTTGAACGGGAAGTAAGGAAGCTTCGGAACAAGATTGTTCCCCTTGTTAAGATCTTATGGAGAAATCATAAGGTGGGAGAAGCTACATGGGAATCTGAAGAAGTCATGAGGAAGCAATATCCTCACCTATTCGATTCAGGTAAATTTGAGGACGAATTTAATTTAAGGGGGGGAGAATTGTAAAACCCCAAATCCTAGCTTAGAAGTATTGAAGTCAATTGTATAAGTTGATAGCTTAATTGAATTTAAATTAAGCTAAATTGATTAGTCAAGGGTCTAATTGAAACAATGAATGAAATAAGTGAACAATTTAAAGTGACTACAATGAATTAAATGAGAAAGATAAGTATTGCATGCTAAATTTCTCAATTCCCCTAATTCCCTTGATTAATTCTAGGATAAACAACTAATCAAGGATAAGATAGTAAATTCCTATATCCATTACAAGGTTGTCATCTTCTCCATTTTCCTTTCATTTGGCCGATTGAAGGAGATAAAATAGAGAGAAAGAAAGCTTGAGAAAATCAGCCATTGAAGAGGGAAAATTTAGCTTGCATGTATAGAATTTTGTAAGGAAATTGAGCTAGGAAGCAAAGTAAGTATGATTCTACCTTTGTTCAATTGAATAGGCAATTATACTTATGGAATTGGACTATTTTGATAATGTTAGATGAAATTAGCTATTGAATATGCGATTAGATGATTAAATGGTTGTAGAATCATGCAAATTGAAGAATGAAAACTAGGTACAATGCTGGAAATCATGTGTTTGTGATAGTGTAACAAAGCTAGGTTGCTGGAAAATTGAATTGTGATGTTGAAGTGTGAATTGAATGATTAGAACTTAAAATTGAGCTATGGAATTAATGAATTGATTATGATAATGATTAGATATTGTAAAGAATGTGTTAAACAAATTGAATTGTTAGCAAACAATGCTGGAAATGAAGGATAAAAGTATGAACATAGTCTTGTAACATAGAAACTGTTTTTTTGAATTGAATTTGAGTAAACATGCAAAATTAGGCATTGTAACCAATTTACTCTATTTTGGATGCCTTGAATAATGGATTAACATTGACTCAACATGTTTAGGATATAATATGAAATGAATTATAGGGCCAAAACATTGGTTAAAATGAATTTAAGGCATTAAAATGTGATTAGGTGCAATCTGCCCAGAATTGCTCTGTTCTGGGCAGTCACTCTGAAAATTCACCAAAAATTGTATACATCAAATTCAGGACTGAAATTTTAATGAAATGATCCTTAGTATGTCTACTTTCATTAGGTGAAAACAGAATTGAAAACTGGGTGCCCTGTCTTTGAACAATAAACTGTATTAATTGGATAAGAAATAAATTTCAAGTCTATTATGATCTTATATAAAATTTAGTTATCTTTCCAACGGTGTATAGCAATCGAAATTCTGACACACGGATTAAAAGATATAGCCATTTAAAGAGATAGTTTGCAAACTGCCAGGCAACAGTGTCCTGGGCAATTTGGGACTGTTTTTGCACCTAGTAACAAACTATTTCCAAAACAGTTTTGGGACATCGTAACCTGTCCAGTTATGCTTTAAAATGAAGTAATAACAACATGGAAATGAACTAATAAGAAATGCTTAAAAGGAAGCATAAAAACAGTAGCTAAATGTTAGGTACAAATGTGGTAACATTGCTACTATGATTGTGTGATATTATGTGCTTGTTTTGATGATATGTATATGTGCTATGCTTGCTAGACCAAGGACAACAAGTTTGGGAAGAAGAGGATACGAGTGGACATCCCAAAGCTAGAGGCAAAGGGATTTGGATTCAAGACAATTGAATTGCTAGGAGTAATGTGAGTGTAACTATCCTTAGGGTGGGGACTAGGTCCAAACCAACCTTGTTATTGTCTTAATGCAATGTCAATGCCATGTAACATGACTTAATACATATTTGGCTAATTAAGGGAAGAATGATATGAATGACAACTTGTTTGATGCCATGTTCTATGTGTTTACTTGGGTGTTAAGCAAATGAAATGAAATGCTTGACATGTTGCATTGCTTATGCCAAAGGTAAGAAATGGCATGCTTGCTTGGACAATAAGGTACGCACATTGCATACATATGCATGTGATTGTGATTTATATACATGGCTAATTGAAATGAATTGAACTGGTACCACTTTGTATTCACGCCATTCGAATGACATGAATAGTTTTGTATTAGGAGTTAAGACTCCATAAGCCTAAGAGCTTGGCCTTTGAATGGCATAATCTTGTATTGGATAAAGAATTGTATAAAGCTTGAATGAAATGGATAATCAACAACCTTGGTAGCTAGTTTGGATAGATAGGAGGGCATGCCTTAGAATCTTGAGCTCATATTGGCACTACGGTGCATATTGGCACTTCGGTGCATATTGGCACTTCGGTGCATATTGTTAAGATTGGATTATCTTGTAAGCTTACTTACCAAGGGTGTTAGAAGATGACTTAATAATTCAAATGAACATTGTTTGCTTAGATGTGTGATACGATCATTGCTTGTATTGTAAGAAACTTGAATGAACTTCCTTGCTTTGGAAGATGACATATGAACGGTTGCAAAACTAGTCTACTTTAATTGAAAGAAATGTATAGATGATGACCTTGTGTATGAATACCTACTTGATAGTTGGAATATTTGTTGCTTGTCTTCTAAGCAAGATGTTCGAATAGGTTATGGTTACATGATGGATGTTGCTATGATTGAATGAGTGATATGTGAAACTTTCCTATGATTTCCTCCTTGCAATTTGAATGGTACATGATTTATGGTGATGTTCTTGATTCTTTGGATTACATGTAAACTTGGACTTATATGCTTTGAAACTGGCTAGACTTAGTGTTACCTCGCTAAGTACATAACTTGTACTTACCACTCTACTCTTCATTGTTCCCATAATAGATTAAAGATACTTCAAGAGGATATCTTGGGTTTGAAGCAACACTTTGAAGCAAGATTAAAAGTATGATTTCATACTCTTTGTATACTCCTAGTTTGGTGGCACTAGATCTTGTAATAGGTAGCTTTGATCATGCATTTGGATGTGTGTTTAAGACTAGAATGTGTAATGCTTTGATGGGCCTATCATGTAATAAAGTTGAATGATTTAAGTTATATACATGAATTGGTTGATGTGTATATAAGTATATGTTGCACAAATTGTGAAAATTATACAATGGTGGTTGAATCCTTGTTTCATTCGAACTATAGACTAAGATGGTATGATCATGCATTTGTTCCTATGGCCATTGACATGATTTGGCTATGTTGAAATTGGAGTTAAGGTATGTTTAAGCATGCATTATCAATGTATTATCCAAGTATACTATGAAATGTGATGACTTGATTGAAAAAAGAAACAAATGAATTGTACTAAGGGAACACTAGATATTCGAATAGGGTATGAACATTTAAAAGAATGGAAGTTGGATGCTTTGTATTGAACTTGTTAATTGGTTGAATAAGTAGTATCTTGAGATATAAGTAAGCTAGTTGAAATATGTTTAGTGAACACCTAGTATAATTTGATTAGGGTACTTTAAATTGTAATAAGAATGAAAGTAAGATCATGTCTAATAGTAACCCATTGTGAAGCATGCTACTCTTGTTGATTGTTGTTTGAATGATTATGTGATTTGAATGGAATGGTAATATGAAATGATAACTTAGGATAAGTATGAAATGAAACATATTGGTACCTAAATTAGTATACTATGTATGTTGGGTTTGTTTAATGTGGACTGCTTGTATGGATTGTATGCTTTGTAAGGTTTAGTTTGGGTTACTTGCGCCGCAAGTCAAGTATTCGAGGTTACTTGTTCAACAAGTAGCCTATCTATTGCTTTGCTTTCGTTATGGTAACGCTCCTAAACTGGGTTACGGCTAACCCGGGGATGGGGTGCTACATTTTTGGTTTTAAACGTTGGCTTTTATGCCTTGGTTTCTTTATAATAATTCTGCTTTTGGCAAAGCTTGTCTGTTTTGCATACTTTAATTTTTCCTAAGTACTATGCCAAAGCGAGAGCTGGCACAATTAGCTTATTGCCTTCCAATATATTAATAGACTTGTGTTTGCAACGATCAAGTTGCTGAACACTTGGGAGCAAAGCTTCGAGAGAAGTCGTTCAAGTAGATGAACTTACTTCGGAAGTGAAATCTACCCCCACGGAGTATAGATTGGTTTTTAAATCAAATTGGTTTAAGGAAACATACACTATAGAGACATAAGGGTTTTTACTTGGCCAGTTTAGGGCAATGACCATCGAGAGAGGCTTTGCTATTTTTGAATCTGTTCGGCAACCAATGCCAAGACAGTTTTGTCAATAATGGCTGGCATGAACCACGTTTGAACCAGTCATTCCCTGCCAACAGTCATCATTCATTTGGAAACACTTTTCTAGCCAACACTTCACTTTGGTTTTATTTTATTTTCTTTTCTTAGTTTTAAAATCAACTATTTTAAACTACAATCTTTTCTTCCAAAACAATTAACAAACTAAATAATCGAATTCCAAGTCAATCTCTGTGGGATCGATACTCAGCTTAGCAAGTTGTATTACTTGTCAACCGTGTATACTTGCATGCAAAAGACTCTTGGCACAGTTTATCTTGCTCAAATACATACCATTTATACCTTTTGCCAGCACTCATTTTGCACATCTCTCTAAGAGTCAAGTTTTTGTCGTCGTTGCCCTGGATTGCAATGGATTTGATTTTTTTAAAATTTTTACTTGTTTTGTTTTTATCTTTGTTTTCACCGGTGTATGACCAAAAACCACCCAGTGGTGGACGAGTGGTCGTATGATCCAAAAATTGAGAGAACCTTGCAGATGTTAAAGATGCAATACCAAGAAATGAATCAAGGCAATAAGAGGAATGATGTGGTGAATAATGATCCACCCATTAACAATCAGCCTAATAACAATGCGCCACCGCCTCCTAATGTCCCAAATATGGTTGTAGAAGAAGAGAGGCCAATCCAAGAACATTCAGCACCTAACATTGCAAATCTCATGCCAGGACTTATTGGCACTGTAACACCCCCTACCCCGGGCTAGTAGCTAACCGGCTCGGGAGCGTTACATAAGCTTGCAACATGAACAAGGACAAGCAATTAAAGAACAAACAATACAAGAAAAAGCAAGCAATAAGGCAAGCATTGATAACTCATCCTTATTAGATGAGTTACTTAACTAACAAGCAACCAATCATAATTACTTAGTAAACAAGTAACCTCACATTTGATTTCAAGTCATTAAAGATAATCAAACAAGGCCTTTAAAAATTTTCTTTTCATGCTTACATTATAGGTTACTACTTACATTTCAATTTACTTCATCTTATACCATATCATTCGAATGACCCTAAGTGTAACATGCTTCCATTCAATTCATTGATCCTTAGTTTGTATACATTTTAACATTACATACTTAGATTTCTAAACACGATCATTTGGTCATTCAATTTACATGTAACTAGTTTCATTCAAGTCTTATTCCATGCCTAACCATTCGACAATCTTCATGCTAATACCTAACACATACATCATGCTATATACACACACACACAAGTAACCATATAATGTCCAAGGCATTCGATTGGAATACAAGCAAGCATGGTTTGATCATCCTACTTTCAATTCAAGCAAGTCATGTACAATAACAAGGCATTCCATTGTTTCAATGCAAACTAGATCAAACATTAGATCATATCATTTGTATCATCATATGCGCAACAACAATCATTTACAATTCAAGTACTTTAGGTTCATTACATACTTCATAATGTCATCCAAGATCAAGACATAGTAGGCCCATCGAGAACATTATATACAAGTACCAAAATGCATGATCAATCTACACTCTAAACAATCTAGTGCTACCATTCTAGGAGATATGCAAAACAAGTATGAAACCATACTTAGGCAAAGCTTGTGTGAGTTGCTTCTAGCTCAAGAAATCAGGCTTCAAGATCAAGCAACGCTCGTATCCTTTATCCTGTAGTTGGGAAGAATGAAAACAAGAGTGATAAGTACAAGAATGTAATTAGTGAGGTAGTACTAAATCTAACCATTTGTTATGTCAAGTTTGATGTCATTTAATCAAGTATAGACCTAGCTAAGAATTTCAAACATTAAGATAATCCTAGCTAAGGCTTTCAAGCATCAAGATAATCCTAGCTAAGGATATCATACATTCGACTAGTATAGGATACAAGAATCAAGCACATCATGCTTTCAAAACAAGTAATCAAGTTAAGTCATGCTTACATGACAAGTAGCATACAATACATGGCTTTCAAGACAAGTAACATTCAATTCATACTTTCAAGACAAGTATCATGTGTTATTTCTTGTGTTATCAATTAAACAACCCCTTGGTACTTAGTTTGTATAGGTAATTGAGTCTCCAACCAACTGTCTCCACAAGATGCACCGTAGTGCAGGTCAACCCTCCTACTGTCGCCAAAGACCACATACGTACCCTCCGTCTGTCGCCAAATAGGGGCCTTAGCCCTGGACCGTAGTCCACCCTTACACAATGAGCTCTAGACTCTAAGGCATGCCCTTCTACCTAGTCTAACTAGCTACCAAGGTTGTTCGATTTACCATTTATTCGAGTGTTTCAAGATCAAGATCATGTCAAGCAAGTTCATTTCATATTAGGCCCTTAGGCCATTGAGCCATAGCTCACATATCATGTAATTCGCATGAGTTCATTTCATCAAGTGTGATAGCATTACAAGCAAGTTCTTTAAGCATTGATCACATGCCACATGATGAATACAAGCACTTACGTTATCACTCAACATGCTTATCAATCGAATCAAATATGTATACAAGGTTGAGATCAAGTTTCTTGCATTACTTTAGTCATTCTTCCCTTATAGATCAAGTTCATATTAAATCAATTAGCAATTCAAGAATTTAAACATTGCTTGCTATAGTTAGTACCTAGTCCTAACTCTTAAGTAAACTACACTCACAATACTTCAAGCTTAGCTAGTCTTGGATCCACACTCCTTTGTTCTTGGCTTTAGGATGATCCACTCTATCCTCTTCCACCAAGTTTACTCCTGGTTCTATCACATTACAAGTACAAACATGTCAAAACAAGATCATATGATCATTCAATCAAGACAAGGTTTCAAACACATAACATACACAAATCTGGTAGCATGCTCATATAAATTCTCCATTACACTTATCTATACTCTAGTTAATGTAAAACAAGGTAGAATCAATGTCCTAAACCTGTTTACAAAACAGTTTGCAAATTGCCAGAAAACAGTGTGCAATTGCCTATACTGCTGCTGTCAGGCAGCTTGCACTCTAGTCACTTAATCATGCATAACTTTCATTCCGTATGTCGGAATTTCAATTGGTTTACACCGTTGGAAAGATAACAAAATTGTATTTATGACCATATAAGGCTTGCATTTTAGTTCTTTTCCAATTAATACAGTTTTTAACTTAAAGACATGGCAATTTGTTACACTTGACAATTTGCACTGTCCCTAGTGTTTCTTCTCTACATTTCAGTATACAACCCATAATTCAGTTTTGTTTTCTCCTAATGAATTTATACATATCAAGGTGTTGTCCATAAAAATTTCAGTCTTAAATTAATTTTATACATTTTGTAGTGATTTTTCAAAGTTACAGCCCATAACAGAGCATTCTGGGCAGATTACACTAGGTTGGATTTCTAGCTTCTTAATTCACCTAAGCAAGGTTCTAACATGGAAATTCAATTCATTTTTATGTTCTTACATGTCTAGGTCATTCTAATTCACCTAGACATGTTCTTAAAATAGGGCATTATCATGTTGAACCCAAATTGATCTATTTGATCAACATTACACATCCATTTCATCAATTAAGCAGTTCATTACCTAGTTTACCTATATCTAGATACATGATCAAAATAGGATTCCATGTTCAATTGACATGTTTACACATTTTCTCTATCAAAACAGTCCCTAATCAAGACTGTTTTCAACCATATACACATTTCTAAAATTTCCAGCAACTATACATATTTCCTGTACAAATTGGTTACTAGAAATCACAATTTCAAGTTCAAATTGAAGCTAGCATGTTCCTAACACACATAACAATCATCCAATTTAATTCATACAATAAAAACATCATCAATCACTCATTCAAACATTCTGTAACAAATTGGAATCAAGCACTGTACCTTCTCCAAGCTAAATTTAATCAAGGTTGAATCAAGAAGCATGAATTTGGAGGTAATCTATGAATCTTTCTTTCTCCTAATGGAAGAGCATGGTTTGGCCAAGGTGGAGGGAGGTGGAGTGGAGAAGATGATAGCAAGATGGCCACTTGGCCATGGTGTTATCACATTTCTTAGCTATTTGCCTCCACTTGGCAAATTATGGTCTAATTGTTTCACAAATCCTTAATTACTCATCCTTATTGCATGCAATTCTACATTTACCATTTGTTACTATTTGATCCTTCATGATTAAGCTACTTCTTTATCAATTCATCTAATTTAGTCACTAGGTTTAATTAATTCTTCACATTTGTAAATTGTTTGTACAATTAAGTTCTAATTAGTTTATGACATGTTGCTAGGCCATGATTTAGGGTATTACAATTCTCCCCCTTAAGATAAATTCGTCCTCGAATTTACCTTAATCAAATAGGTGAGGATATTGCTTCTTCATGACTTCTTCAGATTCCCATGTTGCCTCTTCTACCTTGTGGTTTCTCCACCAGACCTTGACAAGAGGAACATTCTTGTTTCGAGGACTTCTGACTTCATTGTCAAGTATCTGAATAGGTTATTCTTCATAAGATAAGTCGGGATTCAATTCTACCTCATCGGGTTCAAGAACATGAGATGGATCAGACCTATATCTTCTTAGCATAGAGACATGGAAGACATTGTGGATCTTATCGAATTCAATAGGAAGTGCCAATCGATAAGCCACTGGACCAATCCTTTCAATGATTTCAAATGGTCTGATAAACCGAGGGTTGAGCTTTCCTTTTCTTCCAAATCTGAAGACTTTATTCTAAGGAGATACTTTTAGGAAGACCTTGTCTCCAACATTGTGTTGGATGTCTCTCCTTTTCAAGTCAGCATAAGCTTTTTGCCTATCGAAAGCTGCCTTTAATCGATCATGAATGATCTTCACTTGTTCTTCAGTTTCTCTGAGCAATTGAGGTCCTAAAACCTTGCTTTCTTCCAATTCAGACCAACACAAGGGAGTTCTACATCTTCTTCTATATAGAGCTTCGAAGGGAGCCATCTGAATAGATGTATGGTAGCTATTGTTGTAGGCAAACTCTACTAGGGGTAGAGATTTCTCCCAATTCTTTCCGATGTCTATTACACAAGCACGTAACATGTCTTCAAGTACTTAAATGATTCTTTCAGATTGTCTATCTGATTGAGGATGAAAGGTTGTACTAAGATGCACTTTAGCTCCTAGAGCCTTCTACAAAGAATTCTAGAATCGAGAAGCAAATATAGGGTCAGGATCAGAGATTATAGCTGTAGGTACACCGTGTAATCAAATCATTTCAGGGATGTATAGCTCAACTAAGGTTTCCAAGCTCATGTTTATTCAAACATGGATGAAGTGAGTAGACTTTGTGAATCTATCAACAATCACCCATACAACATCATTCTTTCTTGGAGTGGAAGAAAGTCCAGTAACGAAATCCATTGTAATCCGATCCCATTTCCACTGAGGAAATTCAATTGGTTGGAGCAATCCAGTTGGGACTTGATGTTTGGCTTTGACTCTTTGACAAGTTAGGCACTTCGATACGAAGTCTGTGATAGTCGATTTCATGCCCGGTCACCAGTATAGTGGCTTTAGATCCTTGTACATCTTAACCGATCCCGAGTGAATATAGAAAGAGCTTTGATGACTTCTTGTAGTATCTCTTGTTTTAGTTCCTCATTGTTAGGAACACATACTCTATCCTTGAAATAGAGAAGTCCATTTAACTTGAGGGAGAAGTCAGAATTAGACTCAGAGTCTAACTTGGACATGATCTTCTGAAGATCTGGATCAGTTTGTTGGAGTTCTTTGATTCTCAAGATCAAGCTAGATTGAACTTGAAGTTCAAACAAGAATTTCCATCCTTTGGATAAACGGAAATAGGCATTGATAGCCAAGGAAGCTACAAATGAAAGGACAAGATTATTAAGAAAGATTTTCGAGTAGTTACTTGTAAGACAAGAAAGATCAATTTGAATGGTTACTTGTAATCCAAGTAAGATTAAATTTCAAATGAATTACTCTAGGATTTAGATTTAGGGGTTTACCCGAGTATGGTCTGCGACTAAGGGCATTAGCAACCACGTTTTCTTTCCCTACGACTAAGGGCATAACAATTCTAGCCATCTTATTTGTCTCAGATTCAAATCTTTCTGAGTTACAAGGTATTTGAGACTCTTGTGGTCTGTGAACAAGTTACATTTCTCCCCGTACAAGTAATGTCTCCATATTTTGAGAGCAAACACGATAGCTACCAATTCTAGATCGTGTGTAGAGTAGTTTGACTCGTGTGGTTTTAGTTGCCTTGAAGCCTAAGCTACCACTTTTCCATCTTGCATTAGGACACAACCTAGTCCTAAATGAGATGTATCACTGTAGATAGTGAATTCTTTACCCGCTTCTGGTTGGATAAGAACCGGTGCATGAATTAGAGCTTGTTTAAGTTGATCGAAGCTTCGTTGTTGGTTCTCCGACCAAACAAAGGGCATATCTTTACGAGTTAGCTTAGTCAAGCTTGCATAAATGGATGAAAATCCCTAGACAAAACACCGATAATACCCGGATAAACTGAGAAAGCTTCTGACCTCACCAACATTCCTCGAAGGTCTCCAATCCATGATGGGTCTAATTTTGCTTGGGTCTACTTTAATTCCTTTTGCCGAGATGACATGGACAAGGAATGAGACTTCCGATAGCTAGAATTCACACTTAGAAAACTTTGCGAACAATTGACGTTCGCAGAGAGTTTGCAATACAACTCGAAGGTGTTCTGAGTGTTCTTCCTTATTCTTAGAATACACCAGAATGTCACCGATGAAGACGACCACAAACTTGTCAAGATAGGGCTTGAATACACGGTTCATGAGGTCCATGAAAGTAGCTGGAGCATTCGTTAACCCGAATGGCATTACAATGAATTCAAAACGGCCATATCGAGTACGAAAGGTTGTCTTGGGTACATCTTCTTCTTTTACCCTCATTTGATAGTATCCCGATCGAAGATCGATCTTTGAGAACACCGAAGCATCCTTGAGTTGATCGAAGAGATCTTCTATCCTTGGGAGAGGATACCAATTCTTGATAGTAAGCTTGTTCAATTGTCTGTAATCAATACAGAGTCTCATAGTCCCGTCTTTCTTTTTCATGAACAAGACTAGAGCAGTGGTTAGCCCGAAGGCCATAACTAGGAACTCGTAGTGACCATAACGAGTTCTGAAAGCCGTTTTGGGTACATCCGAGTCTTGTATTCTCATCTGATAGTACCCCAATCGCAAATCAATCTTGGAGAAGACTTTGACATCCTTGAATTGATCGAACAAGTCCTCATCGACCCGTTGATGCATAGCCTCATCGACCCGTCCTTCTTCTTAATAAACAATACGGGTGCTCCCTAGGGTGAAGAGCTAGGCCAAATAAAGCCATTCGATAAGGTGTGATGGACACCGGAGTTGTTCCAGGTTCAACTCAAGGACGTTTTGGTATTCTCAAAGATCGATCTTCGATCAGGATATTATCAAATGAGGGTAAAAGAATAAGATGTACCTAAGACAGCCTTTCGTACTCGATATGGCCACTTTGATTTCCTTGTAATGCCATTCGGGTTAACGAATGCTTCGGCTGTTTTCATGTATCTCATGAACCGTGTATTCAAGCCCTATCTTGACGAGTTTGTGGTCGTCTTCATTGATGACATCTTGGTGTATTCTCGGAATAAGGAAGAACATTTCGAACACTTACGAATTGTATTGCAAACTCTTCTAGAACGTTAATTGTTCAGAAAGTTCTCTAAGTGTGAATTCTGGTTATCAAAAGTCTTGTTCCTTGGCCATGTCATCTCGACAGAAGGAATTAAAGTAGACCCAAGCAAAATTCAAACCATCCTGAATTGGAGACCTCCGAGGAATATTGGTGAGGTTAGAAGCTTTCCCGGTTTAGCCGGGCATTATTGGCGATTTTTCAAAGGATTCTCATCCATTTCCGCAAGCTTGACTAAGCTAACTCGCAAAGATACGCCCTTTGTTTGGTCGGAGAACCAACAATGAAGCTTCGATCAACTTAAACAAGCTCTGACTCATGCACCAGTTCTTATCCAACCAGAATCAGGTAAAGAATTCAATGTCTATAATGATGCATCTCATTTAGGACCAGGATGTGTCCTAATGCAAGATGGAAAAGTGGTAGCTAACGCTTCAAGGAAACTAAAACCACATGAGTCAAACTATCCTACACATGATCTAGAATTGGCAGCTATCATGTTTGCTCTTAAAATATGGAGACATTACTTGTACAGGGAGAAATGTAACATGTTCATAGACCACAAGAGTCTCAAATACCTCATGACTCAGAAAGACTTGAATCTGAGGCAAAGATGATGGCTAGAATTGCTTAAAGATTACGATTTGGTATCGACTACCATCCGGGGAAAGCAAACGTGGTTATTGATGCCCTTAGTCATAGACTATACCCGGGTAAACCCCTAAATCTAAATCCTAGAAAAAATTATTGAATTTAATCTTTCTTGGATTACAAGTAATCCATTCAAATACCTTACTTGTCTTGCAAGTAACTACTGGAAAATTCTACCTTAATGATCATGTTCTTTCATTTGTAGCTTCCTTGGCTATCAATGCTCATTTTCGTTTATCCAAAGGACGAAAATTCTTGTCTGAACTTCAAGTTCAATCCAGCTTAATCTCAAGAATCAAAGAACTCCAGCAAACTGATCCAGATCTTCAGAAGATCATATCCAAGCTAGACTATGAGTTTAATTCTGACTTCTCCATCAAGTCGAATGGACTTCTCTATTTCAAGGATAGAGTATGTGTTCCTAACAATGAGGAACTAAAACACGAGATGTTACAAGAAGCTCATTCTCGATTCACCCGAGATCGGTTAAGATGTTCAAGGATCTAAAGCCACTATACTGGTGGCCGGGTATGAAATTGGCTATCACAAACTTCGTATTGAAGTGCCTAACTTGTTAGAGAGTTAAAGTTGAGCATCAAGTTCCTATTAGATTGCTCCAACCTATCGAATTCCCTCAGTGGAAATGGGATCGAATTACAATAGATTTCATTACTGGTCTTCCTTCCACTCCCAGAAAGAATGATGTTGTATGGGTGATTGTTGATAGATTCACAAAGTCTACTCACTTCATCTCTGTTTGAATGAACATAAGCTTGGAAACCTTAGCTGAGCTATACATTCGTGAAGTGATTCGATTACACGGTGTACCTACAGCTATAATCTCTGATCGTGATCCCATATTTGCTTTTCGATTCTGGAATTCCTTGCAGAAGGCTCTAGGAGCTAAAATGCATCTTACTACAACCTTTCATCCTTAATCAGATAGATAATCTAAAGAATCATTCAAGTACTCGAAGATATGCTATGTGCTTGTGTTATAGACTTCAAAAAGAATTGGGAGAAATCTCTACCCCTAGTAGAGTTTGCCTACAACAATAGCTATCAGACATCTATTCAGATGGCTCACTTCGAAGCTCTATACGGAAGAAGATGTAGAACTCCCTTGTGCTAGTCTGAATTAGGAGAAAGCAAGGTTTTAGGACCTCAATTGCTCAGAGAAACCGAAGAACAAGTGAAGATCATTCATGATCGATTAAAGGAATCCTTTGATAGACAAAAACCTTATGCTGACTTGAAAAGGAGAGACATCCAATACAATGTTGGAGACAAGGTCTTCCTCAAAGTATCTCCTTGGAAGAAGGTCTTCAAATTCGGAAGAAAAGGAAAACTCAACCCTCGATTTATCAGACCATTTGAAATTATTGAAAGGATTGGTCCAGTGGCTTATCCATTGGCACTTCCTAGTGAATTTGATAAGATCCACAATGTCTTCCATGTTTCCATGCTCAGGAAATATAGGTTTGATCCATCTCATGTTCTTGAACCCAAAGAGGTGGAAATGAATCCTGATCTATCATATGAGGAAGAGCCTATTCAGATACTTGACAAGGAAGTTAGAAGACTTCGAAACAAGAATGTTCCTCTTGTCAAAGTCTTGTGGAGAAATCACAAGGTTGAAGAGGCAACATGGGAATCTGAAGAAGTCATGAAGAAGCAATATCCTCACCTATTTGATTCTGGTAAATTCGAGGACGAATTTATTTTAAGGGGAGGAGAATTGTAACACTTTAAAATTGGCCTAGTAATGTTACCACTATCTAAACTATAGGCTACTTGAATATGTGTGGTAATCAAATTAAAAGAAGAATGAACATTGGCCAACCTTAAAATCAAATAAGTGAAATTGAACCAAATTAAATTGAATTAAAACTAGAAGGCATAAATGAAAGGATGGAAATGTAAACATGCAATACTCTATAGCTTGCATGTAAATTTTAATTAAATGGAGGCCTTGACACATGTTTTCATTGGAAGAGAACATGTGCCAATTTGGATGATGACTCATGGCTAGGGAGAATAATAACCAAAAATATTTTCATCTTCCTCCCATTATCACCATCTTGGCTGAAACTATTGAGAGAGAAAGGGGAAAGAAGAGCTCCATGCAAACACCTTCAATTCATGCTTTTTGATTCATCCATTGATCAAATTTAGCTTGGAGAAGGTATAATACTTGATTCTAACTTGTTATAGATTGTTTGAATATGCAAATGATGATGTTCTTGTTGCCTTGATGAAATTGGATAAATGTTATGCATGTTAGGGTTATGCTAGCTTCAATTAGAACTTGGAAACTGAATGCTATTAGCTAAATTGCTAATGAAATATATATGTGGTTGCTGGAAATTTGAGAAATATGTGCTGGATTGAAAACAATCTTGATTAGGGATTGTTTTGATGGAGAAATTGTGTAAACATGCCAAATGAACATAGGACCCTGTTTTGATCATGTTTCTAGGTAAAAAGAAGATTGAATTGAATAGATATGTTGCTGAAAATGACTACACCTAATTGAACTAGTTAAATTAGGTATGGACTGCCTAGTTGATGAATTGGATGTGTAAATGTGATCAAATAGATCAAATTAGGTTCAACATGATAATGCCCTATTTTAAGTGCATTACTAGGTGAATTATGATGACCTAGACATTTATGAACATGAACATGAATGGAATTGCCATGTTAATACCTTGCTAAAATGAGTTAAGAAGCTAGAAATTCAACCTAGTGTAATATGCCCACAATGCTCTATTCTGGGTAGTAACTTTGAACAAATCACTATAAATTGTATATAATGAATTTAAGGCTGAAATTTTTATGGAAAACACCTTGGTATGTGTAAATTCATTAGGAGAAAACGGAGCTAAATTATGGGTTGTAAACTGAAATGTAGAGTAGAAACACTAGGGACAGTGCAAACTGTCTAGTATAGCAAGATGCCCTGTCTTTAAGTTAAAAACTGTATTAATTGGAAAAGAACTAGAATTCAAGACTTATATGGACATAAATACAATTTTGTTAGCTTTCCAACGGTTTAAACCAATTGAAATTCCGACGTACGAAATGAAAGCTATGCATGATTAAGTGACTAGAGTTTAAGCTGCCTGGCAGGAGCAATATAGGCAATTGCACACTGTTTTGAGACATTTTGTAAACTGTCTTGTTAACAGTTTTAGGCTGTTGATTACGCCTTGTTTTACATGAACTAGAATGTAGAAAAGTGTAGTTAAGTGTAATGGAAAATGTATATGAGCATGCTGCCAAATTTGTGAATGTTGTGTGCTTGTAACATTGTCTTGATTTGATGATCAGATGAACTTGTTTTGACATATGTTGTACTTGTAATGTGATAGAACCAGGAGTAAACTTGGTGGAAGAGGATAGAGTGGATCATCCTAAAGCCAATAACAAAGGAGTGTGGATCCAAGACTAGCTAGCTTGTAGTATTGTGAGTGTAGTTTACTTGAGAGTTAGGACTAGGTCCTAACTATAGCAAGCAATGTTTAAATTCTTGAATTGCTAATTGACTTAATATGAACTTGATCTATAATGGAAGAATGATTAAAGTAATGCATGAAACTTGATCTCAACCTTGTATATATATTTGATTCGTTTGATAAACATGTTGAGTGGTAACATAAGTGCTTGTATGCATCATGTGGCATGTGATCAATGCTTAAAGAACTTGCTTGTAATGTTATCACACTTGATAAAATGAAACATGAAAACTACATGATATGTGAGGTATGGCTCAATGGCCTAAGGGCCTAATATGAAATGAACTTGCTTGACATGATCTTGATCTTGAAACACTTGAATAAATGGTAAATCGAGCAACCTTGGTAGCTAGTTGGACTAGGTAGAAGGGCATGCCTTAGAGTCTAAAGCTCATTGTGTAAGGGTGGACTACGGTCCAGGGCTAAGGCTCCTATTTGGCAACAAACGGAGGGTACATATGTGGTCTTTGGCGACAGTTGGAGGGTTGACCAGCACTACTGTGCATCTTGTGGTGATAGTTGGTTGGAGACTCGATTACCTATACAAACTAAGTACCAAGGGGGTTGTTTAATTAATAAAAATTGAATTAACAATCCTACATCATATGTTACTTGTCTTGAATGCCATGAATTGTATGTTACTTATCATGTAAGCATGACTTAACTTGATTTCTTGTTTTGAAAGCATGATGTGCTTGATTCATGATATGAAAACATGAAGTATGAATTCTTGTTTCTTGTTCCTTGATAGCCGAATGTATGATATTCTTAGTTAGGGTTATCTTGATTCTTGAAAGCCTTAGCTAGGATTATCTTAATGCTTGAAATCCTTAGCTAGGTTTATACTTGATTAAATGACACAAAACTTGGAATAACAAATGGCTAGAACTAGATACTACCTCACTAAGTCCATTATTGTACTTATCACTCTCGTTTTCATTCTTCCCAACCTACAGGATAAAGGATACAAGTGTTGCTTGATCTTGAAGCCTGAATTCTTGAGCAAGAAGCAAGTCACACAAGCTTTGCCTAAGTATGGCTTCATACTTGTTTTTGTATATCTCCTAGAATGGTGGCACTAGATTGTTTAGAGTGTAGATTGATCATGCATTTTGGTACTTGTATATATTGTTCTTGATGGGCCTATTATGTTATGAATCTATGGTCAAGTATGTAATGAACCTAAATTTCTTGTAATAGAATGTTGCTGTTGCGCATATGATGATTTAAATGAAATGATCTAATGTTTGATCTAGTTATAAGTACCATTTGAATGCTTTGATAGTGTGTATTCACTTGTGTATGTATATATATCATGTTGAAAGTGTTATTGTGTACTTGTATGATGCTTGCCGAATGGTCTAGTTCTTTGGGAACTAGTTACATGCCTTGTTGTATGTGTCTTGGGTTAATGGCCGAATGTATGAGTTTGGTGTAAGGCTTGATTGGAAACAAGTTCATGCAATTTTATGTTCAAATATCATGTCTAGTAAAATAGGTAAGAGATGTTACATGTATGCATTCTAGGATCAATGAAATGAATTGGAAGTATAATGCACACTTAGGAAAATCGAATGGGTAGTGGTATAAGATGAAGTTGATGAATCATGTAAGTACCAACCTATAATGTAAGTATAAAAGGAAACAACTATATGCCTTGTTCGAATTCCTTTGATGATTTGAAGTCAAATATGAGTTGCTTATATGATAAATAAGTATGTTTGGTTGCTTGTTAGTTAAGTAACTCATCTAATAAGGATGAGTTATCAATGCCTACCTTGTTGCTCGTCTTGCTTGTTCTTGTATTGCCTTGTTCACTGTCCTTGCTTGCTTAAGTAACGCTCCCGAGCCGGTTTGCTGCTAGCCTAGGGTAGGGGTGTTACAGTTCTAAACTTATCAAAGGCAAACACAACAACTATCAGTTCTTTTTAGTGGCTGTGTAATTTATTTGTGCATCATTCAAGGTGCGGCTAGCCTAATAAATAACATGGAAATGTATACCTCGACGTTGTCTAAGTGTTACCCCTACTGCGTAGTCACTTGCGTCACACATCAACTCGAATGGTAAGGTCTAATATGGGGGAACCACTATGGGTGATGAGATGAGCTTCTCCTTGAGTTCCTTAAAAGCACTGTAGCATTCTGCATCAAAATTGAATGGCCGGTTTTGCTGAAGCAAATTATACAATGGCTTGGAGATTTTGGAGAAGCCCTTAATGAACCTCCTATAGAAGCCAGCATCCGCCAAGAACTCCGAATCCCCTTCACTATGGTGGGTGGTTGTAGCTTCTCAATTACTTCAACCTTGGCCTTGTCCACTTCTATCCCTTGTTGTGAGATTTTGTGGCCTAGAACAGTTCCTTCAGTCACCATAAAATGACATTTCTCCCAACTGAGCTCTAAGTCTTATTTTTCGCATCTCTTAAGTACTTTGGCCAAGTTGCCTAAACACGATTCGAAAGTATCTCCAGAGACTGAAAAATCATCCATGAAAATCTCCAAAAATTCTTCAACCATATCAGAAAAGATGGCCAACATGCACCTTTGAAAAGTAGCTAGAGCATTGCAAAGCCCAAAGGAAATCCGTCGAAATGCGTAAGTACCGTAAGGGCAAGTGAAGGTTGTCTTCTCTTGATCTTCCAGTGCTATAGCAATCTAGTTGTACCCTGAGTATCCGTCAAGGAAATAGTAGAAGGATTTGCCCGCCAATCGATCTAGCATTTGATCAATGAATGAGAGGGGAAAGTGATCCTTCTTGGTTGCCTTGTTAAACTTCTGATAGTCCATACAAATTATCTACCCCGTAATAGTCCTTGTCGGTAAGAATTCATTGTCTCCATTGCTCACCATGGTCATGCCTCCCTTCTTTGGTACACGTTATACCGGGCTAACCCATGAACCATTAGATATTGGGTAGATAACTCCCGCATCGAGCCATTTGATTATCTCCTTCATTACCACCTTCTTCATGACTGATTGAGCCTTATTTGGGGTTCAACAAAATTGTTGTGACAATCATCAAGAAAAATTTTGTGTATACAAATAGTAGGGCTTATACCTTTCAAATCAGCCATCGTCCACCATATAGCTTTTTTATGTTGAGAAAGCATATTTAACAAGCTAGATTCTTGCTTAGGGGTTAGACTAGAAGAGATTATCATAGGCGAAGTCTCATTACTACCCAAATAAACATATTTAAGATGTGAAGGTAATGGCTTTAATTCTAATGTGGGTGGATGCTCAAGTGAGGGTTTAGGAGGGAAAATTTAGCAAAGTCTAAAGGTTCAAAGTGCGTACATGGTCTAGTGATGATCAAGCTGAATTGTTGCACCTCTAATGGGAACTCCTCAAGCTTTTCATTGTCTTCCTTATTGAGTTTCACATAGTCCTTAATTTCCACAAAATTACTGCATCATAATTCTGCAGCTTCCTCTTCTGTCATAGCATCTGTTTGTTGACACTCCTCATATTCATCCACATATTTGAGGGTGTTGAAGACATTTATAGTCACCTTTTGATCATCCGCCCTTATGGTGAACTCACCCTTTTCACAGTTAATTAAGATTCGACCGGTTGCCAAGAAAGATCGTCCCAGGATGATTAGTGCTTTGTCATCTACTTTACAGTCAATGATGAGGAAGTCAGCTGGGAAAACAAAATTTCCCACCTTAACCACAACGTCTTATATCTTTCCTTCTGGTCGAACATGAGATCTATCTGCAAGTTGTAAAATCACTATGGTGGGTCTTGCATCTCCTATTCCAAGCTGCATAAAGATTGATTTGGGCATTAGGTTGACACTAGACCCAAGGTTGCATAGAGCTTTCCCCACGTAATTATCTCCTATGGAACATGGAAAGATGACGCTGCATGTATCACTTCTTTTAGGTGGCAAGTTGCTCAATACAAAAATAGCATTCTTTTGCTGTAGCAGCAGTCTCGTACTTCTCAACCTTATTTTTCTTGGTGACAATATCCTTGAGAAACTTAGCATATGTAGGCATTTGGTTAATAGCCTCCATAAATGGGACATTGATATACAGCTAGTCAAGAATATCCACAAATATTTTTAATTGAAGGTCATCTTTTTGCTTCTTCAACCGTTGAGGGAAGGGTGGTGGGGGTCTGACTTCTTCCTCTACTGATGGGGATATTTATTTTTCTATAACAATGTTCTGTTCTCCATCAACATGTTCTTTTGTCGATCCATCATTCTCTTCCCCTTCTTGAGTTGACTCTTTTTGCAAAGCTGATTCCTTAGGCAAAAAATTAAAGCTGGGGTCTTCCACTTTCTTTTCCCCAAACGTATCTTCTTTGTTAAGTCGGGTGCCAATCCTCAAAATGAGTGCACTACACTACTTCTTGCCATGATTTTTAGAGACTTCAGTATCACTAGGCAGACTACCTTGAGGCCAAGCATGTAGAGATTGTGCAATCTGTCCCATTTGGGTCTCTAAAGACTTCAAGGAAGAGCTATGGCTTTGAACCAATGCACCTTGCCTGTTTATAGACACTGCATGGTCTTGGAATAAAGCCTTCGTGGTTGTCATAAAATCTTAGAGAATAGCTTCCAAGGAACTGTTGTTCGATGAAGAGGTTGAACTCTTGTTGTCATTTTGCCATGGCATATTCTGCTAAAAACCTTGGGATTCAATCTGATTGTGGTGCCTACTCGAGCTGCCAGCATTGTGGTTTCCTTAATTCCCCCAAGAAAGATTTGGATGCTGACGCCACCATAGGTTATAAGTGTTTGAATAGGGGTTGTGGTTACTTCTATTAAAGTTCCCCACATAAGTGGTAGACTCGTGATTTCTAGGGCACTCGCTCACATGATGGTTTTCGTCGCACCGAACACAATCAGTGACCACTTTTGCTTCTTTCACCTCACTCGGATGTTGGAGATTCTTTAGCATGGTAATGATGGCCGATAGTTGGGCTGAAACTGATTCATTGTTTTCGAGCTCACGCGTCCCATGAGTTCTCCTTCCCGTACTAAGTCTTAAAGTAGGAAATTGGTAGTCATTGTTTGCGATCCTATCAAGGATATCAAATGTTTCTTGAGGTGACTTGTCCAGCAAAGTGCCGTTTGCTGAAGCATCTAACAACATCCTTGTGGGAGCATTGACACCATTGTAGAACATGATAACTTGCGTCCAGTCTTGAAATCCATGATTTGTACACTTGCGGAGTAGTCCCTTATATCTATCCCAACACTCGAACATTGACTCGTCATCAGCTTGACGAAAGGAGGCTATGCCATTTCGCAACTGAGTGTTCATGTTAGGTGGATTATACCGTAGTAAAAAACTTTTGCATAAATCTGATCATGATTCCACAGAACCGGCTGGTACTCCACCCAACCAAGCTCTTGCTCGATCACGAAAAGAATATGGAAATAGCGTGAGCTTCAATACATCTTCATGCACACCCTATTGTCGAAAAGAATCACATACTTCCAAAAATGCTCGAATATGTTGTCTTGCATCTTCGTGAGGCAGTGATTTCACCCTCTGCTAGTATGCATACCCTAGGTTATAGTGTTGTATCTAAACAAGATAAAAAGAAAAAAATTGAGGAGGTTACTTGGTTCGGACTGACGTTTAGGCTGGGTTAAGGAGGTTACATTTGGTGGTATCCAAGCTAGGTTTGTGATAAGTGGGATGAGGTTATGATTGTTAGAATGTTGCTATTGAATGATTTCTATTGTTTGCTATGCATTGTTATTATTTATTTGTCTGTTGGTTGACATATACCATGATGGGGATATTTGTGAGACACATTGCCTTATTACTACAGTCTAAAATATTTTAATTTGAAATGGAAGTCTTGGATCCTTCCTTGAAGCTGACCTGATTGTTTTTGTTTTGGTATAATTATCATGCCTTAGATATTTTAGCACGATAGGACTGAGGAGAGAATTGTGGTCTGGCACGACTACTACTACTGTTGGGCAGGAAAATCAGAAGAATGTTATACCTCTAGGAGGGTTGCCACCCCCTCTATCCACCTGTAAGAGTGGAGCAAGTAGCACCTGCGCCCGCTAGTCTAGTGTTAGGTGATATGGAGCCTTTGATACAAATGATGACTAGAGCTTTTCAAGCTGCTGTTGCTAGGGCACATGAGCTTACACCAGCTGCTGGACAAACGGGATTGTTGTTGGACTATTTGCGTAGTCTGGGAGGAGTTGAGTTTTGAGAGTTGGCACCCAAGGCATTCGAGGAGTGGATGGCCAACACTGATTGAATTTTGGTACAAATGGGATGGAACAGTGCCCATAAGCTGGGATGTGTTGTATCTTTGTTGCAAGGAGACGCGTATAGTTGGTGGACTACAGTGACTACGGGCATGGAACCCGGTGATGCGACCTAGGAGTTCTTTTGAACTGTTTGTAAGAAGAAGTATTTGGGAGTTAGATACTTTGATGAGAAAAAACGTGAGTTCATGTCTTTGGTTCAGGCCAGTATGTTTGTAGCAAAGTGTAAGGTATAGTTTGTACGATTGAGTCAGTATGCTCCTAAACTGGTACTAGATGAGAGGCATCGTTGTGACTGATTCTGTTACAAATTGGTACAAGATGTTAAGACATATATGTTGGCTTCTAACTACACCGATTTTGATGTGTTGGTTACACGGGTGAAGGATTTTGAGCATAACCTGGGTTTATCAGTTCATGTGGGAGGTTTTGGCTCTGGTAAGATAGTTGCAGACTCTAGTTCCGGTGGTGGTCAGTTTAAGAAGCATCACAATAAAAGGTATCACCTTGAGCTGAGGCGAGGTGGAGGTAGTGTTGGGCGAGGATCGCAGGGTCAGGGTACCCAGGCTAGAGTAGTACATTATACCTGTTGGGTTTGTGGATCACGTGATCGCATGAGGCGGGACTATTCATGTTTGGCACGGGAGGGATAGGCTCATGTGACTGTTGTTGCTAACTCTTGTTGGAGTTGTGGATCGAGCGATCATTTGAGACATGATTGTCCGTTGTTGGTGGGTGGTGGACAGGCCAGGGCACTTGCGGTTGCACCACAGCAAGATCATGGTCGAGGCTGAGGATAGTTTCAGCGAAGGGACGAGGGTCCAAGAACAGTGGCTCATATCGTTGCTATCTAACCAGAGGGTGTGGTCCTGTGAGGATGTACGCACATCAGGAATGACGTAACGACACTGGCATGATTGTAGGTACATTTACATTGCAATCTTTGTTGTTGTTTTCTTTGGTTCATTCTGGTTCTTTGCATTCATATATCTTGCGTGACGTTGTGCTGAACCTTTTCCTACAAGGTGGTGTCGTTTGAGCTGAAGAATGCTAGAGCTACATAATAGAGAACCATGGTGAACATGTTCAATGACATGATGCATCAAGAAATTGAGGTATATGTGGACGACATGATCGCCAAATATCAAACAGAAGGGTTGTACATCGTGAACTTAGAGAACCTCTTCAAAAGGTTGAGAAAGTTTCACTTGAAACTTAACTCCGCTAAATGCACCTTTGGAGTGACGTCAGGAAAACTATTAGGTTTCGTTGTAAGCAATAGATGAATTTAAGTGGACCCTGATAAGGTAAAAGAGATCCAACAATTTCCTCCCAGTCAAACGCATAAAGAGGTCCGGGGTTTCTTGGGCAGGATTAATTACATTGTCCAATTCATCTCTAATTATGAGAGAAGTGTAGCCCAGTGTTCAGGTTGCTCAGAAAGATTAATCTAGAGAATGGAATGGAGAACGTCAAGTAGCCTTTGAGCAAATTAAGAAGCAGCTGTCGAGTCCACCAATATTGGTGCCACCCGTCTCAGGAAGACCTCTGATTTTGTAGTTGACCATACAAGAGAATTCAATGGGTTACGTGTTAGGTCAACATGATGAGACTGGGAGAAAAGAAAGGGTGATCTATTATTTGAGTAAGAAATCCACGGATTGCGAGTCGAGGTATCCACATATTGAGAAGATGTGATGTGCTATGATTTGGGCATCTAAAAGGCTCAGGCAATACCTATTGTACCACACCACTTGGTTAATATCTAAACTTAACCCTTTGAAATTTACGATGGAGGCACCGGCCCTGTCATGAAGGCTAGCCCATTGGCAAATGTTGTTAATGAAATTTGACATCCATTATGTCAGCCAAAAAGCGATGAAAGAAAGTGTCATAGCAGACTTTTTGGCAAGTCGCACCTCTGAAGATTATGAAGCCTTGGATTTTTATTTTCCTAATGAAGATCTGATGTGCATCACAACTAAAGAAGATGACCCAGCCGATTCATGGGTCCTCAATTTTGATGGATCTTCTAACACCTTGGGTTGCGATATCGGGGTAGTCATAGTCTCACTAGAGGGTGATCATTACCCTTTTACGAGCCAATTAAAGCCTGTATTATGGGATTGCGAGCAACAATAGAAAGAATGATCAAGGTTCTAAAAGTCTTCGGCGATTCTACTTTAGTCATTTATCAGATCTGGGGAGAGCGGGAAACGAAGGATTCAAAGTTGATAGAGTATTAGAAGTTGGCATTTGAACTAATTAAAGAGTTTGAGGAAATTACTTTTGAGCACCGCCTGAGGGAAGATAATCAAATGACAGATGCTCTGGCCATGTTATCTACAACATTTAAGGCGAGTGAAGGTGCTAGAATGATGCCCATCCAGATAAGAATTTTTGACTTACCAGCGCATCTCTATGATATAGAAAAGGAAATAAATGGTTTTCCATAGTATCATGACATATTGCAGTACATTAAGCTTCAAGTGTACTCATCTCAGGCAACTGAAAATGATAAACGAACAATTCAGAGGATGGTTGTAGGGTATGTTCTTGACGGAGAAACTTTGTATAAAAAGAGCTGAGACCAGGTCTTGCTAAGACATGTAAATGCCAAAGAAGCCCAATTGATTTTGAAGGAAGTTTATTAGGGAGTTTGTGCAACTCACCCTAGCGGGTTTACCATGGCCAGGCGAATTATGTGACCCGACTACTATTGGTCCATCGTGGAAGGAGATTGCATCAATTATGCTTGGAAATGTCAAAAGTTTCAGATATACTCTAACAAAATACATGCACCTTCAAAGCCTCACCATGTGATGATAGCTCGTTGGCCCTTTTCGATGTGGGACATGGACGAAATTGGACAGATTCACCTAGAAGCCTCCAACGGGCACAAGTTCATCTTAGTAGCCATTGACTACTTCACCAAGTGGGTTGAAGCAGCGTCATATGCAAACGTCACCAGATAAGTGGTCTGCAAGTTCCTTAAAAAGGAGATTATTTGCCGTTATAGGCTTCCCGAGAGTATTATCACCAACAATGCTTCAAATTTGAACCATAAGATGACAATCACAGTTTGTGAGCAATTCCAGATGAAGCATCACAACTCGGTGACGTATCACCCAAAGATGAATGGAGCAGTTGAGGCTGCAAATAAAAATATCAAGAAGATAGTCTCCAAGATGACTGACACTTACAAAGACTAGCATAAGAAGTTTCCATTTTCCCTATATGCATATCAAGCTGTTGTACGAACATCCACAAGGGCAACGCCGTTTTCCTTAGTTTATGGCAAGGGATGCATTTGGAATGACTCTATAAGGATTGGCTCGAAGCGTTTTGGTCCTTGATATCCGACAATTTGTTTTGTAATTACGTTCATGTTTGCCACTATAAATAAACCCTACATCCTAGATTTTCCTTTTATACCCTTTTCATTTGCAAAATGAAATGGGAATTGTTACCTCTCCAAAATTACTATTTTTAATGCCAATCTCACAATCCTTTTGCTTGTTTTTAGGTACATTTAGTTGCATTAGGCTGTAGAATCATGCTTTTGCATAAGGAGTTTAGCATTCTATTTTATGCCAGTGTGAAGGGTTGTTTTGTGGCTATTTTATAGGGTTGGAATAGGATTTGGCACAAGAATGCAGTGCAGTAAAGAATGCAAGAGAGAATGCCGAGTGTTATTCATACAAAAGGACCAGAAAGTGCCAAGCATCGGTTGGCAGAGAGGTGAACTTGATGCCTTGCTAAGAGGTTATTAAACCCCAGAAAAATAGGAGGAGATCAGGCTCCTAAAAGATCGAAATTGGATCAACCTCTGAGAAAATAGCGGATAAGGTGGTGCCATGATATGTTGGCTATGTCATGCCAAGCTTGATTGCCAAGACAATGTTGGCAATATGACATCAGTCGTAGCCTGATAAGCTATCATACAGATCGGATAAGACCTTATCTCTTATCCCTTGAGCATTTGAAATTGAAGAGCTATCTTATCCCAAAAAAGTCGAATGACGTGGTGCCAAGACTGGTTGGAGAATCATGCCAAGCTTGGATGCCAAGGCAGTGTTGGTAATGCGATGAAAGCCCTAATCTGATCAGCTTCCATTCAAATTCGGATAAGATCTCATCTCTTATCCCTTAAGCATTTAAAATTCAAATGAGAAGCTTACCCTAACCTTCCTTACACGCCTATTTAAAGAACCGATGGAAGAGAGAAAATGGGACAAATTGTGGAGAGCTAGAGTGATCAGATTGAGGAATTGGAGTGCTCAACGAGTGATGGTCGGCTGCACCGGGGAAGGTGGTTCAATCACTTGGACGAGAGCCTGGATCTTGAGGGCTACATCGAGAGACCCCCTTGCCCATTCTCTTATTTTAAGTGTTTTTGATTTTATTTTAATGATGTTGTTTTCGAAAACAATTATGGTTTTGTTGGTTAAATCCCTCACCATGAACTAATTTCATAGTTGGTAGGGGATATTTGGTTTAAACGTTATCTTTATGCTCTAGTTTCTTTAATAATAACTATGTTTTGGCAATACTTTGTCTATTCGATATATTTTTCCTGAATACTTTGCCAACCAAGAGCTGGCACTGTTGGCCTATTTATCCTTAATATCTTAATAGACTTGGGGGTGGCAACGATTGAGTTGTTGAATACTAAGGAGATAAGCTTTGAAAGAAGTCGTTCAAGTAGATAAACTTACTTCGGGAGTGATATTTACCCCTTAGGAGTTTAGATTGGTTCTTAATCAAATCAGTTTATTTAAAAACATGCACTATAGAGATATCGGGGTTTTTATATGATCAACTTAGGGCAATGACCATCGAGAGAGGCTTTGCTAATTTTAAATCTGCTCGGCAAACAATGCCAAGATAGGTTGGCATCAAAGGCTGGCACGACATGAAAAACGTAGAAACCAGGCATTCCCTGCCAACGCTCATCACTCATTAAAAGACCTTTCTTTCCAATGTTTTTACTTCACTTTTATTTCTTTTCATTTTAAGTATTCCCAAAACAAACTTTCAAACCAAACATCTTTTCTTCCAAGGCAAGTAACAATCAAACAATCTAATTCCAAGTCAATCTCTGTGGGATCGATACTCAGCTTAACTACTATATTACTTGCAGACCGTGTATACTTGCATGCAAAAGACTCTTGGCACTGTTTTAATAATACATACATTTTGCCCCCTTTTGCCAGCATTCATAACACACTTCTTCTAGAGAGTCAACAAGAACTAGTGGATTTGCATTCATACAACATAAGAGATTTTTGAGCATTAGTCTAAATATGATTTAAAAGTATAGGGACTATGATGCATTTCATTATTCTGATTCTAATCATGTCACTTGTATAAGCATGAAATTTTATACAAATACCGACATCAAATTGGGGAAATTATTCGAACCAATGAAGCGAGATTCCCTAAGTATTAAGTAGCATTTAAGGTGGAAATAAGTTTTGTTGCGAAGATTCCCATACAAGAAATTCAAAAGTTTTCATCAAAAGCCATGAAGAACCGCTACCAATTAGAAGTAAAAGATTACTGGATTGAGTGAGCAAATATGCAAAGATCGGATATTTTCAAAGATCAAATGTTTTCTATGAAGCAAAGAGGTGCAGAAGCATGGTCAGTTTCAACTCATTTGAAGAAACATTATTTGATTTTTTCTCCACAAGTTTGAAAAAGCATATCACCTTTTCTAATTTTGTAACGCCCCGATTTTGGGCCTAGCGGTTTATAGGCTGGTTAGACGGTCTGATGGATCAGGTTAGAGATTCAAGTCGGATTTAGGATTAAAATTAAATTAAATATTTTCGAGGGAGGAAATATTTGGGAAAAATATCTAAAAATCATTATTAAATATATAGATATTTTTGGTGAAGTCAATTTTGGAAAATGAGTTTTGGAAATCGAACATTTTGATTTAGTGACTAAAATGTAAAAGTTGAAAAAGTGTTTTTGGTGACTGTTTTGTAAAAGGGGTCAAAAATTTGAATCCTTAAGGAGCTATTTCCTAAAGTCTAATATTAGACTTTTATCCCTTAATTGGCTATTTTAAAAGAGTTTTAAAAGATATAAATAAGTTGGGAGAACTAATTTTATAATTAATTGCTTAAACAAATTTTACGTAACTAACTTTCTCTAAAATGATTTTCGCTCAAATTCTCTCCAGCCAAACACTTTTTTCTTCTTCAAAATCCTAAGGTAAATTCTTGTTTTCTCTAATCTTTTTATTTCAAATGGATCCTTGATGGTTTTCTATTAAAGCAATCTTGTTTTATCATGTACATCAACTCAATTAAGGGGGGAAAGCAATCTATTGGAGGTGAGCTTCATTATATCCTCTAATATAAGGTTATTTATTGAAATTTCCAAGTTCTTGACTGCTTATAAATGATTTCTAATGAGTTTTAATGATTTAATTATGGAATATGGTTAAATCAAGGTTTAATTGATGAGTTTATGTGATTTTCGAATTAGATCTGTTTTGTTGGGTTTTTGATTGGTTATAATCAAGATCTTGATGTCATATAATGTTAATATATTGGTTTTAACATTGGAATCCCTAAGCTATGTGAATGTCTAATTTCGTAGGTTATTAGTTATGTGTTTTTTAGGATTTGTGGAGGCTTAATGTTTGTTGGAGATATAAGGATTGGTTTGGATTGTTTTTAATGTCAATTGATGTTAACTGAGAGATTGAAATGTTATAATATGTTTAGGTTAAGTTGGAATGTGTTTTCGGTTGTTTTTGGAAGGTGATTGATAGATGCTTGTGAGGCGAAGTTGAGGAGTGGTGTTGCTAGGATTATGAATGCATGATGATGAATTAATCCTCTATTATTATGTTATTAAAACAGGGGAGAGTGATCTTAAGGTCTTCGGTGAAGCTTCGGAGGCTTTGGACGTTTGTTTTTGCATTGGCGATTAAAGCTTTGTGTGTCGGTGAGTGAGAACATGGATTCCAGCTTTGAAATAGTTTAAGGGCTATTTTGGGAGTTTAAATTTAGCTTGAAACGCTGGTTTGAACTTAGAAGTAAGTGTAAAGGGGTTTCTCTCTTGTTTGTGATTTAATGAAATGGTTTTTATGCACATGTTTTGAATTACACGGTACCTACTGTTTAAGCATGTTTTTAAGTATGTTATATACTATTTTTGATCATATTTTGATGATGGATGTATTGGTAAATGATCCACGTAAGTATGAGGAATACTTGTGAATGCATTGGGTTAATGCATTGGAAATGGTTTTGGAATGTTGCTTATAAAAATAGTGAGGTACATGATTAATAGTGAATTATATTTGCAAGTGATGTGGCTTAAAATATTATCGGATATAGTTGGTCGGCCATACGATTGATAGTGCACTATAAAAAGTCACCTTGGATGTTGAGGGGTTTATACGGTGTACCGAATATTCCATCCAAGTACCCTAATGGTTGAAAGGTTATATGGTACCGAAAACTATCGTTAGTGGATTAAGCGTCTAACCGATGATTGAGGTTGGTGTCCTCGGGGTTATGATTGTACCAGTTGTGAGTGTACTATGGTTGTGATCATACCGTAATTTCGATTGAGATGGCTTGATGTATTGAGAGGACACTTGTTGAATCCGTGTATCCGATGAACTATTTTGTGAAAGTGGAACTTGGTTTATGATCACTTGAAAGTCAATATAATTGTTGATGTATCATGTTGATGTAAGTTTATGTATAATGTTGGTTTATACGTGTTTTACTCTTTAAGCTTTGCATATGGTTGTTATGCATAGGAAGGCTTAAATTGAGGGTTAGCATTGGGACATGTTGTTGATCCATGATACATGTTGCATATGGTTTAATTTACTGGTTTTTGAAAGTGTTAAGTGCATGGTTTTCAAGGCATGATGATTGAAATGGTGATTTCAATGTGGTTTTGGAAAATGGTTTAAAAATACATTGATAGTGTGTGGTTTGAGCACTCATCACTAAGCCATGTGTGATTACGCTCTTTTTTTCCATCAATGCAGAGATTTAAAGATTACAATGCAGCGTACGGGCAAGAAAATACCAAGGACTTCGGGATTTGAAAGTATGATTTCAATTTAGACTTTTAGTAATAAAGGCAATGGGGTTCATTGTTGGTTTAGGAGTTGTTTTGATAAACTCCTTGTTTTAGCATGTTTGCTATGCTGTGTTTGGGTTGTAAGTGGCCTTTAATGCTCGGTATGGCTTGGATTTATAAATTCATGCTTGGGACGTTTTTGGTTTTTAGGAAGCATGCCTCTAGTTTACTAATTGAGGCATAATGCCATGATTGGTTGGTAATCCTATGATAAGTTGTTGTGGATTGATCCTTGGTAATGTTGTGATTATGTTAGAAGTATGTTGGGATGTTATGGTATCTTAGAAAGCTTGGTAAATCAAAAAAATTGGACATTACAGGTCCAAGCGTATCGGTATGCGTGTTCTTGTACCAGTATGGATAAGCTATTTTGGGGTCTATGTTTCGGTATGCGAGGAAGTGTTTCGGTACAGGCAAGGGCATTTTGGCAAGGCATATCGATATGCCATAGCTGTATCAGTATAGATTTAGGCCACTGAATCTGGTTTCTAAGAAAATCCAAAGTGTACTGATACACTTTCCCGTATATCTATACAGGCAGCTGTTAATTCAGCTATTGAGATGTTTGAAAGTTTATGTTTCTTCTATTTTTGGTCCCTGAATGCTATGCTAGCAATTACTGAGCTTGAATGACCATTTTGACTAATTTTTGACATGTGAGCATGAAACCTGATTAATTGAGGATTGGTAACTTTAAAGTGGTTTAAGTCCCTATAGTTTTCCAGAATTGCAATTTGGTCCCTAATTACAATTGCAAGCAATTAGATATCGATTCGATGCCCAACTGAATTGTGTTTTCACCCGCTACCAGTATGCATACTGTAGGTTAATATGTTGCATCTAGATAAGATAAAAAGAAAAAAATAAGGACGTAATTCGAGTTAATTTTTACGGGTTTGTTTCGGCAAACCTAATGTAGCTCGCTCGATTCGGTCTTGCGACTAGGCCGGGTCGAGGGGGTTACAGATTTAGTGCCCGTAAGGGTGAGAGTCACCTTACCGATTCAGTGCCTGCGGGGTTGTGAGTCACAGTTTTAGATTCAGTGCCCGTAGGGGCGAGAGTCACATTTTCCGATTCAGTGCCTGCAAGGGCTAGAGTCACTTTTATGATTCAGTGCTCGCAGGGGCGAGAGACACCTAACCGATTTAGTACCTGTAAAGCCGGCAGTCACCATTATAGATTCAGTTCTTGTAGGGGTCAGACTAATAAAATAGGTTCAATGCCCATAGGGGCGAGAGTCACCTTTACAAATCCAGTGTCTACAGGGACAAGAGTCATGTTACCGTTTGACTTGGGGTCCATAGAGATGAGATTTGTAACATCTCAAAATTTGGTCTAGTAAGAATTGGGTTCCAGAGATCAAAAACCCTACTCTGAAATTGTTCAAATACTGTGTTGACCTTGACCATGAGGTCAGTTGCATTGATATTGGGCTCTAATTGAGTCAAATTATTGTTTAAGGACCTATTTGAATGTATTCAAAACCTGTTTAGTGACTAAATTATAGAAATTGAAAGTTTTCGGATACAAGTATAGGGAATTGAGATTGAGGGACTAACCTTGCGATTAGCCCCTCCTCAATTACAATCACCACATACGTGGGTGATCAAAATTAGTTTCCTTCACCTTAAGGAAACCTTAAGGCATTAGGAAATAAAATAAATAATAAAGGGCAAAAAAGACTTACCCGATTGTGTATCAAGCAAGCACCTCCCTTCATCTTCATCTTCCTCCAAGCAAGCACCTCCATTGTTGAGGTTAGAGAAGTTTAAGTTTTCTTCAATTTATCAATATCGAATCATTGCTATCGACCAGGTAAGCTATAATCCCGAAACAATCATTGAATCCATGGATAAATCAAGCTTAATCTTAAGCTAGGGTTTTGGTTATCCATGGAATTTGATAGCTAATAGCTATTTTAAGCTTCAATATTGATTTCGATATCGATATGTTGATTTTGATATCGTATGGATAAATCTAACAATCTCCCTATTTTTACCTAGCTCAAGAAGTGGAGAAAGATTATCCACCATCACCGACGAAAGCTAGGAACAAGGGAATTGCTATCCAAGAGCCGTAGGAACATCGCATTATTGAGGTGAGTGTAGTCGAAGTCTCAGGATTAGGATATGAGCCTTTCTCAATTTCATTATCATTCATTATAGCATGGCTAACATTATTTTCAAGGAATATTCCATTGAACCAGTTGGTGGATTCCATTGGTAAGTTTAGGTAAGCTATTGCATTGAATATCGATCATTGATATTGCCATTGAAAAATGGAAGCATGGAACATTGGGTATAGAGCATAGTTATTGCTATTGTTATCGTTATTTTTATTGTCATCGATCATTGTTATCGGTTCTGCCATCGTTATTGCCATTGAAACATAGGAGCATTGAACATTGATCATAGAACATTGTCATTGCTATTGCTATAACTATTGTCATCAAGTATTAATATCAACATAGTTATTGTTATCGAAACGTTGTAAGTGAAACATTGATCATTGCTATTGTCACTGAAATCATTGGACATTGTCATTTCCATTGGTATTGCTATTGAATATTGATATCAACTCATTGCTAATTGATAAGAACATTGAATATTGCTATTGTTACCAAACACTGATCATTGATATTGTCACTGGACCTTGGATTTGAAAGGAATTTGGATACAATTGGCATGCCATAGAATTCATGAGCTTAGCGTACGGGTGGACTACGGTCCTAGGGCTACGACCTATATTATTTTGGCGAGGCGAAGGGATGTGTTGTGATATTGTTCATTGTTTTGGTGAGGCATAGGAATTCGCATATCCATTATCCCAAATTGATCCAAGGGTTATTATTGAAATATGGACTTATTGTTATTGAACAACATTGCATAGCTACTATTGATTCATTGCATTGTTATTGTCCAGATGTGACTTGGGATGCATTTCGTTGATAAAGTGTTTACTTGCGACTACCTCAATAGGAAAAGTATGCCTAATGCATTTCATTTCACACATTTCGGGTTAAGGATTTCACCGTTGAAGATCCTAGAATCGACGTTGTTGACAAGTCACTACAAGCCTCAAGTAATGTGTTTTGCCTTTATGAACTCCTAGGATGGTTGCAAAGTAGTTGAACTAGTCATTTGTGACTCTTTTGATATGTGTGTATTATGCATGACTTGTAAAGATGTCTAAGGCTCTAAATGGCTCATTATTATAGCGTAAAATGGCTAAATATGTATATTTGGCACTAAAAAGTGAAAACCTAGCAAACGGATTCGAATAGCTCTAAAATTTGACATGCTAGTAGATTATAGTAATTAGAAATTGCTGGTAAAATTTCATTGCATTCAGACATCATTCAATAGATTAATTCAATTAAAAACTAGATAAAATTTGGCATTACAATGTAGGCGTACCAATTCGGGTCCACCTATTTCGGTACGATAGTGCATATTTGGGATAGCAAAAGTGTAGGCTAACCCAGGTGTATCGATACGACTTCAAGGTGTTTCGATATGACTTTGGGCAGTGAGGTTTGGAGAATTAATGGCATCGGTACGGGTACAGGGTGTATCGAAATGGGTCTTGGTCAAAGTCAACATTAATCAACATGTATCGATACCAGTCAAATAATATCGAAATGAGTTCTTGAGTTGCTGAGGATTGGGTTATCACCCTTGCATGTCGTACCGATACAGTCCTCAACCGTATCAAAATGATGTTGGACAATATCATTTTGGAGTCAAATCCATGTATGCCTATACCGATACGGCCCCAAGGCATTTCGATACGGTGTCTGTTATATCAGTTAGGGGCTGCTGAACATAGTTTTGCATTTTTTACATATTGGTCACTGAATCTTGGTAAGTCTAATTGGATGGGTAAATGACATTAGATTATCATGAAATTTTGTAGACTCACTGTTATTGTATTGAATTTCATTTTGGTGTAGTTAATTGCATTAAAGGACCTCTAATTTACTGGACTTACAGTTTAGCCCCTAAGCTCGTAGAAGTTAAGAATCAGCCCTAATTGATTAATTATTGTTTCCTATTGGATAAAATGAGCTAATGCTTATGTTTAATAAGGATTAAAGAGCACAACATAGGCTAAGTGACAATTATTAATTGAAATTATCGTACTAAATCACTGTATCGGTCATCGATAGCATGCTCCGACCTAGTTTTCTACCAGGCCGGGTGAGGGATGTTACAAGATTCATATTGCCGTTTTGACGAAGGAGATTACCTTACTTCTGCCTTAACACAGAAGAAGTGATGTTCAGCTTGCAACTCAACCGAATAAAACCGATGTCTTTTGTTCTTTGTCATATTCTCGTTTCATCGAAATGAGCAAAGAGAGACGGTTGTAGTTAGCTATTTTATCCGCCCATGTAAATATATTGTAAAAGCCCAAAATATATAAAATATAAAACCCAAAAATACATGTACAACAGGCCTAATTAGGCCCTGTAAGCAAAGAAACACTAGTTTTTCTTGTGCAACACTTTTTCTATTCGAATCCCTACCAAGACGCCGCCACCATCGGGCGCCATAGCCGTAGTCAGCAACCACCATCATCCTCACCATCTCCCTTGATCGGTTATACCTTGCAAGCAAATAAAAGGGGATTAAATGCAAATCAATTTAAAAAGGAAGGAAGAATCAAATCGTATCAAGAAGTTCAAGCGGGAAAATCATATAGATGCTAGGGTTTTATTTTTTTAATTTGGGAAAGAATCCTTGATTTTCTTCTCCCATTTGTACCATTGTTGCTGGCTATAAAAAGGCCAAGCATTCACCCATTGTAAACACACAAAAAATACAACACAAAAATTTCAAGAGCAATACAGGTGATTTCTTTGAGGTACTTTACCCAAATATTGTCTCTATATTTTTGTTATTTTTTCTTTCTTTGGTCATTTGGTTTTGAATAAGTAGGAGAATGGGTATGGGCTCGTATTAATCGAAGCTTGTGGAGGATCCTACATCGCCAAAGGATAAACTCGATACCGTCACCGAAGCAAGGGCAGCAGCGGCGGCATGCTGTCGGCATCCAGCAGTGACCGGCAACTAGCAGTGGCATGCAGTGGCTGATGTCCAATAGTGGTCGGCATCCGACAGCAGCAACAGTGATGTCGTTCAGCCCGTACCCCGCGTCGATAAGCTAGCGTTTTGATCCCACTATTTGAAATTTCTTTTCTCTCTTCACTTTTAATTTATTTTTTATTTTTATTTTATGCACTTAAATTCATTGTTTGATCGCTCATATTTTACTATATTATTCAATTTATACATCTTCATGCATTTTAATTTGATAAAATTAGGGTAAATAAATTCCTTAATAATTAATATTTTATTTACTAAAAACTTGCTAAATAATTTTAAATAAATACCTTCAGGTTTGTTTCTATATAGATTACTTAAATATTCATTTTCCAATAATAAACTTAAATTGTAAATACCTAAAACTTAGATTCTTAAAATAACTTGCACTTTAATAATTAACTTAGTAAGATAGTACTTTCCCTTAAGTGTAAATAGTTAAATAAAATTCCTAGTTAATTTTTCTTGAAAAGGTAAATAATCTATTAAATATAAATAATAGTAAATAAAAATAACTTGGTAATTCATTTAAAAATGGTAAATAATTATTTCTCTTTATTTGTAAATAAAACTCCTTTAGGTAATTTTTAGAAAAGTAAATATATCTTCCTTAATTGTAAATAATTAAATAGGAACTTTTAGGATTAGTTTCTTTAAACACATGCTTCAAAAAAATAATTAATTTTAAAAACTAAACTGCGCATAAAAACTAAAAAGAGTATAAAATCTCATTTAAAAATACTTTTTATTGCATCTTGAAAATGAAATATTTTCTCAATTAGGGTTAATTTTGTCTTCCCCTAGCCGTTGTGGGAATGGTCGAAACTCCTATGCGAGACTATATTTTCAGATTTTATGGATTAATGTCTTAATCCCCTAGCGTCTAAACTGATTTGAGTTTCCTCAGCCAAGAGCGAATTCAAGTCATTTTTATAACTTTTTGGATTTTTGTATTAATCCTTGTATGTATTCATCCAGATTATGAGGAAAATAATAGTGATAAAGTAAGTGCCATTCTGTGGGCGTGATCAGGTGCTAATTCTTTCCCACATGTAACCTTGCCCCTGATTCCTTGAGATTTCGTAATATCTGGTTTGCTTTTAGGTTTCCAGTCCGCCTAATATAATTAAAGGGACCGGTGGCAACTCCGTTATCACACTTTGCAGATACTTATTGCCATTAAAGAGTTGAACAATTCTGCCTCGGGATCGAATAAAAGAAGGTTTTACTATAGATTGAATAAGAAACTTGATTGCGATTATTAATTTCGGTCTGCTAAGCATTGAAACTGATTTGGTTGCAGGGTAATGCCCAATTCCTTGCAAATTGTGTTTGCAGGGTAATGAACTTTTCACTCTATACTTGGGTGAAACTATGCAGTACTCTACTGGAGTTTTTAAGGTCAGGATCCCTACTTACATGCTTTTCTTTTTCCTAAGAAATGCATGAACAATCTTTTTTGTGTCATGTCAGAACGTATGTTGGACTAAAAACACTTGCGATTCAGTAATAAATGTCTTGTCTTATTCTTGGTTTTAAATATTTTTTAGGCCGATCGAATGTGGGTTCGTTAATTGTATGTCCCTTGTGTAACAAACCCTTAAATAGGTCTGCAACATGGAAAAATTATAAAATTATAGAGGAGGGTGTAGCGATGTCTTTTTTCGCTAAAAAAACGTGGTTTTCGAAGGTGTTTATGATTTTTCGGGTATTAAAATATTTATTCCGTGGGGTTTTGAAAATATCGTATTTTATTAAAAATTGGAGTCGTCACCGGCCACTTAGGTAGGCCGGACACCATAAAACCAGAGATTTAAAAATTATTGGGTTCGGGAGTCGGTTACGGATGGGGAAGGATTAGCACCCCCACACCGCCCAAAATTGGTACTTTAATAATTACCGCTTTATTAATATTAGATTTTCCAGATTAAAGTGACGATTAGTTTAAAATTCGGTTATAATTGCGAATAAATTTTAAGGGCCCCGTTATCCGAGAGTAAACGCCCAACCACTATCACTACGCCTGATACTGGCCCCGTTTACGCTCGGATAAAAGGGCACCGCATTGTCAATTTATATCTCGTATGCAATCTTAGTGGCAAAAATATAAAACATGGCAGATAATTTAAAGACAGTAAATATTCACATAACAGAATACTAATCTAACATAAATAAAATACGTAATTAAAACACACATATACATATCAAGCTTAACAGTAGATAAAATCAAATTTAACATGTCACAATAACAAGGCATGAACAAATACATGTATGGACAAAAATATATATTTCAAGAAGACATACATATTAGAAATAAAACACATTTCAACACATATAAAGCAATATATTATACATAAAAAGAAAATATACTAGCACGTAACCTAAAAGCCAAGAAAACATGCAATACGTACAAAAATACAAAACATGTTGTGTACGAGCCGACTCGAACATAATATGCGTAATACGAATAACCAAACAAATACATAAAGATACATAATCATCATAAACTTAACACACATATACATATAAACATAAAAATACAAGGCATATACGAGGGATATATAATAAGGCAAAAGACTACATCAACATATACGATTATAATACGAACATGAATATTTACATGGAAACAGGACTGAAATGAAAAGAAATAAACATCATCAGGCGAAAATTAAAGGATAATAATATGCAATTTAAGGACGAAAATGCAAACAAGACCGAACTTGAAAGGACTGAAACTGTAATTAGACCAAGGGGCAGACCCGAAATGAAAAATTCAAAAACGCGAGATGGTTAAAGGGGTAATTTTACCATTTAAAAACTGATTCGGTGTAATTTAGGGACTGGATTGCAATATTTTGAAACATAAGGGGGACAGGAATTGTAATTATACCATGCGGCAAGACAGAAACGAAAATGTTGAAAGCGCGGGGGGATTTATTACGTAATTTACCCATTTCACAAAATAATAACACCTATAAATCCCCCATTTTTTTGGCCAGAACCAGATTTTCCTCATTTCTTTCATTTTTTCAGTTTTATAACATTCGTTCTCTCTCATTTTCTCTCAATTCATCCCTAATGAACCCAGAATCCGGTGGCCGGTGGCCGTCTTCTCCACCGCCGGCCACCGCTAGCCGGCACCGGCGAACCCCAAAAACACACCAAAATGAACCCTTCCTCACCCTCGACACGAATCTGAACTTGGATTCGGAGAAAAAGCTTTCATCCGTCGTAGATCTAAGAAATACGAAATGAAAAACCCCCTCTTTTTTATTTCAGCCCAAAACGAAACCAAAAAGGGTCTCCCACTCCTTTCAGTTCACCATGTTCGGCTTGGGAAAGCCGAAAAGGCTTATCACTGGTGAGGGGAGATCCAACGACGATGATGGTAACGACTTCTAACCCTCTTTTTTTATATTTTACTACGTATCTTTTTGTGTATGCTTGCAACAAAGTAAGAAAAGAGACGAGTATTTACCACTGAAGACTTTTTGTATTTTTCTTTCGATTACAACTTGGCTCCTTTCGATTACCACTTTCTGTCTCTTACAAAATGTTTGTTTCATACATATATGCCTGTCCTTTTGGTTTGGTACAAGTAATATCATATTTATTTCAGATCTGGACTGCTACTGACATAATATTTCTTTTCTTGCGTTTTGACATGTCTGAGCGCGGTGGTTGGAGATCGGCATGGTGAAGCATGGTGGCGGTGTAGGGGTTCTGTCTTCGGCCAGAGGTGTTCTCGGCCATTAGATCAGATCTGATCTAACGGTCGGGCTGGCTTGAAGGATGAACGGCCCAGATGAAGCCTCGATTGGTGAAACGACTCCAGATCGTGACACGTGTGGCTCAGCAGTCGAGGAGTTATAGCGCATGGGATTCACGCACGCGTGGGATATCAAAGAGTCCGTGCGTGGATCGCACGCGCGCGTGGCACTCGAAGCGTCCAGACGTGTAGTGCACGCGACTGGCAGATATTTTATCTTGGCTTGATCGTGGCCGTTGGATCAGATCTTGATCCAACGGCCCATAATTATCTGCACACAAAAATAGTTATAATTAAATAGAGTTTGGGTTTGGGCCAACCGGGCCTTGTAATAATATTGGACTTCAGATTTGTAATGGACTTGGACTATCAATTTATTCATTTGGGTTTAACATTTTTTTTGGATTTCATTTTATATTAGCCCAATAATAATAACATTAGTTATAATTATAACAGCAATACACATATAACAATACATACGTATATACATTTGCAAACATTAATTAATATAACATACCAGCATACATATATATATAATCATACACATAATTAGCATAACATCTACACACATTATCCGTAAAAACAAATACGCTCGTACTAACTATAGATACATGCGTGACACACATACCGTTAATACGTATACATACATAGTTTATAATATACATGCACACATTTTATATATATTAGTAACACTCATGCACATAATAAACATATAATATAATATAATACAATGCAACACTAATATACTAATAATTATACTAATATGTATTTACAGACCAGATAAAAATGAGTGATTACAGTTGCCCATCTTTGCTTGTTCTCATGGAATGGGAAACAAAGCAAAGATTCATAAGCATTCATTTTTATCAGACTTCCCTGTTTGTAGCTTTGGAAACACGTGTTCTTTTGGAAATCTCCGCTCTTCCTTAGCTGAATCTTCAGGCTCGTAAGTTCTTCCTATATAGAGCTTCGTCACCTTCCGATCTTGGAGCTACAGGCTCTTCCTATATAGAACCCTTCGCTCTGAAACCTCGAGTTATGAGTCCCTCCTATATAGAACTTTTCACTTCGAGACAGTAAAGCTTGGAGTCATTCCTATATAGAACTCTTCGCCTTCAACGCTGGTTTCTCCTATATAAAACCTTTTGCGCCGCTGATGGATTCTTCCGACTGGGAGTTCCTCCTATATAGAACTGGTAGTCTTCAAACCCTGGAGCCATCAGTCCTTCCTATATAGAACTTTTTTCTGAAATCTCAGAGCTACAGGTTCTTCCTATATAGAACCTTTTACTCTAAGACAGTGAAGCTCGGAGCTTTTCCTATATAAGACTCTTCACTTTCAAACACAACAAGATTTCCTATATAACCTTGTGTTGTGGGTGAATTCATTCGACTGGGAGTTCTTCCTATATAGAACTGCTAGTCTTCACCCTGGAGCCGTCGGTCATTCCTATATAGAACTTTTGTCTGAAATCTTAGAGTTACGGATTCTTCCTATATAGAATCTTTTACTCTAAGACATTGAAGCTCGGAGCCCTTCCTATATAGAACTCTTCGCTTTCGACACAACAAGATTTCCTATATAACCTTGTGTGTCATGGGTGAATTCCTTCGACTGGGAGTTCTTCCTATATAGAACTGCTAGTCTTCACCCTGGAGCTGTAAGTCCTTCCTATATAGAACTTTCAGCTTCTGAAGCCTCGGAGCAGAGGATTCTTCCTATATAGAACCTCTCTCTGGAGCTTGGAAACATATGCCTTTTTGTATGTAGAACCATTGTCTTCACATTTGGGATGCACACCATGATGGCCATCGATGTCTCTTTAAATCTACAGATACCTGTCTAAGATAAGACAAAATGCTATGACAGATGAAATGACATGCTCCTAATCCTAGTGATGTCTGACTATTCATGATGCATGAGTGTCAATATCTTGGTGGGCTTGTTTTGGTCCTTATTCGATCTCGTTGTTCACTTTCTCCTTTCTCACAGGCGTCGATACCCCACTTCACTGTCAGGTTCAACCATTCCAACCTTTCTTTTTCTCCATTTACGACTTGGAATTCTAAAGTGCCCTTTCGGGTTTTCGCTTTAGAGAGTTTTTTTTAGGGGCGCCCTTCTGGGTTTTCACCCAAGAGATCCTTCTTGTTATCTCGCATGCTTTCCTTGAATAGACAGGATGTACGCCATTGGTCATCCTATCTGGTTGTTTGAAGCTTTCCGCCTTCCCTATCAACAGCCATTACGTAGGGAGCTAGAGGGCAGAGTTAACATCATTTTCTTTAATCACCTGCGTTTTTAAGGTTAGATCACAGTAATGCTCCGAAATCTCTTGTTTTACTATAAGCCTATGTTAACTTATTTGACTGAAATTAACAAGAAGGCAAGGAATGGATGCTCAAAAACATGATTTTATTACGATTAAGGGCTTGGGATATCTTAAAAAAGGTATGACACACATGAGAAAGAAGAAAAGTTAAGTATGAAATACAAGATCGCTCATTATCTTCGATATGAATGATACATGATCCTGTCAACCGGTGCAGAATTTTTTTGCCTGAAGCCTCCTCTTCACGATGTTCATGGGGATACCCTTCTCTTCGGATATTCAACTTTTCAATTTACCCGAGCTGCCCTTTACGGGTTTTCAACTCGGGTCCTCCCTTTACTTCAAGAAGCCCGATTTCGGGTTTTCGTCCTAAGCTCTCCATTTTTGTTCTCTTTTTTATTATTTTCTTTTTTCTTTTTTTTTCAAAGATAGTATTTCTTAACGGCATCAGAATTTACAGGGTTTTTTAGCTCGTCTCCATCCATTTATGTTAGGATCAGGGCTCCTCCTGAGAAGGCCTTTTTTACGACGTACGGTCCTTCCCAGTTGGGCATCCACTTTCCTCGAGAATCTTTCTGGATAGAGAGGATTTTCTTGAGAACCAGATCCCCTTCTTTGAATTCTCTTGGGCGCACCTTTTTGTTGTATGCCTGCATCATCCGCTTTTGGTACATCTGACCATGACAAATGGCCTTTAGTATCTTTTCGTCAATGAGATTTAGCTGGTCGAGTCTGGCCTGCACCCATTCGGCCTCTTCCAATTTTACTTTGTTTAAGACCTGGAGAGACGGGATCTCTACCTCAACGGGGAATACTGCTTCGGTACCATACACCAAGGAGTAGGGTGTTGCCCCTGTTGATGTGCGAATGGACGTCCTATAGGTAAAAAGGGCGAATGACAACTTCTCATGCCAATCCCTGTAGGTATTCGTTGTCTTTACTATGATCTTCTTTATGTTCTTGTTTGTTGCTTCCACTGCCCCATTCATTTTAGGGTGATAGACTATGGAATTATGGTGTGTTATCTTGAATTGAGTGCACACGTCCGTCATCATTTTGTTGTTCAGATTGGAAGCGTTGTCAGTGATGACCCTTTCTGGCAATCCGTATCGACAAATAATCTATTTCTTTAAGAACTTACATACTGTAGTCCTTGTGATGTTGGCGTAAGACGCTGCCTCTACCCATTTAGTGAAATAGTCTATGGCGACCAGAATGAAACGGTGTCCATTGGAAGCTTTCGGATGAATCTGCCCGATGACGTCCATGCCCCACGCCGCGAAAGGCCACGGAGAATTCATGGTGTGTAAAGGCGATGGTGGTGCGTGAATTTTGTCAGCGCATATTTGGTATTTGTGGCATTTTCTGGCGTAATCGATGCAATCTCCCTCTATGGTCAACCAGAAATAACCATATCTCATAATTTTCCGGGCTATAGACAGCCCGTTGGCGTGCGTTCCACAGAGCCCGTCATGTACTTCGGCTAAAATCCCCTTCGCCTCCTGGGCATCCACACATCTCAGCAAAGTCTGATCATGACTTCTCCTATATAGGATCTCCCCATCTAGGACATCTCTTGTTGCCATTTTTCTGAGTGTCTTTCTGTCATTGTCGTTTGCCCCTTCTAGATATTTTCGAAGCTTGACATATTGCAAGATGTCATAGTACCATGGGTTTCCATCAATCTCTTCCTATACATTACAACAATGAGCAGGCCTTTCAAACGTCCGTATCTCAATAGGCTTTATCTCTGCCCCGGTGTTTGTTTTGAACATGGATGGCAAGGTTGCCAAGGCGTCTGCCATCTGATTTTCTTCTCAGGGCAGGTAATTGAAGCTGACCCTTTCGAACTCTTTGGTGAGCTCTTGAATCAATTCGTAATATTTGACCAACTTCGGGTCCCTGGTTTCCCATTCCCTGCGTAATTGGTAAATGACTAAGGATGAATCTCCGAATACTCGAAGTTCCTTAACCTTTCTCTCAATAGCTGAGTTCAGCCCCATAACGCAAGCTTCGTATTCAGCTATATTGTTAGTGCAGAAGAATTCCAATCTGCTGGTGAAAGGATAATAGACGTCCTCAGGAGAAATTAGCACTGCTCCTATCCCATGTCCGAGGGCGTTAGAGGCTCCATCGAAGTAAAGTTTCCATGATTTATCATCTGAAACCTCTTCCTCGGTTGTAATGCACATCAAGTCTTCGTCTGGGAAATTAAAGTTCAATGCCTCATAGTCATCCGAAGCACGACTAGCTAGTAAATCTGCTACGGTACTCCCTTTTACGGTTTTCTGTTAACATATACAATATCGAATTCGGATAAGAGCATCTGCCATCGGGCCACCCTTCCTGTTAGTGCTGCCGCTTCCATTAAGAACTTCAATGGGTCTAGCTTGGACATCAACCAAGTAGTATGGTACAACATGTACTGTCTAAGCCGCTTGGTAGCCCAAACTAGAGCACAACACAGCTTCTGCACTGGCGGGTATCGCGTTTCGCAATCATTGAATTTCCTGCTTAGGTAATAGATGGCTTGCTCCCTTTTTCTTGACTCATCGTGTTGCCCCAATACGCATCCCATTGAATTCTCAAAAACTGTCAGGTAGAGAATTAATGGTCGATCTGGTACTGGTGCGACTAAAATTGGAGCATTTGTCAAGTACTTTTTGATCTTTTCTAGGGCTCTTTGACATTCCTCGTCCCACACACCAGGATTATTCTTTCTAAGAAGTCTGAAGACCGGGTCACATCGGTCGGTTAATTGGGAAATGAAACGAGAGATATAATTCAACCTTCCCAAGAAACCGTGAACTTCCTTCTGAGTGCGGGGTGGTGAGAGATCCTGGATGGCTTTCACTTTATCTGGATCAATCTCAATCCCTCTTCTGCTTACCACGAACCCTAAGAGTTTTCCAGAAGTGACGGCGAAGGTACACTTGGCAGGGTTGAGCCTCAGTTGGTACTTCCGTAGTCTTTGGAATAGTTTTCTCAAGTTCTGTAGGTGCTCTTCCTCTGTTCGGGATTTGGCAATCATGTCGTCCACATATACTTCTATTTCTTTGTGCATCATGTCATGGAAAAGAGTCACCATTGCTCTTTGGTATGTTGCCCCTGCGTTCTTTAGCCCAAATGGCATCACCCGATAACAAAAGGTGCCCCACATGGTTATGAACGTAGTTTTCTCCATATCGTTAGGGTCCATCTTTATCTGGTTGTACCCTGATAAGCCGTCCATGAATGAAAACCATGAATGTCCTGCAGTGTTGTCAACCAGCGTGTCAATATGTGGTAAGGGGAAGTTGTCTTTAGGGCTGGCTCAGTTCAGATCCCTATAATCTACACACATACGAACTTTCCCATCTTTCTTTGGTACCGGTACAATGTTTGCAACCCATTCAGGGTATTTGGCTACCTCCAAGAATCCAGCATCAAATTGCTTTTTCACTTCCTCTCGGATCTTTAACAACATATCTGGTCTCATTCTCCGAAGTCTTTGCTGTATTGGTTTGCACTCCGATTTTGTTGGCAATTTGTGCACCACTATGCCGGTATTCAACCCTGGCATATCTTGATAAGTCCAGGCGAAGACATCCTTGAATTCCTGAAGTAGGGTTATCAGTTTGTGCTTGGTTTTTGAGGAAATCGTCGTTCCTACTTTTATTTCTTTTCTCTCTTCTTCTGTCCCCAAGTTTACAATTTCTGTTTCTTCTTGGTAGGGCATGATCTGCCTTTCTTCGTTTGCCACCATTCTCTTCAACTCTTCCGGGATCTCACCTTCTATCTCATCATATCCTTCCTCAATTCCCTCTGAGACCTCAAGGCATTCAAAATTCACTCCAGGATTGGATCCGGTATCATTCATATCGTCAATCATGAGCGACCTGCATTAAATGAGAATGAATTGTATTGGGAAGGAGACAGCTTTATATGAAGGGAATGAACATGAAGAATGCATTAATGAAATAAATGAAACTTTGGTCATTTTAGGAAAGTGGGGATATTTTCATTTCAATAAAAAAGTTAACATAGGTGCCCCATACAAGAGATCCCCATTCTTTATGGGCAAAAACAAAAGGTTGATTCAGAGCATTACTCTGATCTATTCCTAAAAACTACAGGTAGATCAATGCAGCTCCAATTATCGAGTGTTTCCCCGGGACGGCAAGGGCGGATGTTGGTCAACATTTTGCTGCCTTGGTCCTTTTCAGCTATCATGTTGATGTACATCCCTTCAAATGATTCATTGAGTATTTCCTCCTGGTTGAGTACGTCATTTTCCTTCATTGCTTCTTCAACCTCTTGACCTGGCTGGTAGAATCCTCCGGAGAAAAAAGTGGTTTTTAAACTAGGAAAGGACATTGGTCTCCACGGAATGTCTTCTCCTTTAAATCTGGCTTTTCTTTGCTCTTCCTTTCTTTTGTATTCCTCTTTTCTCTGTTGGACACTTGGTTGGTAACCCAGCCCGAAACGATCCTTCTTGGTTATCATATTCTTGGCTCTTAGGTTTCCTTGTAATTTCTTCCCCAGCTCTTTTCCTACTTTGGCTCCTCGGCCTAAAGTTTCTGCAACGGTCACCTTGGTACAATTAGATAACCTGGGGTAGGGGATCCGACTTCCCTCCTAAATGAATGTGGCATTCACTAGTTCTAATGCTCAGGACGAGCATTCTGCAGCATCTTCATCATTTTGAATATAGGGGGCGTTTGATGACACGAAAGCAACAATCTCCTGCTCAGCCTCTACTGTGACCAATTTACCTTCGACTACAAATTTTAATTTCTGATGCAACGATGAGGGAACAACTCCTACGGAGTGGATCCATGGTCTTCCCAATAGGCAGCTGTAAGATGGTTTTATGTCCATCACCATAAAATCGATCACATATTCAGTCGGTCCGATCAATAGGGGCACCTCAATTTTCCCCATTGTTCCTCTTTGCGTACCATCGAAGGCTCTTACCGAATTGTGGCAGGGCTTTAGGTGAGAACCATCTATTGGCAGTTTTTGCAGGGTCACCATAGGCAAGACGTTCAATGCTGACCCATTGTCGATCAGTACGCCCGGTACTACATACCCTTTGTAGTGGGTAGTGATGTTAAGGGCTTTGGTGGACCCTATTCCTCCTTCAGGGATCTTATCATCACTGAACGTTATATGATTATAGGCAGTGATATGCCCCACTATCATGTCCAGATTTGTCACAGAAATGTCCTGGGGCACAAAAGTTTGATTTAGCACTTTTAATAGCGTCTCCCGATGTTTTTCTGAACTCAAGAGTAATTCCATTACTGTGATCCTGGTCGGTTGCTTTCGTAGTTGTTCCACTATGTTGTACTCGCTATGTCTTAAGAACTTCAAAAATTCTTTGGCCTGGGCCTTAGTTACCGGCTCATTCATCTTTGGGGGAGGTTCTTCTCCAAATATCTGCGTGGGGCCAACTGCTGTATTCTTCCCTTTATCTTTTTCAGCTGCTTTCAAAGCCTCGGAGGAATAACATCTGCCGCTTCTTGTGAAATGGCCGGCCTCACCAACGTTTACATCGCTCTGGCTTTGTTGGTCATTTAGCATAGGCTCTTTTACCTGACCATGTTCTAGTTTTTCTGGCGTGGTCACATTTATAGCATAATTCCAAGGGGTTTGCCGCATATCTTTGAATGGGAATGGGGATGGTACTGAAATGATGATCCTGGGACTTATCTTACTGGTTTCTCCCTGGGAGGCACCTGCATTCCCCTGCCTGGGAGAGATGATAAAAGGTCTATCCTTCCCGTATTTAGATTTGGGGCTATCCGTCATGTGTACGTCCGACCCCTTCTTCCCCATGGGCTCCTCGAAGAATTCTATTTGTTTTTCATTCATTAATTGTTGTACCAATCTCTTGAACTCATCGCACTCTTGGATATTATGTCCTTCATTCTGGTGGAATTCGCAATACTCCCCACATCCCTTCTGCCTTGTTATCATGCCTTCGTTGATCACACGGGCCATGCATAACTGTTGAAATACCCACCGTAAAGGAGATTTGATTTCTGACACATCATCCTTAATCCTCCTGGTAAAGTATTCTTCAATAACATTTACTCCTCTGTTCCCATGATTAGGCAGCGGGTTACTGGCTACATTCGGTTCTTCAAACTTCAATATCCCCGAATCTATTAAATTCTGCACAAGTTTTTAGAACGCAAGGCAGTTCTCGGTGGGATGTCCAGGGGTACCGCCGTGATAGTCGCAATGTGCATTCAGATTATACCAAGAAGGGAATGGCGGATTGACAGGAGTAACGATGTATGGACGGACCAGGTTTGCTTCATACAACTGGGAATAAAGTTCTGAGTACGAAACAGGTAGGGGATTGAAAGTTCTTCTCTCTTTCTCTTTTCTGGAGATTCTCTCATCTCTTTGATTCGAGTGTTGTGTTTTTCCCACAGGTGCTTGTGGCTGTGAGACTGTGAAGTTCTTCTGGGTGGTATAAGTGTTGGCGGCGTTTACTTCATTTTTCTTGCTATACTTCCGAGACCCTTCCCCGCCATCAATTCTACCACTCTTAATTGCCAATTCAAGGGACTCCCCAGTCCTGATTAAGTCAGCAAAGCACTACGTTGTTTTATTAATGAGGCGATCAAAGAGTGCCCCTTTCAGAGTATTAACAAATAACGGCGTAATTTCATGTTCTGGGATGGGTGGCTGAATTTGGGCGGCCACTTCCCGCCACCTTTGGACGTATTGCCGCAGGCTTTCGTTGGACTTCTGCCCCATATTTTCCAACATAGTTCTACTGGGGGTCATATCTGTTAAATGCTTGTATTGCTCAGTAAATGCTCTTGACAGATCTTTCCATGTCTTAACATTTGCCTTGCTCAACTGGGTGTACCACCGTAACGCCGCTCCAGTTAGGTTGTCCTGGAAACAATGGATCAATAGCTTTTCGTCTTTAAGGTAGGCCGCCATCTTTCGACAGTATATTGTTATGTGTGCAGAAGGACACGTGGTTCCATCGTATTTGTCGAACTCTGGCGTTTTAAATTTTGGCGGTAGGACAAGATCAGACACCAGACTTAGGTCGCTAGCGTCATTTCCGGATTCTTTTATAGATTGTAACGTTTTGAATTTTTCCTCCATGAGGCGAAACCTTTCCTCCCACTTTTTCTCTACCTCGGTCCTGATCCTTTCAGCCATGTTCAGGTCTAGCACCTCTTCTTCATAGAGTGCTTCAGCGTCGAGGGGTTGAGTTTCAGGTACTCTGATTTGAAAGCTAGATGACATTCCTGCAGGGTCGATATACACCTTTCTAGCCGGGTTTGGTGCAGTTGGTTGAACCTTGTAGTGAGCTGGGCTACCCTCTGGCTCTTGAACGTTTTCTCCTTCAACTCTTTTTCCAAGACTCTTAGCCAACAATACGGTTATGTCGGATACTATAGATGCTTGCGACTGCGCAATCTGATCACTGAGGCTTCTTTGGGCCTCTTCAAGTCTTGTCTCGAGCTCTTTTTGACCTTTTTCTAGACTGATTATCCTGTCTTCCATGAGCTTGCTTTGTAACCGGGTAAGGTATGGGTGATGAATGATTGTGGGTTAACTACACACAACGCCACAATATTCATAATGTTAATATGGTTGTAAGAAATAAATGCATGTATAATGATGCGAATGTCATGATGCAAATGCAAGAATGTATGCAGATAAGGTACTGATTTCGCTGGTAATCACCCTTTTGAACTACTTCCACAGGAATTAAAGGGTCTAGATTACAACAGAGTTCGTATTACAAAATAAAGATCCCTAATACAAAAGATCTAATTACAACACAGAGTCCTATAGATAAACCCTAGCTCTATCTCCTAATTTTCCAATTGCCCTGAGCAACTTGATGAACCTGGGAGCTTCTTCCATTTTCGGGACTATTAAAGGTCGGAGTGTTTCGGCATCGACAGCCAAATCATTCACATGCCTGGCGACTCGCTGTATGTCCACCATCAAGTTTTCCTAATACTGGTCCCTGTCCTGTACCATCCGGGCAGCGTCACGCACTCTTTTCCCAATAGGTGTCCCCTCCGGCTGCAGCCTCCTCGAACACACTAATTCTTTCCTTGTAATCCTCAACAGTTGCTTCGAGGGACTTAATTCGTGCTCGTAACACGCCCACTTCGCGCTCTCTTTCTTGAAGCTCAATGAAACCATTTCTGTGGCAGTACATTCGAAGTGAGTGTTCAACTTCCGCCACCTTTCCTTTTAATTCGTCATTCTGACTTTGGCTTTGCTCCAGACTTTGAATAGTGTCATCGTACAATTTTTGCATCTCTAACTGTCTATTCCGGCTACTCATAGACTTTCTTTTCCATACGGCGACGCTTTCTCTCTCATGATGGACAACTTGTTTTCCCTTGCTGATTTCTTGCCTGAATCTTTCCTTTTCTTGATCAATGGCCTTCTTGGCGGACCGTTTTTCTTCCTCTATAGCCAACCGGCAGCTTTCCATCTCTTTCTCGATCACTCTCTTACTGATTTCTCGTTCTTCTTCCACCAAACGGATACCATTCATTATTTCTCTTTCCACGGCCATGAATTGACTCCGGCTGGCCTTCTGTATTTTTGCTTGTAGTAAAAGGGCATCTTTTTGGTAAAGAGCATTTTTGTCGTTCAAATCTGCATTTAATTTCTTCAACTGCCTAATGATCCCGTCCCGTTCATCAACCTCTAAGCTTGCCTTATAGAGCTCGCTCGTATGTTGAGTCTGTTGGATGTCCATTTTCTTTTTAATTTCTTCGAGTTCATTCCTGAAGATGTTAGCTTCAGACGGTACCACCCTTGTAAGCTCTTCGAGTGACACTACTGGTCCTTGATCAGATTCGGGAATCACATTATTAACCCTCAACCATCTCCAAAAATCGTAGTCTGGGGTAGTCATGTGCTCGGTATCTCCTTCCACCCTGATCCGGTAACAATGGTCCCAGGCCCTCATGATGGTTTGAATCTTTCCTTTGAACTCCCCTTTGAAAAGAAATTTAGTTTGGCTTAACCCGGCGGTATTGGGAATGAACTGTCGTGATCCAAACTGTCGAGACACTAAAAGCGGAGCACAGGCGATCCCTCCGTGCAATCCCAACATCATCAGCCAGTTGAAATCACCATAACTGTATAGAAAATAATTAACGTTACCGAGCCATGGGACCCTCCATGTTATGTCTTCGTCTTGAATGATCCTGAAGAAACTAGTCCACATTTTTGTTTTCAAATCCTCTCGCCATTCCTTTGCTAAGTACTCCTATAAAGGCGAAAAACCTTGGAAGGATATCCCCGCGGGACCCTCGCTTGTGTCTTCCACATGTGACTCAAATCCATACCATGTAATAGCCAGTGCGCATCCTCGAAAACGTCCTTCTTCATGTTTCCGGCTAGCATTTAAGGAAATGAAAGTCTCGACCAAGATTGCTGGTACTGGGTTTGCTTTCTGTTTTATCCGCTCAAACAAGTCCAGAATGGCTATGTCAATGTTCCCGAGTACTCTTTGAAAGATCACCAAGCCATATATTCCTAAGGCGAATTCTTGGCCTCATCTGGATGTGTCGGTATGATGTCCCGAATACTTTCCCATGCAAAAACTGTATTGTCTCCTCGGATCTGAAGCAAGCCATTAACCCATTCGTCACTCATTCCCACAAAGGTTTTGAGTTTCGCAGTGTAATTCTGATTCCTCGGAGGCTTTGCGTAGATCTAATCTTCCTGAATGTTTTTCATGTTAAGTAAAGCAGTGTATTCTTCTCTTCAGAGGCATCATGTCCTGCCCATTGAAGGTGAAGCAACAAAAAGCCGGATTCCGTAATCGGACTATAGCTCGAGTATACGGGCTGGTTAACCCAACATATAACAGCTGTGCAATGTCGCCATAACTATCGCAGAACAAGTCTTGTAGTCTTCGGTCCCATCTTTCCCAAATGCTTTGAAAATCCCATAAGTCGTTCTGTTGGAGACTCACATAGGTGTACCCTGCTATTACGCGTTCGTTCGGCAAACCGTCCCCTTGGGTTTTCGGTTGACCTCGACCAATGTCCGATCGACAAATTAAGCTCTTCTTTCCTAAGACACCTTTTTTTCCATGGTGAAAGACTTTACGATCAGGCAAACCACTTGATCCAAAACCTTTATATGATGCAAATGTATGATGTATGAAAAAAACAAAAGCGAAAAGAAAACAAGTCATACAGATAAAATTAATAAATATATAAATAAAAGGACAAAATTAAACAGAATAAACACACAAAACAACCCTATTTATCCCGTCTAAAACCTAAGGTTATCCGCATGGCTCTAAATGGGTAGGTTTCTATGTATTCTCTACATGCAGTCTTGGTTCTAGGAGGTACCCGAATTGTCCTTGCTGTCCTCTACTAAGAGTAGCATGGTCCCCGATCATCACCCATTATAGGCTCCATTCAACCGGGTTCAATTTAGGGGGACCCATTCGCTTATGCCCGTACGAAGGAACGATATCCTTACGAAAGCATAAGGTACTCGAGCCCCGAAGGTACTTCCTAGGCCCATACGTGAGAACGATATCTCCACGAAAGAATTAGCGTTTTCCCCCCACTTAAAAAACAGGTTTATATGCCATATTTTAAATGCGTTAAAATAAACGCGCAATTATAACCGAATGTTAATTTAATAGTCACTTTAACCCGAAATTTCTAATATTAATAAAGCGGTAATTATTTGAAAAAGCTTGACTCTCTTCTTGTTTCGAAAAACAAAAAAAATTGTCCCCAGCGGAGTCGCTATCTGTAGCGATGTCTTTTTTCGCTAAAAAAAACGTGGTTTCCGAAGGTGTTTGTGATTTTTCGGGTATTAAAATATTTATTCCGTGGGGTTTTGAAAATATCGTATTTTATTAAAAATTGGAGTCGCCACCGGCCACTTAGGTAGGCCGAACACCATAAAACCAGAGATTTAAAAATTATTGGGTTCGGGAGTCGATTACGGATGGGGAAGGATTAGCACCCCCACACCGCCCAAAATTGGTACTTTAATAATTACCGCTTTATTAATATTAGATTTTCCAGATTAAAGTGACGATTAGTTTAAAATTCGGTTATAATTGCGAATAAATTTTAAGGGCCCCGTTATCCGAGAGTAAACGCCCAACCACTATCACTACGCCTGATACTGGCCCCGTTTACGCTCGGATAAAAGGGCACCGCATTGACAATTTATATCTCGTATGCAATCTTAGTGGCAAAAATATAAAACATGGCAGATAATTTAAAGATAGTAAATATTCACATAACAAAATATTAATCTAACATAAATAAAATACGTAATTAAAACACACATATACATATCAAGCTTAACAGTAGATGAAATCAAATTTAACATGTCACAATAACAAGGCATGAACAAATACATGTATGGACACAAATATATATTTCAAGAAGACATACATATTAGAAATAAAACACATTTCAACACATATAAAGCAATATATTATACATAAAAAGAAAATATACTAGCACGTAACCTAAAAGCCAAGAAAACATACAATACGTACAAAAATACAAAACATGTTGTGTACGAGCCGACTCGAACATAATATGCGTAATACGAATAACCAAACAAATACATAAAGATACATAATCATCATAAACTTAACACACATATACATATAAACATAAAAATACAAGGCATATACGAGGGATATATAATAAGGCAAACGACTACATCAACATATACGATTATAATACGAACATGAATATTTACATGGAAACAGGACTGAAATGAAAAGAAATAAACATCAGTGGCAGAAATTAAAGGATAATAATAAGCAATTTAAGGACGAAAATGCAAACAGGACCGAACTTGAAAGGATTGAAACTGTAATTAGACCAAGGGGCAGACCCGAAATGAAAAATTCAAAAACGCGGGATGGTTAAAGGGGTAATTTTACCATTTAAAAACTGATTCGGTGTAATTTAGGGACTGGATTGCAATATTTTGAAACATAAGGGGGACTGGAATTGTAATTATACCATGCGGCAAGACAGAAACGAAAATGTTGAAAGCGCGGGGGGATTTATTACGTAATTTACCCATTTTACAAAATAATAACACCTATAAATCCCCCATTTTTTTGCCGGAACCAAAATTTCCTCATTTCTTTCATTTTTTCAGTTTTATAACATTCGTTCTCTCTCATTTTCTCTCAATTCATCCTTGATGAACCCAGAATCTGGCGGCCGGCGGCCGTCTTCTCTGCCGCTAGCCGGCGCCGACGAACCCCAAAAATACACCAAAATGAACCCTTCCTCACCCTCGACACAAATCTGAACTTAGATTCAGAGAAAAATCTTTCATCCGTCCTAGATCTAAGAAATACGAAATGAAAAAACCCCCTATTTTTTATTTCAACCCAAAACGAAACCAAAAAGGGTCTCCCACTCCTTTCAGTTCACCATGTTCGGCTTGGGAAAGCCGAAAAGGCTTATCACTGGTGAGGGGAGATCCACCGACGACGATGGTAACGACTTCTAGCCCTCTTTTTTTAATATTTTACTACGTATCTTTTTGTGTATGCTTGCAACAAAGTAAGAAAAGAGACGAGTATTTACCACTGAAGACTTTTTTGTATTTTTCTTTCGATTACAACTTGGCTTGTTTCGATTACCACTTTCTGTCTCTTACAAAATGTTTGTTTCATACATATATGCCTGTCCTTTTGGTTTGGTACAAGTAATATCATATTTATTTCAGATCTGGACTAGTACTGACATAATATTTCTTTTCTTGCGTTTTGACATGTCTGAGCGCGGTGGTTGGAGATCGTCATGGTGAAGCATGGTGGCGGTGTGGGGGTTCCGTCTTCGGCCAGAGGTGTTCTCGGCCATTAGATCAGATCTGATCTAACGGTCGGGCTGGCTTGAAGGATGAACGGCCCAGATGAAGCCTCGATTGGTGAAACGGCTCCAGATCGTGACACGTGTGGCTCAACAGTCGAGGAGTTATAGCGCGTGGGATTCACGCACGCGTGGGATATCGAATAGTCCGCGCATGGACCGCACGTGCGCGTGGCACTCGAAGCGTCCAGACGTGTAGTGCACGCGACTGGCAGATATTTTATCTTGGCTTGATCGTGGCCGTTGGATCAGATCTTGATCCAACGACCCATAATTATCTGCACATAAAAATAGTTATAATTAAATAGAGTTTAGGTTTGGGCCAACCGGGCCTTGTAATAATATTGGACTTCATATTTGTAATGGACTTGGACTATCAATTTATTCATTTGGGTTTAACATTTTTTTTGGATTTCATTTTATATTAGCCCAATAATAATAACATTAGTTATAATTATAACAACAATACACATACAACAATACATACATATATACATATGCAAACATTAATTAATATAACATACCAGCATACATACATATATAATCATACACATAATTAACATAACATCTACACACATTATCCGTAAAAACAAATACGCTCGTACTAACTATAGATACATGCGTGACACACATACCGTTAATACGTATACATACATAGTTTATAATATACATGCACACATTTTATATATATTAGTAACACTCATGCACATAATAAACATATAATATAATATAATACAATGCAACACTAATATACTAATAATTATACTAATATGTATTTACAGACCATATAAAAATGAGTGATTACAGAGGGGGAGATAGGAGTACCTTGAGCTTAATATCTTCTTCCTTAGCAAGAGATGTTGTTGGCCTTTTTTGTTGTTATATATGTTTAATTAAATTAAAATTAAGATTAAATTGATATAATAGGTAACTGTTGGGAAGCTCGAATGATCAACTAAAATAGCCAAGAGGGGGTGAATTGGTTTTTGAGTGATAGTGGTGGAAGCAATAAAATTTAAAAAATTAGACACAAGGATTTATAGTGGTTCGACTTTCTAACCAAAGTCTACTTCCACTATCTTTGCTTCCCACTAAGGATTTTCCCAAATTCACTCTTGAATTTATTTCCTTTTTCCCAGGCTCAAGAAGATAACCCTTACAATACAAGACTTATACCTCAAAGTCTTGTTAAACATTCTCTTACAAGAGAAACAAATAAGCAAACTAAGGAAAACGTCACAAGGATGATTGTTTGTAATTCTAAACTCACATCCAAAACCTAACACTTAAGCATATAACAATTAAGCTCACATGTGTGTTCTACAAAAAAATTGACAATTAAAGCACAAAAAAACTTTCCATATACATGAATGTTGGTAGTGTTGTTTCTTCTTGTTGCATGGCTGCTTGAAGAGGTCTTTTAAATCCTCCAATGGTTTCATGGTCGTTACTAGTCATTGGGGGTTGATTAGAGCCATTGGGGACTTTAATTCCAACATTAAATACAGTCAGGTGCAGGACGTACCGGTACACAGGCTTTGGGTATCGGTACCTGCCTCAAAATAGAAAGAGTCGTTGGGCAATTTTTCACTGGGTATTGGTACGCGATACATGCATATCGGTACAGACCCATCCCTATTGGTATGGTCTAAGCCGTATTGATACTCATTTTGGCTACTAGAATTTGGAGTTTTCGAGAAACAAAGGGTGTATCAATACGGGTAAAACAGGTATCGATACAGCTGACTAGGTATCGATAATTGGAAAAGGGTATTGATACTCACAACATGTTTTTGACATTTTGGCTATTTTGAAAGCATTTAAACATATTTTTTAAATTAATGAACTTTTGAAATAGTTTTGCAAGTTTGTTTTAGTCCAAAAACATTTTTCATTAAAGTTATATCAAAATCAAATATCTCAACAATAACTAATAGGAACCAAATGTGTAATTATATAAATTTCTCTTAACTGCCATGTCACCCATTTATCGGGACTTAATAGAAACTAGGGTTTAAGTGACTAGAAGTTTACAGATTGAAAATGTAAGTGACGTTATTGGTCGAATTTGTAAATCCATGACCAAAACTATACTAGGCGAAAACATAAGTGACCATTGCAGTAGTTTACCCATAAATTAATTTAAGTCTAAATTTGATTTAATTAAAGTTATAGTTTAAGTTTAAATATTTAAAAACATAACCAACGGGGATTGGTCCAAGTGGTAAGCATATTGATATCGTTTAAGCATGTCTCGATTTCGAAGCCTTGTGTATGCAGAAACTCCCAGCGAGGGCTTTGGTGTGACATGGGTCAATCTAGATTAGTCAGGGAAAAGCCTTGGAAATCGGAAGTGCAACCAAAAAAATATTTAAAAGCATACTTGAAACTAATAAAACATTGATAAGATTTTGAATATTTATAAACAATATATTATATTCTCAAAACTCAGTGTAATGGTTTAAACTAAATCGTGATGTAAATAAATTAATTCAAGATTAATTTAAACTTAATGTAACACCCTAATTTTGGGCCTAGAAGTTAGCTAGATAGAGTAGATGGTTCGGGTGAACCAAATTAATTTGTTTGAATTAGTTTCGGGAATTAATTATTAATAAATGTTTTAAAATGAAATAAAATATAGAAAATTTTGGAGAATATCTAGTTAATATATTGAGGGTTTTGGTCAACTCAATTAGATAAAGTAAATTTAGATTTAATAACATTTTGGGTTGGTGACTAAAATGTAAAATCTTCAAGATTGTTTTTGTTGACTAAATCATAAAAGGGTCAAAACATAGAATCTTTAAGGAGTTAATCTAACAATGTTTTTAATCAGACTTTTTCCTTAATTTAGGCTATTTTTAAATGGTTTTAAAATGGTTATTAAGTAAAAACAAAATTAATTTAATTAATTGGGTTTTAATAGCTAAATTCACTTTTCTCACGTAACTACTTTTCTCTCAATTTTCCCATCAGTCAAACTACTTTTCTTATTCCAAAATGATCAAGAATCAACTCTTTTTATTTAATTTTGATTCGTCAATTTATTCATTTGATTTCTACATCAAACCTTACTTGTTTTCTTGGAGATTTCACTCAAGTCATGTAATTAAGTGAGAAACCAACCATTAGAGGTGATTTTCATTTGTCTCCTCTAATCAAAGGTTCTTTACTGAAATTCCCAAGTTATTGATCCTTTACAATTGGTTTTTGTTATGTGTTGATGATTAAATCAAGATTAAAGTGTAAAGGTGTGTTTTAATAATAAACCGGAAGATCTTTATTATAAATCTAATTTGTAGTGAGCCAAATTGATTTAGAACATGTTAATAATGTGATCGAATGTTGCAAAGATAGAATTGTAATAGGAATCCCGAAACTAATTGAATTGCTAATTTTATAGGTTGTGAATAGTTAGATTTTGAGGTGTTTATGGTGTTAGAAGGTTTCTGGAGGTATAGGGTGTGGATGTAAGTGTCTTTAGATTTTATTTGATGTTGTTAAGGTGTTCAAATCTATATGTTATGGCTGGGCTTTGTTTGGGTGGAGTTTGATGATGTTTTCGGTTGTTTTTGGAAGGCGTTTGATGGTTTTTAGTGAGGCGAAGTTGGGAGTTGATGTTGCTGGGATTATGGATGCAAAATTATGCATTAATCCTCTATTATTATGTGTTTAAAATAGGGGAGATTGATCATACAGAAATTGGTGAAGTTTCGGAAGCTTCGGACGCTTGATTTCACATCGACAACTGGCCTTTGTGTTGTTAGTGAGTGGAAATGAGAATTAAAGCTTAATATAGGTTTGAAACTAGTTTTGGGTGTTTAGATTAAGCATTGAAATGCTTGTATAAGCTCGGAAGTAAGTATTGGACGTTCTCACTCTCGTTTTCGGCTTTGAAAAATACATTCTCATGCTCTTGTTTATGGTTGAGTTTGCCTACTGTTATATTCATGTCTTAGCAATGAAAGATGTGGCAAATTATCCTATGTTGTTGATTTATGAGTATGAACATGGTTTGCAAAAGGTTTTAGAGAATGCTAAAATACATGGCTTAATGTATCAGAAATTGGTTTGATTGATGCATTTGTACAACAATGAGGTAACATGCTTTAATTGAGTATATTGGCAAGTGGAAATGGTTAAAATTTATCGGATATAGTTGGCTAGCCATAGGGTTTAAAATGCACTATAATAAGTCGTCTCATGTGTGTCGAGGGGTTGCTCCACCATGGGAACTGTAGCGGTTGAAGGGTATTTGCTTAGAAATCTCCCATTAGAGGATTTATACATCATAACCGTTGAGGGGTAGTAGTACCATGCTCTGGTTCGAAGATGTATATATAAGTGTTCGAAGAAGCCACTTGGGAAATCCGTGTATCCGATGTGTTTTCTTTAAATATAAAGATATGGTTTTGGATCACACTAATGTCAATATATGAATTAATATATCATGATAAATAAATTATGTTTATATAATGTGATTTATACATGTTGTGCTCCTTAAGCTTTGCTATTGGAAGAATGAGCATGTGAAGGCATAAGTTGAGGTTTGCTAAATGGTTTATGCTAGAGATCCATGATACATGTTAGCATACGTATATTATGCATATTTTGAAATGATAGAAGAAGCATGAGATGTTTTCGCATGATGATTAATACATGTTTTAGAGCAAATGGTTTTAAATGCATTGATGACTTACACTCTCATTTCTCATCAATGCAGATAAGTAAGCTTTCGGGGCAGCAAACAAGCAAGAAAGGATCCAAGGGTTGAGCTAATTCCAAGTGTGGTTTTATAAATACATAGTAGTAATAAAGGCAAATGTGACCAAGTTGTATTTGGGAGGGTTGTTTTGGTACTCCCTATTTTGTACATGTTCCCTTTGGTATTTTGGATGTGTGCACTGGTATATGTTTGAAATGGGGGATTTGGGAAGGTTTAAGCATGTGGGGGTAGATATCATGCCTATAGGTCTAACTTATTGATTGACTTTGCTTCTTTGATGCCTATGCTACTTATCTACATTGGAACTGTTAGTCTTGAGTTGGTATGATGTTTATTCGATGATTGAAGCTTGTTTGATTGAGCCTAAGAGTCATATGTTCGGCCAATAAGTCATCACAAGCACAGTCGTACCGATACGGGTCTCCAAGTTTCAGTACGTGGGGTCTAATGTTGCTTATAAGTGTGCAAAATTGCACAGGAGTATTGGTACGCCTAGTTCTGTATCGGTACGCCCCTTTGAAAGTTCCTATAGGTGTCGGTACACGAGTAAACATATCAGTACAAGTTTTAGCTACTAGAATCCGCTGTTGTGTAAAATGGACCACTTGTACTGATATGAGGGAAACCATATTGATACCCCCTTGCAAACAAGACTGTACAATACGGGGTAGAAGTGTACTGGAACCGAGGCAGTTATTTATGGTATATGCTTTGCTAAAGTTTGAACCTTTGCAATTGGGTCATTGTATCTTGTTCATGCAATTAGATGAGCTTGTATGATTGTTTTAAGTTGAGTTATAACTGGCATGCATGTAACCTGACTAATTGAGGTTGGTAACTTTGGATTTAAGTAAGTCCTCGTAATTTTCTAGTTTTACAATATGATCCCTAAATTGCGCTTAGTTGGATGTCGATTCGACGCCTAATTCAAAAAATAACATATCCGCTATTAGCATGTTCACCTTAAGGTTTTAAAATACATTTAGACACGATAAAAGAAAAAAATAGTCGTAATTTCACGTAACTCATTCGGGTTTGTTTCAGCAAACCCAATGTAGCTCGCTCAGTTCGGTCTGGCGTCTAGGCCAGGTCAAGGGGGTTACACTTAAAGTATTCACAATAATGTTTTAATATATTAAATAATTAAATTTAGTTTAAATTTGAAAACTCAACCAAATTAATTTAAATTTAAATTGGATCCAATTTAATTAATTTTTGTACATATCATATGTTATGTTTTTCAAACTACACATTATGCTCTAATAACATTGAACAAGTGATGATAAAAATAACTTGAACCAAATTCATCTGAATTTAAATAACTCAAACTCAAACTTGAAATAACTTTACAGTGTATCAATCAATCAATTTTAGTTCTAACTTGAAGATTCAACTAAGTTAATTTAAATTTCATTTGACAAAATCTAAATTTAATTTGATTAATGTTTTTTATGCAACCCAGATATAATCTAATTTAGTATGCAAAAGAAACTAAATACAAAAAAGAGCAAATACAAAAAAGCAAACAATTTAGCTATGTGTCACCTTTTAGCACCTTGTAGCGCTTCATTAAATCGTCTCGCATAGATACAAATAGGCATTTTGGTCTCGCCTCGCCTTAGCGCCTAGGCGCGCCTCACTTACACCTTTTTAAAAATTGGCTGTTGGTAAAGTGTTAGAGGTGGGGGGCTGGTTGAGTAGTTATGGTTGTTGGATGCTCTTGAGATGGTCGCCAATCCTAGTACCTCATGGAGTAGAGGGCGCTGAGATTTGAGCTTAAAAAGATGATTTGGAGATCGGCTCAGTCTGGTTTGCTAGTACTAGCATAGAAAGTGTGGGCCATGGCATTTTGGGGGCTCTAATCAAGTTAGGGTACATCGGTTCAAGTTTTGTTGTGCCCGTTGGAAAAGAGAGCACTTGTACGTGTGGTTTTGATTTGTGGTGTGATTTGTTTTCTAAGGATAATACTAGGGATGAAGGGAGGTTAGTAGGTGTTGCTCCTTTTTATGTGATGTTTGTTGAATGTGGCAAGTTTGAAGTGGTCCTAGAAGGGTCAGGAATGAAGGTGCTAGATGTATACCCAAAAGCGGTTTTATTGGGTTATCATCCGATGGGGAAAAGACGTCAAGGTCAATTGAATCTGAGTGATGCCTTCTTTGGTGGGAGGGAGAGGAGAATGCCTCTATTTGGAGCTTTGGCGGACAAGGGTAATTTAGAGAAGAGAGTCGAGTTGGTCAATAAGGTCCTTGCGCCTGTGGTGGGGACATAAAAAAGGGTGCTTATTGACCTGACAACGGTTGCTGTAGAAAGGGGCAACTATCGAGGTTGCCACTCCTGGTGGGGACATTGGAGTTTCAATCGTTGTGGCGCCCTTTGGTTCCATTAGAGCTTGTATGCTTGTTTTGTTTTTTTGTTTTGTTGTTTTCGGCCAATGGCACTGGTGTGGGTGGTAGGTTTTCTGATGGTGTCTTCGGGCTTGTTAAGTTGGGTACATGGTACAGAGGTGTCTAGTTCGTTGCATCCCATTTTAGGTATGTATGTTTGGTAATGCTCTTTGTTACCTACCTGGTACATATTGACTCATTTTTTGCCCATTGTAGAGGTTGCTTTTGTGCTAGACTCAGGGGCTAGGAGGGATGATGTAGCTTTTTTTCCTGGTCTTTTTAGAGCTCGTCATGTTGAGGCCACCCGGTTAATAGCCAAAGTATGTTTGGCATCAAGTAGATTACAAGTCTTGTTCTGTTAGGTGAGTGGGGAGATGCATATCACTTTGATTGAGAGTTTGGCTACTAAGGGGAGTATCTTCTCGACGCAAGTGTACACGTCACAAGTTACAGTATAGATTAGATATGGTCTCCACAGGGATTGGTTGTAAATTCAGATTCTAATTCCTCGCACTAAAAAGAAAACACAATTTGTGATAATAGGAGTTTCAATAAACGAGTAAAGTAAAATGCGCAAGTAAATAAAAGAGATGTTGATCGAATGAGGGAGTAGGCCGAGTTATCGTGAGTCGTGGCATGATAATTGAATGGATTGTCATGGTAATTGATTGCAAGAGTAACTCAATCGTCTTAACAATTAGCATCAGTCAAATTGCTTGGGCAATTATAATTGCCTGGGCAACTGGGAATGGTGCGATTGCCTAGGCAACTGGGCGACTTCCTTCAAAAATCGGCAAAGCGTTCTTCAATGGCTTCTCATTATCCCTAACTCGAAACACTATTAATTGTGCATGCCTTGGTGATATATCCCTGCGTTAACCATGGGTGAACAACAACCGATTTTGCACTCTTCTTAGTCATTGAAATTTGCAACTTATCCCTAAGTCGAATTAGTCTTCACCAACATTCGTTTATATGAAAACCATGCTCATTCGTTTCTTGAATCTAAAGATAAATGGATGAATTAATGAGATCCTCTCCCAATTCACTCGCAATCAAAATTAAGAACCAAGAATGATCAAACTTTGAAATTGAATTGCAACTCAAAAACCTAAACAAATCCAAAAGTTTTCACAACCACAAAAACACAATAACCCAAGCCAAGTAAAGTTTAGTTCATGGCTAGGTGCAAAAGAAATACAAGATAAAATCTACCCAACATGTATCAAATGGAATAAAGAAGAAGAAGATGTCGAGCAGCCCTATTGAATTTTCTCTCAAATCGAACATATTGGAGGGCTGTGACTTGTCTTCTATTTATAGGAGATGGCTAGGTCAAGTTATTTTTTGATAAGGATGAGTTTAAATTGGAATTAAATAGGATAAAAGAGATAAATCTATTTTATTTATTTATCCTCCAAAAACTCCTCATAAACTCTTGAATTTAATCTCCTTTTGATCTCTTCGTGGAACTCCAACTCTTTTAAGATTTATCCATGCTTCTGTAATTATCTTGAATTAAACGGATTTATCCCATAAAAATTGGCAGCTTCCTTCTTCTTATCCTCAATTGCTTTGGTAATTTCCTACTTGCTTGGGCAATTAGATCCTGGACACACAAAAACACATACCAGCAGCACATTTTCCATAAAAATCAACCGAATTATGTAATCAAGCGTGACAGTGAAGAAAACAAAGCAATTATGCATGAATGACTAAAAATGCAACTAGAACGAGCCTAAGTCTAACAATAATTAAGAGTAAAAAGGGTAGAAATATAGTACTTTGCACACTTAACACACCCACAAACTCGAACTATTGCTTGTCCTCAAGCAATGCAAAACTAACAATTACCTGCCAAGACTTCAATCATCAAAAATTTTGCTTCGTATCTGACTTCAATCCTCGGAACCGTGACACAAAGTATGATTGCCTTTCAATTTTCCGGATGGCATAGAATTCACTCAGAATTAAAACTATAATGCTTGTGACAATGTGTGTGTGGAGTTTTGTACAAGTTGATTTTCAGGATTCCATGTGAACAATAGGTTTTTATCAAATTAATTACCGGGGTATTTATTTTCATTTTTACTAGAGCCAATTTTGGGCACCTCTAGCAAAGCATGCAATTTCTTATTTCAATTTTTTGTTGACTAGAGCCAATTCCGGGCACCTCTAGCGATTCTTTAAAGTGCAACACTAGAGCTTGTTTCGGGCACCTCTAGCAAGAAATTTTTTAATTTACCCAATTTTTAAACAACCTAAGTTCACTAAGTCTCCTTTAATCAATCAAGTCACAACAGTGTCCAATTACATTCAGCATTATAGTAGGATTCTAAATGTTTTCTATGCGCATCCGAAAATCGAAAGTCCTATCAATTCAGTGCAGTGGCAAAGTCATCATTAGATATCCAGCAAGTCTAGGCAAATTAAATCCAATCAAAGGCATGGCAAGTAATATATGCAACCTATATGCGATTACTAAAGATGAATGAAACTAAACATGAAACTAACTAGAAACAGACACCCCCCAAACTCGAGAAAAGCATTGTTCTTAATGCGTTCAAGTATAAAAAATTAAAATTAAAATGCAAATGAGTTAGTCGAAAAGGTTGTCACCTTGAATGATGAGTTTCCTTTGGGCTGTATGCTTAATTCTTTTTTCAGTTCACGGTGGTTAAATGCATGAGGCTGGTGGTGCGGCTTAAACCCTCACTTCTGGAACCTTATCGATCACTTCTTGCTCTTGGTCAGTCTCTTCAATGATTGGGACTTTACACTTTGGCTTTGGTAGTTTGACCGGTGGCGATGTCACTGGTTTGAATATGGTCTCGTTCGAATCTAAAAATCCATGTAAATATTCAGTACGAGAAGGTTCAGTCATAGGGGTTTTACCTTTATTGTGTGCGGCAGTTGTCGTGGCATCCTCAGTTGCCGGGGTAAGTAGTTTAGAAGGAAACACAGGGAAAGGCACTGTGCTATCGGGGTACTTCTCCAAAATCACTTGAGTGATGGCTGTGTTGTGGTCCTTCATGTATTATATGAATAGCAATTGACGGGCTTCCATTTGCTCCATTCAGTGGGATAGTGGGCAGAGCATCTCTTTGATTCGATCTATGCCTGCCGAGGCAAGTTCACTTGCCTAGGCATCAGTACTTGCCGAGGCATCAGGAATTGCCGAGGCATCTTTGGTTTCCTGAGCAATTTTCTATGCAGGGGATATCTTTGGCAATGCTTGTTCTTTCACCGGTTCTTCACCCATAATCCTCAAGTATAGAGTGCGATTCCAACCAATTCTAGAAGGTAATTTCTCGTCTGTTGGATCACTTGGTACGTTTTCTTTCTCACATAGTTGGGATATTAAGCTCGGGAAGAAAAGAGCACCTACATCCTTTTGAATACAAGCAAATATCTCATCACAAATAATTTATCCAATATTTATAATCTGCTTGTTCAAAATAGAATGCAATAACAAAATACGAGAATATGAAACTATGTGTTGTGTGTAGTGGGCATTAAACAAGTTTTAACAAATTTATTCCACAATTTTGCCTCAGGTTTTAACATAAGGCAATTTACCGTCCCTTTCAAGGTTTCTCGGTTCCATTTGGCACCATTGATCGTGAGGTCCTTGAATACTTTATCGATTCCTTCAGTCGTGATGTTGTCTACAAAGGCTTTATGTTCATCTCTTGCAATGTATATAACAGAGAAAGTGTTGATGGTGTTGGCATCGACAAGGATGGCCCTGCCACAAACATAAACATATGGGTTGTTTGGGTTAGGAGAATGAGCATAAAACTCTCTTACCCATGATACATTGCTCGGCATTTGTTGATTGCAAAAGATTTGCCACTTTTGGTGCTCGATGACTTTGAAGATAAACGCATCAAGGCCGAGGTTCTTGAAGGAAACGTTGTAGGCGAATCCTTACTCCTCCCATACCTTGCGATTTGCAAACTTGGCTAGATATCTCTCCTCAATGGTTGGTGTTGCAAATAGGCGGAACGGTGGTTCCTTGGATGAACTCGGGTGAGCCATAGTTTTTAGGTTATTGGCCATGGGATCTTGTGGTTTGTGGTTGGATTCTAAAACAAAGAAAATAAAGGAAAGCTTTGAGTGTTCAAAGAGTAGAAGAAAGAGTAGATGGAGTTTGAAAGTTTAATGGTGAAGTAGGATATGGTAAAGATGATGGTGATTTTCGACTAATGGGAGGGAAGAAAAGAAAGTAGGAAAGAATGATGGAAATAAAAGGTGGTGAGGGGATTGGTTAGGGTATGCGGCAAAAGGGATTGGAGGAATGTAGAGGGGCATGTGGCTAATGGTTTAAAAGGGATGATAATTAGGGTAAAAACTAATAATTAAATAGGCTTTTGTAAGCCCCTAAAATCAGCCAATTATTCCCTCTTAAGGATAAACTTCAATCTTTAATCCAACTCCTCCTTATCGTGAACTCTTATCCTAAAATTCAAACACAAATAAAAAGATAAACATTAATTAAAGATAAAAATAAAATTAAATAAATAAAGATAAAGATAAATAAGGTAAACTATAAATTATAAAAGATAATTATCCTAAAAAGAATATAGAAAGATAAAGCTAAAAACAAAAATAAAATTTTAAACTTAAAATACGAAATAAAAATAAAACCAAAATTAAAAATAAGTCTAAAATTAAAAACAAAACTAAAAAATAAGAAATACTAAAGGAGAGCATGATCATGCATCTCCTAAAGTAACCACTTCTTTGTCGCGCTAAACATGGGTGCCAGCATAGTACTTTAATCTTTGTCCGTTAACTTTGAATTCATGACCGTCAATGGTGGACTTGATTATCAAATCACCATTGGAGAATGGTTTTACTACCTCGAATGGCCCAGAGCATCTCTGTAACACCCCTAAATAGGGCTTAGAATGTTACCACTATTTAGAATTCCTAAATAGTTAAATAATCTTGAATTAAGTAAAGTCAATTGAGGGCTGAATTGAATAACTAACAAAGTGAATTGCCAAAATGAAAGATTAAAAGAAAATTGTGACCAATTTAGAGTGACCTAGTTGAATTAAATGAGAAAGATGATGATTACATGCTAAACTCTTTGATTCCCCTAATGCCCTTGATTAAGTTAAGAGTAAGAATTAATTAAAGGACATTTTGGACATTTCATAAATCCATTAAGATGGATGTCATCTTCATCCATTCTCTTCATTTTGGCCGAATTGAAGAAGGAAATTAGGGAGGGTTTCTTGTGAGAGAAAGCTTGAATCTATGGTGTCAAAGTTAAAATTGAGCTAAACTCAACTTGGTGGCAGCATTACTAAGGTAAATACATGTTGTCAAAACTGATTCATGCTTGAAATTATGATCTAGATGATGTATAATCCTTAGTTGAGTTGTTAGGTGGATAGAAATGAAGAGAATGATGAAATTGAACTTGTATACACCATGGATAACTTGAATTAGAATGGAATTTATGTGTAAGTGAAGGTGTAACAAGAATTAGGTTGCTGGAAATTTGAAATGAAATGTTGTTGTAAGAATCGAATTGTTAGAACATGTAATTGAGCTATGGAACTAATGAATTGAACATTATCATGATTAGGTAATGTAATTAAGATGTTAAACAAGCTAAATTGTTAGTAACCAATGCTGGAAAATCTGGGAAACATGAACATGATAGAAAACAGTCTTGTTAGGGAGTGTTTTGATTGAGAAATTGTGTAAGCATGCTAAATGAACTTAGAACTCTGTTTTGAACATGTTGCTAGGTAAAAAAGAAGATTGAATTGAATAGGTAACTTGCTGGAAAATGTGACTACACCTAATTGAACTAGTTAAATTAGGTAATGGACTTCCTAGTTGATGAAATGATGTGTAATTGTGATCAAATGGATTAAACTAGGATTAACATGACTATGCCCTGTTTTGAGAACATTGTTAGGTGAATTATGATTGCCTATACATATATGAACATGATCATGAATGAAATTGTCATGTTAGGACTTTGAAAAATTACTAAATATTTTTTATAATGAATTTAAGGCTGCAATTTTTATGGACAACACCTTGGAATGTCTAAATTCACTAGGAGAAAACAGAGCTAAACTCTGGGTTATGTACTGAAATGTAGAGTAGAAATACTTGAGACAATGCAAACTGCCCAGTAAAGCAGTATGCCCTATCTTTGAGTAAACAACTGTATTAATTGGCTAAGAAATAAAATACAAGCCCTATATGGTCATAAAGACGATTTTGTTAGCTTTCCAATGGTGTAAACTAATCGAAATTCCGACGTACAGATTAAAAGATATGACCATTTAAAGGGATAGTGTGCAAACTGCCAGACAGCAGTGTCCTGGGCAGTTTGGGACTATTTTTTTCACCTAGAAGTAAACTGTTTCCAAAACAGTTTTGGGACACTGTAATCTGTCCAATTATGTCCTAAAATGAATTAATAACAATATAGATATGAACAAGTAATAAATTCTTAAAATAAAGCATAAAAACAGTAGCTAAATGTTAGGTACAAATGTGGTAACACTATTACTATATATGTGTGACATTATGTGCATGTTTTGATGAATTGTATGTGTTATGCTTGCTAGACCAAGGGCATCAAGTAGTGGAAGAGGAAGAAAAGAGTGAACATCCCAAAGCAAGAGGCAAAGGGATTTGGATACAAGACAAGTGATTAGCTAGGACTATTGTGAGTGTAACCTCCCTTAGGGTTAGGACTTAGGTCCTAACAAATCATGCTATTGTGTTAATTCAATGACATTGCCACGTAACATGCCCTAATATATATTTGGCTAATTAAGGGAAGAATGATATGAATGACAACTTGTTTGATGTCATGTTCTACTTGTTTACTTGATTGTTAAGTAAATGAAATGCTTGACATGTTGCATTGCTTATGCCAAAGGTAATAAATGGCATGCTTGCTTGGAGAATAAGGTACGCACATTGCATACATATGAATGTTTTTGTGATTGATATGCATGACTTGTTTGAAATGAAATGAACAATGGTACCACCTTGTGTTCATGCCATTCGAATGGCATGGATAAACTTGCCTTGGGAGTTAAGACTCCATAAGCCTAAGGGCTTGGCCTTTGAAAGGCATAATAACGTCTTGATTAATGAATTGGATAAAGCTTGAATGAAATTGATAATCAAACAACCTTGGTAGCTAGTTTGGATAGATAGGAGGGCATGTCTTAGAATTTAGAGCTCATACTGGCACGACGGTGCATATTGGCACTACGATGAATATTGGCACTTCGGTGCATATTGTTGAAGATTTGATTATCTAGTGAACTAATTACCAAGGATGTTGTATGATGAATTAATAACTTGAAATGAACATTGTTTGTCTTGGATGTGTGATGTGAATATTACTTGTCTTGTAAGATTCTTGAATGAACATCCTTGTCTTGAAAGATAACACATGAATGATTGTATAGTTTGTTACTTCCCATGAAAGAAATGCATAGATGATGTTTATTGTGTAAGAATGTCTACTTGGTACTTGGTGTATTTGATTGCTTGTCTTCTAAGCAATAACTCGAATAGCATGATATATATACATGATGGATGTTACTATGTTGAATGTGTGATATGTGAAGCTTACCTATGTTTACCCCATACATTCGAATAGTATATGACTTGTGGTGGTGATCTTGATTCCTTGAAATACTTGTACACTTGGATAAGTAAACTTGGAAATTTGCTAGACTTAGTGTTACCTCACTAAGTACATAACTTGTACTTACCAATCTACTCTTCATTATTTCCATAACAGATTAAGGACACTTTCAAGAGGATATCTTGAGCTCGAAGCAACGTTTTGGAAACAAGCTTGAAGTATGTTTTCATACTCTTTGTATGCTCCTAGTTTGGTGGCACTAGAACTTGAAATATTTAGTCTTGATCATGCATTTTGTTGTGAGTTTAACACTTGTAATTATGTATAACTTGTATGGGCCTATCTTGTAACCAACATGGGTGACTTGAACTATGTATATAACTATGTTGATAGGTATATAAATAAGAATGATGCTGCGCAAATTGTGAAAGTAATCCAATGATTGTTGAAACCTTGTATCATTCGAATACTAGACCAATATTGTATGATCATTGTTGCGTGTGATAAGTGCTACGCAAATGTGCAAGTATACACGTCGCAAGTAATAAAGTGATATGAGTATCGTCTCCACAGGGATTGGTTTGGGCCACTTTGCTTAAGTTACTGCACTGTGAAAATAAAAACACAATTGATAATAGAGGTTTTAATTAACGAGAAAAGTAAAAGCAATAAACTAAAAGAATAGATGAAATAAAAGAGAGAATAGGCCAGGTTATCGTGAGTTGAGGTGTGATAGCCGATTGGATCGTCTTGGTAAAAGAGTGCAAGGGCAACTCAGTTGCCGTGGCAACTTGCACAGCGGGGTTGCCTTGGCAACTAATCGATGGTTGCCTGGGGCAACTACTTGGGCGTCTGGGCAGCAACTTCAACGTTCGGCGAAGCGTTCTCAATGGTTTCTTCTTATCCCTAAGTCGAAACTCTAGCTACTTGTGCATGCCTTGATAATACATCCCTGCGTGAATCAAGGGTGAACAACAACCAATCTTGCGCTCCTCTTAGCCGTTGAAATCCTTAACTTATTCCTAAGCTGGATTAATCTTCGCCATCAATAGATTGAATAAAGACCATACTAATTCATTTCTTGAATCTAACTATCCCGATATTAGATAAATAGATGAAGTTACGAGATCCTCTCCCAATTCACTCGCAAACAAGAATAGGAACCAAGAATGAGTAAACCTTGAATTGAAAGTGCAAACTCTTATTACCTAAACAAAATCCAATTGTTTCTCACAACAACAAAACACAATAACCCCAACCATTCAAGTTAGTTCATGGTTGGGTTCAAAAGATATACAAAGAATAATCCCCAAACCATGAATCTAATGGAAGCAAAGAAGAAGAAGAAGAAATCGAACTCTCTCCCCCTTGCTCTCTTGTCGAAATTTCTCTCCTCTCTCCCTTTGGAGTTGTCAAAATTTTCCCTCTTCTTGCCCCCTATGGAGTTGTCGAAATTCCCCTAATGCTCTCTCTCTAGATTGTCGAAATCTCCTTGTTATTTATAGGGCTAGGCCAAAGTCCTTCATTGAGGAGGAGTTTGAGTTGGAATTAAATTATCTTTAAAGAATATAATTCTTTATTATAATTGTATTCCTACTAGAACTTTTCCTATCTTCTTGGAATTTAATTCTTCTTTAATCTCTGCATGGAAATCAAATTCCTTTGGGTTTGGGCTTTGCTCCACGTCATCTTGGGCTTGTATAGTCATTAATTTCGACATCCCTATTGCATTTTCTCTTTGTATACAATTGCCATGGCAACTGGCTCGGCGTCTCCTTCATGCATTGCCCTGGCAACTAGCTCGGCATATCCTTCATGCATTGCCCTGGCAACTAGCTCTAGCCTTGCTTTAGCAAGTGATCCTGCACACACACAAAAACACACCAAAGCAGCATCTTTTTCCACAAAAATCACCAAGTTATGTAATCAAGCTCAACGGTGGAAAGAAACATGAATTAATGCATGAATGACTAATTATGCAACTACTATGAGCTTAAGTCTAACAATAATATGAGTAAAAAGGGTAATAAAAATAGTACTTTTGAACACTTATCACGCCCCCAAACTCGAACTATTGCTTGTCCTCAAGCAATGCAAACTAACAATTACCTGCCAAGACTTTAATCATCAAAGACATGCTTCAAACTTGAATTCAAACCTCGGAACCGTGGCACAAAGTATGATCACCTTTCAATTTTTCGGATAACACAAAAATTACCCGGAACCAAACTATAGTGCTCGTGACAATGTGTGTGCGTAGTTGTGTACAAGTTGATTTTCAAGATTCTATGTGAACTACAGGCTTTTATTAATTTAATTATCATGGCATTTATTTTTATTTTCACTAGAGCCAATTTCGGGCACCTCTAGCAAAGTAAGCAATTCCTCATTTTATTTTAGTCGACTAGAGCCAATTTCGGGCACCTCTAGCGATTCTTTAATGTGCATTAACTACTAGAGCCAGTTTCAGGCACCTCTAGCAAGAAAGTGCATTTACTACTAGAGCCAGTTTTTGGGCACCTCTAGCAAGAAATTAACTTTTAATTTTCAATTTTAAATTTACCCAAATTTTAAGCAACCTAAGTTCACTAAGTTTCTTTCAATCAACAAGCCACAACCGTGTAAAAAAAATCAGCATCATAGTAAAATTCTAAGTTCTTTTCATGCAATCCTAAAATTAAAGGTTATTTCAATTAAGTGCAGTGGCAAAAATTCATCATTGGATATTCAACAAGTCTTAAGCAATTAAATCCAATTAAAGACATGGCAAGTAACATATGCAACCTATATGTGATTGCTAATGATGAATGCAACTAAACATGAAACTAACTAGAAACCAACACCCCCCCAAACTCAAGAGAAGCATTGTCCTCAATGCATGTAAGAGTGAAACAAAAATTTAAAAGAAACTAAATGAAATGAGTTAGTCGAAGAGGTCGTCACCTCGAGTGAAGAGTTTCCTTCGTGTCGTTTGCTTGATTCAATTTCTGGTCAGTGGTTGAATGCTTGTGGCTGGTACCGCGTGAATAGCATTGCCTTGATTTGGTCCATGTTTGCCGATGCAGGTTTACTTGCATGTGCATCAGTAGTTTCCGAAGCCATTGTTGTTGCCTGGGCATCGCCAGTTTCTGTTGTGGTTGCTGTGGCAAGTAGTCGGCAGTAAATTTCCTTAGCATGGTAGTTGTGAGTCTTGTTGTGGAAAAGAAAACTTGGAAACTAAAGATAATGAAGAAAAATAAAATATCTCCTAAAAATAAAAATGAAAATAAAAAGAAAAAGAAAAAATAAAATATTGAAAGGAGAGCATGCTCAGGCATCTCCTAAAGTGACCACTTCTAATGTTACTGCATATCTGAGAAAACTTGAGGAGAGTCGTTTCCGATACTTCTTATAGTCCATCCGTACCCTCCATCGGGTGACAATATTGCCCAAAAGAGTTGGGCCAATGTGCTCCCAGCTACTCCCTTTTGCATTACCATGGTGGAGGTGTCTTTCTTTTTTGTTCGCTTGTAGTCCATGTATACTCTCCACCTTGCTACTATTCCTGAAGGCACAAATATATTAATAGGAAAAATTATATCCATTCTCAACCATTCAATTACCTCATTCTTGTCGACTTCTATCATGGTTGGATGTAGCCTTTGTTATCGTGGCAATTGCTGCTCAAGCCAATTGCCGTGGCAATCAGTTGTCAAATTTTGCTTTAAGTCAAGGGAAGAATCAATTTTCTGAAGAGCTTTATGAATCCAAACACCTTTTTCTTTTGGCCTCTCAAACATCTCCATCAGTAGAGATTTCGATGGCTTCAAATCTACCAACCTCGGTTCCTCAAGACATACCTGCAATGGACGAGGTGAGTTTTTAAAGAATTCAAAAGGTTCAACTATTACCTGCTCATATTCCATTGGCAAAGTATTATCATCTCGTTGATCTTGCATGTGGTCGTGTAATTGTCGTGGCAATTGTAGATGAGAGCAATCTACACATTCCTGCTTCAACATCAACGTTATAACTTTCTGGGCATCAGGTTCCTCAGAATTTGCTGTAGTATTGTTGTTCTCAGCTTCACCGAGTGTTGTCGCGGCATTGCTCTGTTCAGGCTCCTCAATCATTGTCGAGGCAATTTGTTGTTCAAGCTCATCATGTGTTGGGCAGTCTCTCTCATTGGCATCCTCTTGACTTTGAGGTTCTAGTTGTTCCTCACATATCGGAGAAATTTCTTTGTATTGCTCCTTATCCTCTTGCCTTGGGACGTCAGTATCCCTAGGAATGAATTGTTGGTTCATGTTATCCATGACATATGTGGATCTCCCCAATTGATCTTCTGAATCCCCTAAGGTTGCATCCCACTGAGCTATCCTCGTATCCATAGATTTTGATAGTTCTCGAATCTCTTCAATTGATCCGTCAAGTCTAGCCAAGGAAGCTAGTAACGTTTCCTCCAATGAATTGGAATGCTCTTGAAAAGGACTACATTGCCATGACATATCTGTTGCTGCTGGAAAATTGTTATGGTAAAAAAAAATTTGAGCTTTTTGACCATACCATGAAGAATTTTGCTGCTGGTTCCCTCTATGGTCCTCCATATAGTTATATGCACTGAAAATGTGAGGGCAATTTTCAAACACATGATGTTCTCCACACATAGCACAAGATTTTTCCACGGTATAAGTTCTTTGGGCTTTTCTCGGTTGGTATAGGTAATCATCAAAGGGTGCAAGGAACTCTTGATTGGATTGATTCATATCTTCCAACATCATCTTTCGAATAGATTGGCTTTTGTTTCCCGACATGTTGATGTTCCTTAACTTGTAGCGCACCTAATTTTTTTTTTGATAAAACAAACAAAAAGAAAAGTTAGTAAAACTAAGAGAAAAAAAATGCAATAACAAAAACAACTAACACCAATTGCCAATCCCCAGCAACGGCGCCAAAAACTTGTTGCATGTGATAAGTGCTACGCAAATGTGCAAGTATACACGTCGCAAGTAATAAAGTGATATGAGTATCGAGTATCGGCTCCATAGGGATTGGTTTGGGCCACTTTGCTTAAGTTACTGCACTGTGAAAATAAAAACACAATTGATAATAGAGGTTTTAATTAACGAGAAAAGTAAAAGCAATAAACTAAAAGAATAGATGAAATAAAAGAGAGAATAGGCCAGGTTATCGTGAGTTGAGGTGTGATAGCCGATTGGATCGTCTTGGTAAAAGAGTGCAAGGGCAACTCAGTTGCCGTGGCAACTTGCACAGCGGGGTTGCCTTGGCAACTAATCGATGGTTGCCTGGGCAACTAGTTGGGCAACTACTTGGGCGTCTGGGCAGCAACTTCAAGGTTCGGCGAAGCATTCTTCAATGGTTTCTTCTTATCCCTAAGTCGAAACTCTAGCTACTTGTGCATGCCTTGATAATACATCCCTGCGTGAATCAAGGGTGAACAACAACCAATCTTGCGCTCCTCTTAGCCGTTGAAATCCTTAACTTATTCCTAAGCTGGATTAATCTTCACCATCAATAGATTGAATAAAGACCATACTCATTCATTTATTGAATCTAACTCTCCTGATATTAGATAAATAGATGAAGTTACGAGATCCTCTCCCAATTCACTCGCAAACAAGAATAAGAACCAAGAATGAGTAAACCTTGAATTGAAAGTGCAAACTCTTATACCTAAACAAAATCCAATTGTTTCTCACAACAACAAAACACAATAACCCCAACCAATCAAGTTAGTTCGTGGTTGGGTTCAAAAGATATACAAAGAATAATCCCCAAACCATGAATCTAATGGAAGCAAAGAAGAAGAAGAAGAAATCGAACTCTCTCCCCCTTGCTCTCTTGTCGAAATTTTCCCTCTTCTTGCCCCCTATGGAGTTGTCGAAATTCCCCTAATGCTCTCTCTCTGGATTGTCGAAATCTCCTTGTTATTTATAGGGCTAGGCCAAAGTCCTTCTTTGAGGAGGAGTTTGAGTTGGAATTAAATTATCTTTAAAGAATATAATTCTTTATTATAATTGTATTCCTACTAGAACTTCTCCTATCTTCTTGGAATTTAATTCTTCTTTAATCTCTGCATGGAAATCAAATTCCTTTGGGTTTGGGCTTTGCTCCACGTCATCATGGGCTTGTATAGTCATTAATTTCGACATCCCTATTGCATTTTCTCTTTGTCGACAATTGCCATGGCAACTGGCTCGGCGTCTCCTTCATGCATTGCCCTGGCAACTAGCTCGGCATATCCTTCATGCATTGCCCTGGCAACTAGCTCTAGCCTTTCTTTGGCAAGTGATCCTGCACACACACAAAAACACACCAAAGCAGCATCTTTTTCCACAAAAATCACCAAGTTATGTAATCAAGCTCAACGGTGGAAAGAAACATGAATTAATGCATGAATGACTAATTATGCAACTACTATGAGCTTAAGTCTAACAATAATATGAGTAAAAAGGGTAATAAAAAGAGTACTTTTGAACACTTATCAATCATGCATTTTTTCTTGTGGCCATTGGTATGATTCGACAATGCTTATTGGATTGGAGCTAAGGTATGTACAAGCATGCATTAACAATGTTACTAGCTAAGGATGCCATGAAATAGTATGTCTTGTTTGAAAAATAAACAAATGAAATGTGTTAAGTGACTACCTTGTTATTCAAATAGGGTATATGAACATATAATAAGAATGTAAGTTGGGTCATGACTAATAGTAACCTATTGTGAAGTATGTCATACTTGTCACTGATATTCGAATGGTGTATGCGTATTGAATGGAATGGTAAATTGTAATAAAATAGTGGTAACTTAGGATATAAGTATGAAACAAAACAAATTAGTGCCTAAATTAGCATGCTAAGTATGCTTATTTATATGTTTTGTATTGTTGTGTTTGGGTTACTTGCGTCGCAAGTTATCTATATCGAGGTTACTTGTTCGACAAGTAACCTATCTCTTACTTTGTTCTCGCCTTGGTAACGCTCTCGAACCGAATTACGGCTAACCCAGGGATGGGGTGTTACATTTATTGGTATCAGAGCTTTTTAGTCAGTTCTAGGACTAAACTAAGCTCACTTACATTATATAGGATATTGTTCCACCTAGGAGACTTGATATAAGCTTGTATTATTGCTTAAATGTGAAAACTAAAACTCTTATTGTTCTGATTGAACTAGAATGACAGAAACGAGACTTGCTCGGGATGACGAGAGTCCCGTAGGCTCCTCTAACAAAGGAGGCAACGTGAGGATGGGGCCGAATCCTCCGCAACAGCAAGCTCAACCTCGACCTCAGGCCGCAGCTCAACAGGAACCCCCAGCTGTAAATCATGTACAACAAGAGTGCTTGTTAAGCATGAAAGAGATGTTTGATCATCTCGTATCCACCCTAAAGAGAGAACATCTGATTCCACCTCCTGTTCATGTAGTAAGTCGAGCCCCTATTGACAAGTTGGCTACCTTCACTAGCACTGATGAGGCTAATCCTGAAGTATCCGAGTACTGGTTAGAGGCCACCACTGCATTTTGACTAAACAATTGCCATGTCCTGGCGAGCATAAACTTGAGTGTGCCATCGCTCTATTGGCAGACGAAGCACTGAGCTGGTGGGAAACCACTACCCTGACTGCTCCTGCGGAGTCTATCACTTAGAAGTTCTTCCTTTATGAGTTTAGGAAGAAATATATCAGTGAACAATATATGGTTTAGCGCTGAAAGTGATTCTTGTATCTTAAACAAGCTGGCCGACCTATCGAGCAATACATAAGCGACTTTTGCAAGTATGGGTCTGAATATATCAAAACGAGGCCGACAAGTGCTGAATGTTCATCGACGGGCTAAATGATGAATTAAGCCCTATATTCACTACTCTGGGTATCACCGACTTCCAAAATTTGGTAAACCGGGCCATTGCTACTGAGGAGAAGATGAAAGCCTCTGAAAGACGCAAGAGCGGACACTCCTGGAAGCACAAATGACCCAGGAACGATGACAAGCCACACTGGCAATCAAAGAAGCCCAAACACTCCAAGGGACACTCTTCGAACTATACCCCTAATTAGAAGAGTAATTACATCCTGAAACCTCAAACGGTTGTAAAGACTTCAGCCCCTGTTGTTTCTGTTGATAGCACGAGGAATCGGGCTAAAGCTAATCAATACCCTCTTTGCAAGTTCTGGCAGAAACATCATATTGGCTGGTGCAGAGTTCAACAAAATCTATGCTACTCATGTGGAGCCTTTGATCATTATATCCGGGATTGTCCCCAGAATCCCAACAAGGCTTCGAATCGAGCTTCTGCAATGCTAGCTCAGCTCCTCCTAACCGAAAAAAAGCACCCAGACAAGCTCAGTCAGGGAATCAGGGGAAACAGAAGGGCCCCTATTTGAATGCTCTAACTCATCAAGAATCTCGAGCCCCTGCTCGTATGTACCATATTCGTGGTAAAGATGATGAAGAAGATCTCGATGTTATCGCATGTACTGTTGAGTTAAATTCCAGTCCTGCATATGCTTTAATTGATTTGGGGTCTACCCATTCATTTGTTTGTTCTGCCTTGATCAACAGCTAAAATTAAAACCCGAAACTACTGAATCAAATATTGTAGTTTCGAATCTATTAGGGGGAAAACACCCATTAACTTGTGCCACAAGCAAGCTCCCTTGACCATTCGAAATGTCCCATTTCCCATTGATCTACATGTTCTACCTTTTTGTGAATTTGGCTTGATATTGGGGTTAGATTGGTTAAGTAAACATGAGGCCTGGGTAGATTGCCAATATAGGAGGCTGTATCTCCGGAGTTTAGGGAAAGAATCCATTCTTTTAATAGACAATAAACCAACCTCAGTCTTTGCTAATATGATTCTTCAAGATGAAATTGAATTCAGTTTTCCTAGCATGCATGTTGTTTCTGAATTCATTGATGTTTTTCCCAAGGAACGCACTGGTGTCCCTCCAACCAGAGAAGTAGAGTTCGGGATTGGAGTTCATCCTGGAACAACTCTGGAGTCCATTACACCCTATAGAATGGCACTTGTCGAATTGAAAGAATTAAAGAAGCAACTTCAGGAGTTGTAAGATAAAGGCTTCATACGGCCTAGCACTTCTCCCTGCGGTGCTCCAGTCTTGTTCGTGAAAAAGAAAGACGGGACTATGCGGCTTTGTATTGACTATCGTCAGTTAAACAAGCTCACTATCAAGAATCGGTATCCCCTGCCCAGAATTGAAGATCTTTTTGATCAACTCAGGGATGCTTTCGTATTCTCTAAGATCGACCTTCGATCGGGGTACTATCAAATGAAAGTGAGAGAATAAGACGTGCCCAAGACAACTTTTCGTACTCGATATGGCCACTTCGAATTTCTCATAAGGCCATTCGGGTTAACGAATGCTCTGGCTGCTTTCATAGATCTCATGAATCGGGTATTTAAGCCCTATCTCGACAAATTTGTAGTTGTCTTCATCGACGACATCTTGGTGTACTCTCAAAATAAGGAGGAACATGCTAAACACCTTCGAATTGTCTTGGAAACACTCCGAGAACATCAATTGTATGCAAAGTTCTCCAAATGTGAATTCTGGTTACCAGAAGTTTCTTTCCTCGGCCACGTTATCTCGGCTGAAGGAATCAAAGTCGATCCAAGCAAGATTCAGTCTATTCTAAATTAGAGACCTCCAAAGAATGTAAGCGAGGTCCGAAGCTTTCTCGATTTAGCCGGGTATTGCAGAAGGTTTGTTAAGGGCTTTTCCTCCATTGTCGCAAGCCTTACTAAGCTTACCCGCAAAGATACGCCTTTCGTTTGGTCGGAGAACCAACAACGAAGCTTTGATCAACTTAAGAAACCTCTAACTCATGCCCTATAATATCCCAAATTTTGGCTAGTGACTAAATTGTAAATTTTGAAAGTTTAGGGGGGTTAAAGTATAAACCTTGGAAAAGTTGGGGACTAAAGTGTAAATTTCTCCAACAAGTAATTTTATTCAGTAGAAGAGTGAATCGGATCGAAATAAGTACCTTGATATCAATTTTAAGAATTAAGATGCAGAAAAAGGTACCAAATTTGGATCGAATAAAATTGTTAAGCGTGCTCAGGCTAGAGAAATACAAGGATGGGTGACCTTCGGGAAGGTCCCATAAAAGTGTTTCTAATCGATATTTTGGACTTAGTAAGAGTAGAGAAAATTCGTATGGATTATCGATAAAAGAATTCTACAAGGAATTTTATTCTATGAATATTTTTTATAAGTATCGGGAAAATAGACTGAGTTAAGAAAATTTAGTATAAGTCCTTGGAAAAGGAAGTTTTATAGGATAATAGAGTTTATTCCTGAATATGGAAATATAGAATTTTCGGAATAAATCCAATAGCTCAGAAAAAGGTAAAATCGCAGTAGAAGTATTTTATGAATATCAGGAGATCAGATCGAATCGAAATTTCAGAGGCTATTTCATAAGCCATGGAAAAGTCATAAAATAATATTTATGGAATAGAGGCTTTTTGTAAATGAACTAATTTAGTTGGATTGTAATGGGATGGCAATTTTGAAACAAGATAGTAAATAAAAACTAGTTGGAGGGCAAATTGGTCATTTTGACCCAAATGCATTTTTGAAATATTTAAAAAGTTACAAGGGCATTTTTGGAAGAAGGAAATGGAATATTTAATCTTGGCCCTTGATTGATGATAAGATCAATCTCAACCGTTGGATTAAAAGGGTATTTTAGTAATTTCACTATTTAAATGAATTTAAAATTCATTTATACTTTACAAATGGCTTAATTGGATGAAATAAAAAAATGAAGACAATTCTTCATCCCAAAAATTCGAAATTTGAGAGGGGAGAAGAGAGAAAAATTTTCTAGGTTCGATTCAAGCCCCGAAACTCGATTTTCAGGTAATCTTTCGAACTACAAAGTTGTTGTGCTCATCAAGCTCTATCTTTTGGTGTAAATAATTTGTGGAAAACATGCTTGATTGATAAGAATTTTGTATGAGAAGAAATTAGGGTTTATGGACTCAATTGGGGGTTTTGAGATTTTATGATTCCATGTTGAAATCAAGCTTTTGGGATGTTAAAATAATGTTATTGAGTTGAGATTTAAAATCTACATGTTATCAAGCTTTTGTGATGTTAAAATAATGTTATTGAGTTGAGATTTAAAATCTACATGTTTTTATTATTATGAAGATGATTAGGGTTTATGGATTCAAGTTTGATTTAGGGTTTGTGACGTTGGATAAATGATATAGTAAGCTTGATTTGTTGTTTGGAAAGGATAATTACTTTGCTAATAAGAATAATCGTTAATCGCATAAAGATTTTAAAGTCAAGAAAAGGCCTAGTTTTCACCCTAAATTGAACTGTTGTTTTTCAATAATTGCCAAATATGTTTTAAAATAATTAATTCAGGGTTGAAATTAGCTAACTGCACATAGGTTATGTTTTCAAGAAAACCAAGAAAGGATTAGATTTACAAACTAAAATTTGTAAATACTTTTAAAAATAAATTTATAAGTCGAGATTTCTTTAAATGACTGTAATATCTTTAATGTATATTCGATTTACAAGTATACGTTAAGGGTGTTACATGCCTCGGTACTCATCCAACTAGAATCGGGCAAAGAATTCACTGTTTATAGTGATGCTTCTCATTTAGGACTCGGTTGTATCATGATGCAAGATGGGAACGTAATTTCTTATGCTTCAAGGCAACTGAAGCCACATGAGTCTAATTATCCAACGCACGATATGAAACTAGCAGCTATCGTATTTGCTCTCAAGATATGGAGACACTATCTATACGAAGAGAAATGCAATCTATTTATCGATCACACAAGTCTCAAATACCTCCTAACTCAGAAGGACTTGAATCTGAGGCAAAGAAGATGGCTTGAATTACTTAAGGATTACGACTTGATTATCGACTACCATCTGGGGAAAGCAAACGTAGTTGCTGATGCCCTTAGTCGCAGACCATACTCGGGTAACTCCTAAATCCAAAATTCTAAGTGAATTCATTCAATTTTGTATCCTTCATGTTTGATAAGTAACAACTCGAAATCTTCCTTGAAATATAAGTAACTATTCGAATTAAACCTTCTCAGGTTACAAGTAACCCATTCGATTAAGAATTCTGCCTAAAATACATGTAACCATTGAAATTGAGTCTTACTTAGCTTGTAAGAAAGCATTCGAATAATGCCTTATTCTTCAAGAAACGATTCGAAACATTGCCTTGTTATGCAGGTAACAATTCCAACAATGCCTTGCATTGCAAGAAATCTATTGAAAATCATTTTAATGACCTTGTTAATTCTTTCATAGCTACTACGGCTATCAATGCTCATTTTCGACTATTCAAGGGCCAAAAATTCTTGTCTGAACTTCAAGTTCAATCCAATCTAGTCTCGAGGATCAAAGAACTTCAACAAGTTGATCCAGATCTTTAGAAGATCATGTCTAAACTTACTTCTAAGTCTAGCTCTGACTTCTGCCTCAAGTCAAATGGACTCTTCTAGTTCAAAGATAGAGTATGTGTTCCTAACAACGAACAATTGAAGCGGGAAATGTTGCAAGAAGTACGTCAAAGTTCTTTCTCGATCCACCCTGGATCGGTTAAGATGTATAAAGACCTAAAGCCACTATACTGGTGGCCAGGCATGAAATCTGCAATCACGGACTTCGTATCCAAGTGCTTAACTTGTCAAAGAGTCAAAGCCGAGCATCAAGTCCCTACTGGACTGCTCCAACCTTTTAAACTTCTCCAGTGGAAGTGGGATCGAATTACTATGGACTTTGTCACCGGTCTTCCTTATACTCCAAGAAAGAATGATGATGTATGGTTGATTGTTGATAGATTCACTAAATCTACTCACTTCATCCCTGTTCGTATGAACATGAGCTTGGAAACCCTTATCAAGTTGTACATCCGTGAAGTGATTTGGTTACACGGTGTACCTACAACAATCATATTCGATCGTGACCCTCGATTCGCTTCTCGATTCTAGAATTCTCTGCAGAAAGCTCTATGAGCTAAAGTACATCTTAGTACGGCCTTTCATCCTCAATCGGATGGCCAATCTGAGAGAATCATTCAAGTGCTAGAAGATATGCTACGAGCTTGTGTTATCGACTTCGAGAAGAATTGGGAGAAATCCCTACCTCTTGTAGAGTTTGCCTACAACAATATCAATCAATCTTCTATTCAAATGGAACCATTCTAAGCTCTATATGGTAGAAGATGTAGAACTCCTCTATGCTGGACCGAATTGGAAGAGAACAAGATTCTAGGACCTTAATTACTTCAAGAAACCGAAGAACAAATCAAGATCATTCACCATCGATTGACGACAACTTTCGATAGATAGAAAGCGTATGCTGACTTGAAAAAGAGAGACATCCAGTATGCTATTGGAGACAAAGTCTTCCTAAAGGTCTCACCTTGGAAGAAAGTGCTCAGATTTGGAAGAAAATTGAAGCTTAGTCCCCGATACATCGAACCATTTGAAGTTGTTGAAAGAATTGGTCCAGTGGCCTATCGACTAGCTCTTCCTAGAGATTTCGATAGAATACACAATGTCTTCCACGTTTCAATGCTCAAAATGTATCGATTTGATCCTTCACACATCCTTGAGCCCAAAAAAGTAGAATTGATTCCCGATTTGTCCTACGAAGAAGAACCTATTCAGATTCTTGACCGATAAGTAAGGAAGCTTCAGAACAAGATTGTTCCCCATGTTAAGATCTTATAGAGAAACCATAAGGTGGAAGAAGCTTCCTGGGAATCTGAAGAAGTCATGAGGAAGCAGTATCCTCACCTATTCAATTCAGGTAAATTCGAGGAAAAATTTAATTTAAGGGGGGCGAATTGTAACACCCCTAAATAGGGCTTAGAATGTTACCACTATTTAGAATTCCTAAATAGTTATATAATATTGAATTAAGTAAAGTCAATTAAGGGCTGAATTGAATAATTAACAAAGTGAATTGCCAAAATGAAAGATTAAAAGAAAATTATGACCAATTTAGAATGACCTAGTTGAATTAAATGAGAAAGATGATGATTGCATGCTAAACTCTTTGATTCCCCTAATGCCCTTCATTAAGTTAAGAGTAAGGATTAATTAAAGGACATTTTGGACATTTCATAAATCCATTAAGATGGATGTCATCTTCATCCATTCTCTTCATTTTGGCCGAATTGAAGAAGGAAATTAGGGAGGGTTTCTTGTGAGTGAAAGCTTGAATCTATGGTGTCAGAGTTGAAATTGAGCTAAACTCAACATGGTGGCAACATTACTAAGGTAAATACATGCTATCCAAACCGATTCATGCTTGAAATTCTGATCTAGATGATGTATAATGCTTAGTTGAGTTGTTAGGTGGATAGAAATGAAGAGAATGATAAAATTGAACTTGTATGCACCATGGATAACTTGAATTAGAATCGAATTTATGTGTAAGTGAAGGTGTAACAAGAATTAGGTTGCTGGAAATTTGAAATGAAATGTTGTTGTAAGAATTGAATTGTTAGAACATGTAATTGAGCTATGGAACTAATGAATTGAACATGATCATGATTAGATAATGTAATTAAGATGTTAAATAAGCTAAATTGTTAGTAACCAATGCTGGAAAAGCTGGGAAACATGAACATGATAGAAAACAGTCTTGTTAGGGACTATTTTGATTGAAAAATTGTGTAAGCATGCAAAATGAACTTAGAACTCTGTTTTGAACATGTTTCTAGGTAAAAAAGAAGATTGAATTGAATAGGTAACTTGCTGGAAAATGTGACTACACCTAATTGAACTAGTTAAATTAGGTAATGGACTGCCTAGTTGATGAATTGATGTGTAATTGTGATCAAATGGATTAAACTAGGATTAACATGACTATGCCCTGTTTTGAAAACATTGTTAGGTGAATTATGATGTCCTAGACATGTATGAACATGATCATGAATGAAATTATCATGTTAGGACTTTGCTAGAATGAAATAAGGAACTAGAAATGCAACCTAGTGTAATCTGCCCAAAACAGAACATTCTGGGCAGTGACTTTGAAAAATCACTAAAACTTGTATATAATGAATTTAAGGCTGACATTTTTATGGAAAACACCTTGGAATGTTTAAGTTCACTAGGAAAAAACAGAGCTAAACTCTGGGTTGTGTACTGAAATTTAGAGTAGAAATACTTGAGACAGTGCAAACTGCCCAGTAAATCAGGATGCCATGTCTTTGAGTAAAAAACTGTATTAATTGGCTAAGAAATAAAATGCAAGACTTATATGGTCATAAAGAAAAATTTTCAGCTTTCCAACGGTGTAAACTAATCAAAATTCTGATGTACGGATTAAAAGATATGACCATTTAAAGGGACAGTGTGAAAACTGTCAGGTAGCAGTGTCCTTTGCAGTTTGGGACTGTTTTTACACCTAGAAGCAAACTGTTTCCAAAACAGTTTTGGGACATTGCAATCTGTCCAATTATGTCCTAAAATGAATTAATAACAACATAGAGATGAACAAGTAAGAAATGCTTAAAAGAAAGCATAAAAACAGTAGCTAAATGTTAGGTACAAATGTGGTGACACTATTACTATATATGTGTGACATTATGTGCATGTTTTGATGAATTGTATGTGTTATGCTTGCTAGACCAAGGGCCGCAAGTTGTGGAAGAGGAAGAAAAGAGTGAACATCACAAAGCAAGAGGCAAAGGGATTTGGATACAAGACAAGTGATTAGCTAGGACTATTGTGAGTGTAACCTCCCTTAGGGTTAGGACTTAGGTCCTAACCAATCTTGCTATTGTGTTAATTCAATGACATTGCCATATAACATGACATAATATATATTTGGCTAATTAAGGGAAGAATGGTATGAATGACAACTTGTTTGATGCCATGTTCTACTTGTTTACTTGATTGTAAAGTAAATGAAATGCTTAACATGTTGCATTGCTTATGCCAAAGGTAAAAATGGCATGCTTGCTTGGAGAATAAGGTATGCACATTGCATACATATGAATGTGTTTGTGATTGATAAACATGACTTGTTTGAAATGAAATGAACAATGGTACCACCTTATGTTCATGCCATTCGAATGGCATGGATAAACTTGTCTTGGGAGTTAAGACTCCATAAGCCTAAGGGTTTGGCCTTTGAATGGCATAATCATGTCTTGATTAATGAATTGGATAAAGCTTGAATGAAATTGACAATCAAACAACCTTGGTAGCTAGTTTGGATAGATAGGAGGGCATGCCTTAGAATCTAGAGCTCATATTGGCACTACGGTGCATATTGGCACGACGATGCATATTGGCACTTCGGTGCATATTGTTGAAGATTTGATTATCTAGTGAACTAATTACCAATGATGTTGTAAGATGAATTAATAACTTGAAATGAACATTGTTTGTCTTGGATGTGTGATGTGAATATTACTTGTATTATAAGATTCTTGAATGAACATCCTTGTCTTGAAAGATAACACATGAATGATTGTATAATTTGTTACTTCCCATGAAAGAAATGCATAGATGATGTTTATTGTGTAAGGGCGTCTACTTGGTACTTGGTGTATTTGATTGCTTGTCTTCTAAACAATAAATCGAATAGCATGATATGTATACATGATGGATGTTGCTATGTTGAATGTGTGATATATGAAGCTTACCTATGTTTACCCCATACATTCGAATAGTATATGACTTGTGGTGATGATCTTGATTCCTTGAAATGCTTGTACACTTGGATAAGTAAACTTGGAAATTTGCTAGACTTAGTGTTACCTCACTAAGTACATAACTTGTACTTACCACTCTACTCTTCATTCTTCCCATAATAGATTAAGGACACTTTCAAGAGGATATATTGAGCTCGAAGCAACACTTTGGAAACAAGCTTGAAGTATGTTTTCATACTCTTTGTATGCTCCTAGTTTGGTGGCACTAGAACTTGTAATATTTAGCCTTGATCATGCATTTTGTTGCGCGTTTAAGACTTGTAATTATGTATAACTTGAATGGGCCTATCTTGTAACCAACATGGGTGACTTGAACTATGTATATAACTATGTTGATAAGTATATAAATAAGCATAATGCTGCGCAAAATGTGAAAGTAATCCAATGATTGTTGAAACCTTGTATCATTCAAATACTAGACCAATATTGTATGATCATGCATTTGTTCTTGTGGCCATTGGTATGATTCGGCAATGCTTATTGGATTGGAGCTAAGGTATGTACAAGCATGCATTAACAATGTTACTAGCTAAGGATGCCATGAAATAGTATGTCTTGTTTGAAAAAGAAACAAATAAAATGTGTTAAGTGGCTGCCTTGTTATTCGAATAGGGTATATGAACATATAATAAGAATGTAAGTTGGGTCATGACTAATAATAACCTATTGTGAAGTATGCCATACTTGTCACTGATATTCGAATAGTATATGTGTATTGAATGAAATGGTAAATTGTAATATAATAGTGGTAACTTAGGATATAAGTATGAAACAAAACAAATTAGTGCCTAAATTAGCATGCTAAGTATGCTTATTTATATGTCTTGTATTGTTTTCTTTGGGTTACTTGTTGAATTACTTGCTTTGTTCTCACCTCGGTAACGCTCTCGAACCAGATTACGGCTAACCCAGGGATGGGATGTTACAATCTCTATCTCAGTTTTCTTTTAAAGAGCTTTAACCGAGAATTAAAGAGAAGCACTAATTGCCCAGGCAAAAATTCTCGCGGCAATAGCTTATTGTCATTCTAATGCTTTATTTTCTCCTTGTAAATTCTCGCATTGTCGTAGGCTATGACATGAAATTCTTCGATCTCGTTTATGTCCAGTAATCGCTTTTGCCCTGCACTTTCCCAATCCATATTAACGGTTTTGATTGCCCAATAAGCCTTATGCTCGATCTCCACCAGAAGGTGGCAAGTTTTGCCATAGACAAGTCTGTAAGGTGACATGCCTAAAGGCATCTTGAATGTTGTTTGTTAGGCCTATAGTGTTTCATCGATTCTTGCAGACCAATCCTTTCGAGAATGATTGACAACTTTTTCAAGGATAGCCTTCAATTCATGATTGGAAATTTTTGGTTGCCCGTTTGTCTGGGGGTGATATGCCGTGGCAACTTTGTATGTCACTCCAAAGTATTCCAACATTTTGGCAATTAGCCTATTATCGAAATGTGTGCCCCCATCACTGATAATTTCCATTGACATTCCAAATTGCATGAATATGTTCTTTTGTAGAAACCTTTGTACTGTCTTGGAGTTGTTTCTAGGGACTGCAGCCGCCTCAACCCATTTAGACACATAGTCTATGACGAGTAGGATATAAAGGTTACCGAACGAAGATGGGAAAGGCCCCATAAAATCAATGCCCCATATGTCAAATAATTCCACCTCGAGTATGCTTTGTAATGGCATCTCATGTCTCCTTGATATATTCCCCGTTCTTTGACAATGATTACATCCTTTGTAGAACTCATGGGCATCTTTGTAAAGGGTAGGCCAGTAAAAACTGGATTACAGGACTTTAAATGTTGTTCGAGTTCCTCTAAAGTGGCCTCCAGAAGGTGAAGAGTGGCATTGGCGAAGTGCATTTTGCTGCTCTTCTTCAGGGACACAACGTCGTATCACCTGATCTACATATTGTTTAAACAAAAGAGGCTCGTCCCAATAATAATGCTTAGCATCATGTTGGAACTACTTCTTTCCTTGGTGAGTAAGGCCATAAAGCAAAATACCACTAACCAAGAAATTAACTAAATCGGCATACCAAGGAGTTGTCGTGGCAACTCACAACTGCTTATCTGGGAATGTGTCGTGGATCTCCAAGGAGCCTGAATCTTCATTGCCTTTTTCCAACCTTGATAAGTGATCGGCAACTTGGTTCTCCGTTCTTTTCCTGACCTTAGTTTTGATGTCAAACTCTTGTAAAAGTAAAATCCAATGAATTAGACGAGGTTTGGCATCTTTCTTAGCAAATAGGTACTCAATTGCTGAATGATCAGTATGAACAATTACCTTAGTACCAATCAAGTAGGAACGAAACTTATCAAATGCAAAAACTACTGCTAGTAATTCTTTCTCTGGCATGGTGTAATTTAATTGCGCACCATTTAGAGTTTTACTAGCGCAATATATCACATGGAAAATTTTACCAGTGCACTGCCCTAAAATGGCTCCTACCATGAAATCACTTGCGTCGCACATGAGTTCAAAAAGTAAGGTCCAATCAGGCAGAACGACAATAGGTGTTGTGGCAAGTTACTTCTTCAAGGCTTCGAATGCTTGGACGCAGGAATCATCAAAATTAAAAGCTTTGTCCTAATCAAGTAAGTTACACAAAGGTTTAGAGATTTTGGAAAAATTATAAATAAACCTCCTGTAAAAACCTACATGTCCGAGAAAGCTTTGGATTCCTTTGACTGAAGTTGGCGGTGGCAATCTCTCAATCATGTCCACCTTAGCTCTATCCACTTCGATTCCTTTGGACGAAATTTTATGGCCTAGTACAATACCTTTGACCACCATAAAATGGCACTTCTCCCAATTGAGCACTAGGTTGAATTCTTCACATCGTGCTAACACCTTTTCCAAATTGCCAAGGCAATTGTCGAAGTTATCTCCAAATACTGAGAAATCATCCATGAAGACTTCAAGGAAGTTTTGAACCATGCCGGAGAAAATTGCCATCATGTATCTTTGGAATGTGGTCGGAGCATTGCATAATCCAAATGGCATCCTTCGAAATGCATATGTACCATATGGGCATGTAAAAGTGATCTTTTCTTGATCATCTGGTGCTATGGCGATCTGGTTATAACCTGAGTAACAATCAAGAAAACATTAAAAGGATTTACCTACAAGACGGTCAAGCATTTGGTCAATAAAGGGTAAAGGAAAATGATCTTTACTGGTAGCTCTATTTAACTTACAGTAATCTATACAAACTCTCCAACCAGTCACAATCCTAGTTGGGATGAGTTTGTTGCTTTCGTTACTTACCACGATTATACCTCCATTTTTCGGTACACATTGTACCGGACTTACCCATGTACTGTCGGAGATAGGATATATGATACTAGCATCAAGCCACTTGATGATTTCTTTCATCACAACCTCCTTCATGGCAGGGTTAAGTCTCTTTTGCGCCTCAATTGAGGGTTTATGATCGTCCTCCAGTAAGATCTTGTGTATACATGCCGCCGAACTAATCCCCTTCAAGTCTGCAATTGTCCATCCTATTCCCTTTTTGTGCAGCTTCAACATGTCGATCAAACTTCTTTCCTGTTCTGGCTGCAACTTAGAAGAAATAATTACGGGCAATGTGTTATTGGTTCCCAAGTAAGCATATTTTAATTGCCCTAGCAATGGTTTCAATTCAAGTATCGGGGTTTGCTCAATAGAAGGTTTTTCGAGTTTACCTTCCTTACCTGAGTAGTGTAATGGTTCAAAATACTTACCTGGTCGACTCACTATCCAGCTCGCGTCATCTTGCTCTTCGTCGACCAGTTCCTCAGGGTTTTCTGGTTAGACAATGCAATTGCCGAGGCAATTCTCTTCCATGTCAAAATCAAATTTAGGTGTGGCGCGGATGAATTGACATTCTATCGTCAGCTTTCTTTAGGTTTTGAAACACATTAAGTTTGACTTGCTGATCATTTACTCTCACAGTGAGTTCCCCTCTTTCGACATCGATCAAGGTCCTTCCCATTACTAAAAATAGTCTCCCAAGAATAATGGGTGTGAACTCATCTACTACACAACCCAAAACAATGAAATCAACGGGAAAAATAAATTTATCAACTCTTACCAGAATATCGTCGATTTTTCCCTCTAGATGCACATAGGATATGTCGGCAAGTTGTAGCATCATTTTTGAAGGCCTTGTCTTCCCTATTCCCAATCTCTGGAAAATAGATTTCAACATGAGGTTTATGTTTGCTTCAAGATCACAAAAGGCCTTCCCGACATAGTGATTTCCAATAGCACATGGTATAGTGAAACTGCTGGGATCCTTAAGTTTAGGTGGCATGCGGTTGTACAACATGGCCATGCATCCTTCTGTCACTGCCACTGTTTCAAACTCACCTAGCCTTGTCGCTTAGAGACAATGTCTTTAAGGAATTTAGCGTAGTTCGGCATTTGTTCTATCGCCTCAACCAATGGCAAGTTGATGTGGACTTGCTTCAAGATGTCAAGGAATTTCTTGAACTGGTATTCTTGCTTCTATCATTTCAGTATTTATGGAAATGGTGGTGGAATTTGAATCTCATTTTCCTTCCTTCTTGATTTAGGATTGTTATCGCAAATTGCCTGCGCATCAGAATTTGCCTGGGTAATTGCCGATTCATCAATTCTTATTGATGAATCTTTTTGGATAGGAGATCGTCCTGCTGGTTGATTGTTCTCCATGGGCTGATCAAGTGCATCATTTAGCTTTCGTCCACTCCGAGAAGGGACTACCTTACATTGATTGTGGCCTACTCCCTTTGCGACCTCAGTATCACTGGGTAAACCACCTAATGGTCTTGTATTCAAGTTTTGAGCGAATTGCCCGACTTGTGTTTCCAAGGGTTTCAAGGCTGCCTCCTTATTTTGCAATCTCATCTCAGTCTTGTTAATGAAAACGTCAGTCTTTTTCATGAAACTACTATTCTCAACCATATAAAATTCAGTTTTTAACATGAAAGCATTGAGAGAATTTTCCAAAAACAACTAGATGGTGTCGATTGTTGTTGCGGTATCTGTTGTTGTGGCATGTTCTGCTGGAATTCTGATGTTTGTGTATTCTAATTGTTCTGATTAATGGCTTTGTTCGGGTTGCTCCATGAATAATTAGGGTGCTCCCTCTATGCTGGATTGAACGTGTTGGACATCACATTGTTGTTTCGATTTTAGTTTCCAATGTAAAAGCTAGATTCTGGGTTCTGTGGACACTCAGAGGAATCATGGTTACCGTTACATAAATCAAAAACTGAGTCTACTACCTTGATCTCCTATGTGTTGCTACGTCGCTGCATATTTTTAACCAAATTGGTTAATGTGGCCAATTGAGCTAAAATAGTATCTGACGGACCAAGTTTAATTACCGAGGCATTTCGCTTGGCTATTCCCCTTCTAGTAGTTGGGAACTGATAATCATTTTTGGCAAGCCTGTTCAAGATCTCTACTGCTTTCTCTGGTGACTTGTCTAGGAGTATGCCATTTGTCGTGGCATCTAGCATCATCCTTGTCGGTGTGTTTACTAAATTGTAAAACATCGTCACTTGTGTCCATTCTGGAATCCTTGCTTGGGACATTTGTACAAAAGTTCTTTGTAGCGTTCCCAAGCCTCGTACATGGATTCATCATCTGCCTGTCGAAAAGAAGTAATATCATTATGCAATTTATCAGTCATATATGTAGAACTAAATCTAGCAAGGAAATCACGACATAGATCAGTCCAAGATTCTAAAGATCTGGATGGGATACTATTCAACCACGATTTTGCCCTATCCCTTAGTGAATACGGAAATAATTTCAGCCTTAGAACATCTGTAAGGACTCCTTGTAGCTTGAATGAATTGCAATTTTTAGGAACGATTTGAGATGTTGTCTGGCATCTTCAGTTGCTGAGTAGCCAAATTGACAAATTGTATTGATCATATTGAACATTACTGGTTTTAATTCAAAGTGGTCGGCTTCAATTTCAGGTGTGACAACTCCAGGAGTGAGACCATTGAGATCTTCCTCTAAATAGTCTCGGATAGGCTTGTTCCTTACTTGAACAGGTTGTACAACTAAAGATCCTATTCCTCTTGCTCCAGCATTATGGTTGCCATGGCATTCAAATTACCGTCAATTGGATCTGCCATTGTTGCTCTTTGCTCACGTCTTCATCTATAGAGAACTAGTTCTATCTCAGGTTCAAAGGGGTAGTCTTGCGCTGTTAGTCATGCCCTTGTCATATACAAAACCAAAAACCAAGATGTTAGCCCTTTGAAACCAAAAAACAAAAATAAAATATGAAAATAAAAGAAAAAAAAGTGCAAGAAATAAAAAAAAATCGATAATGCCAATCCCTGGCAACGGCGCCAAAAACTTATTGCGTGTTTAGAGTGCTTCGCAATTGATACAAGTGTACAGGTCGCAAGTTATAGTATAGATTAGATATCGTCTCCACAGGGATTGGTTGTAACTTCGGATTCTAATTGTTCACACTGAAAAGAAAACACAATTTGTGATAATAGGAGTTTGAATAAACAAGTAAAGTAAAATGCGCATGTAACACCCCTTCTCGGTCTGGTAGAGAATCAGGTCGGAAAGTGTTATCAGAAACTTATTCGGCGATCGGAAGACAGAAATCTAGTTCGGAACCATTTATCACATTCTTACGTAAACATAGCATAATTTAAACACTTAATAATTCCCTTGGACAATGTAACAAATAGATACACAGATTCCCCTTTACATCATCACATATACCGGAAAATAAACCGTAGCCTTGAGCTGTAGCTCCGGATAAATCCCTTACACAATCCATCTTTATCTCCCTCACATATAGGCCGTAGCCCCGGACCGTAGTCTACCCTTACTTATACGAGCTCAAATAACCCTATGGAATGCCAATTGTATCCAAAACTCACAAATGTCCAGGGTTCACATAAATCATTGTATTTTCTTATCTTTGTGCTCGTAGGCCGTAACATATCACAAAAGAAAGTGAGTCGTAGCTCCATAACATATCATCGTACATGTGTAAATCAAATCATCACATTGCCATATCAATTTCACATAATATAACATATTTGTTCGTATTTCAACATATCATTTTCATAGTTCATTTATATCAGATCACATGTCACATGTATACCCATAACCATATCAAAATAACACAAGGGCTTACCCAACATTACCATTCGAATTTATAGCCAATTGCTCTACTTGAGCTTTGACACGATGCATAGCAAACCACAATAATGCAAAGGGATGGCACCAAGCCTATCCCTTGACACGACTACACTCACCTTGATTATGAGGCTTTCAAATCGAAATTCCGATGTGCCAACTTACTTCGGGGATGACAAGGAGTCATTCTCCAACACTTGAGTTAGCACAAAGTTAGGATTACATTAGAATTCGAATTAAGGATTCCGAAACATATTTCGAGCTTACCGAAGCTTAAGGACAACATTGAGTTAACAAAATCAAACCCCTAATTCTTGGGTTCCCACAAGAATCAGGAAAACCTAATTTCAGAATTAAACTCCAACGAAAATTAGAATCATCAAATCGAATGAGGGGTTTTGCTTACTGTTGCGCGTAATAAGTGTTACGCAATTGTGCAAGTATACACGTTGCAAGTTATAGTATAAAAGATATCATCTCCACAGGGATTGGTGCCACTTCAAGAATCTAGTCTCTTGCACTGAAAAAAGTAAAAACACAAATAAAGGATTATAGGAGTTTAACTAATAACTAAACTAGAAGGCAATAAAGTAAAAGAATAAATGAGATCAAATGAGAGAGATAGGCCAGGTTATCGCGAGTTGAGGTGTGATAGCCGATTGGATCGTCTTGGTAAAAGAGTGCACGGGCAACTCAGTTGTCGTGGCAATTTGCACAATGGGGTTGCCTTGGCAACTAATCGATGGTTGCCTGGGCGACTAGTTGGGCAACTACTTGGGCATCTGGGCAGCAACCTTCAAGGTTCGGCAGAGCGTTCTTCAATGGTTTCTTCTTATCCCTAAGTCAAAACTCTTGCTACTTGTGCATGCCTTGATAATACATCCCTGAGTGAATCAAGGGTGAACAACAACCAATCTTGCGCTCCTCTTAGCCGTTGAAATCCTTGACTTATTCCTAAGCCGGATTAATCTTCACCATCAATAGATTGAATAAAGATCATATTCATTTGTTGCTAATCTCGTTGGGTATTGGCTGGAGATTAGTTAGAAAGGTTTTGCCGGTGTTTTCGGTTATTTTCGTTAGGCAAAAGCTTGTTTATGTTGAGACGGAAGTGTTGTTGTGTGTTGTTGGAGGTTTTGATGCAAAGAAGTACATTAATCATTTGTTTTACTTTGGTAAGAAGCAGGGGATGTTCATTCGTTAGATTTGGAGGGTTTTGTGGACGTTTCGGAAGCTTGAAATCGCTTCGGCAAGGCGAGTGAGGTGTAGTTGGTGAGTGGCACTGGTTTTAAAGCTTTTCAAATGTTTAAAAGCAAGTTTTTGGAGTTTAGATTAAGCTTGAAACGCTAATCTAAGCTCGGAAGTAAGCATGAGATATTTCGCTCTCGTTTCTTGGTTATTCCCAATGTTTTGGTTAATCATGCTCATGTTTTGGGAATGGTTTTGTTACCTACTGTTATACATGTTTTTATGTATTGAGAAATGATTCATGTTATCTCATGAGGTTAATTTATGGTTTTCAAGATGTTACATCTTGATGAGATAATGCTATGCATTGATTTACGATTTAAAATAGGATATGTTATGGTTTATGTTGATGCATTGGAAAACAGTAGGTTAACATGGTTTTAAAGTATATATTGGCAAGCGATGATGCTTATTATAATCGGACATAATTGGTCGACCAATAGGATGAAAGTGCACTATAAAAATGTAGCAAGATTCACATGTGTGTGGGGTTTTCGGCTCTGCAATAGCTGATCAACTATTGTGTTGAGGGTACCAAAGTATATTGTGGTGAGAGCAGTAAGCACCACGGGATCCTTAAATGGTGAGAGTAGCAAGCACCATGAGATCCGCCTTATGGAGAGAGCGGTAAGCTCCATAAGTATTAATGGAGAGAGCAGCAAGTTCCATCAACGAGTATCCGCATATTCGATATGTTTATTTAAGGAGAGTGCAGCAAGCTCCTTGTATATTGGGATGGCGAAGCAACCATCTGGGTCACTTGAATGCCAATATATGAATTTACATGTATCATGGTTTTGAAATGAAATTGTATATGAGATTTTTACATAAGATTATATCTTGAGGTGTGTGGAAAGCTTAAGCAAGTGAAGCTTGCATTGAGATTTGCTTTGGTTTAAAGCATGAGCCTTCATGATACATGTGTTATGAGATAAATGATTTTCCTTTAATGGGTTTTAAAGCATGAGCCTTTTTATAAGCATGGTGAGAAATGATTTGTTGAGAAATGATTTTTAGAAATGCATTGTTAGTGGTTTTGTTTTTGAGCAGCCCTCAATAAGCTTATTGCTTGCGCTCTCATTTCCTAACAATGCAGATAAGTAGAGAGTTTGGGCAGCGAGATAGAAAGCGAAGGAGTCCAAGTGTTGCTCATACCTCAAATATGGTTTTACATTTCAATAGTAATAAGTTTGGTAATGGGAGAATACCTTTTGGCTTTGGGAGCGTATATTGTGAACTCCCTGGTTTTGGCACAATTGTATAGTGCCTATATGAGTTGTAAATGGCCTTTATATGCTGGTTTTTGGTTGGTTTGAGTTTTGGAGGTCTTTTTGGTTGCTTTGCTAGGATGCATGCCTCTAGATTTCGTTTGGATTATGATGGCTCATATGGTTGATATCTCCGTTGAAAAATGATGTGGATCGATCCTTGAATATGTTTGTTATATGTTAGGAGCATGCCTATGTGTTTAAATGTGGTTTATGGACTATTTATCAAGCAAAAAGTGACATTACATGCCTAGGTGTATCGATACTCGGGTCACCGTATCGATACCGTATAGCTGAAATAGGTATAGGGTATCGATACCGTGAGCACCGTATCGATACGGTGTAAGAAGAAATTAGCCAAGTGTATCAATACTCGAGACGGTATCGATACGGTTTTATACTACTGGAATTTTGGGTTTGAAAATACAAAGGACTGTACCGATACCGTGTTTAAGCGTATTGATACCCTGTTAGTTAAAGTTGGTTAAAAGCATCTTCTGAAGTTTTTGTTCTTCACATTTTAGTCCCTGAATGTTTGTAAATGCAAGTGGCGATGTTTGGTTGATCGAATCAAGTTTAAAATTTGTATGTGAGCATGAAACCTACTTAATTAAATATAGATAATATCAATTTGGTAAAAAGACCTTGTATTTGTATTGTTTTACAATTTGGTCCCTAGTTCGCGTAACGGGACATTCGGATGTCGATTTGATGCCCGATTGAGTTGAGATTTTGACCGCTGCTTTCTCTCACGCTTAGGTTAACTAAGTTGCATCTAGAAAAGTTAAAAAAAGGAAAAAAGGTTGTTTATTGAAGTGAAACTTTTAGGTTTTACTCCAATATTCCCTGTGTGACTCGCTCGATTCGGTCTTGCAAGTAGACCGGGTTAAGGGGGTTATACTTGTTGGTATTAGAGCCAGGTTAACAAAAAATTTGGAGGTAAGATGGTTGAATTCTTGGTGTTTATTATGCACTGTATTTGATAATATTTTGATTATATGTTGAATGATGATTTTGGGTGTGATTGGGGTACCCATTGCCATTATTACTATTGGTGTAATTAGATTGTTTTCAAATTTGAGCATCTTGAATACTTGCTAATTGTTGGCTTGACTATTTTTATTGTTGCATTTTATATGCTAGAGATTCATATTGTTTCATTATGGGATCGAGATGAGAGCTTGTACGGAATGTACGTAATGTGATAAAAGAGGAGCGTAATGAGGATGTTATACCGCCCCCACTTCCTCCTCTACCTGGTGGTGAGATAGCTAGAGCTGGAGCTGGTGTGGGAGGTGTTGGACCTCAGGGAACTCAAGGGTAGGTTATGGGTGATGCAACACAGTTAGTTCAGGCTATCACGGGAGCTTTTCAGGCTGTAATAGCGAGTATGCATGTTGTTGTGCCACAGTCTGCGGCTAACCTTGGTTTACCTTTGGAGCGTTTGCGCAGTTTGGGTGGTACTGAGTTTAGAGGTTTGTCTCTGGAGGGTTCCGAGGCATGGTTTGAAACTACCCAGAGGATTTTTGGTCAGATGGAGTGCACGAATATGCATAAGCTGGGTTGTGTGGTGTCTTTGCTCTAGGGTGATGCTTATTCGTGGTGGACTACCACTACTATAGGGATGGCACCCGAGAACATGACATGGGAGTTCTTCGGAGTTGCTTTCTAAAATAAATATTTGGGTGTTCGTTATCAAGATGAAAACAAGCGCGAGTTCACGGCGTTGGTGCAATGCAATATGTATGTTTCTGAGTACGAGGTTCAGGTTGTTCGGTTGAGCCAGTACGCTCCTGAACTGGTTCCCGATTAGCAAAAGAGATGTGATCATTTTCGTTATGGCTTGGTAAAGGAAGTGAAGACATATATACTAGCTTTTGAGTATTCAAATTTCGATGTCTTGGTCAGTCATACCAAGGACATTGAACAAAGTTTGGGTTTGTTCTCTCACCCAAGGAATTCTAGTATCGGGAAGAGAGTTGTTGATTTTGGTGGTGGTAGAGATCGTGGTAAGAGATAGTGAGAAGGGAGAATCTTTCCAAATTAGAGGTGCAGTGGAGGTGGTAATACGGGTTATGGTCTGCAAGGCCAGAATGTTGGTGTTCGAGCACCTGAGTGTGGTCGTTGTTGTAGGCGTCATGTTGGAGAATGTTGGGGTAATTCTAGGAGTTGTTGGAATTGCGGTTCGCAGGGTCATGTGAGGCGTGATTGCCCTCAAGTTGTGAGATAGGCACTGGTGCGTGTTGTTGAGCCTCAGAGGGGTCGTGGGCGCGGCCAAGGTAATTTCCAGCATAGAAAGGATAGATAGAGGAATGTAGCTCATATTGTGGCAGTTCAGCCCGAGGGAGGTGGACCGGCTAGGGTGTATGCACACCGTGAGAGAAGGAATGTCACAGATATGATCGCATGTACCTTTACTTTGCAATCCTTGTTATTACTTTCTTTGATTGATTATGGTTCCACGCATTCTTACATCTTGCACGAGCATGCACAGTTGCTTGATATACCAGTTGAATATCTTGATGTAGGTATGCAAGTGACAAGTTCCTTTTGTGAGACGGTCATAGTTAGAAGTTGTATAGAAGGTGTTCGTTAATGGTTCAAGGTCATGTGTTTGTTGTTGATATGATGGAGTTGTCTTTTTATGGCTTTGATGTGATTCTTGGGATGGATTGGTTGTCTGAGCATAAGGCTGTGGTGGATTGTTAAAGCAAGTGTGTTTCATTGAAGCTTGCCGATGATTATGAAGTAGTGGTGGTGGGTGAGAATGTTAAGTTCTTATCCAATGTTGTTTCAGCGATGGAGGCAGAAATGTTGATGAAAGGAGGATGCCAGGCATACTTGGCGTATGTCATTAATCCAAATCTGAAGGAGGCACGTCCTTAGGATATCTGAATAGTTTGTAATTATTCGGGAGTGTTTCCGGAAGAGTTGTCTGGTTTGCCACCGGATAGGGAGGTAGAGTTTTGTGTTGAGGCACGTAGATACGGCTCCAGTGTCTATTACTTCACACCGTATGGCACCCAAAGAGTTGAAGGAGTTGAAGACACAACTTTAGGAGTTTCTAGATCGTGGGTTCATTCGGCCTAGTGTGTCGCCTTGGGGTGCTCCGGTGTTGTTTGTAAAAAAGAAAGATGGCGCCATGAGAATGTGCATCGATTATCGGCAACTGAACAAGTTGACGATAAAGAATAAGTATCATTTTCTGTGAATTAACGACCTTTTTGATCAATTTCTTAGTGCGACGGTGTTTTCTAAGATCGATTTGAGATCAGGGTACTACCAGTTGAAGGTAAAGGACAATGATGTGCCAAAGACAACTTTTCGCACTTGATACGGGCATTATGAGTTCTTGATAATGCCGTTCGGGTTGACGAATGCTCTAGCTACTTTCATGGACATGATGAATCAGGTATTCCATGAGTTTTTGGATCAATTTATGGTTGTGTTTATCGATGATATCCGTGTGTATTCATATATTGAGGAGGATAATTATAGACATTTGTGAATTATGTTACAGACCTTGTTGGATGAATAGTTGTATGACAAGTTGAGTACATGTGAGTTTTGGATCAAAGAAGTGGTGTTTCTTGGTCATGTCGTATCAGTGGAAGGGATTCGTGTGGATCCGCAGAAAATTGAGGCGGTTGTGAGTTGGAAACAACCTAAATCAGTGTCAGAGGTACGTAATTTCTTGGGCTTGGCGGGTTATTACCGTCACTTTGTTGATGGTTTTTCTAAGGTTGCTACTCCATTAACAAAATTGTTGCAAAAGGATGTTAAGTTTGAGTGGACGGAGGCTAGGCAACAAGCTTTTGAGAGGTTGAAGGAGGCTTTGACACGGGCTCCAATCTTGATTCAACCCGAGTCGGGAGAGGAGTTTGTGATTTATAGTGATGCATCCTATGTGGGATTAGGGCGTATGTTGATGCAAGAGGGTAGAGTGGTTGCTTATACGTCAAGACAGTTGAAGGTGCATGAGCGAAATTATCCTACACACGACATTGAGTTGGCTGCGGTAGTGTTCTCGTTGAAGATTTGGCAACACTATCTTTATGGGGAGAAATGTGTGGTGTATACCGACCAAAAAATCCTTAAATATTTGATGTCGCAGAAAGAGTTGAACCTTAGGCAACGAAGGTGGCTGGAGTTGCTTAAGGACTACAATCTTTCGATCAAGTATCATCCGGGAAAGGTCAATGTGGTGGTCGATTCGTTGAGTAGAAAGGTTGTTGTAGAGTTAAGAGCCATGTTTACGTGGTTAAGTGTATCGCGAGATGGTGGGTTGGTGGCTGAGTTGCAAGTGAAACCTTTCTTGATTCAGTTGATAAAGGATAAGCAATTGTTGGATGATTCGTTGGTACCGTATGTTACGGACATAGAAGAAGGTAATCCGACGAATTTTTGTTTTAATGATGATGGTGTTTTGTGCTTCAAAGATCGGATAGTTTTGCAGGAATATGTTGAGTTGACACGCACTACTTGATGGAGGTGCATAGTAGTCTGTTTTCTATGCATCCCGGTAGTACTAAGATATATCGTGGGTTGAAAGATGAGTACTATTAGGTTGGGCTAAAAAGGATGTGGCGGAGTTTGTAAATAGGTGTATGATTTGCCAAAGAGTGAAGGCTGAACATCAGTTTCCATCTGGGTTGTTACAATCGTTGAGAATACCAGAATGGAAATGGGAAAGAATCACCATGGATTTTGTGTCCTGTTTGCCTTTGACCCCATCAAAGAAGAACTCTATTTGGGTGATTATGGATCGATTGATGAAGTGTGCACATTTTGTGCCCGTGCATACGATGTATACCTTGGATAGGTTGGCGGATTTGTATATCGCTGAGGTTGTGTGTTTGCATGGTGTGCCTAAGTCCATAGTTTCAGATAGGGATCCTAGGTTTACCGTGAGGTTTTGGGAATGTTTGCATCGAGCCTTAGGTACGCGGTTGAGTTTTAGTACATCATATCATCCTCAGACGGATGGACAGTCTGAGCAATATATCCAGGTGTTGGAGGATATGCTTCGTTGTTGTGTTATTGAGTTCCAAGGTTCATGGGAGAAGTGTTTGTCGTTGGTGGAATTTGCCTATAATAATAGTTACCAGGCGAGTATACAAATGGCACCTTATGAGGCCTTGTATGGGAGGAAGTGTAGAAAGCCTTTGTGTTTTGCTAAAGCAGGGCAAAAATTGGTTTCTTTACCAGATATGCTTAAGGGAACAACGGAGAAAGTAAAGATCATTTGTGATCGTTTGAAGGAAGCTTCAGATCGACAAAAGCCTTACGCGGATTTGAAGCGTAAGAGATAGAGTTTGAGGTTGGGGATAAAGTGTTCTTAAAGGTTTCGCCTTGGAAGAAGGTGATGAGATTTGGCCGGAAGGGCAAGTTGAGCCCGAGGTTTTTTGGACCATATGAGATATTGGAGCGAATTGGTTCGGTAGCTTATAGGTTGAAGTTTCCATCTGAGTTGGAGAAGATACATAATATTTTTCACGTATCAATGCTTCGGAGATATAGATCAGATCCATCGTATGTTATACCTATAGAAGAGGTTGAGTTGAATCCAGACCTGCATATGATGAAGAGCAGGTTAGAATCTTAGATGTGGATAGTAAAGTGCTTCGTGGAAATACCATTGAGTTAGTCAAAGTGTTGTGGACGCACCGTAGTGTCGAGGAAGCTACATGGGAAAAAAAGCTGACATAGAGAAACAATTTCCTTATCTTTTTCTGCAAGGTAAATTTCGAGGACGAAATTTCTTAATTGGGGGAGAATTGTAACACCCCAAAGTTGGGCCTAGATGTTAGCCAGATTGGCTTGAGGGTTCGGTTGAATCGGTTTTAGCGGTTTGGACTAGTTTCGGGATTTAAATTCGTAAAAGTGGTTTTTCATCAAAATAAAATATGGAAAATATTTTATAATCCTTATTAAATATATATGTGATTATAGTGAAATCAATATTGGGAAAGGTGATTTGGGAGTTTGACATTTTTGGACTAGTGACCAAAATGTAAAATGTGCAAAACTATTTTTAGTGACGGAATCGTAAAAGATCAAAACTTTGAATCTTTAAGGAGCTTTGACCAAGAGTCTAATTGAGGATTTTCCTTTCTAATTGGCTGACTTCTAAATGGTTTTAATTAAATAAAACATGTGGAGAGAATTAATTACTCACTTTATTTTCCAAAACACATTTTACGTAACTACCTTTTCACTCTTCCATTTTCTCTCAAATTCTCTCCAGCCAAACATTCATTTTCTTTCAAAGATTTGAGGTAAACATCATATTTGATTGATCTTTTTAATCTCAAATGGTTTCTTAATGTATTCTTAACAAAATCTTGTTGTTTTATCTTTGTTTTCTCATGTAAATCTTCTCAATTGAAAGGCAAAATCATCATTAGAGGTAAGGTTTCGTTCTTCTCCTCTAATGAAAGGTTCTTTACTAAAATTCCTAAGTTCTTGATCTTTTATGATTGATTTCTAATGGGTTTTGATAATGTGATTATGGAAAATTGGTTTCAATGATGTTAATTGATGGATTTTGTAAAGATTTGCTATGATCTGTTAATGCTAGGTTATATGATTGAGATTTGTGATATTTGGATGGGTAATAATGATGAATAAGTGATTTTATCAATGGAATCCCGAAAACTAGGTAGAGTGTTAAGTTTTTGATGTTGATATCTTTGAGGTTATGGCTTGTTTATGTGGTTAATTGATGGTTGTTGATAATAGGGTGTTGAGGATGTGTTTTTGGATGTATGTTGATGTTGTTTTGTTGCTAATCTCGCTGGAGGTTAGTTAGTAAGGTTTTGTCGGTGTTTTCAGTTGTTTTCATTATGCAAAAGCTTGTTTATGTTGAGACGGAAGTGTTGTTGTGTGTTGATAGAGGTTTTGAAGCAAAGAAGTGCATTAATCCTCTATTTTACTTTGGTAAGAAGCAGAGGATGTTGATTCGTTAGCTTCGGAGGGTTTTGTGGGCATTTTGGAAGCTTGAAATCGCTTCGGCAAGGCAAGCGCGGTGTTGTTTGTGAGTGACACTTGTTTTAAAGCTTTTCAAAGGTTTAAAAGCAAGGTTTGAGAGTTAAGATTAAGCTTGAAACGCTAATCTAAGCTCGGAAGTAAGTATGAGATGTTTCGCTCTCGTTTCTCGGTTATTCCCATTGTTTTGGTTAACCATGCTCATGTTTTGGGAATGGTTTTGTTACCTACTGTTGTACATGTTTTTATGTATTGAGAAATGATTCATGTTATCCTATGAGGTTGATTTATAGTTTTCAAGAGGTTACATCTTGACGAGATAATGCTATACATTGATTTACGATTTAAAATGGGATATGCTATGGTTTATGTTGATGTATTGGAAACAGTAGGTTAACATGGTTTTAAAGTATATATTGGCAAGTGATGAGGCTTATTATAATCGGATATAATTGGTCGACCAATAGGATGAAAGTTCACTATAAAAATGTAGCAAAATTCGTATGTGCGTGTGGCCTTCGGCTCCGCAATAGCTGATCAACTATTGTGTTGAGGGTACCGAAGTATATTGTGGTGAGAGCAGCAAGCACCATGAGATCCTTAAATGGTGAAAGCGGCAAGCACCATGAGATCCGCCTTAGAGAGAGCGGCAAGCTCCATAAGTATTGATGGAGAGAGCAGTAAGTTCCATCAATGAGTATCCGTATATCCGATGTGTTTATTTAAGGAGAGTGCAGCAAGCTCCTTGTATATTGGGATGGTGAACCAACCTTCCATGTAACTTTAATACCAATATATGAATTTACATGTATCATGGTTTTGAAATGAAATTGTATATGAGATTTTTACATGAGATTATATCTTGAGGTGTGTGGAAAGCTTAAGCATGTGAAGCTTGCATTGAGATTTGCTTTGGTTTAAAGCATGAGCCTTCATGATACATGTGTTATGAGATAAATGATTTTGCTTTGATGGGTTTTAAAGCATGAGCCTTTTTATGAGCACGATGAGAAATGATTTGTTGATAGTTTTGTTTTTGAGCAGCCTTCACTAAGCTTATTGCTTAAGGCAGTGAGGTAGCAAGCGAAGGAGTCTAAGTGTTGCTCATACCTCAAGTATAGTTTTACATTTCAATAGTAATAAGTTTGGCAATGGGAGAATAGCTTTTGGCTTTGGGAGCGTATATTGTTAACTCCCTGGTTTTGGCACAATTGTATAATGTCTATATGAGTTGTAAATGGCCTTTATATGTTGGTTTTTGGTTGGTTGGAGTTTTGGAGGTCTTTGTGGTTGCTTTGCTAGGATGCATGCCTCTAGATTTCATTTGGATTATGATGGCTTATATGATTGATGTTTCCATTGAAAAATGATGTGGATCGATCCTTGAATATGTTTGTTATATGTTAGGAGCATGCCTAGGGGTTTAAATATGGTTTACGAGCTATTTATCGAGGAAAAAGTGACATTATAGGCCCAAACATATCGATACTCGGGTCACCATATCGATACCGTATAGCTAAAATAGGCATGGGGATCGATACCATGAGCACCGTATCGATATGGTGTAAGATGAAATTGGCCAAGTGTATCGATACTCGAGACCGTATCGATATGGTTTTATGCTACTGGAATTTTGGGATTGAAAATACAAAGGACCATATCGATACCGTGGTTAAGCATATCGATACCCTGTTTGTTAAAGTTGGTTAAAAGCATCTTCTATCCCAAATTCTACTTCTCGGGTGGGAGGGAGTCCCGAAAGTTCCTCAGGAAACACGTCGGAGAATTCTTTCACAATAGGTACATTTTCAAGTTTTAGACTTTCATGGTATACATGAGAGTCTTCTTAGGCTCGGGTTCAAATTTCATCAAGGTTATGTTTTCCATACTGAGCCCACGGAGGTACAATTTCTTCTTCGAACAATCCGCCCATGCTTGGTGTTCGGCTAACCAATTGAGGCCTAATATGATATCAAACTCTCAAAAAGGCAAGGCCATCAAATCAGCTAGGAAAGAGATCCCTCGGATCCTTAGAGGGCAAGCTTTACAAACCCACCGAATGATCACATTATCTCCTAATGGATTAGAGACAACAATCTCGAAAGTGACTGGTTCTGATTCTAAGGCATACTTTGCAATCAAAGGTTCGCTAACAAAAGAATGCCTAGAGCTGGGATCTATCAAAACATAAATAAGATCAGAACATAATTCCAACATACCTGCAATCACATCAGGATCATATTCTTGCTCACGACCCCGAACATGGTACATCTCCGCTGAAGTCTGAGGGTCACTACTAGCCGGAGGGGCATGAGTGTTGCGAGGTCTCCCCGTTGATCCAGTTTGCACTTGATTTGCTCTTTTTCCTTTGCTAGGATTACTCTGAAAAGCTACAGATATAGGGCCGTGCGGATTCTGCGGACATTATCGGATAAAGTGGCCAGACTCACCACAGAGATAGCAGGATCCAGACTATTTATGGCACTGCCCTGGGTGCCTCTTCTGGCCGAAATTACACAAAGGAATTTGAGAACCTTTCGCATAACCACCTATATTGTCTACTGAAGCTGTACGAGCAATAGATGTTCCTATAGACTGGAACTGTGGTACATAACCGGATCGTGGTAGCTGTTGAAAGGTAGCAGGCTTTTGATACCACTTCCTACCCTTCTTCTAAGATGTGGGTGGCTTGGAATCATCTCGAAACTTCTTATCAGATCAGGCTTGGTTCCTTTTCCTTCTCTCGTGAGCCTTTTGAGAGGCTTCGATAGTAATCACCCGATTGACTAGGGTCTAAAAGTCCTCTATCACCAGAGCAACGAAGAGGGGACGCAATTCGTCACATAGGCCATCTATGAACATTCGGCACTTCTCCTTCTATGTACGGATGATCTCGGCACCATATCTAGCATATTTGTAGAAGTCATGGATGTACTGCTCTACGGGTTTTCCCCCTTGCTTCAGACGGAGGAATCTCTTACGCCTTTCAGCGATATAGTGATCACTAATGTATTTCTTGCAAAACTCTTAGAGAAAGAAGTCCCACATAATTCGGTGTTCGGGCATGATGAGCGTCATATTATCCCACCAGCTTTGGGCCTCTTCAGTGATCAAGGCCAAGACACATTCTAGCTTATGTTCCTTGGGGCACTTCATTTTCTTGTTTAGAACTTTCAAAGTGTTCTCCAGCCAGTATTTTGCAACTTTGGGGTTGTCCAAGTCTTGGCCGGTAAAGGTGTAAGCTGGGTATTGTTTGAGCTTGTCAATAGGCGCCCTCGAAACAGTCGGGGTGGCTATAGCAGGCTGAAGGGGTGGTTCTTGTCGAAGGGACACAACCACTTGCATAATCATGTCAGCCATGGACATCAGATATTCCTGCTAAGCGACCGGCATCGACGGAAGATTAAATCGTGTAAGCTGCAAGTCATAGATAACATATAAAAATAACTCCTAGGCGGCATAAGTACATACAGACTCGTAACGGGCTTCAGTTTAGTCCTAGAATCGACTAAACCTAGGCTTTGATACCACAATTGTAACACCCCTTCCCGGTCTAGTAGAGAACTGGGTTGGAAAGTGTTATCGAAAACTTATTCGGAGATTGGAAGACGAAATCGTAGTTCGGAACCATTTATCACATTCTCACATAAACATAGCATAATTTAAACACTTAATAATTCCTTTGGACAATGTAACAAATGGATACACGAATTCCCCTTTACACCATCACATATATTGGAAAATAGACCGTAGCCTTGAGCCATATCTCTGGATAAATCTCTTACACAATCCATCCTTATCTCCCCCACATATAGGTCGTATCCTCGGACCGTAGTCCACCCTTACTTATATGAGCTCAAATAACCCTATGGCATGCCAATTGTATCCAAAACTCACAAATGTCCAGGGTTCACACATAAATCATTGTATTTTCTTATCTTTGTGCTCGTAGGCCATAACATATCGGAAACGAAAAAGAGCCATAGCTCAATAACATATCATCGTACATGTGTACATCGTATCATCACATAGCCATATCAATTTCACATAATATAACATATTTGTTCATATTTCAACATATCATTTTCATAGTTCATTTATATCGGATCATATGTCACATGTATACCCATAACCATATAAAAATAATACAAGGGCTTACCCAACCTTACCATTCGAATTATAGTCGATTACTCTACTTGAGCTTTGACACGATGCATAGCAAACCACAATAATGCAACAGGATGGCACCGAGCCTATCCCTTGACACGACTACACTCACCTTGATTATGAGGCTCTCAAATCAAAATTCCGATGTGCCTAGCTTCCTCCGGGGATGACAAGGAGTCCTTCTCCAACACTTGTGCTAGCACAAAGTTAGGATTACATTAGAATTTGAATTAAGGATTCTAAAACATATTTTGAGCTTACCGAAGCTTAAGGACAACATTGAGTTAACAAAATCAAACCCCTAACTCATGGGTTCCCACAAGAACCGGGAAAACCTAATTTCGAAATTAAACTCCAACGAAGATTAGAATCATCAAATCGAATAAGGGGTTTTGCTTTCCGAGTTATGAGCTTCTAAACAAAGTATTGAACTTGAACAAAGATCGAAGATTGCACCGAGGTGCTAGCTTAGCTTGAAGGTTGATGATGGCAATGGAGGAGCTTGCTTAATGGAAGAAAAGGTGTTGGGTTTGCTTTCAGGGGTTCAAAAGGTGAGAAGATGAGAGCCTCACCACCCATTTAAGAAAGCCAAGGGCTTTGGTCAACCCCCACCACCACAAGGGCCAATAGAATGCTTTCCTATGTCCAAAGGTAAGCTTATTTTACTAATTCTTTTCAACTCATGACTCTTTTAGGATTTTAAGGCATTTGATGGCTATCCATCTTTTTCATCTGAACCAATCACGTGGGGAAGGAGGCAAGCTAAGAGGTGAGTAAGCTACTTGCTTACTTCTTCTCAACTTTTGACTTCGAATGGATTCAAAACATGGTACCCGTATCGATATGCCTATAGTCGTATCGATACGCACACGCTAAATCAGATAAGTTCGTTATTGACAGTTGGGCCGTATCGATACTGGCTTGACCGTATCGATATGCCTAGCTCAAAATTTGCATTTTGGGCTTCAAATTTCATACAAGAAAGTCCACTTACTCAAATAGGACGAGATTGTAATTTCATTACCAAAGAGGGGTACAATGGTCATTCGTTACAACATTTTACACATCGGATTCAAAATTTTCGATCATCGGAACCTATTTTCGACTAGGCCAATTTTCAGGATATGACATGCAAGTAAATAAAAGAGATGTTGATTGAATGAGAAAATAGGTCGGGTTATCATGAGTCGTGGCGTCATGATTGCATGGACTGTCGTGGTAATTGATTGCAAGAGTAACTCAATCGTCTTAACAATTAGCATCAGTCGAATTGCCTGGGCAACTGTAATTGCTTGGGCAACTGGGAATGGTGCGATTTCCTGGGCAACTGGAATGGTGCGATTGCCTGGGCAACTTCCTTCAAAGTTCGACGAAGCATTCTTCAATGGCTTCTCGTTATACATAACTCGAAACACTATTAATTGTGCATGCCTTGGTGATACATCCTTGCGTTAACCATGGGTGAATAACAACTGATCTTGCGCTCCTCTTAGCCGTTGAAATTCGCAACTTATCCCTAAGTCGAATTAGTCTTCACCGCATTCGTTTGTATGAAAACCATGCTCATTCGTTTCTTGAATCTAACTCTCTCGATATTAGATAAATGGATGAATTCACGAGATCCTCTCCCAATTCACTCGCAATCAAAATTAAGAACAAAGAATGAACAAACTTTGAAATTGAATTGCATCTCAAAAACCTAAACAAATCCAAGCATTTTCACAATCACAAAAACACAATAACCCAAGCCAAGTAAAGTTTAGTTCATAGCTGGGTGCAAAAGAAATACAAGATAAAATCTACACAACATGAATCGAATGGAATAAAAAAAAAGAAGAAGATGTCAAGAAGCCCTATTGAATTCTCTCTCAAATAGAACATATTGGAGGGCTGCGACTTGTCTTCTATTTATAGGAGATGGCTAGGTCAAGTTCTTTGTTGATAAGGATGAGTTTAAGTTGGAATTAAATAGGATAAAAGAGATAAATCTATTTTATTTATTTATCCTCAAAAAACTTCTCATAAACTATTGGAATTTAATCTCCTTTTGATCTCTTCATGGAACTCTAACTCTTCTACGATTTATTCTTGCTTCTCGTAATTATCTCGAATTAAATGGATTTATCCCATCAAAAACGATAGCACCCTTCTTCTTATCCTCAATTGTTTCAGCAATTTCCTACTTGCTTGGGCAATTAGATCTTGCACACACAAAAACACATACTTGCAGCACCTTTTCCACAAAAATCAACCGAATTATGTAATCAAGCATGACAGTGAAGAAAGCAAATCAATTATGCATGAATGACTAAAAATGCAACTAGAATGAGCCTAAGTTTAACAGTAATTAAGAGTAAAAATGGTAGAAATATAGTACTTTTACACACTTAACAGGTAGTATTGGGTGGACAGAGGCATCATTGTTCCTCAAAAATCCATAATGGCCCACGATAATTGGGAGATGAACTCGAAGGCATCCATGTCTTCGTAGCAACAGCATACCTTATTGGCATGGAAACATGGGCATCTCAACGTCTTGGAGAAGTGTAATATGTATGGCATAGAATTGACTGAGGAAGCTCATTATTAGCCATTGATTGAGAAGAGTTACCTCAACGCTCTTGAAGGATCAAACACGTTGTGAGTGGAGCTTTTATCTACACCCTTGGAGAATAAGTCGTGATTTTGGGCGAAGTTGTTTCGACGCCTTTGGAGAAAACATATATAAATCTAGGTGGAGCTTACCTCACACTTTTGGAGAATAATTGTGTTATGGGTGAGCTTGTCTCGACACCCTTGGAGAAATAGTTAAATATGTAGGTGGAGCTTATCTCAATGCCCTTAAAGAAATAGTTAAATATTTGGGTGAAGCTTGTCTCATTTCCCTTGGAGAAATAGTTAAATATCTAGATGGAGCTTATCTCATCACTCTTAGAGAAATAGTTAAATATCCGAGTGGAGCTTGTCTCAACGCCCTTAAAGAAATAGTTAAATATATGGGTGGAACTTGACTCAATGCCCTTGAAGAAATAGTTAAATATATGGGCGGGGTTTTCCTCAACGCCCTAGGAGAAAGTATTCGTATATATTGAAGGTATTAAGGAAGCAAAGTATTGTTCGATATGTATAATGGAGTAATATTGCTAGGAAGTAGGGCGATTTCACACCCATTCATTCAGGTATACATCCATATGTCTAGTCGTATATAAGCAATTGGAGCATACTCTTGGAATTGTACTAGGTTCCTAGGGTGTTCTAAGCAAGAGGGGTTTTTACCCCGATACCTAAGAGTTAGGACGAGAACAGATCTGAGGGAGAGATATTTGTAGCAATGAGAAGCATGGGTGGGGACATTTGCGTTGCGTTGACTCCACTATGTTTTCATTTATCGGGCCTCTCAATTTCTCCTACACTAATTGGCAGAAGAAAATGTGTCTTCCGTTGGTGGATGTAACCCCCTCAACCCAGCATAGTCACAAGACCGAACCGAGTGAGCTACATTGGGTTTACCAAAACAAACCCGTAAAGATTAACTCGAATTACGACCATTTTTTCTTTTTATCTTATCTAGATACAACATATTAACCTATGGTGTGCATACTGGCAGGGGGTGAAAACTCAACTCAATTGGGCATCAAATCGATATCCAATTGTTCGCAATTGGAATTTAGGAAGCAAATTACAATTCTAGAAAATTACAGGGACTTAACCTATTTTATGTTTACTGATCCTCAATCAATCAGGTTTCATGCTCATATGCCAAAAATTAGCTCAAAACAGTCATTCAAACTCATCCAAATGCATACATAACATTTAGGGACCAAAACGAAAGAAATAGAAACTTCCAAACATTCCAATAACTGATTTAACTGCTACCTATATCGGTACACGAGCAAGTGTATCGGTACGCCTTGGCCTTTTCTTAAAAATCAGATTCTAGTAGCTCAAAACGTATCGATACGACTTATGTGTATCGATACACATTGCCACAATACTCTTGCTCATACCAAAACAGTTCCCCTCGTATCGAAACATTGTGCCTAAAACATCTTACCTGTATCGATATGGGGACACGCGTATCGATATGTATGGACCTATAATGTCCAATTTTGCTGGTTTTATAAGCTTTCAAGACTACGATAACACTCCAACATGCCTCAAACATTAACACAACTTCACTAAGGATCAATCATTTCCAAAACATCACAGAATTAACATCATAACAAGGCTTAATGCTTCAAAGATAAACTAGAGGCATGCTTCCTAGGAACCAAGTCAAATAAAGCATGAATCACAAAATTCCAAACATTACCAAGCATTAAAGGCCATTTACAAACACAAAACAGCCTAGCAAACATGCTAAAATAGAGAGTTTATCAAAATGCCTCCCAAACAAACAATGAACACCATTGCCTTTATTACTACAAAGTCTAAATCAAAATCATACTTTCAAATCCGAAATCCTTGGTAATCCCTTGCCCACACGCGACCTCGCAAGCTTTAATTCTCTACATTGGCAGACCAAAAGAGCATAAGTGCACAAGGCTTAGTGAGGAGTGCTCAAACAACACACCGTCAATGCATTTTTAAACCATTTTCCAAAACCACATTAAAATCACCATTTCAATCATCATTTAAAGCATCATGCCTTGAAAACCATGCACTTAGCACTTTCAAAAACCAGCATATTAAACCATATGCAACACGTATCATGGATCAACAACAAATCACATTGCTAACCCTCAATTTAAGTCTTCCTATGCATAACAACCATATGCAAAGCTTAAATAGTAAAACATGTATAAACCAACATTATACATTAGCAACCATCAACATGATACATCAACAATTATATTGGCTTTCAAGTGATTATAAACCAAGTTCCACTTTCCAAAATATAACATCAGATACACAGATTCAATATGTGTGTCCTCTCAACACTTCATGCCATCTCAACCAAAATACAAAGGGTACATTCACAACCTAGGGACACCAATCCCAACCATCGGTTATATGCATAATCCACTAACGAGAGCTTTCGGTACCATATAACCCCTCAACCGTTAGGGTACTTGGATGGAGTATTCGGTACACTGTATAAACCTCTTAACATCCAAGGTGACTTTTTATAGTGCACTATCAATCTTATGGTTGGCCACCTATATCCGATAATATTTTAAACCACATCACTTGCCAATATAATTCATTATTAACCATGTACCTCATTGTTTTTATATGCATCGAATCAAAATTATTTCCAAAGCATTAAACCAAGCTTAAAAAGTATTCCACATACTTACATGGATCATTTACCAAATGCATCCATCATCGTTATATGATCAAAAACAATATAAAACATACTTTAAATCATGCTCAATAGTAGGTACCATGTAATTAAAAACAAGTGCATAAAAACCATTTCATTAAAGCACGACCGAGAGAGAAATCTCTTTTATACTTACTTCCGAGTTTAAACAAGCGTTTCAAGATTAATTTAAACTCCCATAAACCACCTTTAAACCACTTCAAAGTTGAAATCCACGTTTTCACTCACCGACACGCAAAGCTTCAATCATCGATGCGAACACAAGCATTCGAAGCCTCTGAAGCTTCATTGACGACCTTAGGATCACTCTCTCATGTTTTAATCACATAACAATAGAGGATTAATGCATCATCATGCATTCATAATCCCAGCAACAACATTCCTCAACTTCTCCTCACAAACAACCATCGATCGTTATCCGAAAGCAACCGAAAACACCTTCTAACCTAACCTAAACTCAACTCAGCCACAATCTAACATTTCAATCCATCAATTAACACCAATTGACATTAAGAAACAATCCAAACCAATCCTTATACCTCTAGCAAACATTAAACCTCCATAACACCTCAAAAACACATAACTAGCAACCTAGAAAATTAGAGATTCACATAGCTTTGGGATTCCAATGTTAAAATCAATCTATTAACATTATAAAACATCAAAATCATGTTCTAATCTGATCAAGAACCCAGCAAAATAGATCCAAAATGAAGATCACTCAATTTTATCAATTAAATCTCAATTAAACCAATTTTCCACAATTAAATCATCAAAACTCATTAGAAATCATTTATAAAGGATCAATAACTTGAGAATTTCAATAAAGAACCATACATTAGAGGAGAAGGACGAAGCTCACCTCTAATGTTGACTTTCCGCCTTAATTGTATTGATTTACATGAGAAAACAAGATTAAAACAATAAGGTTTTGATAGGAAACAATTAATAACTTATTTAACATTAAAAGATTGAAGAGATCAAGAAGTTACCTGAAGGTTTTGAAGAAGAAAAGAGTGTTTGGCTGAAGAGAATTTGAGAGAAAATCTTTTTAGAAAAAAGTTAGTTACGTGAAATTTACTTAAAATTAATTATGAAATTAATTCCTCAAAATCTATTTATACCCATCCCCAAATCTTTTGAAAATAGCCAATTAAGGAGAAAATTTTGATCACTTTGGGCAAATAGCTCCTTAAAGATTCAAAGTTTTGATCATTTACAAAACAGTCAAAATGTCACATTTTCGAACCTTGCTTTCAAAATTGATTTTACCAAAAATATCCATATAATAAATAATGATTTTGAAATATTTTTCTCAAATATTTTCTTACCCGAAAAATATTTAATTCAATTTTAATCTTGAATCTGACTCGAATCTCTAACTCGGTCCATCGGACCATCTAATCTGCTTATAAACCGCAAGGTCAAGATCATGGGTAGGATAATTGCGCTCGTGCATCTTCAATTGTTTAGATGCATAAGCCACAACCTTTCCTTCTTACATCAACACATAACCCAACCGCACGTATGATGTGTCACTATAAACTACAAACTCCTTACCTGATATAAGTTGAATCAAGATAGGAGCTTGTGTCAATGCCTCTTTCAACTTTTCGAAAGCTCGTTGTTTATCCTCCGTCCACTCAAAACGGACATTCTTTTACAACAACTTGGTCAAAGGAGCAACAATCTTCAAAAAATCATCCACAAACCTACGGTAATAACCAACAAAACCAAGAAAACTACGAACCTCCTGCACCGACTTAGGTGACTTCCAACCCATCACCACCTCTATCTTGTGAGGATCAACCTGAATTCATTCGGCCGACACATGCCCAAGGAAAACTAACCCCCTAAGCCAAAACTCACACTTTCTCAACTTAGCATACAAATGATTATCCAACAATGCCTGAAGCACAATCCTAAAATGTCTATCATGATCCTCCTCGATACGAGAATACACAAGAATATCATCAATAAACACAACCACAAAATGATCTAGAAACTCATAGAACACCCAATTTAACATATCCATGAACGTAGCAGGGGCATAGTCAAGCCAAACAGCATCACCGAGATCTCGTAGTGTTCGTACCTCGTGCAAAAAATAGTCTTAGGTACATCCACATCCTTCATCTTCAACTAATAATACCCGAACCTCAAATCAATTTTTGAAAACACTGATGCACCTCTAAAATGATCAAACAGATCATCAATCCTTGGCAAAGGATACTTATTCTTCATCGTCAACTTATTCAGTCGCCGATTATCAATGCATATTCGTATTGTGCCATTCTTCTTTTTCACAAACAACACTGGCGCACCCCACGGTGAAACACTAGGCCTAATAAACCCTCAATCAAGCAACTCTTGAAGTTGCGTCTTCAACTCCTTCAACTCTTTCGGAGCCATATGATAGGGAGTAATAGACACAGGAACTATATTTGCATACAACTCAATGCCAAACAAAACCTCTCTATTCAGCGGCAAACCAGGCAACTCCTCTGGAAAACACCCAAAAACTCACACACAGTGCAAATATCATGAACATGCATTTCCTTTGATCTCGGATTCATAACATAGGCTAAGAATGCCTCACAACCCGAATCCGTCAAACGACTCACTTTAAGAGCCGAAACAACATTGAACAAGAACATAGCATTCTCACCCACGATTACTACCTCGTAATCATCAGCAAGTTTCAAGGTAACTTGCTTAGTTTCAAAATCAAACACAGCTCTATGCTCGGTCAACCAATCTATACCCAGGATTACATCAAAATCATGAAACGGTAACTATCAAATCAATCGCAAACACGAAACCCTAAACAGCCGAAGGACATCTCCTATACAACCTTCTTGTAACAACCATCTCACCGAAAGAACTTGTTACTTGAATTCCCACATTTAACATCTTAACAGGTATATCAAGCACATGTGCATGCTCACACAAGATATATGAATGCGTAGAACCAGAATATCAACCAAAGAAAATAACGGTAAAGATTGCAAATTAAATGTACCAGTAATCATATATGTGTCATTGCGTCCCTCACGATGTGCGTACACCCTCGCAAGACCACCACCCTCAGGTTAAATAGAAACGGTATGAGCTACCATCCTCAGACCCTCATCCCTACACTGAAACTATCCTCGGCCACGACCAAAGCCTCATTGTGGTGCAACTACAGGTGCCCTAGCCTATCCACCACCGACCAACAACGGACAATCGCGTCTCAAATGATCGCTCGATCCACAACTCCAACAAGAATTAGCAAGAGCATGTCCCTCACTAGCCAAATGTGGACAATCTCGTCTCATGTGCTCACGCGATCCACTTACCCAACAGGTATTAAAATTTGATCTAGCCTGGGTATCCTGACCACACGGTTCATGCCTAGCACTACCTCTACCTCGTCTTGAATCAAAGTGATACCTCTTATCTCGATAATTCTTATAGTGATCACCATCAAAACTAGAGCCCACAACTTTTTTATCTGAGCTAGAACTACCCACACGAGATGATAGACCCAAGTTTTGCTCAATATCCTTTGCCCGTGTAACCAACACGTCAAATTTGGTATAGTCAGAAGCCAACATATATGTTTTCACATCTTGTACCAATCCGTAACAGAATCAGTCACAACAATGCCTCTTATCTGATACCAACTCAAGAGCATACTGACTCAATTGAACAAACTAAACCACATACTCAGCCACAGACATACCACCCTAAACCAAATCCATGAACTCATATTTCTTTTCATCCAAGTATCTAACTCATAGATACTTCTACTTAAAGGCAGTTGTTAAGTGTCTAAAAGTACTATTTTAGTCACCCTTTTTATTCTTATTATTGCTAGACTTAGGCTCATATTAATTGCATTATTAGACATTCATGCATGTTTGCATTGTTTCCTTGGTGGACAAGCTTGATTTCATATTTTGATTAATTTTGTGGAAAAAGATACTGCTTTGGTGTGTTTTTGTGTGTGTGCAGAATCACTTGCCAAAGCAAGGCTGGAACCAGTTGCCAGGGCAGTGCATGAAGGAGATGTCGAGCTAGTTGCTAGGGCAATACATGAAGGAGATGTCGAGCTAGTTGCCAGGTAAATTGTCGATAAGGGATAAGATGATATGGCAATCAAAATTGATGACTAGATAAACCCAAGATGACGTGGAGCAAAGTTAAATCCCAAAGGAGTTTGATTTCCATGAAGAGGTTAAAGAGAAATTAAATCCCAAGAAGATAGGAGAAGATCTAGAAGTAATTTAAATATAATAAAGAACTATATTCTTTAAAAGTATTGAATTCCAAGTTAACTTCCTCCTCAAAAAAGACTTTGACCTAGCCCTATAAATTGAGGACCAAGCCGTCAACTCCAAGGGAGAGCAAGTGAGAGATTTTGACAAGAGAATGAGGGAGAGATTTTGACAAAGGCTTCAACCATTCTTCATTTTTTTCTTCTTTGTTCCATTAGGTTTATGTTAGGAATTCTTTGTTTTGTGTTTCATTGGAACCTAACCATGAACTAAATCTATTTGGCTAAGGTTATTGTGTTTTGTGGTTGTGAGAAGCAGTTGGATTTTGTTTAGGTAATAAGAGTTTGCACTTTCAATTCAAGGTTTACTCATTCTTGGTTCTTATTCTTGTTTGCGAGTGAATTGGGAGAGGATCTCGTAACTTCATCTATTTATCTAATATCGGGAGAGTTAGATTCAAGAAATGAATGAGTATGGTCTTTATTCAATTTATTGATGGTGAAGATTAATCCGGCTTAGGAATAAGTTAAGGATTTCAATGGCTAAGAGGGGCGCAAGATTGGTTGTTGTTCAACCTTGATTCACGCAGGGATGTATTATCAAGGCATGCATAAATAGCTAGAGTTTCCACTTAGGGATAAGAAGAAACCATTGAAGAACTCTCTACCGAACCTTGAAGTTACTGCCCAGCCGTCCAAACAGTTGCCCAGCTAGTTGCCCAGGCAACCGTCGATTAGTTGCCAAGGTAACCCTGCTGTGCAAGTTGACACGGCAACTGAGTTGCCCTTGCACTCTTTTACCAAGACAATCCAATCGGCTATCACTCCTCAACTCACAATAACCTGGCCTATTCTCTTTCATTTGATTACATCTTCTTTTACTTATTTGCTTTCTAGTTTAGTTGTTAGTTAAACTCCTACAATTTTCTACTTGTGTTCCTTTACTTTTTACAATGCAAGAGATTAGATTCTTGAAGTGGCACCAATCCCTGTGGAGACGATATATTTTATACTATAACTTGCGACGTGTACACTTGTACAATTACGGAGCACTTATTACGCGCAACAAGTTTTTGGTGCCGTTGTCGGGGATTGGCAATAGCAACTTTGTTTTTGTTTTCTTGCACTTTTTATTTTTTTTGTTTAAGTTTCAAAGGGTTAACAAACTTTGGTTTTGCATTAGTATATGACCAGGGCGAGACCGATTACACCAGAATATCCCTTTGATCTAGAAATCGAACGAACCTTGCAAAGACTCAGACGAAGGTTAAGAGTACCAATGGCCAATCAAGACGGCAATATGAATCAGGATGTTCCAGCAGGAGGAGTGATTCTTGCACGAAACAGAACTATTCAAGACTATCTTGAAGAAGATCTTGAAGGACTTAATCCAGGAGTTGTCACACCTGAAATTGAAGTCGACCACTTTGAGTTGAAACTAGTGATGTTCAATATGATCAACATAATTGGTCAATTTGACGGCTCAGCAACTGAAGATGCACGACAACATCTTAAATCTTTCCTCGAGATTTGTAATTCATTCAAAATACAAGGAGTCACCCCTGATGTTTTACGACTAAGATTATTCCCCTATTCATTGAGGGATAGGGAGAAAGCATGGTTGAATAGTATTCTTGCCGGATCAATAGGATCTTGGACCGATCTTTGTCATGATTTCCTTGCTCGATTTAATCCTACAAATTTGACTGATAAGCTTCGTAATGAAATTACTTCTTTTCGGCAGGCAGATGATGAATCCTTGTACGAGGCTTGGGAGCGATACGGAGAACGTCTACACAAATTCCCCCTACAGGGATTCCCAGTGTGGACACAAGTAACAATGTTTTACAACGCTGTGAATACACCAACAAAGATGATGCTAGATGCCTCGGCAAGCGACATACTCCTAGATAAGTCACCGGAGGAAGCAATGAAATTCTAAACAGTCTTGACAAGAATGATTATCAATTCCCATCTGCTAGAAGAGGAGGAGTTAGATGCCAAGCCACAATACATGAACTGGGATCATCAGACTCAATTTCAGCATAATTGGCCACTCTAACCAAGATGGTCCAGAACATGCAAAAACCAAACAACACACAGGAGGTCAAGGTAATGGATTCTTTTTGTGAGTTATGTGGTGGTAACCATGATTCTTCCAAATGTATGCAGAATCCGGAATACAGCTTTTATGTGGGGAATTTCAACCAGAACAATAATGTGATGTCCAACACATATAATCCAGCTTGGAAGAAGCACCCAAATTTCTCATGGAGTAATCCCAACAATGCTCTAAACCAGAACAATCAGAATGCACAAGCATCGTGATTCCAATAGAATATGCCACGGCAACAGTTGCCGCGGCTACAGCCGACAACATCTAGTTCTTTGGAAGATTCTCTCAATGATTTTATGTTGAAAACTGAATCTTATATCGTTGAGAGTAGTAACTTCATAAAAAGAACTGATGCTTTTATTAATAGGACCGAGATGAGATTGCAAAACCAAGAGGAGGCAGTCAAATCATTGGAAAATCAAGTCGGACAATTTGCTCAAAACTTGAATACTAGACCGCAATGAGGTTTACCTGGCGATACTGAAGTCGCAAGAGGAACTGGCCATGAGCAATGTAAGGCGATCACCACTAGAAGTGGCCAACAACTTAAAGAGGCTCAAGCTCGCTCATCAAACAAAACTCCACAAAAAGAACAAGACGAACTCAGCGGCAAAGCCTCAGATGCTGAACCAGGAATTGCCGTGGCAACTAGCGATAAGGATGCCGCGACAACCAACGATAGGCACGCCATGGCAACCCCAGTTGACAATCCCTCGGCAACTCCAGTTGCCTCGGCAATGCAAGTCAATCAGGTTCCAGGCCAATGAAAGGATCAAAGATATCTGACTTCCACCACCATTCCCACAGAGGTTGAAGTGACAAAAGCAAGAATATCAATTCAAGAAGTTTCTTGATATCCTAAAGCAAGTCTACATCAACTTGCCATTGGTTGAGGTGATTGAAAAAATATCGAACTAAGCCAAGTTTTTGAAAGACATTGTGTCCAAGAGAACAAGGCTAGGAGAGTTTGAAACAGTTGCCGCAACAGAGGGATGTATGGCCATGTTGCACAATCGCATGCCACCCAAGTTGGAGGATCCCAGAAGTTTCACAATACCTTATTCCATCAGACCACTATGTCGGGAAAGCATTATGTGACCTTGGAGTAAGCATAAACTTGATGCCTAAATCGGTTTTCCAGAAACTAGGAATCGGGAAGGCATGACCTACAACAGTTATGCTACAGCTAGCCGACAGATCCTATGTGCATCTAGAGGGAAAAATTGAAGACATACTGGTAAAAGTTGATAAATTTATTTTCCCGCTGACTTTATTGTTTTCAATTGTGAATCAGATGAGCATGCACCTATCATTCTCGGGAGACCCTTCCTAGCAACAGGGAGAACCTTAATCGATGTTGAAAAGGGAGAACTCAAAATGAGTTTGAATGACCAGCAAGTTAAACTAAATGTGTTCCAAACACTAAGGCATGCCGATGATTCGGAGGAATGCCAACTTCTTCATGCCACAGCAGAGTTTAACTTCGACGAGGAATTTAGTTACCTCAGCAACTACATTGTCAATCAAGAGGAACCTGAGGAGTATGAAGAACCGATCGATGAGGAACAACAAAAAGAGGCAAATTGGTTAGTTAATTGACCAGGTACATACTTTGAACCACTGGATTACTTAGGTAAGGAAGGTAAACTCGAAAAGCCCTTTATTGAACGACCACCGATTCTTGAGTTGAAACAGTTGCCAGGGAAACTAAAATATGCTTACTTGGGAACCGATAATACATTGCCGGTAATTATTTCCTCTAAGTTACAACCAGAGCAGGAAAAGAAGCTGATCAAAACGTTGATGCTACACAAGAAGGCAATAGGGTGGACAATTGCCGACTTGAAGGGAATTAGCCCGGCAGTGTGTATGCATAAGATTTTGTTGGAAGATAATCACAAACCTTCGATTGAGGCCCAGATGAGACTGAATCATGCCATGAAAGGGGTTGTAATGAAAGAAATCATCAAGTGGCTTGACGTCGGCATCATATACCCTATCTCTGATAGTATATGGGTAAGTTTGGTACAATGTGTACCAAAAAAGGGAGGTATAACGGTGGTAAGTAATGAAAACAATGAACTTATTCCAACCAGGACTGTGACCAGTTGGAGGGTTTGTATGGATTATCGAAAGCTAAACAAAGCCACTAGGAAAGATCACTTCCCATTACCCTTTATTGATCAAATGCTTGACCGTCTTGCAGGTAAACCCTTTTATTGTTTTCTTGATGGTTATTCAAGTTACAATGAAATTGCCATAGCACTAGAAGATCAAGAAAATACAACCTTCACATGCGCATATGGTACTTATGCTTTCTAAAGGATGTCGTTCGGATTGTGTAATGCCCCAGCAACCTTCCAAAGATGCACGATGGCACTCTTTTCAGACATGGTCAAAGACTTCCTTGAGATCTTCATGGATGACTTTTCTATTTTTGATAATGACTTCGACAGTTGCCTCGGCAATTTAGAGAAGGTGTTGGAAAGATGTGAAGAAACTGATTTAGTCCTTAATTGGGATAAGTGCCATTTTATGGTAGATGAAGGAATAGTGCTCGGCCACAAGATTTTATCCAAGGGAATTGAAGTAGACAAATCCAAGGTGGACGTGATCGAGAGATTACCCCCACCAAGTTCGGTTAAAGGAATCCAAAGCTTCCTTGGACATGCAGGTTTTTACAGGAGGTTCATTCATAATTTTTCTAAAATTGCTAAACCCTTGTGCAATTTGCTTGAACAGGATAAAGTCTTCAATTTTGATTATTCTTGCACTCAATAATTCAAAACCCTAAAGGAAAAGCTTACCTCAGCACCGATTGTCATTCCACCCAATTGGACGCTACTTTTTGAGCTCATGTGTGATGCAAGTGATTTCGCAGTAAGAGCAGTCCTAGGCCAATGCACAGGTAAGACCTTTCATGTGATATACTACGCTAGTAAAACTCTTAATAATGCTCAAGTGAATTACACAACAACGGAGAAAGAGTTATTAGCCGTAGTTTTCGCATTTGACAAGTTCCGATCCAATTTGATTGGTACAAAGGTAATTGTTTATACGGACCATTCGGTAATTAAGTATCTATTTGCTAAAAAGGATGCCAAACCTCATTTGATTCGTTGGATATTGCTTTTACAAGAGTTTGACATTGAAATTAAGGACAGGAAAGGAACAGAAAATTAAGTGGCCGATCACTTATCACGCTTAGAATGCAATAGGGAGGAGGACGCGGATTTAGAGATATGTGATGCATTCCCAAATGAGCAACTGTTAGTTGCCTCAGCAACCATGGATGCGCATGCCTCGGCAACCCTTGACTTTCACACCTCTGCAACTCCAGACGCGTATGCCTCGGCAACCACTGATGCGCATGCCTCAGCAACCCTTGACGCACATGTCGCGGCAACTCTAGACACACACGCCTTGGCAACCATGGAAGCAGTTGTCACGGCAACACATGCCTCGACAATACCCTGGTATGCAGATTTGTTAATTTCCTTGTTTGTGGTATTTTACCTTATGGCCTTACTCACCAAGGGAAGAAGCGGTTCCGCCATTATGCTAAGCATTACTTTTGGGATGAACCTCTTTTGTTTAAACAATGTGCAGATCAGGTTATACGCCGATGTGTCCCTGAAAAGGAGCAGCAGAATGTACTCTGGTAATGCCATTCTTCACCCTATGAAGGACATTTTAGAGGAACTCGCACCGCGGCCAAAGTTTTGCAATTCGGTTTGTATTGTCCAACACTGTACAAAGATGCCCAAGAGTTTTACAAGCAATGTGATCGTTGCCAGATGAAGGGCAATATCTCTAGACGACATGAGATGCCACTCCAAAACATCATCGAGGTGGAATTGTTCGATGTATGGGGGATCAATTTTATGGGAACTTTCCCATCTTCATTCGGTAACCTCTACATTATACTTGTCGTCAACTACATGTCTAAATGGGTTGAGGCAACTGCAGTTCCCGCAAACGATTCCAAGACCGTGCAACGATTCTTGCAGAAAAATATATTTACACGGTTTGGGATGCCGAGAACAATTATCAGTGTTGAAGGCAAGCACTTTGACAACAGACTTATTGCCAAGATGTTGCAACGCTTCGGGGTGTCACACAAAATTGCCACGGCATATCACCCACAAACCAATGGGCAAGCAAAAATTTCCAACTGAGAATTGAAGGGTATACTCGAGAAAGTTGTAAATCCCTCTAGGAAGGATTGGTCAGTAAGACTAGATGATGCACTTTGGGCATATCGCACTGCATTCAAAACACCCTTGGGTATGTCTCCCTTCCGACTTGTCTATAGCAAAACATGCCATCTACCGGTGGAAATCGAACACAAGGCATATTGGGCAATCAAGACCGTGAATATGGATTGGGAAAGTGTCGGGCAAAAGCGTTTGTTGGACCTCAACGAGATAGAAGAATTCTGTGCACTCGCCTATAACATTGCACGAATCTACAAGGAGAAAACAAAGCAATGGCATGATAAGAAACTATTGCCGCAGCAATTCATGCCAGGGCAACAAGTTCTCTTATTCAATTCTCGGCTGAAACTTTTCCCGAGAAAACTGAAATCAAGATGGTCAGGACCATTCAAAGTTGTCAAACCGTTCTCCCATGGTGCCGTGATAATCAAGTCCATCACTGACGAACATGAATTCAAAGTCAACGGACAAAGATTGAAGCACTACAACGGTGCCCATGTGGAACGTAACAAAGAAGTGGTCACCTTAGGAGATGCATGAGCATGCTCTCCTTTCGATATTTTCTTTTTATTTTTATTTTTATTTCTTTCTTCAAACTATTTAATTTTTTTATTAATTTCGGTTTTTTTCTTTTTTAGGATAGATTTATTTATTTTCTTTAAGATTAATATTATATCTTTCTTTCATATTTATCTAATTGTTTTTAAATTTTAAGTTTAAGAATTTCTTTGCACATCTTTATTTATTTTCTTTTATTAGTTTATCTTTAATTTTAATCTTTATTTTATTTGTTTTTGAATTGTAGGAAAAGAGTTCAAGATAAAGAGGAATTTGATTCAAGAAGGAAACTTCTTCAACAAGGAACTTAATGGGCTAAATCTAAGGCTTATATTAAGCCTCCAATTTACCCTAAATAAACCCTACATAGCCGGCCAAACCCTTCTCCTTCCCCAAACCCCCTAGACGTCCCCTTCCCCCAATCAAAACCATTGTTTTCTTTTTTTCCAATTAAACCCACCCATCATATTTACTACCTATCTTTTCTATTTAACCCATCACCCTTAACTTCCAAGAAACCTATTCCTACTTTTCATCTTGCAACTCTTTAGTTTCTTTTGCTTTATTTTCTTTGTTTCAACCAAACTCACAACCAAGATCATCTATGGCATCAAAAATCGAAATTTTTGGTTCATCCAAGTTCCTCCAAAGAACCAAGATACAAGAAGTTTGCTACATCGGTGGTTCAAGAAAGATTTCACTCCAAGTTTGAAAGTCGGAAGATTTGCGAAGAACAAGGCTTTGAATACTCTAACTCTCATCAAGATTTCGGCCTTGAACCATTCATCTTCGAAAGGATTGCACATCAAAAGTGGCAAATCTTTTGCCATCAATCAGAACCGGGTAACATCTCATGGGTAAGAGAATTCTATGCTCACTCACCTAACCTGGATAATCCTTATGTTTTTGTTCGTGACAAGGCTATACTAATAAGCCCCGAAAACATCAACACCTTTTACGGGCTCTACATTGAGAAGGATGAGCATCAAGCCTTTGCTGATCAACTCACGCCCAAGCAACTCGACAAGGTGCTTCAAGAACTCACTCTACCGGGAACTCATTGGAATGACGGTAAATACAAAGGCACGGTAAATCACCTTCGGCTTAAACCCGAGGCAAAATTATGGAATAAGTTTGTTAAAACTTATTTAATACCCACCACACACAATACTACCGTTGATACACCTCGTCTTTTGCTCATACATTCTATCTTGCATAATCGCATCATTAACATTGGAAAAATTATTTGTGATGAGATTTTTGTATGTAGCACAAAAGACAAGGGTTCTCTTTTCTTCCCTTGCTTAATTTCCAATATTTACAAAGAGATGCATGTCCCAAGTGAGTCCAATGATGAAAAGGCCCTACCAAAGTCCGGTCGAAATCGAGCACAAATCCGAAAGCTATTGGGAGAGGCACCGGTAAAATCCCCAATGCCTTCAATTGCCACGGCAACTCCTGCCACCTCGGCAACTCCTAATGCCCAAGCAACTGATGCCCGGGCAACTCAGACAGCAACCCCGGGACAACTTGAAGCACTCTTAAAACCGTTGGAGAATCGCCTTAGGCAAATTGAAGACCGGCAACTAATGTTCATGCGGTACATGAAGGATCACAACAATGCCATCACCTAAGTCATCCTGGAAAAGTACCCGGACAGCCGCATGCCTTTCCCCCTATCTTTCCTGCCGAAATCCTTGCCACGGCAACCAATGAAGCAGTTGCCATGGCAACCACAATAGATGATGCTGCGGCAACCTACACTGCGCCTACCCAAGCAATTGCCACAGCAACCAACACTGAAGATATCGCGGCAACCAAAGCTAAAGACGCCCCAACAACCACTGCAAAAGCCAAAGGTAAAGCACCTATGCCCGAATCAACTCGTACTGAATCATCGTCTGATTTTTCAGATTCGGATGAGTCCTCCATTACACCAACAAATACTGCACCAATCGAATCCTCCAAGAGCGAAAAGCCAACGACATTGATGAAGAGGACGATGAGGACAACCCCGTACGAGGATCGATTACACCATCGACAACAAGGAAGAAACCACCGCGTTTAAGCAAAAGAATCAAGACACCAACCAAAAGGAAACTAATCATCCACGACGATGAACTCTCAAAGTAAGTCCTCGTTTGCATTTTACTTTTCTTTATTTTTATTTTTATTTTTCTTTGTTGCATGCATTGAGGACAATGCCTCACTCGAGTTTGGGGGGATTGTTATTAGTTAGTTACCATGTTTAGTTGCATTCATCTTAAGTATTGCATTTAGGATACATAAATTGCTTGCCATGCCTTTAGTTGGAACAAGAATTGCCTAGATTTGATGAATATCCGATGATGACTTTGCCAATGTACTTAATTGATATAACTTTTTATTGTAGGATAAACATAGAAACACTTAGAATGGTACTATGATGCTAAACTTGATGAAACACTGTGTGGCTTGATTGATTTAAGGAATTCTAGCGAACTTAGGTTGATAGTTAAAAAGTTGGGGGATTAGAATAAAAATTGGATGAATAATAGAGGTGCCCGAAATTGGCTCTAGTATGTGCTAAAAATTGATCACTAGAGGTGCCCGAAATTGGCTCTAGTATGTGCTAAAAATTGATCGCTAGAGATGCCCGAAACCGGCTCTAGTCGAATAAATTAATTAACTTAAGAAAACTAAAAACAAAACACTAGAGGTGCCCAACACTGGATCTAGTTAAAACATGTTAAAAGAACCTAATGAAGTAATTTGAAAACCTCTTGTTTACATAGAATCTAAAAAATCAACTTGCACACAACTCCACACACACTCACAAGCATTATAGTTTGATTCCGAGTAACTCCTAAGTTTTCTAAAAAATGAAAAGCCAATCATACTTTGTGCCACGGTTCTGAGAATTGAAATCAAGTTCAAAGCGAAGTTTGTGAAAATTGAAGCCTTGGCGGGTAATTATTAGTTTGCATTGCTTGAGGAGAAGCAATAGTTCGAGTTTGGGGGTGTGTTAAGTGTCTAAAAGTAATATTTTAGTCACCCTTTTTATTTTTATTATAGCTAGACTTATGCTCATATTAGTTGCATTATTAGCCAATCATGCATGTTTGCATTGTTTCCTTGGTGGACAAGCTTGATTTCATATTTTGCTTAATTTTGTGGAAAAAGATACTGCTTTGGTGTGTTTTTCTGTGTGTGCAGAATCACTTGCTAAAGCAAGGCTGGAACCAGTTGCCACGGCAGTGCATGAAGGAGATGCCGAGCTAGTTGCCAGGGCAATTGTCAATAAGGGATAAGATGATATGCAAGTCAAAATTGATGACTAGATAAACCCAAGATGACGTGGAGCAAAGTTAAATCCCAAAAGAGTTTGATTTCCATGAAGAGGTTAAAGAGAAATTAAATCCCAATAAGATAGGAGAAGATCTATAAGGAATTTAAATATAATAAAGAATTATATTCTTTAAAAGTATTTAATTCCAACTTAACTTCCTCCTCAAAAAAGACTTTGACCTAGGCCTATAAATTGAGGACCAAGCCGTCAACTCCAATGGAGAGCGAGTGAGAGATTTCGACAAGATAAGGGAGAGATTTCGACAAAGGCTTCAACCATTCTTCATCTTTTTCTTCTTTGTTCGATTAGGTTTATCTTAGGAATTCTTTGTTTTGTGTTTCTTTGGAACCTAGCCATGAACTAAATCTATTTGGCTAAGGTTATTGTGTTTTTTGGTTGTGAGAAACAATTGGATTTTGTTTAGGTAATAAAAGTTTGCACTTTCAATTCAAGGTTTACTCATTCTTGGTTCTTATTCTTGTTTGTGAGTGAATTGGGAGTGGATCTCGTAACTTCATCTATTTATCTAATATCGGGAGAGTTAGATTCAAGAAACGAATGAGTATGGTCTTTATTCAATCTATTGATGGTGAAGATTAATCCGGCTTAGGAATAAGTTAAGGATTTCAACGGCTAAGAGGAGCGCAAGATTGGTTGTTGTTCACCCTTGATTCACGCAAGGATGTGTTATCAAGGCATGCACAAATAGCTAGAGTTTCCACTTAGGGTTAACAAGAAACCATTGAAGAACACTCCGCCGAACCTTGAAGTTTCTGTCCAGCCACCCAGCCAGTTGCCCAGGCAACCCCGCTGTGCAAGTTGCCCTTGCACTCTTTTACCAAGACAATCCAATCGGCTATCACACCTCAACTCACGATAACCTGGCATATTTTCTCTCATTTGATTACATCTTCTTTTACTTATTTGCTTTCTAGTTTAGTAGTTAGTTAAACTCCTACAATTTTCTACTTGTGTTCTTTTACTTTTTACATTGCAAGAGATTAGATTCTTGAAGTGGCACCAATCCCTGTGGAGACGATATCTTTTATATTATAACTTGCGACTTGTACACTTGCACAATTGCAGATCACTTATTACGCGCAACAACAGCTCAGAAAAATTCCCAATCCAAGTCATTGGGTTCCATGCCCGTAGTTACAGTTTTCCACCATCTATAAGCATCACCTTGCAATAGGGATACAACACATCCCAACTTACGAGATTCATTACACCCTATTTGGTCTAAAATCCGAACTGTACTGGCCATCCATTCCTCGGATGCCTCAGGTGACAACCCATGGTACTCAACTCCTCCCAAACTACAGAGATGTTCCAACGGTAATCCCGTTTGCCTAATAGCTGGCCCAAGCACCTGCACTCCAACAACAGCAGCTTGAAAAGCTCTAGTCATTGCCTGTATGAAAGGCGTCATATCACCCAACACTGGTGCAGGTGGTGCTTGCTCCACTTTCTCAGGTAGAATAAGTGGAAGAGGTGGCAACCCTCCAGGAAGTACAACATCCTTCTAATTTCCCTGCCCTAATGGTAGCAGCATTCATACTAGATCGCAACTCTCTCCCTAGTCCCATCGTGCTAAGATATCTAAGGCATGATAATACATCAAAACAAAATAATCAAGCCGGCTTTAAGCAAGGATCCAAGACTTCCATTTCAAATAAAAACACTTCAGACTATAGTAACAAGGTAATGTGTCCCTAAAACGTACCCCAACATGGCATGTAGCAACCAACGTGCATATAACAATCACTGTGCATAGCAAACAACAGGGATCAACCAACTATAACATTTCAACAATCATAACACCATCCCACTTATTGCAAACCTACCCCACATATCACAAACCTGGCTTTGATACCACCAAATGTAACCTCATCGACCCGGCCTAATCGTAAAACTGAACCGAGCGAGCTACATTGGGTTTGTCAAAACAAACCCGTAAAGATTAACTCGAATTATGACTATTTTTTCTTTTTATATTATCTATATGCAACATATTAACCTATGGTGTGCATACTAACAGCGGGTGAAAATCCAACTTAATTGGGCATCGAATCGATATCCAATTGTTCACAATTGCAATTTAGGGACCAAATTGTAATTTTGGAAAATTACAAGGACGTAACCCATTTTAAGTTTACCAATCCTCAATTAATCACGTTTCATGCTCATATGCCAAAAATTAGCTCAAAATGATCATTCAAACTTATCCAAATGCATACATAACATTCAAGGACCAAAACAAAAGAAACAGAAACTTCCAAACATTCCAGTAACTGATTTAACTGCTACCGTATCAGTACACGAACAAGTGTATCAGTACGCCTTGGACTTTTCTTAAAAATTAGATTCTAGCAGCTTAAAACCAGATCGATACGGCTTATGTGTATCGATACGCATTGATACAATACTCTTCCCCGTATCAACCGCGTACTGAAATGTTGTGCCTGAAATAGCTTACCCGTATCGATACGGGGACACGCGTATCAATACGATTGGACCTATAATGTCCATTTTTTTGGTTTTAGAAGCTTTCAAAACTACGATAACACTCCAACATGCTTCAAACATTAACACAACTTCACTAAGGATCGATCATTTCCAAAACATCACAGAATTAACATCATAACATGGCTTAATACTTCAAAGATAAACTAGAGGCGTGCTTCCTAGGAACCAAGTCAAGTAAAGTAGGAATCAAAAAATTCCAAACATTACCAAGCATTAAAGGCCATTTACAAACCCAAACCAGCCTAGCAAACATGCTAAAACAGAGAGTTTATCAGAACGCCTCCCAAACCAACAATGAACCTCATTGCCTTTATTACTACAAAGTCTACATCGAAATCATACTTTCAAATCTAAAGTCCTTGGTAATCCCTTGCCCATACACTGCCTCGCAAGATTTAATTCTCTGTATTGATGGACAATAAGAGCGTAAGCACACAAGGCTTAGTGAAGAGTGCTCAAACAACACACCATCAATGCATTTTTAAACCATTTTCCAAAATCACATTGAAATCACCATTTCAATCATCATTTAAAACATCATGCCTTGAAAACCATGCACTTAATACTTTCAAAAACCAACATATTAAACCATATGCGACATGTATCATGGATCAACAACAAATCCCATTGCTAACCCTCAATTTAAGCATTCTCATGCATAACAACCATATGCAAAGCTTAAAGAGTAAAACATGTATAAACCAACATTATACATTAACAACCATCAACATGATACAACAACAATTATATTTGCTTTCAAGTGATTATAAACCAAGTTCCACTTTTCAAAATATAACATCGGATACACAGATTTAACAAGTGTCCTTTCAACAATTCATGTCATCTCAACCGAAATACAAAGGGTACATTCACAACCCAGGGACACCAACCCCAATCATCAGTTAGATGCATAATCACATTAACAGGAGTTTTCGGTACCATATAACCCCTTAAAAGTAAGGGCACTCTGATGGAGTATTCGGTACACCGTATAAACCCCTCGACATCCAAGGGGACTTTTTATAGTGCGCAATCAATCCTATGGCCGGCCAACTATATTCGATAATATTTTAAACCACATCACTTGCCAATATAATTCGTTATAACCATGTACCTCACTGTTTTTATATGCATCAAATCAAAACCATTTCCAAAGAATTAAACCATGCTTAACAAGTATTCCACATACTTACATGTATTATTTACCAAATGCACCCATCATCATTATATGATCAAAACAATATAAAACATACTTTAAATCATCCTCAATGGTAGGTACCATGTAATTCAAAACAAGTGCATAAAAACTATTTCATTAAAGCACGACCGAGAGAGAAACCTCTTTTATACTTACTTCCGAGTTTAAACCAACATTTCAAGCTAAGTTTAAACTCCCATAAACCACCTTTAAACCATTTCAAAGCTAAAATCCACGCTTTCACTCAACGACACGTAAAAGCTTCGATCGCCGATATGAACACTTGTCTGAAGCCTCTGAAGCTTCACCGACGACTTTAGGATCACTCTCTCATGTTTTAATCATATAACAACAGAGGATTAATGCATCATCATGCATTCGTAATCCCAGCAACACCACTCCCCAACTTCGCCTCACAAACAACCATCGATCGTTATCCGAAAGCACCTTCCAACTTAACCTGAACTCAACCCAGCCACAATCTGGCATTTCAATCCATCAATTAACACCAATTGACATTCGAAAATAATCCAATCCAATTCTTATACCTTCAACAAACATTAAACCTCTATAACACCTCAAAAACACATAACTGGCAACCTAGAAAATTAAAGATTCACAAAGCTTCGGGATTCCAATGTTAAATCAATCTATTAACATTATAAAACATCAAAATCATGTTCTAATCTGATCAAGAACCCAGCAAAACAGATCCAAAACGAAGATCGTTCAATGTTATCAATTAAATCTCAATTAAACCAAATTTTCACAATTAAATCATCAAAACTCATTAGAAAACATTTATAAATAATTAATAACTTGGGAATTTAAGTAAAGAACCATACATTAGAGGATAAGGACGAAACTCACCTCTAATGTTGACTTTCCTCCTTAATTGTATTGATTACTTGAGAAAATAATATTAAAACAATAAGGTTTTGATAGGAAACAATTAAGAACTCATTTAACATTAAAAGATTGAAGAAATCAAGAAGTTACTTGAAGATTTTGAAGAAGAAAAGAGTGTTTGGCTAAAGAGAATTTGAGAGAAAATCTTTTCAAAGAAAAGTTAGTTACGTGAAATTTACTTAGGAATTAATTATGAAATTAATTTCTCAAAATCTATTTATACCATCCCCAAATCTTTTTAAAATAGCCAATTAAGGAGAAAATTCTGATATTAGACTTTGGGCAAATAGCTCCTTAAAGATTTAAAGCTTTGATCCTTTTACAAAATAATCACTAAAAACAGTTTTCATTTTTTACATTTTGGTCACTAGTTAAAATGTCACATTTCCAAACCTCGTTTTCCAAAATTTATTTTACCAAAAATATCCATATAATAAACAATGAATTTTAGATATTTTCCCAAATATTTTCTCACCCGAAAAATATTTAATTCAATTTAATCACGAATCTGACTCGAATCTCTAACTCAGTACACCGGACCATCTAATCTGCCAATAAACTGCTAGGCCCAAAACTGGGGCATTACAATGGATTTTTCCATACATGCTCTCCCGGTTGGTTTCTGCGACTTTTGTTGATGCTCTTTTGGCCTCGTATTTGAGGCATCTTTCATGAGCCTCGAGGGTTGGCACTCTTTTACATCTTGCATACGTGTGGTAAGTTTATAATTGTATGCAAGATGTCATCGCTTGCTCGTGCCAGCAACCGCGCCAAGGGGTCTGGATTGTGGAGCTGTATGAAAGGCGTAGCTTTTTAAGCTAGCTCTACCCCTTGTCTTCAGGTGGTACCGAGCTTTCATCGGATAGCATACCTCTACATGCTTCTGGCTTATCATTGTCAACATGCCTAGCAGGGTATTGCTATCTTGTCGGTTCCACGGTGTCACTCTCAGATGTTGATGATGAGGTGTTGCTAGCCCATCTTTTTCGTGATCGAGATAACTCAAAATGGGAGGTTGGTCACAACGGATTTTTTTGGTTGGGAAAATCTCTATGCTCACCGCATCAATTTTTGATGCTAGGAAGATCGGGCACCAAACATGGAGGTGGAGACGGTGGTAAAGATGGATAGGAAGGTGGTGGTTCACCCATTCTGATATAGGCGGAGAGCCACTGAGGATGATGAGAGAGAAGGACCAGAGGTCTTGAGTATGTAATGTGTGTTGTCTCGATTCTTTCGGGTCAGGGAGTATTTATAAGTGAGAGGTAATGCTCGATAGGACTGATCCAGGTTTAGTGATGGCCATTGGTGGTTCGTCAGGATGGGACTTGGTCTTCAACCACTAGGCTTTTCAGTCTAGTCTTTGGTTGCCATATAGTAGGCTTAGCTGGTTGGTCAAATAGACTCGATGACTGTCATGTCGATGGCAGAGTAGTCCTGAAGAGGGAGACTCTGGGCCAAGTCATAATGCTTTGTTTGCTGAGGCACAATGTGAATGCTATGTTCTCTAGAGATGGATGTACCTTTTCAGTTGCTATTGATTCCAGAGGCCCGAACGAGATATAACAATAATAAATTCTTACTAGACCAAAAAATTATCACACTACAATTAGCTCACCACATTTTGATAGAACTTAAAGAAGTAATTTATGTGAACTCAACAATTGGTCTCAGTGGAAAAGTGGATAATGTTCATCTTCGAACACCCAAGTTCAATCGTTTTGTCTACAAGGTGCGTGTGCATTGTCAAAGAGATAAGAATATGTAGAAACAAATATTATCGTATAATCACCTTTAGACTATTAAAAATAGTTTATATAAAAAAAAGGAGATGATATTTCTTTTTGGAGAATCCAGTGGGGGAACACAATTATGGTCTATGGGGCTATGACCCCTTCTAAATTTGAAAAATTAGTATGTAGTCCCTTAGAATTTTTAAAATATTTATTTTTAGCCTCACAAAATTTTTAAAAATTCATATTAAGGTTCAAAATTTTGAATAATTTTAATTAATTCCCTCCCATAATTTTTTAAATGTTCTCATTAAGCCTCTTGAAATTTTAGTTAAACCCCACATTTTTTGAAAAAATGCAAATTAACACCCTTAAAAAATTTTAAAATTTGAGTTTAAACCTTTGATTTTCTTAAGATTTTAAGTTGGCCCTCCAAACTTTCTCACCAAGTTCCGTCACTGAAAAAAAATCTAATTTTGAGTAATTTTGTTTACAATGTATAAAGGATATACGTAATTGTACAAAAAATGAGTACCACACTGTACATAAATTCTAAAGTGAAGTATCAAATTATATTTACCTGCATGTAATATAATCAAAATTTGCGTATCATTTTGGTACAATATAATATTTTTGTTTATTAAGAGTAATTACGTAAAATAATTGAATTAACTTTGATAATATACATTTTATGTATAAGATACAATTTATGCAACTTCATTAATAATCAATATATACCACAAATGTAGATAAAATTAATTTTGTGTAATTAATATCGACTTAAAGGCTCATTTTTCCCTTAAATTACGTATTTTTTTCAATCAGCCTCTAAAGTATTTTTCGGGACGTTTTATTCCTTAAACTTTAAATCGTTACCTCAATTGCCCTATTTTTAACATCATTAAAAAATTCTCTTTGACCAATTAGAATGTGCCACGTCAACCTATTAAATATCAAATAAAAAGTTAAATTTAATTAAAGAAAAATATATTAAAAACATTATAATACTAAAGAAACTTCCATTTTACCCTTCTCTCTTCCCCTATTTCTGTCTATCGTGGTTCCTTCAAACATGGTTCTTTCAAAGTTCAAACATCAACAACAAATCCTCTGATAAACCACAAGTTTCCATCAGGAATTACTAATTCGGTGTAATTAAGGATGGAATTGGGAGAAAAATTGTTCAGTTTCACGAATAAAGAATATTGAGAAAAAAAAAGAATTTCCAAATTTTGATCATCTTCTCTATGACACTCCACTTCTCAGCCCACGCCACCATTGGAGTCGTCATCTCCTTCTCCATATACGATTCTTCCTCAAAATTGGAATCATGCTCAAATAAAATAGAACTTAAAAAAGGATAAAAAAAAACACATATACACGATTAACATCCGAAAAACAAAACTCAAAATTTAGAATCACCCAAAACGGATTGAGAATGGATCCCATCCGTGGATATTAACTAGAAAATTCAGAACTTGGAGGCATACCTATTTTTACAAAGATAAATCAAGCTATATGAAATACTTGATCCAGAATCGAATAGTTTACTCCAATGGGCAGCCCAAGCTATATGATTCTAATGATGCTGGACGAAGGAATTCTGAAAAATGCAAGTTGAGTTTGACAACTGCGAATTCACTAAAATTCCTTGCATTGGCTTCGATGGTTGGATCGATTGGAGATTGGGTGAGGTTGCTGAAATTTTGTTAAAGAAAAACAAGAGGAAGAAGAAACGCTCGAAAGAGGGGTAAAAAATGAGCCTTACCTAAATATTATAATATTTTAAATATGTTTTCTTTATTTAAATTTATTTTTTTATTTGATGTTTAATGAGGTTGACGTGGCACATTCTAATTGGTCAATGAATTTTTTTTTTAAGATGTTAAAAAAGTTGGGGTAACAGAGATCATGATTTTTAATTTAGAAGCCAAAATGTTCTAAAAATACTTTAAAAGACTGTTCGAAAAAAAATGTATAATTTAGGAGGTAAATGGGCATTTAAGCCATTAATATTTGTCATACTTGATAATGGCTTATATACTTAATTTTGTGTTGTATAACATTATCATATTAATAATAAGTAATTTAATATTATTATAAAATTAATTTTTGATTTTTTTATTAATTTTAATTAATCGTTTAAGCAAAAATCATAACTGTTTTATTTAACAGTTAATTTTACGAAAAGAGTACATAACATAACTTTTTGTCTAAACATAGTAGAGTGATATAAAGTGAAAAGAAGACAAAATTAGGGTGAACCACACATATGGTGTCGGCATCAGCTAGGATTACAATTTGTTTTGTAGAAACGACTCAGTCGGATGATGGATTAACATTAACTTGTAGATATGCGTTGTAATCATATACTAATATCGACTTAAATGCAGTAAAATGAACAGAGCAGTGCCACTGGTAGATAAGAATGGAAGAACAGCGGGAATGTCGGCCAAACGTGAAATATTTTTAGGACAAAATAGCTGACATAAGATAAACATTACACGACAGTAAAAACTAGATTCCATGGCGGCATCACGCCGGACAAAACCCCGAACCCCCTTTTAATGGCTTTCTTATCCTTTCGAAACACAGGTCCATATCAAATCACCTTCTTCTCAAATCCCTTTTTTGGACTGATGCAAACAAGAACTTGAAGAAGATGAAGATTTCCATGGCGTTCGACTCGGTCTCGGCAGCTGAGAAAATTGCTCATAATCAAGATCTTCTGGCTCTGATCCTCCTCAGATTACCCACGAAATCTCTCATCAAGTTCAAGTGCGTTTCAAAGCTATGGCGGCTCATCATTTCGGACCCCGACTTCTGTTTATCCCACACCCGCCTTCACCACCGTCACGGGTTCCTCTCCCCCACCGCTCTCCTCCTCAAAGGTGACCGTTTCACCCCTCCCTCTGAATTCTCAATCGTCCCTTTGAAGCACTACAGTAAAGTCCCTTTCTTTCATTACATCAACTACTCTGATGTCAAGATTCTCCAATCTTGCAACGGATTGCTTCTCTGTGAATCATACCGAAGAAGTTATTTGATTTGCAATCCGACCACTAAAGCTTTCAGGAAGATTTACTGTCCTAGTAACCCCTGTTATAATTTCCTTTCTAAATTCTGTGTTAGTTTAGCTTTTGACCCTCTAAAATCACCGGATTACAAGATCATTTGTATATCGGAAAGTTACAGGGAACCCTGTAAGTTTAACCTGGATTTATATTCATCAAAGACCGGTTCCTGGGATTTATCGATAATCACTTTTGAGGTAGACGAGGACGAGCCTGTAGAGTTAAATCAAGGGGTTTTCTGCAACGGAAGGATTCATTGGTGCGGGTACGGAAACGAGTCATTGTTTTTCGATGTAGAAAACGAATGTCTAGAAACAATGGCGATGGCGCTACCGGTTCAAATGGATGCGCCGGAGAAATGTCGATATTTCGGGGAGTCTAGAGGAGTACTGTATCTCGCGGTGACCTATTGTATGCCGGTTTGTTTAGAGCTGGACATCTTCGAGATGGCAAGAGATTATTCTCAATGGATTTGGAAGAAACGTCTGAATCTGGGCGATGCGGTGAAAGTTTTCCCGGAACTAGAACTAGGTTGTGTGGAGTACGGCCCTGGATTCTCCGGTGTGTGTATGATTCGATCCGAGGAAGAAGATGAGCCGAGGGTAGTGGTTTGGGCCGATGGTAAAATAGTTTGCTTTGATTTCAGGGAAGGAGCGTGGAAAATGCTTTACGATCTTGGGCCGGGTATCAAAATCGGTTCCCTGTATCTAGGAGAAGATGATCACTTACACTATGAACGCTTTCATGCTTATCAATATTTCGAGAACCTATCCTGTTTATGATATTTGGTCACACGAAATCGAATCAATTGTGTACAAACTAACGTTGTTGTAAACATCAGAGTGTTCGGATGTTAGGGCATGGCTACTACAAGGAACTGTGACATAGGTGCCATTCTTGATATCTATATGTAGCATTGTAAATGTATATAGAATAGTTTTATATAAATTTGGTAATGCTACGTCTAAAATTGTATAAATTATAAGACATGTTTTTGTGATAAAATTATAAGACATGGTGCCAATAATAATGTGATTTTCTATACAGACTATACCTTTAATTTTAGCTTTAATCATCGTAGTCATCAAATAAATTAAGTGTGAACTAGGTGAAAATGCATGTGTGTGTAAATTTTATTATATATCACATGTATAAAAAATATTCTTTAAAAATATATAGACTATATAGACTTTGAATTGTTTAGGTTACGCTTTTTAATTGTGTCATTTTACTAGATTATTTGTTTTAGATTTAAATAAAAGTAAATACTACCGACAAGGGTTAGATATATTGATAAAGCACATTGTACTCTTAAAGTGATAACACGAGTTCAAATCTTAGAGATGATATTGTTGGCAAGAGCAGTCTCGCACTCTGAATATGAACCATAAGATAAATATGTATATTACAAAAAAAGAAAATATTAGCTTGTAAAAATTTAGACAATTAAAAAAATAAAGGCAAATACTTAGCTTTCAAAGCAGTTATTTCCTAGGCGAAAAAGTCACAATTCTCTAAAGTTTCAACACACCATCCAAAATACTACAAACAAATGAGTATTTGAATCCAAGGTTCATGCTTTGTAAAAAGGAAGTGTTGCGTGTTACAAGGCGTCTCCAATATCCATGTCTTCGTCCAAATATGAACAAAAAGGCAGAATCCAAATATGAAAAAAAAAAAGGACAGAAAATTTGTGCATATTTTCTCATGGTCTATCATTATAAATTAGGGTAAAGTACAAGAATAGTTACCGAACTTTTAGGATGCTTGCATTTTAGTCATCAAACTTTTAAGATTTGCAATAGGGTTGCTAAACTTTTAACTTGCTTTTGTTACGGTCACTACCATCAACTTCTGCTAAAAAATATTGACATAGCACGTTAGGCTCATTTTCTTCTAAAAATACCCTTAAGCTTGTCAAACTAATGATAGCCTCCGACCTCTTTCCGTCTGCACCATCAACAATCGTGAATCTTTTGATCGCCATCGCCATTAAACTCAACACTCACCATATTCAAGAGTTTCACCATCATTTCATTCAAGTCTCAAACACAATCAAAATTCCCTCACCATCCAATCCCCATGAAGTTGCAGTAACTTTCATTATCTTGCTACAAAATTCATCAAAGTGAAACTTTAATTGAATGAATAGAATATGAAATGGCAAAAATTTAATGTCAACCCACACAAATTAGAACGTCAAGACGGTGATGGCGTAGACGAAAGGAGGTTGGCTACTACAATTAGTTTGAGAAATTTAGGGTTTAGAGGGAAGAAGATAACTCTAGCATGCCACATCAGCATTTCTTAATGACAACTGACGAAAAAATTCATCAAATTGCAGCACTTCTATTTTCTTGCTACAAAATTCATCAAAGTGAAACTTTAATTGAATGAAGAGAATATGTAATAGTAAAAATTTAATGTCAACCTACACAAATTAAAATGTCGGAATGTGATGGTCTAGACGAAATGAGGCTACCATTAGTTTGAGAAACTTGGGGTTTAGGGGGGAAGAAGATAACTTTAACATGCCACATCAATATTTCTTAATGACAACTAACAAAGAAATTCATTAAATTGCAGTAATTTCCATTTTCTTGCTACAAAATTCATCAAAGTGAAACTTTAATTGAATGGAGAGAATATGTAATGGCAAAAATTTAATGTCAACTCACACAAATTAAATGTTGGGAGGCTCGATCATTTAACCGTGGCCAAGAAGGGGTGAATTGGTTTTAAGGTGATTTGAGTGGAAGCAAAGAGAAATTAAAAATAGACACGAGATTTATAGTGGTTCGAGCTTCTAACCAAGCTCTACATCCACTACCTTAGATTCCCACTAAGGACTTTCCCAAATTCACTATTTAATTTATTTCCCTTTTCTAGGCTAAGGAGGCAACCCTTACACACTCAAAGCTTTCTAAACCAAAGCTTGAGTAAACTCTCTTTTACAAAGAGAAATATATAGAAAACTAGAAAAACCTCTAAAGGCAATATGTTTGGACAATTAAGCACTCACCCAAAATATAATACCCCTAAACTGGGCCTAGGAATGTTACCACAATTCAAGCTAATAAGTTAATTAAAACCATGCCCTAATTGAATGAAGCTTAGGGAGCTAATGGAGAGAATTAAATTAAAAGGAAAGGAAATAGGTAACAATCGGTTAGGGACCAAATATTATAGCCAACAAATTGGAGTGTCAAACTAAAAGGACCATAATAGAATCAAATTACAACCCAAGGAATGCATGGCAATTTAATACTAGTTAGTGGACTTTACACATGTCACCAAATTAATTAGACATTTGGGATTATGGGAGAAGGATTCAGCTATCCACCTAGAGCCATCTTCTTCCCCACTTTGTTATCTAAATCGATTAGAAATTAAAGAGAAAGAAATGAGAGAAAGCTTAGTGTTCATCCATGGAATGTTGAAGAAATACTTGGATTAAGCTTGATTATAATCAAATTGAGTTAGTAGACAACATATTAAGAAGGTAATGAAACATTTCCTTCTTCCATTCCATGTAGTTGAATGTTGATCATGTGATATTGGTTGCTGGAATTTTAGGGGATTAGTTAGAATTCATGTTTATATGATAGTTAATGTATGTATAATGGTGTACTTGATTTGGGTACATGTTTAGGTGACTAAATAAAATTATAATACATGCCTAAATGTTCTGTTGTTGCTGGAAAATGAACATGTAAAGATTGTGAAAATGGAAACAAGTGTGGAAATGAATGTAGAAGTTGTATAGGACTGTTTTGCTAGATGAAAATGAGTAAACATGCTTAATTGAACAAATTGATCATCATGCCCTGTTTTGATTACATTGAAATGCATAATTGGACCGACTAAACATGTAAGGAAATGATATGAATCGAATTATAATGCTAGAAATCTTGTATAAATGAATTTGGAAACTATAAACATAACCTAGAGTAATCTGCCCAGAACACTCTGTTCTGGGCAGCAACTTCAAAAATTCACCATAAATTGTATAGGTCGAATTTAGAGCTAAAATTTACATCGAATGAACTTTAATATGTCTATTTTCATTATGAAAAAACGGAATTGAATTCTGAATTGTGAGCTGAATTCTGGAAATGAAAATCCCTAGACAGTGCAAACTGTCCATTGGTGCAATTGCCCTGTATTTGAATTAAAAACTGTATTAATTGGCAAAGCATGATAATGCAAGGCCTATACTATTAGAAATAGGATTAAGTTAGCTTTATAACGGTGTAAACAAATTGAAATTCCGACGTACGGAATAAAAATTATGCTTGTTTAAGTGGACAGTGTACAAACTGCCTGGCAGTAGCAGTCTTGGTACTTTGAACTGTTTTTGTACACAATTTGAGAAACTGTTAGTAACAGTTTTAAGACAGTAAATACTGCCCAGTTCTGCCGTAATATGAAATGTTGGCAATTTAGAAATAAACATTAAGAAGTATATATGAAAAATGCCATTTGTTTTGTGTATAGGTTACGTATTGACCTTGCTACTATGTTGAATGAATATGTGAACAAATTTTGATGTATTTCTTGTGTAATGTATTAGAACCAGCAGTGAACTTGGAAAAGAAAGGGGTGGAGCATCCTAAGGCTAAAAACAAAAGGGGTTTGGATCCAAGACAAGTAGCTAAGCATGGAGTATTGTGAGTGTAGCTTGACTTAGGGTTAGGACTTAGGTTCTAACCAAATATGCATGTTATATTCTTGTTATCCTTGTATTGATTAAAATGAACTTAATATGAACTTGAACTTGCATAAAAGGGAATATTGGCTAAGCTAAAATTTGTAAATAAATAGAAGCATGAAAATGGGTAAATTAATTAGAAAAGAAAATGTAAACATGTTTGATTTCTTGCCTTGGAAATGAGCTGTTAGAATGATTGCTTGTATGTACTCCATGATGTATATGTTTGATTTCCATGCTTTAGATTGATCATTTGAATGCTTGATGCCTAATAAAGGCCTATGCTAAATGCTTACTTGAGGTGCTTGAAATGCTTGTCACTTGAAATGTTTGCTATTTGAAAGGCTAGCTAATTGAAATGTTTGAAATGCTTGTTACTTGAAATGTCTGTTATTCGAAGTGCTAGTTACTTGAAATGTTGAAATGCTTGCTTGAAGGACAAGTAATTAGTGATTGTGGAGCTAAGGCTCAATTAGCCTAAGGGCTAAGCATGATATTGCTATAACTTGTTTGAATGTGATTCTTGAACACAATTGTCTTGACTTGAACATGAAAGTATAAAACACAAGAAACAACAATAAGCTTTAAAGAAAAATAAGAATTCTTGTGCCATAAAATACCCTCTAAAGAAAGTTAAAGATTTAAAAGACTTAAGTTGCCTACAATGGAAGTCCTTGGATACAATGGTATGATGCATGGTAATCTTGGGACTGCGGTCCATGAGCCACGGCTCGGGGGGATTCCTCATTACATGTAATATGTTATTGGCGGCAATAGGAGGTAACGAGGGAGTTGTATGGAGATTGGTGACAGTTGGTTGGATAATGAGAAGTATAGGATTCTTGGACCTTTATGGTCAAACACGGACCAATGTCATCCATAACCAATTGTGATCCAAGGCAAACATGTAAAAGATATGAACATTATTGTGAAATCAAATAAGAAATTCAAAGGAAAATCATGAATGTAAAATGAAATGTTAAAGAAGCTCTTGGTGAGCATATTGTTAAAGAAGCTCTTGGTGAGCATAATGTCTAAAGAAGCTCTTGGTGAGCATATGAAATATTAAGCTCTTAGTGAGCAAAAGAAGTGCTAAAAGGCATAAACTAAATTAATCAAGTGAAAAACAAATGAAGCATAAAGCTTACTTGAATACTTGAAATGCTTGACATGAAATTTTGAGTACGTGACTTACTTGACATGTATGCTTGAATTGATAAGGTGTATTCTTGAGTACTTGCTACTTGATACGAATTGAATGTGTTTAATATGTAAACATGATGTGTTGCTGCCATGTACACTTGTACATGGAAATATAGACTGTTTCGTGTATAAATAAACAATTATTGGACTGTTTTGGATGTCCAATTGTGTGAGCTTGATTCATGGACTGTTTTGTGTATAAATGAACAATTATTGGACTGTTTTGGATGTCCAAATGTGTGAGTATGATTCATGGACTCTTTTGTGTATAATTGAACAATTATTGGATTGTTTTGGATGTCCAAATGTGTAAGTATGATCCATGGACTGTTTTGTATAGAATATGGAATGTTTTGACGATATGAATTATGTGTACATGTTAGATGACTGAATTGCCTAGGCAAAGTGAAAACCTGGACTGTTTTGGTATCGTGAATTATGTGTACATGTTATATGGCTGAATTGGCTAGATTACATGGAAATACGAACATCTTGATAATATATGAGGACAAAATGAACTATCTTGCATTACAAGAATGTGTAAACATGTATAATAGTCGACTTAGAACCAAGGCTTAGATCAAAGAAAATAAACAGGAATCAAAGGGATACATGAATTGCTTGATAAGTAATCTTGAACACTTGAATTGCTTGACATGTAATGCTTGATTTTTTTTTGACATGAAACTCGTGAATTGGTGAATGTCTATACTTGAATCTTGTGTGGTATGATTCACTACTTGGATTGTCTCACGATTTCACTTGAATTGATGATCAATGGATTTGCTTGCTTGAATTTAAATTACGTATATGACTTGACTCCATGCCCTTATTCGAATACTTTGAAATCCTTAGTTAGGATCACATGTCACTTGAAGTAATTGCTACTCGAATTGTTTGATACTTGAATTTCTTGAACCTGATATGTATACTTGAATTGACACATGTGATAGCTTAACTTCTTGCCATATGATTTTGTACTGGAATGGCTTGCTTGATAAGTAATGTGACCATACTTGACTTGGATATGTTATGGATTACTTGCTATATGAGAATTGATTGACTTAATATGGATAAAGCATGAATTGTAAAATGGCTTGCTTGAAAGGATTTGTATACTCAACTTGTAAAGCACGTATACGACTCGAATATGTATATGACTTGAATTAAAATAGATATATTACTTGGACATGGCATTTGTTGTATGAAAAAATGAGTAACACTGGATAATGTTGCTTAATCTAAATTGTTTGGTTCAATGCTGTACTCGAATGCAATAGATACGATGATACATAATTCATGCTTAATTTCAAATACTATGAACTTTAATAGGTCTACGTGACTAATTAAGACTTGATATAAAAAAAATTGGTTAGAACTAGGGCTACCTCACTAAGTACATAATTGTACTTATCACTCTCTTTTCCTCTCTTCCCAAACCACAAGTTTAGAGTGCTTAAGGAGATTGCTTGATTTTGAAGTCAGATTCCTTGAACTTGAAGTAAGTTACAAGCAAGGACTAAAGTATGAATTCATACTTGTTTTGTATTACTCCTAGTAGTTGGTGGCACCTAGTCTTGTATATAGTCATGCTAGATCATGCATTTGGTTTGTATTGAAAGTTTGTATATATGTATACATGATTTGGCCTTGAATGTTATCAAACTTGGTTGTTATAACTTGATTAGCTGCGCATATATGCATGAACTCTGGATCGAAATAAAAGCTTGCTAGTCTATATATACTAATCGAATGCCTCACATGTCTACATGATTAAGTAGCAAGACAATTTTGAATGTAAATTTGGAAATGACTATATCTTAGTCTTGTACATTGTTCGGATGTCTTAATTGGTTGGAGGAGTAGTAAACATCTTGAATTTTATCTTCAAAATAAAATAACCAAAGTGGTGACCTAGTGTGAATAAGAAGTACGTCTTACTTATATGATCGAATGTAATGCCTAAGTTATGTTAATTGTTGAATGATAAGCAGCGCATAGGTATATGTATATATATATATATATATGATCCTTGAATAGAAATGTACACTTGTTAGACTATGCATACAAAGTGATTTCCTTACATGCCTACCTGATTTAATAGTAGTTAATCTTAAATGCATGAAACTTGAAAGTGGTTAACAACTATGGTAATCTATAATATAAAGAAGTGTGATCACGATTGTAGGGTTGTTAATGAGTATATATATATATATATATATATATATATATATATATATATATATATATATATATATATATATATATATGATCATGAATGAAATGGAAATTGGATTGAAAGAAGCATGCTTGGTTGTATGACCATTTGAATGCTATGTGATAACTTGAATGAAAATGCAATAGTAAATGAAGGTGGTAACCTATAATGACATGTGATTACTTGTGTAAAACAAATATGTGCTTTCTTATGAAATAAGATATGTATGTCTATTCCTTACTAGTCTCTCAACTCATCTAATAGAGAAGAGTTCGAAAAATTTTAAATTGGCTCGTGTTTCCAACATTCCCGTAATGCTCCTGAGCCGATTTACTACTAAACTGGGTTGGGGTGTTACACAAAACCTAAACACTTAAGCAAATGTGACAGTTTTGGCTCACTAGTATTTTCTACAAAGAATATGACAAATTAAAGTACTAGAACAATTTTTCTCTCATTGAATGTTGGCTTGATGATTCTTAGTCTTCCATAGATGCTTGGAGGTGTCTTTTAAACCCTCTAACAACTCCATGACTGTTACTAGCAGTTGGGGGTTGTTTGGAGCCATTGGAGCATTTATTTCCCATAATAAATGTAGTTCTGGACTCCTTAGTATCGGTACGCCGGGATTCATATCGGTACCCATTCTTCAGAAAACTAGCCGTTGTAGCATTTATAACATAGGGGTATTAGTACAAATACAAGCGTATCGGTACGAACCCTACTTGTATCGATACGGCTAGGACCATATCGGTACAGAAATTGGCTACTGGATTTGTAAAATTTTGGGGATGGAAAATTGTATCGATACGTTCAAAACTGTATCGGTATGGGTTCTTTGGGTATCGGTACGGGTATCAACCGTATCAGTACGCAGAGCCTATTCTTGACACTTTGGTTGTTTAAAAACATTTAAAGTGTGTCAAAAAAACCTTTGAAAATATTTCAAACATATTTTTCAAGTTTGTGGACTTTTGAATTATTTTTGCAAAATTAGTTTAAGTCCAAAAATATTTTTCTATAAGTTATATCAAAATCAAATATCCTAACAATCTCCCCCTTTTTGATATAACAAAACCACTTGAATTTTTTTTTGTGAAAACTTCCCCTTAGAAAAAAATATTAAAAATTGTAAAAAATTAAAACTCCCCCTTTTTCTTTTTGAAACTTAATTTTCCAACCATCTCTCCCTTTTTTTCTTATATAAAAAATATTTCAAAACTAAGTTTGAAATTACATTAAGTTCAAAAACACCAATTGTTAGAAAAGTTAGTACCAATTGATAGTGATTATCAATTGTTGATGTAAAATAACATTTTGGAGAAAAGACTTAAAGAGATTTTATCGTTAAAAGAATGACTCTCCCTTACTCAAGCATCAAGTAAATAGTTAGTCAAACAATTCAAGATAAAAAGATTGAATTTCAAATAAGATAAAATAAAATAAAATAAATATATGAAATTTAATTAAGCATGCCATAAAACAAGAAACTCATATAAGCATACAAGACATGTCAAAAAGGAGACAAAAAACTGTCCCTTTTTGGCTGAGCGTACCGGTACGGTTTATTCTGTATCGGTACTGGTTGATTGTCGTATCAGGTCGGTATAGGCAGTACCGGTACCAAGGGCACGAAAATGGTGAAAACTGCAGCAAAAATAACTTAAAAGGCCTTACAACATATTTTTATGTTCATACAAAGGCTCTATTAAGTCCTAAATAGACATTAAGTACATTTTGCTACTCACGCTTCTTAAAACATAAAATTTAACACAAGAAAAACATGATTTCACCAAAATCAACCAATTATTACAAGTTTAAGGCCAAAACATAAAGATAGACATATTGGGCCAAAAACATGTAACTTACACAATATATGACTCCCCCTAACTATATGCTATTAGACACAACAAAGAGTCATAAAATCATGCTTAGATCAACATCAAAATCAAAACATTATAGGCATGATCAAGCAATTGCATGAAATTTAAATTTACCACTTGAACCAAGGTAAGATGTTAAGCCTTCCTTCTTCAAGTGTCTTTCCTCCTTTGTGTGTGATGAGTGCTTTATTTTGTTATTATTTTACCATTAATTACTCATTGTTGATTCCTTGATATTGCTGATTTGGGTTGTTTTTATTCGTTTTTGCGCATGACTTCAATTTCCAGAAAGCAACATTAAAAGAGAATGATCTACAATTTTCTTATTTTCTGGAATCAAAGCTGGACTCATGGGCATGACGATGTCCGACGTGGTAGATTCTGGCAGTCCAGTTAGTAATAGCTTTTAGAAGGCGATCCAGTCAGCATCATCTTGATGGACGAGATTTACTAAGGATTTTAAGATTAAGTTTGAATTTAAATGTTTGGGAATTATCACTTTATTATTTAGGATTTTATCTTTCTATCACTTAGGTTTTATTTGAATATTTTTAGAATTATCTTAGATATTTTATTTTAAATATTTTTAGGGTTTTAGAAAACTATAAATACCCCGCGAGGTAAGCTAGAAACATATCTCATTCTTAGTTTTGTTCTTGCTTTCTAAGTTCTATAAAATTCTCTTTTTCTTTATGTTCTTATTTTTAAGTTTTCAATTATTTTCTTTTAAAATGTTGAGTATGATTTCTACCATAATCATGCTTAGCTAATTTTCCAATTAGCCAAAGGATTAAGCAACAACTCAATTCATTTTGTGAGAATTGAAAAGTACTTAATATCTTCGGATAACATTATCAGTTTTCTAGAAACTTAAATTGGCAATCGGCCTTTCTTTTAAAATCTTTACACTTTCATTTCAAAAAGCGTGCATTGGTCTAAATGTTGTTCTAATTTAAAGTTTGGAGGAAGGATCATCTTGTAGCATATTTAACTTCCTATAAACACACTTAGCAATGTATTCGCTAAGGGAAATTGAGATCGGATTCGATTCTCATTGAGACAACATAATCTGAGTCGGGTTTTTCTAACACTTAAACTGCATTGGTGCTAGCAACGATAGTTGTGGCTTGTCCAAGTAAAACCTGAATTCCAAAGATTGTCTTTGGATTATTGGTTTATCAAAGTGAAAAGTAAGTTACAAGGCTTGGGCCTTGTAGACTGTAACCAACATGTATTCAGTGTAAAATCTTTTTCGATGATCAATTTGAATTGAGGCTAAGCTAAGCTTGAGGCTATTCCATTTAATCAAGTTTTCTCCTCAAAGTTTACTTTCGTCATTTTCTACAAATCTATTTTCAAACTCGCTTTTACTTCTTATATCTACTTTTTACATTAAACACCCCCACATTCTTTACTTAATTGCTAAAGTCAGAATCAAAACCTCCAGATATCAGAAGCTCCTTTGTCCCTATGGATCGACCCTTCTCTTTACTACGCTTATTAATTATTTATTTTGAGATTAAGGACAATTTATTTGACAAATACGATGCATGTTAAATTGGCATTATTGTTGGGGACTTCGACAAAGTTACTGATTAAAGTTTATTTTGATTTATGACCAGGAGAAATCTGGGAGAACTAGCAGATTTTGAACCAGAGATTGAAGCATTAGCCCGAAGACTACATGCACAAACGCTTTGGGTAAGAAGACAACGACAACATCAAGAACAACGACAACAATTCAAACCAGATCTAGAAACACTCTCTGGCGTTGAAAAACACTTTGAATTCGACCACGAACCACCATTTCTGATGGCAGACGATGACCAAACTATTCGAGAACTTGCTGCGGCACCTCAAGAGCAACAACTACTGTGCATCACATTCCCGATTGGAGAAACACCATTCACACTTAAAACGGGTCTAATCCATCTTTTGTCGACCTTTCATGGTCTGCCCAGTGAAAACCCACACAAACATCTCAAGGAATTTCATATGGTTTGTTTAAGCACGAAACCACAGGGAGTATCCGAAGACCAAATTAAACTATGCTCTTTCCCTTTTTCCTTAGCCGATTTGGCTAAGGATTGGTTAATTGATTTATCGTCTAATTCGGTTACTACATGGACTGATATGGCTCGACTTTTTCTTGATAGGTTTTTCCCTACAGCCAAGGCGAATGAACTAAGGCGAAGCGTCTTAGGAATCCGAAAAAAGATGTTGAATCATTATACGACTATTGGGAGAGATTCAAGAAATTGTGCACAAATTATCAAAAACACGGACTGTCAGAACAAACACTGCTTCAATACTTCTATAAAGGCTTACTCCCTATGGAGATGAAGATGGTCGACGTAGCAAGTGGAGGTGCACTTGTAAACATGACTCCGACTATGGCTGCTAACTCTCAATAGTTTCGCCCTTCCAGTGAACCATCTTGACGAGTTCACGATATAAGTACAGTTTCTTTAGAAAATAAAATTGATATAGTTTAATCTCTTGTTGCAGGCAAAATAGGTATAGCTAGACTTTGCACAAAGCTGTACCACCTTAGGGATTGTTATCCAATGTTACAAGAAGATGTTTCCGTACAAGTAAATGCAGTAGGTAATTTTTTGAGACCTCCCCAAAGGCCATACAACCCTCACGCCAACACCTATAATATGGGGTAGAAGGATCATCCAAACTTTAACTATGGACCAAATCCCATACCAAATCAAGCTTATCAACCGCATGCACCACAACAATATCAACTGTAAAAACCATCGTTAGAGTCAATTGTTGAACGCTTGGCAATATCCCAAGAAAAGTTTCAACTAAAGACTGAAGCACACTTTCAAGAAATTGACAAGAATATGAGTCAACTGACGATAGTAGTAAATGGTTTAGAATCCAGAGGGAAGCTGCCGTTGCAAACCGAGGTAAACCCATGAGAAAATGTTAGTGCAATCACCCTTCAGAGCGGCACTATTATCGCACTACCAGTCCCAGAGGATGTTGTCGCAGAATCCCAAAAAAAGATGAATCGAGATCCTAAAAGGAGAAGGAAGAAGTTGACGTAAGATCCTAGAGGAAAAAGAAGGATGAATCGCAAACTCCTATGTAGCGACGTTTTTTTCCTTTCTTTTAAAAATAATCATCAAGGAATTTTAGGAAATAGTCAGCTACTAATTATCCCCTAAATCATTTTGGAGTCTAGGTTTAAAAGAGAATTCTTTTGAAAACTTGTTTTTTCCTTTGAAAATAATGAAAACTTAAAGTCATCACCGGCCACTTGAGTAAGGTGGGCCGGACACCACAAAACCAGAGATTCATTTTGAAAGGGTACGGGAGTTGGTTACATATGGGGAAGGATTAGCACCCCATCACGCCCAGAAATCGGTACCAAAATATTTGTTGCTTTTAATCGAAGGAAATTGTCAAAATTTGAAATGAATTTAATTTGGTGATCTTAATTAAAAATTAACCTTAATTGAACAGGCTTTATCAAATTGGTGGGTTCAAATTAATTGCACATTTAATTAATAAGGTTGATGATACATCGGACCATAGATTAAACCGATATCATATAAGCTTGATTGCCATGTTAATTTATGGTTTGAATCTCGTATGTCACCTTTATGCATGGTGCAAGCAGTTAAAATATGATGTAATGATTTTTTCAAGTTTTAATCTCACCTTGGGACGGTAAGAATTAACTCAAATATTTGGTCATCGTCCTTTAAGCTCGGACTGTTACGATACAAATATCAAAATTAATGAATACCTCCCTTTTTATGATTTAAAATTAATTAATTTAAAATAAGTGGGCCTCATGAATGACAATTAACATGGATGACAAGTAAAGGCTTACACACACAAAAAGCCCACCCCCAAATTATGGGAAACAAATTAGTGATCTATTTATGAACTAAATGATTCTAATATTTAACCCTAAATCAATTAGCCCTAAAAGACTAAAAAACCTAATAAATTATGAATTATCATGATAATTAGTTCGATCAATTTTAAACTAGCATTCCAATAAGCCAATGATGCTATTTAAAACAAATCGAATTGAATAATCATGGTTTTAGCTCAAACGTCAATCTAATCCCAACGTTTATTTTATCTTAGAGGTAATTAAAAAAGTGTTCAATTAGTTTAATGAATTTAACATTTATCCCAATAAGCCAATGATAAATTTAAATTCGCTAAGCCCATTCGAACCTCAATCTAACTAAGGCTCTAAACTAATCCTAAATTAATCTAACTAATTTAAAGATCGTGCCCCTATGAAACATGCACACGATTTTAAGCTAATTAAATTAACTTTGCCTAATTCTAACCTAAAATTAATAAAACAACCCAAAGCCCATTAAACAAAACAAGGCCTAGCCCTCCTAAACTAAGCAAGGCCTAAACTACTTAAGCTAAGCACTAAGAACCACACATATATATAAATATATACTATATATTCTATAATACATATATATATATATAAAATATTACATATTTAAAACTATATATTATACATGTTATAAAACTATGTATTGTACATATTATGAATAACTTATAATATATTTACATTTAGAAAAAAATTATACTATGTATATTATTATAAAAACTATATATTATATATGTTATAAAGAGCTTATATTATATTTTATATAGAAACCATATTAGATATATATACTACATGTTATATATTATAAAAACTATATTATATAAAAGCTATGTGTTATATTCTTATAAAAAACTATTTGCTATGTAAAAAAGTATGTATCGTATATAAATTATAAAACATATATTATATATAAAACTAAGTATTATAAACATGTATTATGAGACTATATATTATGTATAATATATGTAAGGTATATAATTTGTATTTATATTTGGTGAGAAAAAACGTGCTAATATATTATAACCTTGTATTATATCTATATAAACTATACATATCATTTTAAAAAAACATATATACCTATGTAAACTATACAATACATATATTATACCCTATATTTCGTAAAAAAAGCTTCATAATGTATGTCATGGCAACCATATATCACAATAGTTTCAAAACTGGGCTAATGCAACTAAAAAAGGAAAGATGGTACCCAAAGCCCAAGTGATATGGGCTCACCAGGCCGGATCTGGGTTGGGGCGGATCTCCCTTTGCTGAGCCGGATCAACACCCAGGTTTGGGTTCAGGTTACACAATTTGTGCGGGACAAGTAAATGGGAATAAACCATTTTATCTTTCCTCTTTCTTCTTCTTTAACAATCAGAAAGGGGGAGCTTAGGAAAACCTAACTGCTGTCGCATTCCTTTTAACGGGCCAAAGCCATCGTCATGAAGCCCTTACACTCCTCTCTGTTTCTATCTGAGTGGATTTCACCAAAACAGCCACCAACGTCTCAAAACCAGACCAAACCCACGCGGCCTAGGGTGTTTCAATTTGCCGCCGTCCATCATCAGATCGTGACAAAAACGAGATATGTTATTCCCCTCTATCCTTGCCACTTTCTCACCGCAAGGATCGCCGGTCTGAGACTTCAGCCGCTAGAAACCATCAAAAATCGAAGGTAAAAGTTTTCTTCTCTTTCACTTTTTTTATTCGAATTTAAAAAAATAGAGAAACTAGAAAAACTCAGAAGTTTGTTCTTTGTATATTGATAAAAAAAAGTCTCTTTTGCTTTGCTTTTCGATTTAGAAAAAAGAATCTAGAGAAACTCTAGAATGCTTACTTTTTTATTGATTCTTCAATACCCTCCGTCCATAATTGATTAGGGTTTGTATCTATATATACCCTGAATTACATTGAAATTGTATATATATAAGAGGATGAAAAACAATGATTGGTTTCCTCTATAATTTGGATGTATACACATGCCTCTAATTTTGTGGTTTTTGATCTGACATTTTTCCTTTGTTTTCTTGTGACTTGGCCGGTGGAGAGGGGACCAAAACAGTTGGCATATATGGCTGAGGCTCAATCTTGGGGTGCAGCATGACTCGGGCCTTGTAGGTGACGGCAAACTAGCATGTGAAGGCTCTCCCGATCAGCTGTTGTGGTGCGTGGAGGATAAGGGTGTGCACCAGAATGTTGTGCAAGACGTCGGTGTGGAGCTGGTTGGAGGCAGCCTGGGCTTTACAGGCTACAAGTGTAATTAGGTTTAGGGTTAACTGTAATTGGGCCTTAAATGGGCCAAGAATGTAATGCACATGCATTATAAATGGAATATATTATTATCATATTTCAAATATTGGGCTTTCCTTTGTTTAATTTAATATATAATAATCTTTTTGGCATTTTTTATTTAGCTTAATAATAATAATATTATGTTCAAATTAAAATAAAAGATAATTATAAATATAATGATAATAATAGGATAATAATGGTACTAGTAAACCGAATATAACATATGATATTTTGTGGGTTTTCTCAATTTAAAATATATACCATAATACTAATGATAATAATGTAGTAATAATAAGTAAAATAAGATAAATAGATAGTGGTAGCAAAAAGGGGAAACGAAATAATACTTATACTATTTTTTGAGCTTTCGATGATAATTATTAATTATATTATGATTATATAGGCCCTTATTTATTTATGATAGTAATAGTTCAAAAGGAAAGCCCTTTATTTGCAAAAATATATAATAAATGGGTTACCCCAGACAAAATTAGTGATTACAGCTGTCCCTCTTTGCTTATTCTTGTATAACGAGAATAAAGCAAAGACCATAAGCACTAATTTTATCCAACTTCCATATTAGATGATATGCTCTTCCGAAACGGTAGCAAACAAATCCACACAATTTGTTTTCCCAGAGCGGCGAAAACAAACTGGGTAACGCTAGCATGTCCTTCCAAAACGGCAACGAACAGACTAGTTAACAAACGACTCATTCCTCCAGAGCAGTAGTGAGCGAGTCCAAATAACCTGTTTTCCCGAAATGACAGAAAACAATTCGGGTACCGTTGGCATGTCCTTCCAAAATGGAAGCAGACGAGCCAACTAACCTTCAAACGACCCATTCTTCTGAAATGGCAGTGAATGAATCCAAATAACTTGCTTTTCTGAAACGACAAAAAATAAAATGGGTGGCTCTGGCATGTCCTCCCAGAGCGGCAAAGGACAGACCAGATAGTAGATGACTCATTCCTCTGAAGCAGGATCGAACAAATCCAAATAACTTGCTTTTCCGAAACAAAAAAAAACAAAACTAGGCAAAGACGACATGTTCCTCCGAAGTGGCAGTGAACAAATCCAATGACCTTGCATGGCAGAAGAAATTGTTTCCCCGGAAGTGGCATAAACTAATCGGGTAAATGCGTCCCTCCGAAACAATAGTTAACGAATAACAATTCTTCAAATGAAGGTTCTATTCCTCTTGGGCTTAAGGATAGGCCATTATGCTAAAAGTTTCCATTCTTCATGAACCTAAACGGATAGGCTATTTTTTTGACTTTCCTGACTGAAGATTCCTGAGTTATTGAGCATTTTCCTCCTTCGTTCTAAAATCCTGATATGGCGAGTTTGAAATCCTTCGCCTGAAATCCTTGAGCTTTGAGTATCTGCCTCCTTCGCTCTAAAATCTTAATGTGGCGAGTTTGAAATCTTTTGCCAGAAATTCTTGAGCTTTGAGTTTCTGCCTTCTTTGCTCTGAAATCCTAATGTGGCGAGTTTGAAATCCTTTGCCTGAAATCCTTTCTTGGACTTTTACTTCATCGTTTACTCCTCTTCTTAGGAGATATCTAACCTACCTTTCAAATATTTTGGACTCTCGATCACTTCCTTTTTCTTGGTCCATTGATCTCAATCTTTTCTTGACTTCATATTCATTTCTTTGTAATGGTGGTTCCTCGCCTCACATTCGGGTTCAACCTTTTATCCCCCATTCCCTTGAGTTCTTGAACTTTTTTTCTCTAAAGTGCCTGTATAGGTTCTCTTTTTCAGAGATTTTCTTTCTTTCTTTTTTCTTCCTCTTCTTCTTCTCTTCTAGGTACCCCTACGAGTTTTCGTCTCTAGTCCCTTGGATTTCAACACGAGAGGCATTCGCTATCCTTTCTCGGTAGGTTTTGTATATGATGTCCTCCCGCTTTAGCTTTGGCGAATTTCCTTTCACGTCTAGAATAGAGTGCTGATTTTATCTTGCTTCCTTGACTTTGTCTTTAGGATCGCGAGTTCCTCTGAAACTTCTCGCTTTTTCATGGCTGGTTCTTTGGACTACGAATTCCTCCATGCACCAATTTCTATTGTGTTGGCATCTTAGCATCATGCTCGGAGGGTTTACTGAGAGCCCAGAGGTTTTGATGGGAAACAAAACGGCTTCTAAAGCTTAAAGCTATTCTTCTTACTCCAAAACTCTTTGGTCTTTACCAAATTTGAAGTTGGGAGTTGTTCTTCTCATTACAAAATTCTTCATCCTCCGAGGTCTAAAGTCGCCGATGGTTGAAACTGTTCTCCTCGTGTCAGATTTCTTCGACCCTTACAAATGTTGATGAACTCTTCTCATTATGGATTCTTCCCGAACAAGTTCTTCCCATTAGGAACTCTTCAAATCTTTGTTGGACGAGTTATTCTCATTAAGGACTCTTCCTCTCTGTCAAGATCTACCTCTCCAAACGGGAAGTTACAGGTCCACATCTTTTTTAATCTTTAAATTTGTCAAAACAGGCAAAATGACTTGATGGTATGAGTTAGCATTTTCCTAACCTAGGGATGTCTAACTATATGATGCATGAACGATATCATTTTTAAATATGTTAAGGTAAAACCCTTGCTTTCTGGTCGATCACCCTTAACTTCGACAGGCTTTCTGTCTTTTCTAAGTCTTCATTTTTATCTAATCTTGAAAGGATATAGCTAGCCAATATTGTTTTGACTAAAATCTGTCACCTCTTGAAGTCCACCCTCGACACACTACCCGGCTCGACTTGGGCTTAACTATTGCCTCTTCAAGGACTCTTCATGATAAACTTTCTCCAATCTCCTCGTTCGGGTGAACTTGTGCCCCTAGATTTTCAAATTTTCCTCATTCTCAAATGTCTGAATGGTCTAGCGTAGGAGATCTTGCGATTATTCTCTTCATAGTCACTGACAAATTATACTAAATCAACCATGTAGACCCTTGATCTAAAGTTGTGTAGAAAAGCCTTCATCCTCAAATAGTCGAACGAGCCCCGGATAGCGACATCGTTGCCGTCGAAGATTCTTAAGGAAAATGATCAAGTCATAAATCTCAAAGCAAACAGATCCATCTTTATGACCTCATCTGAGTGTGTAGATACGCTCTCATGAAAAAGCGTTTATGTCCCCACGGTTTTGACTCAAACTTTTCCCCAATCTTCACTCATTGTGGCTAGGGTTCTAAATTTCAGCTGATAATCTCAGGACTTCGATGTCTTTGTGTAAACCCGGTTCTTATGAATACTCTTCTGATTAAACAAAGCTTTATATCCCTTAACCATAGGCATCAAGTCCTTCCCGTCAAAAGTGCAGCGACAAAAAACGGGATTCCAAAACTAAAAGATAGCTTAGAACGAAGATTGATCAACTTGGACATACGTCAAGCGTGCAATGTCACCATAACTTTCACGGAACTGACTTTGTAACCATCGATCCCATCCTTCCCCGATCTATTTCAATTCTTGTAACTCATTTTGCTATAAGCTGGCGTAAGTATACCCCGCTCGCTTGATAAACTACCGCCTTGTACCCTTTAGTTGTCTTCTGACCAAGGTCAGACGGTTGAGTCGATGCCTTCCTTCTTAAGATACCCTTTTTCTGATCTTAGTAGTACCTCATCTTTTCATCGGGTTCAATGGCTACTTACCCTTGACCCATTGGTATGGTTCTTCTTCCATCTCAATGCTAGCCCGAAGACATGCCCCATGAGTATCCAAATTTTCAAAATAATTCAATCTTTATTTTTCTGAGCCAACCAAGGCCTTATGGTACATATTCTTTTCGGTTCCTTGAATCGTGTAGCATGGGATAGCTTGCTATTATTCTTGTCAGAATTGCTGATAGGTTTGCGCTAGGCTGATCATGTACATATCTGGCCTTGCACGCCAAACTCCATTCTAAAAGTGCGAAGATATCTTATTATTTCTATTTGTTTCTTTTCCTTTCTTTTCTTTTCGTCAACACATTGGTTTGCTAATCAATATTTCAACCGATGATGCTTTTTGGGTTAATATACAAAATAAAATTAATAATAAAAGAATATAATGCCCTGGAAATCAAATGCAAGAGCATCTTAGATTCGATCCCCGATGAGCAACAGTTTGCCTTTGAATGTTGTGGCGATATTTGCAAAATTCCTCTTAGATTGCTCATTTCATCCTCATGATTATGGTACATGCTTGATCTATCCGAAAACTACTCCTAGTTCTCATTACCTTTCTCCATAAAAAGTTTAAGCTTTTCGACTTTTATTTAGCCCATGGAACGTGGACAATGTCATTCTAAGAATTTTTAAGCTTAAGTTTATACTTCTGATTATAATCAACATTGTGTCAGTGTCCTCAAGGATTTATCTCTAACGCTAGGGTATTGAACATGTGGAGCATAGCTCCTTATTAGATTTGTTCTCCTCCCACAGCTCCACCAGGATACTCCGGGACTTATTTAATTAATTCATTTATTTCCTTTTTTCTTAAAGGAATTTAACTCATCACAGTCCTTTGTCTCGAGAATAATGATGGAGCATACAACAATACCCCGAGTTCCTCGGCATAGTTATGATTTGAAAACTTACTCATATAGACAAGGCTTTTGACTCAATTAGAGTAAGTAGAGCAAAGAATGCTTATTTAGCCTTTTTGCTATAGCAGAGTACCCCTTTAATTCTTAATTAATTTTTGTTTTGTTTTGAAACACACTATTTTCCTTTTGAGGCGCATTCAAGCAACTCTATTTGGGCTCTCCTAGGAGATTTTCTTATCATCGAACATCATCGAAGGAGTAGTGATGTTGCTTCTCACGCTTTACCAACCAGAGCGGACTAAGAGGGAATCATGCTTCATCGTTATTACAACATTCGATTGATATTTTTATTAGAATCAATGCCACGTCATGCACGTGAAATTCGGGGGTCTACGAGGGTAAGAAGAGATATATACATATATAGGATCGTCATTTTGAAAAAAGATGCATCCTTTCATTAAAATATAAATCTGTAATCAACATAGGCACTTTCAAAAAGATCTTTGCTATTTTCGGGAAAATGGTAACAAAGTTGATTCCACACACTACTTCAAGAGAAAAATTAGAGTGCACAAAAACTTAAACACCGACCCCTAACATAAACACGGAAAAACATGTGTAAGATGCATCGATACTCTAGACAACTTTGGAACTGACTTCTCATTCATTTCACTTCTTCAGTCCTTCACCTGAGGTAGCTGCTTCCTCTATCTCTTTTTCTTTCCATTGCTTAACCATATCATGTGTCAGGGTCCCATTACCGAGTAGCTTCTCTATTTCTGCTTTCAAAACCCAACACCTCTTAGTAGGGTGCCCCGACGCCCCCATATAGAAATCACAAACGATGTCCGGATTGTGTTTAATACATGGAAGTAAGAACATAATTAACATCTTGAAAACCCTGAAAGGTGTTCTTGTTGGACGCTACCCCTTAGTTAATTTCTCTTTGTTTACTTCCTTCTTGATCGCAACTATCTTCTTGTTCTTCTCTCCAACCTGCAGGGAATTTTGACCTTGATAAACTGTTGACACCGGTAGATCGTGACACTGATTTTAGTCCCTTATCAACTTTCCAACATGCCATAATCCTCGGTGGAATCGGGGCTTTCCATCTTCAAAGCAAAGTAACCCCCTTTCAATAAGGCTATCAACCCTACGTTTCAAAAACGATCAATCTTCTATGGTGTGACCACAATCACCATAATGGAAACCACACACAATCTTGGTACCATACACATTAGGGTTAAAATAAGAGTAGCGCTTCGACGGGGGTAACTTCAAGAGCTTGTTCTGAATTGACAGGGTAACAATTCAAAATATGTTATCGGGATTGCCATCTTTGTCCTCTTGTCACTCCTCTTGGTGTCCTCAATATGCGTTTCTCCATTCTTCACTTCTCTTTTATTTGACTAGAGTTGACTTTCCTCGAGAACCTCTTTATTTTCGATCATTGTCACCTCCATGGAATCTTTTAGATTCGTTCTTGACTTCTCAAGCGATTTTGCTTGTCGCACGACCCTTTCATCCGAACATACCTTCTCTTTGTCCTCTTTGTCTTGATCTTCATCTAATTTTGTAGCTCGATGATTGATCTTCAGGCCTGGAACTGTTGGTTCGAACTCTAATACCCCGATATCTAGAAAGTGCTGAACTTTATGCTTAAAGTTTAAGCATTTCTCGATGGAATGGCCTTGGATTTCATCTTGGAATTCATAGTGTTCCTCCTCTTTAAACCAACTCAGATACGGAGGTGACTGAGGATTGACGAAACACGGAGCAATCAAATGGGCGTTTAGCAACTTGGAAAACAGTTCTTGATAAGTGGATGGGCTAGGGCTAAATTGAAAGTCCTTTGACTTCCTCTTTTTTTCCTGGGACCTAGAGGCCTCATCAGCCGGTAATTGCTGAGGAAAAGCTGACGCTAGAGGTTGACCTTGTATTAGGCAAGGTGACTGTTTAGATGCCAATGCAGTCGACACCTTCATCCTCTTATTGCATATTGTACTTTTCTCATCTTATGGCTTTGACTTATTCGGTTCTTCATTTGCTGGCGATGACAAGATTTTCGAGAGAGAGTCCTAGGTCTTATCTGACACCAATTCAGTAGGGCACTCTGATGCGGTGCACGCTACCTCATATTGGTTGATAATAGCTTGGTCTTCGTCAAACAAAATCCTTTCCGCTATGAAGTTGCAATCCCAACTCTCACTCTCCTCTTGCACGAAAGAGACTTCTTTCATGCCCTCTTATTTGGCCATCATACCCATCAGTTCATCGATTTGCCCCTTTGTTTCCTCTTGGAACCTTTTCACATATGATATTGTCTCCTTTTGATTCTAAACCAATTGTTCATGAACCTGTTCGAGTTTAACTACCCTAGCTGCTAGGTCATTCATATTTCTGGAGTCAAACTGGTCAGAAGTCAGTCCCTCTTCACTCATACTTTCTGAGGCGAATGTTTTTCCCCAATTAGTGATGCATATGGTGTATGTGAATGTATTAAAATAACAAGGAAACACAAAACAATGCTACTATGAAAACATGAATGCAAAGAGCAACATTAAGTTCGGCAAATATCCTCATTAAACAGCTAGCATTAATAGGAAAATTGTTTAGTTACAATAATCAAAGGAAACCCACTACTCATACAGTCCTAAGCTAGCATATGGGTGAACAGTCTTTTCTCTCTTGTTGGATTCAACATCCACATGGTCCTGAAGCTTGGTAACATCTTCCCCAAAGAATTGTGACTTACGGGCGACCTCTTGTATCAATTCTCGCTCTTGCTTCCAAATAGAGAAGGCGGCAAATTGTAGTCGCTCCAATGTTAGCATTTGGTGTACTTAAATTTCTCCCTTGAAAGAGTCCCGCTGAACTCGACCCTCGCGGTATACTGAAGCTAGGGCCAGAATTCTTTCCCACTCAAAATATTTTTTCTTGTTCTAAGTTGAGACTTGATGGTACAGTGTCCGAGAAATTTCCGAGCTTGGCCCGGGAAGCTTTGTTCTTGTTCGACATAGTTCTTGCGATCTTCTTGCAAGGGCTTGAGACTCCTCAATCATCAGGGTCAAATCAAAGTCATCAATCGTGAAACAACCGTAGGCGGAGTTCCAAAACTCTACCAATGCTTGAAGTAGTGATTGGTTGATCAGAACATCTAGCGAATATGGAATATCACCATGTTCATTTTTGAAAGAAAATTGTCCTCATCATGTAGTTGCTCTCCTTCTGACCATATTTGTACTTCAGGATTCTTTGCATCATTGTTACGAACCCAATCTCCCATTAATCTAGCCTTTAATTTCAGACTATTTCCAACTCTATGTGCTCTTCATGATATGATAAAGGTAAAAAGGAAACGAGTAGAAAACAAACAGAAGCCTGTTAGTCACAAGATAAGCAATAAATTCAAAAACGAGAAAAGATAAGCGCGAACGATTAAACGAATGGCAAGCACATAAAGAAAGAACCCTAACCACATGAATTCTAGTTTGCTAAGGTTATCAGCATGGCTCTATTGGGGCGGGCTTCTTAAATTCTCACACATGGGTTCGGTTCTAATACAAGGGTACCTGAACCTATCTCATTACCTACTAAGGCAACAAGAACCCAAATTCTGGCCCATTACAAGCTTGCGAATTGGTTTCGGTTTGAGGGAAAGCACGATCTAATGACGTGGAGGGCTGCTCGCATGTCAAAAAGCATGGATTCCGGAAGTGAATTACCGACCTGTGGAGGGATACTCACATGGTATATGGCGTTTCACTCCCACTTAAGGGATGGAGCTTGGGTATAGAGCTTGATGATCATGATACGACACATGTCGGTGATTCCTTAGAAATTAAATGAAAAATTAATTCGAATACCACCAATTATCAATCCCGTGCAATCTTAGCCACATTTTTTAGAAAGGCTCAACCTCGTTAAACTCAATTGAAATTCCAACATTTTCCATCACTATAAGGCGACAAATATTCTTTTGGCTTAACTCTCTTTTGTTTTGTAAAAACAAAAAGTTCCCTAGCCGAGTCGCCAAGCTGTAGCGACGTTTTTCCTTTCTTTTAAAAATAATCGTCAAGGCTTTTCAGGAAATAGTCGGCTACTAATTATCCCCTAAATCATTTTGGAGTCTAGGTTTAAAAGGGATTTCTTTTGAAAACTTGTTTTTTCCTTTGAAAATAATGAAAACTTGGAGTCGCCACCGGCCAATTAGGTTAGGTGGGCCAGACACCACAAAACCAGAGATTCATTTTGAAAGTGTTCGAAAGTTGGTTACGTGTGGGGAAGGATTAGCACCCTATCACGCCCGAAAATCGGTAAAAAAATATTTATTGCTTTTAATCGAAGGAAATTGTCAAATTTGAAATAAATTTAATTTGGTGATCTTAATTGAAAATTAACCTTAATTGAACGGGCTTTATTAAATTGGTGGGTTCAAATTAATCGGACATTTAATTAATAAGGTTGACGATATATCAGACCACAGATTAAACCGACATCATATAAGCCTGACTGCCGTGTTAATTTATGGTTCAAATCTCGTACGTCACCTTTATGCATGGTGCAAGCAGTTAAAATATGATGTAATGATTTTTTTCAAGTTTTAATCTCACCTTGGGACAGTAAGAATTAACTCAAATATTTGGTCAACATCCTTTAAGCTCGGACTGTTACGACACAAATATCAAAATTAATGAATACCTCCCTCTTTTATGATTTAAAACTAATTAATTTAAAATAAGTGGGCCTCATGAATGACAATTAACATGGATGATAAGTAAAGGCTTAAACACACAAAAAGCCCACCCAAGGCCCTAACCTAAAAGGCGTAAATTATGGGAAACAAATTAGTGATCTATTTATGAACTAAATGATTCTAATATTTAACCCTAAATCAATTAGCCCTAAAAGACTAAAAAACCTAATAAATTATGAATTATCATGATAATTAGTTCGATCGATTTTAAACTAGCATTCCAATAATCCAAGGATGCTATTTAAAACAAATTGAATTGAATAATCATGGTTTTAGCTTAAATGTCAATCTAATCCCCACGTTTATTTTATCTTAGATGTAATTAAAGAAGTGTTCAATTAGTTTAATGAATTTAACATTTACCCCAATAAGCCAAGGATAAATTTAAATTCACTAAGCCCATTCGAACCTCAATCTAACTAAGGCTCTAAACTAATCCTAGATTAATCTAATTAATTTAAAGATCGTGCCCCTATAAGACTAGCACACAATTTTATGCTAATTAAATTAACTTTGCCTAATTCTAACCAAAAATTAATATAACAACCCAAAGCCCATTAAACAAAACAAGTCATAGCCCTCTTAAACTAAGCAAAGCCTAAACTACTTAAGCTAAGCACTAAGAACCGCACATATATATAAATATATACTATATATTATATATTCTATAATATATATAAAATATTACATATTTAAAACTATATATTATACATGTTATAAAAACTATGTATTGTACATAATATGAATAACTTATATTATATTTACATTTAGAAAAAACTTATACTATATATATTATTATAAAAACAATATATTATGTATGTTATAAAGAGCTTATATTATATTTTGTATGGAAACCATATTATATATATATACTACATGTTATACATTTTAAATACTATATTATATAAAAGCTATGTGCTATATTCTTATAAAAACTATTTGCAATGTAAAAAAAGCTTGTATCATATATAAATTATAAAACATATATTATATATAAAACTAAGTATTATAAATATGTATTATGAGACTATATATTATGTATAATATATGTAAGGTATATAATTTGTATTTATATTTGGTGAGAAAAAAACGTGCTAATATATTATAACCTTGTATTATATCTATATAAACTATACACATCATTTAAAAAAAAAAACATATATACCTATGTAAACTATACAATACATATATTATACCCTATATTTCGTAAAAAAAAAACTTCATAATATATGTCATGGCAACCATATATCACAATAGCTTCAAGATTGGGCTAATACAACAATAAAAGAGGAAAGATGGTAACCAAAGCCCAAGTGATCTGGGCTCACCAGGCTGGATCTGGGTTGGGGCGGATCTCCTTTTGGTGAGCCAGATCAACACTCGGGTTTGAGTTCATTTTACACAACCCATGCGGGACAAATAAAGGGGATAAAACTATTTTATCTTTCCTCTTCTTCTTCTTTAACAATCAGAAAGGAGGAGCTCAAGAAAACCTAACTACTTCCGCATCACTTAGCCCTCGTTGAGCTACCGTCCGGTGCCCTTTTAGCGGACCAAAGCCACCTCGTGAAGCCCTCGCACTCCTCTCTGTTTATGTCCAAGTGGATTTCACCAAAACAACCACCAACGTCTCAAAACCAGACCAAACCCACGCGGCCTAGGGAGTCGCAATTCACTGTCGTCCACCGTCAGATCGCGACGAAACTGAGATATATTACTCCCCTCTATTCGTGCCACATTCTCACCGTAGGGATCGCTGGTTAAAAACTCTGGTCGCCAGAAACCATCAAAAATCGAAGGTAAAAGTTATCCTCTCTTTCCCTTTTTTGATTCAAATTTAAAAAAACAGAGAAACCGGAAAAACCCAAAAGTCTGTTCTTTGTATATTGATAGAAAAGACTCTCTTTTGCTTTACTTTTTGATTCAGAAAAAAAAAATCGAGAGAAACTCTGAAATGCTTCCTTTTTTATTGATTCTTCAATACCCTCCGTCCATAATTGATTAGGGTTTGTATCTATATATACCCTGAATTACATTGAATTTATATATATAAAAAAGGATGAAAAACAATGATTGGTTGCCTTTATAATTTTGATGTATTCACATGCCTCTGATTTTGTGGGTTTTGATTTGACATTGTTCCTTTGTTTTCTTGTGACTTGGCCGATGGAGAGAGAACCAAAACAATTGGCATATGTGGTTGAGGCTCAATCCTGGGGTGCAGCATGACTCGGGCCTTGTTGGTGAGGTAAACCAGCATGCAAAGGCTCTCCCAATCAGCTGTTGTGGTGTTGGGGGATGAGGGTGTGCACCAGGGTGTCGTGCAGGACGTCGGCGTGGAGCTGGTTGGAGGCAACCTGGGCTTTACGGGCTACAAGTGTAATTAGGTTTAGGGTTAACTGTAAATGGGCCTTAAACGGGCCAAGTATGTAATGGACATGCATTGTAAATGGACTATATTATTATCATATTTCAAATATTGGGCTTTCCTTTGTTTAATTTAATATATAATAATCTTTTTGGCATTTTTTATTTAGCTTAATAATAATAATAATATGTTCAAATTAAAATAAAAGATAATTATAAATATAATGATAATAATAGAATAATAATGGTACTAATAAATCAAATATAACATATAATATTTTGAGGTTTTTCTCAATTTAAAATATATACCATAATACTAATGATAATAATGAGGTAGTAATAATAGGTAAAATAAGATAAATAGATAGTGGTAGCAAAAGAGGAAAACAAAATAATACCTATACCATTTTTTTGTGCTTTCGATGATAATTATTAATTATATATAAAAGGGAATGATTATATAGGCCCTTATTTATTTATGATAGTAATTGTTCAAAAGGAAAGCCCTTTATTTGCAAAAATATATAAAAAATGGGTTACCCTGGACAAAATTAGTGATTACAGCCTCTCACGCCATCTCCCTATGCCACGCCACCTCCCTTTCCTTCGAGGATGGTTAAACGCGACAAACAAGACGAGGAAAAAGAGATACTTGATATTTTTTCGAAAGGTAGAGATAAACATACCTCTTCTTGAGGTAATCCAAAAAGTCCCGAGATACGCCAGATTCTTGAAAGACCTTTGCACAACAAAAAGAAGACTTACCGATAATGAAAAGGTAAATTTGGGTGAAAATGTATCAGCTGGTTTTCAACGTAGGCTTCCACCTAAGCTAAAAGACCAAGGCATGTTTGCTATTCCTTGTAAAATTGGTAAAGTAGGAATTAAACGTGCTATGTGTGATTTAGGTGCTTCCATAAATGTTATGCTGCTTTCTGTTTACAATTCACTTAGTACAGAACCTTTGAAGGAAACAAGAGTGACAATCCATCTCGCCGATAAGTCTATCATTTATCCCGAAGGACTCCTTGAGAACGTACTGGTTAAGGTAAATGACCGGACCAATTCTTCCTCTGATATCCTTCTTGGTCGCCCTTTCCTAAGTACGGCACATACCAAAATTGACGTTAGGAGTGGCATTCTTACCATGGAATTTGACGATGAAGTTGTTAAATTTGACGTTTATAAGGCGATGAAACATCCAGATTCTATGGCAAACGTTATCTTCGATGGTATTTATGAATCTTTAGTTGATGAATTTGTGGAAACTATCTTATTTGATGATTTGTGCAGGGAATTAGAGAATCACAGCAAAGAAATTAGGGAGTTAGAAAATATTTATTCTACTTATTTTGACTTTCACCTAACTCATTTGAAAACTAAAATGTTTTCTTCCATTTTGCAGACACCAAATTTGGAGTTAAAATTACCGTCGGATAAATTAAAGAGTAAAGAAGATATTTTGTCAAAAAAAAAATAAAGGAACTCTATGATCGTAAAATTTCTCATAGGGAAATTCTCAATTGGATAAAGCGCACAAATTGGAGGAAGTATTTGTCACAGTGCTTGTAGTCTGAATCAGGTCGTCGAGCTAACAACGTTAAATAAAGCGCTTTAGTGAGAAGCAACCCATTTTATTTTATTTTGCTTAATTTCTATTCGTTTTTAATTTTATTTCATTTATTTTGGTCTCAGATTTATTTTATTTGAATTTTTAGGTACCCCAAATATTTTGAATCAAACTTTCATGAAGATAGTAGCGGTGATTTTAATCGAACATAGCATAACATCCATGGAAATAATCGACGCATGGATCGGAGTGAAGGAACCATTTTGAGAAAATGGTGCATGTTAGCAAAACTTCTTCATCTCTTGGTGCATTTTAGCCGAACCCAACTCTCCATCTTCTATCGCCATATCCCTATCTTATCTTTATTTTAAACCCATATTTTTCCTTTTAAATTTTAAACCCCCCATGGACCACACACCTATTTGACCAACATTTGTTCCCCTTTCCCAAACAAATTCTTTTCCCCTTTTTATTTAACACTCATCACGTGCTAAAAGTAAACCTGCATCTTCTTCTCTTCTTACTTTTCTCTACAACCGCACACCTACCCCTAACCACAACCTTCATCGATCCTCCATTTTTCACGATGGTGAGAACGAGACACCAAGAGAACCACGCTTTCGTCCCATCGATTGTTCTCGGAGGATGTCGCTGCCACCTTCTCCTCACCATGGTGGACCATGGCAGCAAGCACCCATGCCTCCTCTGGTCGAATTTGAGCCGTCACCTGCACCCCTAGCCACGGTCGTCATTAAACACGGGGAGTATCTCTATTCAAATTAGCTAATTTTCCAATTAGCCAAAGGTTTAAGCAACAACTCAATTCATTTTGTGAGAATTGAAAAGTACTTAATATCTTCCGATAACATTCTCAGTTTTCTAGAAACTTAAATTGGTAATCGGCCTTTCTTTTAAAATCTTTACACTTTCATTTCAAAAAGCGTGCGTTGGTCTGAATGTTGTTTTGATTTAAAGTTGGGAGGAAGTATCGGCTTGTAGCATATTCGACTTCCTATGAACACACTTAGCGACGGATTTGCTAAGGGAAATTGAGATCGGATTCGATTCTCATTGAGATAACATAATCTGAGTCCGGCTTTTCTAACACTTAAACTGGATTGGTGTTAGCAACGATAGTTGCGGCTAGTCCAAGTAAAACCTGAATTCCAAAGATTGCCTTTGGATTATTGGTTTATCAAAGTGAAAAGTAAGTTACAAGGGTTGGGCCTTGTAAACTGTAACTGGCATGTATCCGGTGCAAAATCTTTTTCGATGATAAGTTTAAATTGAGTCTAAGCTAAGCTTGAGGCTATTCCATTTAATCAAGTTTTCTCTTCAAAGTTTACTTTCGTCATTTTCTCCAAATCTATTTTCAAACTCACTTTTACTGCTTATATCTACTTTCTACATTAAAACCCCCACCTTCTTTACTTAATTGCTAAAGTCAGAATCAAAACCTCCAGATATCAGAAGCTCCTTAGTCCCTGAGATTGGCCTTTCTTCTCTTTACTACACTTATTAATTATTTATTTTGATATTAAGGATAATTTATTTGAAAAATACGACGCATGTCAGTGTGTCAAGAGCTTTCAAGATTTGACTTTGATTATCAATTGCTCAAGCACACATACAAAAGACAATTAAGTAATTTTTGGTATCCAAATTGCTTTGGATCCAATTGCATTAGTCCCAATTAACTTAGTCTCCTTAGGAATCCATTTTTCAATTTCATCATTTTTATTTGAACAAATTACTCCCTTATCGACCCAAATGTCCTTAACAATTTTACCTTTCAAAAATCTAGGGGAACTAGATTGCCTTTGATGAAAGTTTGATTTTACAAAGTTATATTTAGAGCATTCTCCAATTTCAAATTTTTGAACATCTTTGTAAATTAAAACTTCTTCCTTTTTAAGATCATCTAACTCATTTTGATGATCCTCATGAACCTTTTGAAGAAAATTTAGTAAATCAACATTCTGTTGTTCAAACTCAATAAGCTTTGCTTCAAGTTCATTCTTAGTTTTAGAAATCAAATCATTTTGAATTTTCAAATTTGAAACAATTATCTTATTTCTCAAAATATGATTTTTAAATTCTAAAACCAAATCGTCGTAGGCATCTTGTAATTCATCAAAAGATATAAACATGAAGTAGATGAATTAGAAGTTACCCTTGAGTCTTCTTCGATGGCCATGAGACAAAGGTGGACTACTTTATTATTGGTGGAGTCCTCGTCATCACTCCATGTAGCCACATATGCCTTCTTCTTATGGCTTTATCCCTTCCTCTTCATTCTCGATTCATGCCTTAATTCTTCCTTATAGTTTTTCATGAATCAGACAAATTTCTTGAAGAGCTTGGCCATCTCTTCTTTTTCACTATCCTCTCCACTAGAATCTTCTTGTTGGCATGTGGAGGATTTGAGAGCAACAACATTCATGTTTATTCCTTGCTCCATAATCTTTTTCTTCCCCATCTTCTTTATCTCTTCATTCTTCTTCTCATCTTCTCTTCTTTTCTTCATGATTTCATGAGTGAGAAGAGACCCCATGAGTTCATCTAGCTTTAGGGTCTTGAGATCCCTGGCTTCGATGATGGCGGTCTTCTTTGAGTCTCATGACTCAAGAATAGAATAAATGAGCTTTCAAACAAGTTTGTCTTCCAAAATGATTTCTCCATAGGCTTTGACTCCATTAGTGATGACGGAGAATCTATCGAACATCTTGCGATGTCTTCATCTAGTTTTATCTTGAAGTTTTCGTACTCTAGGTTGAGAAGACCATTCTTGGTCTTCTTCACATTATTCGTTCCCTCGTGAGTGACTTTAAGCTTATCCTAAATCTCCTTGGCACTCCCACAAGAACATACTTTGGCATATTGATCTGGGACAAGTGCACAAAAGAGAAAGTGCAAGGCCTTTGCGTTGAGCTCCATCTTCTTGCGATCAACTGCACTTTAATCTACCTTGCTCTTTTGTGGAACGAACGGGTCATCAAGAATAATATCCCAAAGATGGTAGTCATTGGTTCTCATAAAGAACATCATCCTATTCTTCCAATAGGCGTAGTTGGTACTGTCGAAGAAAGGAGGTCGGTCGATGGATTGCGCCATAATCTCTTGTTGATATAGAAAGGTTGAGCTCCTCTAGGATCAACTCTTGGATGTTAATCCGATGAAGAGACGAAGCTCTGATACCAATTGTTGGGAGGCTTGATCGATCAACCATGTGGCCAAAAGGGGCTGAATTTGTTTTAAGGTGATTTTATGGAATCAAAGAGAAATTAAAAATAAACACGAGATTTATAGTGGTTCGAGCTTCTAACCAAGCTCTACATCCACTACCTTAGCTTCCCACTAAGGATTTCCCCAAATTCACTATTGAATTTCTTCCCCTTTTCTAGGCTAAGGAGGCAATCCTTACAAACTCAAAGCTTTCTAACCCAAAGCTTGAGTAAACCCTCTTTTACAAAGAAAAATAAATAGCAAGCTAGGAAAACCTCTAAAGGCAATATGTTTGCACAATTAATCACTCACCTAAAACCTAAACACTTGAGCAAATGTGACAATTTTGGCTCACTAGTGTTTTCTACAAAGAATATGACAAATTAAAGCACTAGAACAATTTTTCTCTCATTGAATGTTAGCTTGATGATTCTTAGTCTTCCATAGATGCTTGGAGGTATCTTTTAAACCCTCTAACAATTTCATGGTCGTTACTAGTCGCTAGGGGTTGTTTGGAGCCTTTATTTCCCATAATAAATGTAATTCTGGACTCCTCGGTATTGATACGCGGGGATCCATATCGATACTTGTTCTTCAGAAAACTAATCATTGTAACATTTATAACATAGTGATATTAGTACATTTACAAGCGTATCGATACGAACCCTACTTGTATCGATACAAATAGTATCATATCGGTACAGAAATTGGCTACTGGATTTGTAAAGATTTGGGGATGGAAAATTGTATCGATATGTTCAAAACCGTATCAGTACAGAAATTGGCTACTGGGTATCGGTACGGGTATCAACCGTATCGGTACGCAAAGTCTGTTCTTGACACTTTGGATGTTTTAAAACATTTAAAGTGTGTCAAAAAACCTTTGAAACATTTCAAACATATTTTTTAAGTTTGTGGACTTTTGAAATATTTTTGCAAAATTAGTTTAAGTCCAAAAACATTTTTCTATAAGTTATATCAAAATCAAATATCCTAATATTAGAATGTTAGACGGTGATGGTGTAAACGAAAGGAGGCTGGCTCCTGCCATTAGTTTGAGAAACTTAGGGTTTAGGGGGAAGAAAATGAGTTTAACATGTCACATCAATATTTCTTAATGACAACTGACAACAAAAATTCATCAAATTATAGCAATTTCCATTTTCTTGCTACAAAATTCATCAAAGTGAAACTTTGATTGGATGAAGAGAATATGTAATGGAAAAAATTTAATGTCAACCCACACAAATTAGAACGCCAAACGATGATGGTGTAGGCGAAAGGAGGCTGGTGGCTTCCATTAGTTTGAGAAAGTTAAGGTTTTGGGGGAAGAAGATTACTTTAACAAGCCACATCAGCATTGCTTAATGACAATTGACGACATCGACCTTAATAAATGCGAATTAAAAGTTTAGTGACCTTATTAGAAATTCTAAAAGTTTAGTGAATAAAATACAAACACTCTAAAAGTTTGGTGACTATTTATGTAGTTTATCCTAAAAGAAATCAAGATTATGAGCTCTACTTTGGGCTAGCTTTTTAAACCTTGAACCCATACAAGGCCCAGATTGGGCATAATGGATTTGAGGTTAATAGCTCCCTCGGTTATCTTTAACCAAGTTTCCAACAATTTAAACTCTCTTTTCAGTTTTTTTTCTTTCAAATTCTTCCATGGTAGATCTGTGAAGCTCCAAGCCCCGACTCAATTTCTCAGCTCAAGAAATATTGAAAAACATTTTTTTAGAAAAAAAAGGGTAAAATGACTTAGAAACAAATGGATGAATTTCAAAGAAAATTATGGTTGTTGATTTATAGGATAAATTATACTAGTAGTCACTGAACTTTTAGGATATTTTCACTTTGGTCGCTAAAATCGAATAACTTTCATTATAGTCCCTAAAAATTTAATTTACTTTCATCATGGTCATTGTCGTTAACCCCGTTAAGAAGTGTCGTCGTGACATGTTAAAGTTTTCTTCTCCAAAAAGAACCATAATTTTCCATATTCACAGTTGCTAAGAAGGCCAAATAATGATGAACAGAGCGGTCGTCGATCAATCTCAATGGTGGGAAAGATTTGTTTTGTCAGAAATTTAACATAATTTAGTTTCAAGTTGATCTGACGTTTAACAGATATGAATCATAACTAAAAATCTCATTTGGAACTAAAAGTTAAAACTTTTCAATCTTTAATCATTAACTATTAGATCATCTTGAAATCAAACTATATTCACATTTTGACCAAACGAATCATTCTCAATGTTGGGATTGACTGATGACGCCTCCGTTCACCGAAATTTTGGCCTTGATGACACTTGTAAATTTGGTAAATTAAGGTTCTTTTTGGAAAGAGAACTTTAACGTGCCACGTTAACATTTTCATCAACAATGATCATAATGGAAGCGAAATAAAAGTTCAATGACTGTAATGAAAGTGAATTAAAAAGTTTGATGACTATAATGAAATTTTTTTATGTTAGTGACCAAAGCGAAAACACCCAAAATGTTCGGTGATTATCAGTATAGTTTACCCTTAAAAAATTCTATTGAATATTCGATATGTACGAATTGAGGTTAGTATTCGATCCATGAATAACAAGGATGTAACATAATCCCTTTGGTGCATATTCTGGTGTTGGATTTTGTGGTTGAGGCAACTGGATCTAACCTCCAAAGCGAGCAATCCAAGCCCATAGCTTGGCAGCATAAATTCACATTTTTCTTCTAATCAATTTATTCATCTATGGTTTGTATTTATATTTAAAATATTTTATATTTAAACTCCACAATATAAAATCTAAATTTATAACCAAGGGTGGATCTTGGTGTGATTATTTGGAGTGCTTGTCACAATTTTTGAATATTTTTGGAGGTCTAATCTAAATTTTTGAAAATTTTGGAGGGTTTTATGAGAATTTTTTTAAAAAAATTGAGAGTCTACTTTTTAAAAAAAAATTGAAGACTTAATGAAAAATTTAACAATTTTGAGGGAGCTTAATTAAACATATTCAAAAGAATTAAGACTTCATTAAAAATTTCTAACAAATTTGAGAAGCCTAATAATTTTTTTTTAATTTGAGGGATATAATTTAAATTTCCCAAACCTGGGGTGCCAAAGCTCCATGCACAGCTTATGATCTGCCTCTGTCTATAACCCTAAGTTTAAAATACTAAAATTAACTCCTAAACTTTGAAATCTAAAAACCTAAACTCATAAATTTTAAACACTATATTAAATTTGCTCAAGAAAATAATTTTATAAACGTAAATGCATAAAATAATTTTCTATTTAATATTTATATAAGTTGATTTAATATAAAAATAAGTGCTCATATTATATATTTTTAAGTGCTTAAAGTTTTCTTTTGTTAGAATATGTGCTTAACGTTTATAACGTTATCATTTTAGATGCTCAAAGTTTTATTCCGTTAATATTTTGAGGTTAATATGTTAAAAAAATTTCATCATTCATCAACTGACACATGGTTAGATTTTTAATTTCTTTTTAGTTTTTTAAAAATTTAATTTCTAAAAAAACTTCAAAACTCTCGTTTTTATCATAATAGCCCCTAATCCACAAATCCTTTATCACTGTGAACATGACGGCATTATCGTTGCCCCAACAATAAAATCTCTCGTTTCATATAAAGAGCCGCAAAGCCAACCGTTGTTCTCTATTTATCATTAGTAAAATTCATTTCGTGTTCGTTGTCCGATATTCAATTGACCAATCGAATATTAATCTGCGATGATAAAAGTTTGAGATTATTGGTAGTGGGAGTCCGACGACGAAAATATTAAAAGGTGATATGAATTTCAACATTTGGACAGGGGTTAGGAATTTAGGAGGTATATGAAAAAATTGAAAATTTTAAATAGAGAAAATAAAAGTTTTTTTATAATCTTCTTTATTGAAATTAAATGGAAATAAAAAACAGGTAATGTTAGATTTATTAACAGAAAAACCTTAAAATATAACAAAATAAAATATTAGATATTTATTTTAACCAAACAAAATTAAATACTTACAATAAAAAAATAATATTTTGAGCGTTTATTTTTATATTAAACAATATAAATTTGATAGAGTAATAGTTTAAATTCATATATATTTTTATGTGGAGTATATATATTCGTTTTTAGGCTCTGTTTGTTTATAGAATAATACTAATTTATTTCCTCGAATCTTGCAGATTGTTTTCTTTCTTTTTAATAAACCCAATACCCAATACCAAAGTTCAAAATTTGCCAACCCAAAACAGTGGAAGCTTAAAAGTTAAAGAAAAGGGAGCCTTTAAGATCCAAACCCAAGAGGCAGACAGGCACTGCAAATATCTATCCCCTTCCTTCTTCCCTAGCTTATTGCAGAAAATCCCTTTGAATTCAGATGTTTACTTCGAATCTCATACCCTCCTCTCCCCTCACACTCGCTAAATCCATTCATCAGTGCTATCCCATAAAAAGGATCCGAAACCCCCTTAACTTTACTCACTCCCCGTTTTTCTCAACAAATCCCCCCCTCCCAGCTCCAAAGTCTGCAACTTCAACAAAATACATGGCTTCCCTTTGGGCAAGATCCAAACTTTAAGCGCCAAAACAGCTCATTTCGGGAATACCCTTGACAACCCATCTACGAAATCTGGATCCCATGTTCCCAAAGCTGCTGCATCGTCTGAACCGAATCCGGAAGAAGAAGCTGAATCTGTTGAAGCAGCCGCAGCAGCTAAGTCAAAGGCCAAAACTTTACAGCTTGCGCTCGTGTTCGGTTTTTGGTACCTTCAGAACATTATCTTCAACATTTACAATAAGAAAGCATTGGATGTCTTCCCGTTCCCATGGCTGCTTGCTTCTTTTCAACTCTTTGCTGGTTCCATTTGGATGTTGGTTCTCTGGTCTTTAAAGTTGCAACCTTGTCCCAAAATCACAAAGCCTTTCATTATTGCACTTCTCGGACCCGCATTGTTTCACACAATAGGCCACATCTCGGCCTGTGTTTCGTTTTCCAAAGTTGCCGTTTCCTTCACTCATGTTATCAAATCATCAGAGCCTGTGTTTTCCGTTGTTTTCTCTTCATTCCTCGGTGATACATACCCTTTAAAAGTCTGGCTTTCCATTGTCCCCATCGTTTTGGGATGTTCTCTAGCTGCCGTAACCGAAGTTTCTTTTAATTTCCAAGGCTTATGGGGTGCTTTGATTAGCAATGTCGGATTCGTGTTGAGAAACATTTATTCCAAGAAAAGCTTGCAGAACTTCAAAGAAGTGAACGGATTGAATCTCTATGGTTGGATCAGTATAATCTCTTTGTTTTGTCTGTTTCCAGTGGCTGTTCTTGTTGAAGGGTCCCAATGGGTTCAAGGATACCAGAATGCAATCCAAACAGTTGGGAAAGCCTCCACATTTTATACATGGGTTTTGCTGTCTGGGATATTCTATCATCTGTACAATCAATCTTCTTACCAGGCACTTGATGAGATCAGCCCTTTGACATTTTCGGTCGGGAACACGATGAAGAGGATCGTGGTTATAGTTTCGACTGTGTTGGTGTTTAGGAATCCGGTTCGGCCTTTGAATGCACTTGGATCTGGGATTGCCATCCTTGGAACTTTCTTGTATTCTCAAGCTACAGCTAAGAAGAAGAGCTACGCTGGTGAAAAGAAAAGCTGAGGTTTCAGTAATTTCTTCAAAGTTATAATAGTAATAAACTTTTTTTGGGTCTTTCCTTTTGATCAAATGATATTTGCATTTTGTATCATTTTCTTCCATCACTTTTATAAATGTTAATAAATGACCTTTATTTTGCTTCCTTAATCTGCACTTTTCCATTACTGCATGATTTGCTCTTTGTTTGATACTTTCATGTTTGAATCATGATATTGTAAACGAAAACTAATAGCAATTTGTCAAAAAAGAAAAAGAGGATTTCCTGACTAAAGATGGCGACAAGACTCCTATAATTGTTGGTAAACTCTCTCTTAATCCCCGGTTTGCCATAAGCAATCCTTACCAACCAGTTATATATATAAATATAAACAATAATAATAAACCCTAAATTTGAAGGGGTTGGTAACGATCTAACCTTGGATGGTTGGTGTAATCAATATTCTGATACTCTGCTGCTTTACCCTAAAAGCAAGGTCATCATCATTTTTAATTCTAATCTATGGTGGTTGCTCCAACCCAGCCAAGAACCAACCACTCCTTCTGTCTCATTCAATATGTTCCTTTTGTGTTTTAAAATTGTTATATTTAAAACGTCTCATTAAAAAATCAACTCTTGAAAGACATATTTCCTTTTATACACTTTCTTTAGTTTTCTAACAAAACAAAATTTAATTTTTTAAGGGTAAAATTGTCGTTTCAATTATTTTACATCATATTTCTTACATAATTTTTTTCTTCCTAAAATTACGTGAAAAGTCAACAATGAACACTTATTTTAGTTCAAGATTTGCATGTTTAAGATTAGGATTTTAGGTTATTGCTTATTTCAATAGGTTAGAAATCACAAAATTTTAGGATATTGCAACAATAATGATGTGAATCGAATTAAAATTCCGGTGCATTTGTTATATTCTTGTATTGATACGATAAATATGTTTGATATTTACTAATTATCAGGTAGTCTAACGGGTTGAGACGCTAAGTCCTTAAAGTAATGTTAGATATTTGAAGCGTGGCATTATGAATGGAGCAAATTAGATTAGAAGGATTATCACATAAAGAGTTTCTGCTTGATATTTTTATCAAACATTAGACTGACACAGTGGTTAAATGCTCACTTATTTCAAATAAACTTGGATCAAATTAGATGATTAAATTTATACGGTTAAAATAAAATTAGGACTAAATTAATATAATATATAAATAAAGATGATTAAGTGTGATTATACAAATTTATTCAACTGTAATGTCATCATTCTATTAACTTTTAATTGTTAGTGACTTGATTGATATATTTAAATAGTTAATTGACAAAATTAAAAAATCAATTGTCAAAATAATTTTTTTTCCATATATTGAGTTAGTTTAACCAAACATGTTTCACCTGCACCTTCCGGTCGAGAAATGATCCAATTCTAGAATTACTTTCCTACATCCAAGTTGCCGAGCCATAACTAAGCAATCGTATGCCCCCACAATTTTGCTTCGAACACTGAGCATCGACCGATATTGTATACGCGCGTAACCAGACACCGTGATGATCCCTAAGCACGCGGCCTACAAATGCTAATTGAAATGGAACTTAGAATATATTAAAGTCACAATGTTAATGAAAAGAAAACCAACAATCCAATTATTCATTTTTTCATATTCTCCTATTACATATGAATAAGAACATGTTACAATGTAGATAAAGCACAGTACTTCAATTATTCAACGGTTCCTTAAATATATGTTTACAACACACAAATATTAGGAATAGCAATCATAGTTTTAAGCTATTATTCTAATCCGCCATGGACAGCAGTAACTTAACCAACCACTCGGCCTTGCAAAACACATACAAGCATATGTTGGTTCCCTTTAAGCTTGAAGCAGTTACTGAACAAGAATGATTTACAGGTACAATATGTTTGGAAAATGGTTGTCTACATAAAGCAATAAATCAAAATAGGAAAGAGTTGAAAGAAACTCACTTCCTGCAACCAATCAGAGGAGACCATTCCTGGTGCGACGATAGTTACACGGAATCCATTTCCAGGTCCGTAACATGCTCAATCTTTGGACATTCTGTACCGCCCTGTTGGCATTGTTGTATAAGAAGGGGACAACCATGAATCTCCAGATGTTGGAGAGAGGAAGGTAGTCCATCCTCGGGAAAGGTCTGAATCGAGGGACAATCCTCCAGATACAAGTCCTTGAGTGAGACAAGGTTCCTCAAGGTCTGTTTCGAACCTAGATATTTCAGAATGCGACATGAGCCAATCACTAGACACTGGAGTGCTGCCGGTAACCTCTCATCAGGAAGTGATTCAAGCTTTGGACACCCTCGAATGGAGAGCAGTTGAAGAGATGACAAGCTTTTCAATGACCCTTCTTCTTCATAAAACGAAGAGAGATCATTGCAGTCACTAATATACAAACTGTTAAGCCCCGGAAGATGTGGCAATTTTGAGAAGGAGGTAAGGTTTGAGATGTTTGAGATGACCAGGGAGTAGAGAGTGTTGGTACTCGGTATTTCCCTCAGGAATGTATCATTAGAGCACAATCCAAGAGCTAAATGCTGAAGACGTTGCGAAACTGGAAGGGCGGTCACGAGCACACATCCTTTTATTTCCAGCTTTTGTGGGAAAAACATCCGAGGAAGTGCTCTGATGTTGGGGCAGTTTTCCAGTTTCAATTCCAAAAGACCAATCAAAGAAGGCCTAGGATCGCCTCCTCGGTTGCCTTGATCATTTATGGGAATGACCGCACCTTCTTGCCAATTCTCCAGAACAAGATTGTCAATAAGTATTAAAAACATCAGAGAAGGAGCAAATGGAACAGCCTGGAGTGAATCACACTTTTTTATCTTCAGAGCTCTTAAATTTAGCATCAGTTCTGGTACTTTCCGTAGCTTGGGGCAGTTACTGATATGTAGTCTAGACAGTGAATGACATTGAGCTTCTGGCCATTCTTCCAGTTCCAGCATCCCTTTGATGTAGAGCTCTCTAAGGCAAGGCAACTGACCAACAGAGATTGTAGTGCACTTAGTGCAATGGCTCAAGGTAAGTTTTACTCAATTCGGAAGGAAACGCTGACCATCCATCATCCACGAAGGAAAATTAGAGCCCTTAAAGTGATGAAGGGCCAGCTCTTTGAGATTCGAATGAGGCTGGAGGTCTTTGAGGTCCCTCTCCGCTCTGACTTCATCTTCTTGGTTGTTGAAGTGTTTGTCACTCCATTCTAACACCAGCTTCTCAAGTCTCCCCTTCTGGTTTAGCTTTGCCTCAGCTGCGTTCACTGCATTCTCCAGGTTGGATATATGCAGCTTTCCTGTAAGATCCGCCATGTCCTTCAGTTCTCCAATGCCATGTCCGGTGGTACCTTTGAGTACTTGAAAGGCATGCAGATTCTGTAGTCTGGTTAAGTTTCCCAATCCTGGTGGCAGTGACCTACTCTTGAACCAAAACATCTCATCTAACTCAAGATAAATCAGGTTTACCAAGGTCCTTGGGCAATTCAAAAAGCCAAAGGCACCCTAGAAGCTTAAGGGTCTGTAAATTCCAAAGGTTACATACAGAATCGGGAAGCCTTTTGATCTCGGTCCTGGAGAGATCCAGGGAGCGTAATAGCTTCAATTCTTCAACAGAGCTTGGCAATTCCGAGAGAGAGGTTGAACTTAGATCCAAAACACGAATGTACTTTAGAGAACGGAACATCTCGTCCAGAGCCTTCACTCCTATGCTTTTCAAGTACTCGGTGGGCAGTAGGAGCGTGCGCAGCTTATTACATGTCTTAAAAGCCTGCTTGCAGGTAGGACTCTCTAAGTCCTGACAAAGCAATGAGACGTGACGAGATTCTCGAGACGGCTCATTATCCTTAACTTGGCAGCACAGGGGACTCGAAACTGATACTGCCAACTCATGGATAAGATCATGCATTTTGTCTCTCTTTTTGTTATCAATGTCTAAAAGTTGGAAGAAAGACCTCGTTAACAACTCGTCGAAGTATTCATGTCCCGTCTCCTCTGCAATATTTTGCCCTCTATGCTGAATAAATGCTTCAGCCATCCAAAGCTTGACCAGCTCCTTCCTGTCAAAAATGTAGGCCTTTGGAAATATAGAGCAATACGAAAAACACTGTTTTAAATAGGAAGGTAGGTGATCGTAACTCAATTTCAAGGCAGGCAAAATTTGGGGCTTATGGAGACTGTCACCTTCTAGCTCCCATATGCTATCTCTTAAGATCCGTCTCCATTTGTCTACATCGACGTTACCACGCAGGAGACCTCCCATTGCCTTCACCGCCAAAGGCAAGCCGTTTCACTTGTCTACGATTTCCCTACCAATACCTTCCAATTCCATCAGCCTACCGCTCGACACGCTATTACAGTCTTTGAAAGCAATTCTTTTGAACAATGACCAACATTCCTCCTGGGGCAGATATTCTAATCTATAGGGAGTTTGGGTTCCCATAATGTTCGACACCCTTTCGGATCGAGACGTGACTAAAATTCTGCTACCCTTACCGCCTAGTTTCAAAATGTTCCGAAGCGGCTCCCACTCTTGGTAATTGTCAACCCAAACATCATCTAAAACAAGCAGGAAGTTCTTGCCGGACAAGATATCTTTGAAGCGCGACGCCAGGCCATCGAAGGACAAGTTGTTAGAAACCTCCATTTGAGTGTGGAATTCTATAATTCCCTTGAGTATCCTTTTGAGATTGAAATCAATGGTGACAGAGACCCACATCTTATACTCAAAGTGATCCTTAACTCTTCCATCATTGAAGATGAGTTGGGCTATAGTTGTTTTGCTTAAGCCTCCCTTCCCAATGATGGGAATGACAGAAGCACCACCTTCACTACTATCAGATTCATTTGATAGCATCTGATCTATTAATCTTTGTTTATCAGATTCCATACCAAACACATCCGTAGTTTCGACAGAGGAACTGGTGAGCGGAAAGTCGTTTGTACTTTGAGAACGAGACCTTCCACCATCACCACTACTTACATTGAGGTTGAAATTGCTTCTGTTTTTAGCAATCAAATCAAGTCTTTCTGAATTTTTTTTGATCTCAGATGCCACACGGATTTTAGCTCGGTGTCTACGTACCTTCCCTAGGCGAGCTTCTGCTGCGAAAGTGTCTAGTATGTCCTCCGCATCAAAAGCAGCATCTTTGAGCTTGGAGAGCCAGAGTTTCAACAATCGATCACAAGCAGACCTCTGCTCTGCATCTTCAAGCACAGCTCTAATGGTTTCTAGGGTGTCTAAAAGCTTCTCCAGATTCTCCTTGACACCCTTGATTGCAACATATTTGTCGTGGATCAAGGTTGCAACAGTTTCCGTGAGACTGGAAACTATAGGACTCACAAAAATAGAAGCTATTTCAGCCATGGCTACTTGAAATTGGTCACAACTCCTGAAACAAAGAAAAATACATTACTTCATTTCATATTTTCATTCATATTAATTGTTATTCTGCATGGAAGAATCACACAACAACTCACCGGAAAGAGAAGTAACAACTCCGTAAGATTACACAACAACAAAAACCTTAACAAGTAACTTGAAACAAGATGAATGGATTGCTTTGATTCTTCTTTGGTTCCTGCCTCTGCCTATTTATAGATCAAGTTCAGAGGGTAGAGATACCTCCGAAACTTCAGAGTTTCTTCTTCCTCTGGTTCTGTAACTTCTGGAAGAAGAAAGACTTGATCTGGTCTCCAAGTGGAACAAGTGGAGTCTTTTTCCAGTAGTCAGCAGGTGTTTTGGAATTAATGTCCTCTTTTGAGCATATTTAGACTTTTCCGGGTCAGAAATTATTGGTTTGACGCGTTCTCATGGAAAAAAGAAGCTAAGAATTTATTGCTTCATGGAAAAAGAAACTTGCAGCAAATTTCCTTTAGATTTTTCTTCAGGTTATATAAAAAGGGTGATTGAAGTCAGTAGAGGAAATTAAAGGTTTTTGGAGTCTTAAACTGTTTGATTTTGTCTGGGTACATAACATAAACATAAATAATGAACTATCTGTGGAAGAAGGAGAAGAAGTTGGAACACAACAAGGAGGCCTTCCTTGATCACAAGAGAAGGGTATGTTTCTAATTATTTTCATAAAATCTGCCAGGGCAATTTTGCTACCATCCAGAGTTTAGATTCACCCAAACCTCTATTTTCCTTAGAAATCGTATACTACAATATTATCTATGATTTACTTTATCAATTATGCAGAAAACCTGGGAAGATGCAGAGACTGGTCGCAAATGCTTCATGTTGTACGCAAGGTCACTCTACGTCACATGGGTGGCCGTGAGCATTGGATTTGGAACAGTTTTAAAGACACAAAGTCAGCTTTGTTCTCTTTTTTCTCCCAGTGATCCATTGATGTAAATCTTTGTGGTTCTAATCTAAGCTCTTGTATGATTTTGCAGTGAAGAAAACATCGAAGTAGCGAAATTAAGCCATGTATGCTGGTTGGATGTGAGGGGGAAGTTCAAAATGTCAGAGCTTTCCCCGGCAACTTCATAGGAGGTTGTGTACGAGATAAAGTTGACAAAAGGAGCATCCGGTTGGGAACTCCCCGTCAAGCTCAGATTATATCCCCTCCCGAACGGCGGCAGAGTCCAAGAAAGGCAAGTCAGTCTATTGGAGAAGCCTAGAGGGCAATGGATAGAGCTCATCCTCGGCAGTTTCTGTACACCGGAAAACGAAGAAGATGCAGCCGGAGAGATTTGTTTCGACCTCTATCAACATGGTGGGCATTGGAAGAATGGACTTGTTGTCAGGGGTGCCATTTTAAGGCCTAAAATCTGAACCTTCAGCTACTCCATATGACTTCTAATACTGTTAATCACCATATGGACTTGTTAATACTAACAAACATACTAGTTTAATCTACTTTTCACACTTTTGTATTCTTTGTATTTGTGGATACTTTCCCTCTCGATAAATAAACATCTTGGTTGCCATTGATGTCTTTTTCATGTTAAATCTGAATTATAAATCTCCAAACTTGAGTTGCAATCAAAATTGGATAATATTACACAGAATTCAAAATATCATTTTGATGTTAAATCTGAATAATTTAGCAGCACATGTATGTATGGAAGAATCTCCTCCTTCCTCTCTCGCAAGTCTCACCAGTTGGTGAAAATTCCAAAGCTCTTGTTTCTCTCCCATTATTATACAAACAATTGGACAACTTCCCTTGTTTTAATCTTATTTGTTTCATATCCTTGGTATCTTAGTTGGGTTCCGACTATTCCACTAATCTACTGATTTCAATATGTAGTTCATCGTCCTTTCAACCTGCTCAACTTTTTCAGATAGTGAAAATGCCATCTAAACAGTTGAAAGAAAGTGCGAAAGACAAGATTTTATCTCCCCAAGAGAAACAAGCAAAGGTAGACATTCTTCACTAGTTGAATTCATCAAACAATAAGGTTTTCTTTTCTTTTCAGCCAAGCAAACCGAATTGTGTTGTTTGTTTGATTGATTAATCAAACAATAAGATTTCTTTGCTTCAGATTGATGATGTTAGAAAACTAATTGGCCCAGTAGCTGACGAGCTGCCGGTCCTTTGTTCGGATGCATCCATATCAAGATTCCTTAGAGCAAGGAATTGGAACACAAAGAAGGCAACCAAAATGTTGAAGAAAACATTCAAGTGGCGGCTTCAATTCAAAACAGACAAGATCAAATGGGTTTGGCTTCTTTGTATTTGAAATTGTTTGTGATGAATTCTTACTCTTTCAAGTATTCACAAACACACTTATCACACGTTACAGACTCTATTTTTTTTAAAATCATGTTTCACATCTTTATCGACCCACATTTAAATATGAATATCGAATTTGAAATCTGAACGTACATACGGCATTCGGACCAGAGCCATAGTATCATAAATCACAAGGTTAAAAGTGAAGAAATTAATGGTTTTATTGTCAGTGATTGATTATTCATGGTTTGATTGGATATTTTGACAATTCTTACTTTGCTAATGTTTGAGGGATGCTCAGACGGTTCTTCAATAGTAATATACTACAATTCTTCTCTACTAAATTTAAGTATCAAGTTTTGAAAAGATCATATCTCTGTACTAATATTTGAATATGTGTTAAATACAAATATCGAATATAAATGCTTAAAAAGAATAAACGGGCAAAATGAGTAACAGTTGTGGGTTGCATATATAAGTTGCTTGACATTTTGTAATGTTAATAGGAAGATATTGCTGAGGAAGCCGAGACGGGGGGAAAATTACAGAGCTAATTACTGTGACAAACTTGGTAGGCCTGTTCTTGTTATGAGACCTGGTTTTCAGGTAATTGTATAGCTTTGTCCATGCTATTATCTATTCTAGATTTTGAGTGTATATAAGTATGTATTTGATATGGATAGTCGGATATGATTAATTTTTTAAAGCTTTTTCTTGAATTTGGAGGCTTATACTAGTATCTTTATAGACAATGCTTATGTCTGAATATGTATTGGACATGAATGATGAATACAGATATTTTGCGAAAAAAATAAGAATCAGATCAATATAGGTTATTAAACTTACTATTCTAGATTTTTCTGTACCATAAAGAGTATGATGAAATTGAACAAGTTGACATTTTCAGAATACAAAATCAACATCAGGGCAGATCAAATACTTGGTATATTGCATGGAGAATGCGATAATGAATTTGAAGGAGGATCAGGAGCAGATTGTTTGGTTAGTTGATTTCCAAGGGCTGGCAAAGGCGACCGTGTCTGTTGAGCTGTCTCGGGAAACAGCCCGTTTCTTGCAGGATCACTATCCCGAGAGACTTGGCCTTGGAATCCTCTATAATCCCCGAAATTATTTCAATCTTCCTGGATGGTATGTTGTTACTTTCTTCTCTTCTACTTGATATCAAATAGCTGATCAGTAGGGGTCTCCGATATACTGTTTTGGTTAATAATCGAATCGAAATTTCATTGATCGAAATAATTAAATTATAACCTACATTGATACCGAACGCAGATACTTCAGAGTTGAGAGTGTTCACATGGTTTTAACGGATTCAAACTCTTTGGCAGATGTTGAAGCCATTCCTTGAGCCTAAAACATACCAGAAATTGAAGTGTGTGTACTCCGATGACCAAAAAAGCAAAAAACTAATTGAAGAAATCTTTGATTTGGATAAGTTGGATGTTGCATTTGGTGGAAGAAACATGTCGGGATTTGATTATCAAGCGTATGCGCAACAGATGAAGGATGATGACGTTAGAATGTCGAGTTTCCTGCACTCCAGTTGTTCATCCCCGTCGCCTAATCTTTCATCGATTTTGGCCGAACCACATCATTCAGAGTCGCCGGATTTAAACCACGCTTCTAATGCATCGGATGAAAGTGGATTGTTGTCCGGCAATGAAATTTCTCCAAAAATTTCGAAAACTGAAATGAATATATTAAATTAATACTTATCTTGAAATCGAATCCAATCTAATAAATCTGAATAAGTACTGAAATTCCACTTTATTATTGATTTTGTTACTTTAGTCGGCTTTTGTTTACTGTAGCTCTTTCCTATATTTTTCTCTTTCTTTGTTTAAATCTATTGGGGATGAATTGTTATATTTCTTCTAAGTGTAACTATATTGGTTATTTTGCATGCTTTGTCCTCATATATTTATTTCATTTATCAAATACCAGACGCTTATTTTGATCTATTTAGATCAAGTTTTCCTGTTGTGAATTTTTTGTGCGCCGCTCAGAATTTTGTAGGAGTTAAATGATAAACCCATCCTTTCTTTTCCGATTCTTTTGCTTTGTAAGTCTATCAGCAAAAGAAAATAGTAGCCGAAAGCAGTGATTATTTTTGAGTCGAGTAATCATGTTGAAGTAATCATGTAGTTGCAGATAATTAAACAGGGTAAAACTTTGATACACTGGCTGCGTAAAATTTACACAGCATGTATTTTTATTTTATAAAATTTAAATCCTAAATTCCTAACTCTAACACCCTACAACCTAAAACCCAAACCCTAATCACCAACCTTAAATTCTAAACACTAAACCCTTAAATTTTAAACTCTAAACTACAACTCTAACCCCTAAAATTAAAAAGCACAGTTTATACGACATGTGTATTGAAGTTTTTCCCAATTAAACATGGGGATGAGAGATTGATTACCCAACATGAAGTTTTCTTATTGCATGTATGCTTAAATAGTGTGGTGTTTAAAACCTATTTAACGTGTTATTTATTTGATTTCCCTTGGATATCTGAATTTTTCAGGAGTTCGATTTGTTTGCTTTCTTTGGTTTCATATTCATTCTTTTTTCCTCTAGCATGCTTGATAGAACAATGTTTTCTGCATTTCAGACGATTTATCTCATATTTTATGGTATTTGTGTACCCTAATTATAATTAAAAAAGTGACATAAAGCTAACTATGGCAATCCTTATTCAGGAACTATCTATAATTGCAACGGAGTCTAGACGGGAGGAAGTAGACATTGGTAACAATGATCTTAATGTACATAGAGTTCCGGACTCGAACGACAAACTTTCAACAATTTTCTCTTCCATGATTTCAGAGTCCGCTTCTTCTCAGTTTGAGAGTCCTGAACATATGTTGCTAACAGATCAAGAAGACTTGAAAGACCGGATCCTAAATGACATGGAAAGTGAGGTCATCCCTCAAGAGAATCCAAACGCTTTAATCATGCACTACAAGTATATGCCACTTACGTAGATGAGGAAAATATTAGTGAAGAGGATGACAAGATTAAGGAGATTGACGAAGGAATCCTTTTAGAGTTGGATACCATCGGGGACTTCTATGACAAGATAAAGGGATCTCATGTTGCCTATACTGGATCTGCACTGTTACCCGAGTTTAAGAAGACCGAGACTGATGTTGAGATGCCTGTTCTTGAAGCAAGATTTGCAGAAGATATTGATTTGACTTTCAAGCAACTTCAGGAAGTGGTCGATGTTGAGGAAGTAATCCTTCCAAGTGTGGTTGAGATCCAGCACGGTCATGCAGATACCAATTCAAAATTACCCGATGTCTAGTCAAGATCACTAGAGGATATCCATGGTACTTTGAAACAAGGCCTGGAATCTTTCCAAAAGAGCTGCCACTCTCCTCGGACTTACAGAATGGATCATCTGAGGTAGAGCATAACGATGCAATTTCTGTCAAAGAGATGGAAGCTACTAATGCAGTCTTTGGTATTCAAGAAAACAATGTACTTGTTGCTACTGAACCAAACAATGAATTCGGAAGTTCAAGTCTGAACCTTAAAGGCAAAAAGGCAAAATCTCATGACTCAAGTTCTAGTTCAAGTTCCAGCTCAAGCTCGAGTGACTCTGAATGAAGGCAACAGAGTATATGATAGTCTAGAAAGAAATAAAGAAAAGTAGAAAGCTTGGTGTTTTCAGTTTGTTGAACAGATTCAAAACCCTAGAAAATGAATCTGAAAAGAAAGGAGAAACGAGAGTGAGAACGGAAAGTTAACTGAGAGAAATATAAAATGTGGGCTTCATAGTTGTTGACCGAGATGAGCCAGGGTTGGGTCACTCTTTGTGTTTGTATAGCCAATACCTAAACTGCTCTAATAGAAACCAGTTATCACTTAACTGATCTGTTAGACAAGTGGGCTTAGCAAATTCGGTTAAGCAAGTCTAACAGCCTCTCAACCTCTGTATCAGAAAAACCAATTGATAGCCCATGCAAACACAACCCACATTTTCCACCTTAATGCTCAACATTCCCTCTGCTTCCTCTCCCTTCTTCATTCAGTTAACTCGACAGAATGGACACTCAGCTTGTGTCGATAATTCTGAAAGTACACTTTAGACAACGGCTTTGTCAAACCATCAGCTGTATTCACATACAAGTCAATGCCAAACTCAACCTCTATATTCGGTGGCAAACTCGGTAACTCCTTCGAAAAAAACACCTGAAAACTCGCATACCGTACGTATGTCCTGAACACGCACCTCCTTTGTTCTTGAATTTATAACATAGGTCAAGAATGCCAGACAAGCAAAATCTATCATACGACTCGCTTCCAAAGACGAAACAACATTGGATAAGAACTTAGCATTCTCACCCCGATCACCACCTCGTAATCATCAACAAATTTCAAGGTGATTCGATTGGTTTCAAAATCAACCACAACTCTATTCTCGGTTAACCAATCCATACCCAGGATTACATCAAAACCATGAAACAAAAACTCCATCAAATCAACCGCAAACACATGACCATGAATAGTCAAAGGACATATCCTAAACAACCTTCTTGTAACAATCGTCTCACAGAAAGAACTAGTTACTTTGCATACCCACATCTAACACCTCAACAGGTATATTAAGCAAATGCGCATGCTCACGCAAGATGTATGAATGTGTAGAACCAGAATCAACCAAAGGAAGCAACGACAAAGATTGCAATGTAAATGTACCTGCAATCACATCGGTGTCGTTACGTCCCTCGCAATGTGCCTACACCCTCGTAGGACCACCACCCTCTGGTCAGATAGTAACAGTATGAGCCACAGTCCTCAGACTCTCATCTCTACGTTGAAACTATCCTCGGCCATGACCACCACAGCCCCTCTGTGGTGCAGCCGTAGGTGCCTTGGCTTGTCCACCACCGGCCAACAACGAACAATCACGTCTCAGATGATCGCTCGATCCACAACTCCAACAAGAATTAGCAACAATAGTATGAGCTTGTCCCTCTTGAGCCAAATGTGGACAGTCTTGCCTCATGTGATCACGCGATCCACATGCCCAACAAGTATTAAATGCTGCTCTAGCCTGACATCCTGACCCTGTGAACCTCACCCAGCACTATCTCCACCTTTTCTGCATCAGCGTGATACCTCTTATCACGATGCTTCTTAAACTGACCACCACCAAAACTAGAGTCCGCAACTCTTTTGCCCGAGCCAGAACCTCCCACACGAGATGATAAACCCAAGTTCTGCTTAATATCCTTCTCTCGAGTAACCAACACGTCAAAATCAGTATAGTTAGAATCTAACATATAGGTCTTAACATCCTGTACCAATTCATAACTGAATCGGTCGCAACAATGCCTCTCATCCGGTACCAGTTCAAGAGCATACTGACTCAACCGAACAAACTGCACCTCATACTCAGCCACAAACATACTGCTCTGAACCAAGGCCATAAACTCACGTTTCTTCTCATCCAAGTATCTAACTCACAGATACTTCCTTTTAAAAGCAGTTCAAAAAAACTCCCAGGTCACATCACCTGGTTCCATGCCCACTATCACACTAGTCCACCAGCAATTAGCATCACCTTTCAATAGGGATACATCACATCCTAGTTTACGAGCATCATTACACCCCATTTGTTCTAAAATGCGAATAGTGCTAGCCATCCATCCCTCATATGCCTCAGGTGCCAACCCTCTAAACTCAACGCCTCCCAAACTACGTAAGCGTTCCAACAGCAACCCCATTTGCACAACAGCTGGTGCAAGCACTTGCACTCCAATAACGACAGCTTGAAAAGCTCTGGTCATTGTCTGTATCAAAGGCGCTGCAACCCCCTCGACCCAGCTTAGCCGCAAGATCGAACCGAGCGAGCTACATTGGGTTTGTCGAAACAAAGCCGTAAAGATAAACTTAAATTACGCCCATTTTTATCTTATCTAGATGCAATTTATTAACCTATAGTGTGCATACTGTCAATGGGTGAAAATTCAACTCAATCGGGCGTCGAATTGACATCCAATTGTAATTTAGGGATCAAATTGCAATTTTGAAAAAAAATTACAGGGACTTAATCCATTTTTAAGTTATCAATCCTTAATTAATCAGGTTTCATGCTCACATATTAGAAATCGTCTCATAACGATCATCCAAACTCATTCAGTTGCATGCGTAACACTTAGGGACCAAAATGGAAGAAAACATAAACTTCCAAACATCACATTAATTGAAATACCAGCTGCCCGTATCGGTACACGAGCAAGTATATCGTTACACTTTTCCATTTCTTAAAATCCTAGATTCTAGTAGCTTAAAACCGTATCGGTACGGCTTTTGCGTATCGATACACCTTGCCACAATACTCTTGTCCGTACCGTAATAGATCCCCGAGTACCGAAACGCTGTCCCTGAAATAGCTTACCCGTATCGATACGAGGACATGTATAACACCCTAAAATTGGCCTAGGAAAGTTACCACAATCTAAACTATAGACTAATTGAATTTATGAGCTAATCAAATTAAAGAAGAAAGAAACATTAGACATCCTTAAGATCAAATAAGTGAAATGAGAACCAAATTGAATTGAAATTAAAACTAGAAGGCATAAATGGAAGGATGAAATTGTGATCATGCAAAACTCTATAGTTTGCATGCAAATGAGATTAAAATTAAAGGCCTTGACACATGTTCTCAATTGATGAGAACATGTGCCATTTGAGTTGATGACTCACGGCCAAGGGGGGATAATGAACAAAAAAATTGTCATCTTCCTCCCAAAACATCCTCCATGGCTGATTGATTGAGAGAGAAAGGGGAGAGAAAAAGCTTCATAAGATCACCTTCAATTCATGCTTTTTGATTTAGCCTTGGTCAAATTTAGCTTGGAGAAGGTATAATGCTTGACTCTTACATGTTATAGAATGTTTGAATATTGAAATGATGATGTTCTTGTTGCCTAGATTAATTAGGATGATTGCTATGTATGTTAGGATCATGTTAGCTTCCAATAGAACTTGAAATTGTGATTGCTAGTAGCCAATTTGATAAAGACAATGTATATGGTTGAAAACAATTTTGAATTGGGACTATTTTACTAGTGAAAATGTTTAAGCATGCTAATTGAATGTAAAGACCTGTTTTGATCATGTTGGTAGATGAATTGAGGATTGAATAGAGTAGATAACTTCTGGAAAATGAATGCACCTAATTGGATTAGTTAAAAATAGGTAATGGACTGCTCAATTGGTGAATTAGAAGTATAATGTTGATCAAATAGATCAAATTGAATTTAACATGATAATGCCCTGTTTTAAGCACATTTCTAGGTGAATTAGAATGACCTAGACATGTAAGAACATGAAAATAATTTGAATTGCAATGCTAGAATATTGTTTAGATGAGTTATGAAACTAGAAACTCAACCTAGTGTAATCTGCCCAGAATACTCTGTTTTGGGCAGTAACTTTGAAAAATCATCATAAATTGTATAAAAGGAATTTAAGGCTGAAAATTTTATGGACAACACCTTGATATGTCTAAATTCATTAGGAGAAAACATAACTGAATTCTGATTGTATAATGAATTGTAGAGAAGAAACACTAGGGACAGTGCAAACTGTCTAGTGTAGCAAATTGCCATGTCTTTAAGTTAAAAACTGTATTAATTGGAAAAGAAATAAAATTCAAGTCGCATATGGTTAGAAAAACAATTACGTTAGCTTTCCAACGGTATAAACCAATTGTAATTCCGACGTAAGGAATGAAAGTTATGCATGTTTAAGTGAACAAACTACATGCTGCCTAGTAACAACAGTTTAGGTAATTGTACACTATTTTGGGATAGTTTTGTAAACTGTTTTGTAAACAGTTTGGGACATTGATTTCTGCCCTGTTTTACATGAATTAAAGTATAGATAAGTGTAGTTATGTATAGTAAAGAATGTATATGAACATGCTGCCAGATTTGTGTATGTTGTGTACTTGTAACATTGTCTTGATTGAATGATTATATGAACTTGTTTTAACATGTATATACTTGTGTAATGTGTTAGAACCAGGAGTGAACTTGGTGGATGAGGAAAGAGTGGAACATCCTAAATCCAAGAACAAAGGAGTGTGGATCCAAGACTAGCTAAGCTTGGAGTATTGCGAGTGTAGTTATTTCTAGGGTTAGGACTAGGTCCTAACCAATACATGAATGTCTATATTCTTGTAATGTTTAAATTGACCTAATGTGGACTTGACTTATTAAGGGAATAATGACTAAAGTAATGCATGAAGTTTGATCACATCCTTGAATACATGTTTAATTCGATTGCTAAGCATGTTTAAATGGTAACATTGGTGCTTGTATGTGTGATGTGGCATGTGATCGAATGTTTTAAGAACTTGCTTGAAATGTTTTCCCAACTTGATGAAATGAACACATGAGAATTACATGATATGTGAGCTATGGCTCAATTGGCCTAAGGGCCTAGCATGAAATGAACTTGCTACTTGACATGATCTTGAACTTGAAATACTTGTATAAATGGCTATAATCAAACAACCTTGGTAGCTAGTTGGACTAGGTAGAAGAGCATGCCTTAGAGTTTAGAGCTCATTGTGTTAGGGCGGACTACGGTCCAGGGCTAAGGCCCCTATTTGGTGCCAGACAAAGGGTACGTATGTGGTCTTTGGCGACAGTAGGAGGGTTTGACCAGCACTACGATGCATCTTGTGGCGACAGTTGGTTGGAGACTCGATTACCTATACAAACTAAGTACCAAGGGGGTTGTTTAAATGATAACAAATGAAATAACAATCTTATATTACATGATACTTGTCTTGAAAGTTATATAATGAGCGTTACTTGACATGAAAGCCGTGATTTGTATGTTACTTGGCATGAAAGCCATGATTTATATGTTACTTGACATGAAAGCCATCAATTGTGTGTTACTTGTCATGTAAGCATGACTTACTTCATTACTTGTTATGTAAGTATGATTTGCTTGATTCTTGGTATGAAATCATGAAGTATGATTCCATGTTTCTTGTATCCTATACTAGCCGAATGCTATAATCCTTAGCTAGGATTACTCTAATGCTTGAAATCCTTAGCTAGGATCATTCTTGTTTAATTGACACTTAATTGGATATAACAAATGGTTAGAACTAGTTACTACCTCACTAAGTACATTCTTGTACTTATCACTCTGGTTTCATTCTTCCCAACCTACAGGATAAAGGATTCGAGTGTTGCTTGATCCTGAAACATGTTACCTTTAGCTCGAAGCAAGACACAAGCATTGCCTAAGTATGGTTTCATACTTGTTTTGTTTATCTCCTAGATTGGTGGCACTAGATTGTTTAGAGTTTAGCTTGATCATGCATTTTGGAATTCTTGAAACTTGTATGTCTATATATGTCCTTGTTCTTGAATGGGCCTACTATGTTATGAACTTATTGGCAAGTTTGTATTGAACTTAGATTACATATAATGGAAAGGATTTTCTGCGCATAGATGATTATATATATTGGAACGATCAAGTGTTTGATTTAGTTTACATTGAACCATTCAAATTGCCTTGGGAACTATATGGTCACCTGTGTGTGTGTACATACCATGATGTATGTGTTTTGTGTATTTGTATAGTGAAATGCCAATTGTGCATGGCTTGATTGGAAACAAGTTCATGCAAATGTATGTTCAATAATCAAGTTTAGCAATATAGGTATGAGATGTTACATGTATACATCTAGGAAAAATGAAATGAAAGGAAGCATGTTTGTACATTTAGGTCATTTGAATGAGATATGATATCAAAGATTGAATATGTAAAATGAATCATGAAAGTAGTAACTTATAATGTAAGCATGAAAGGAAACAACTTAATAGCTTAATCGAATGCCCTATAATGTCTTGTAATCAAAATATGGGATTGCTTGCATGTTAAGTTAAGTATGATTGGTTGCTTGTTAATTAAGTAACTCATCTAATAGGGATGAGTTTATCAATTCATGCCTTATTCTTGTTTATTTTTGCCTTGCTTGCTTGTATTGTATTGCCTTGTCCTTGCTCAAGTAACGCTCCCGAGCCGGTTTGCTACTAACCCGAGGTAGGGGTGTTACAACATGCGTACCGATACGTATGGACTTGTAATGTCCAATTTTGCTAGTTTTACATGCTGTCAAGGCTACGAAAATATTCCAACATACTTCTAACATAATCACAACATTACCAAGGATCAATCCACAACAACTTATCACAGGATCACCAACAAATCGTGGCATTATGCTTCATGAGTAAACTAGAGGCATGCTTCCTAAAAACCAAATCATCCCAAGCATGAATTATAATTCCAAGCAATACCAAGCATTAAAGGCCATTTACAACCTAAAAATAGCATATCAAACATGCTAAAACAAGGAGTTTATCAAAATGCCTCCCAAACGAACAATGAACCCCATTGCCTTTATTACTACAAGTCTAAATTGAAATCATACTTTGAAATCCCCAAGTCCTTGGTATTCACTTGCCCGTACATTGCCTTGCAACCTTTAAGTGTCTTTATTGATGGACAAAAAGAGCGTAAGCACACAAGGCTTAGTGAAGAGTGCTCAAACAACACACCATCAGTGCATTTTTAAACCATTTTCTGAAACCACATTGAAATCACCATTCCAATCATCATTTAAAACATCACGGATTGAAAACCATGCACTTAACACTTTCAAAAACTAGTATATTAAACCATATGCAACATGTATCATGGATCAACAACAAATCCCATTGCTAACCCTCAATGTAAGCCTTCCCATACATAACAATCCATATGCAAAGTTTAAAGAGTAAACATGTATAAACCAACATTATACATCAACATCCATCACATGATACATTAACAATTATATTGGTTTCCAAGTGATAAAAAACCAAGTTCCACTTTCCAAAATATTACATCGGATACACAGATTCAACAAGTGTCCTCTCAACACTTCAAGCCATCTCAACTAGAATTACGATACAATCACAACCGTGGTACACTCACAATCGGGTACAACCACAACCCTAGAGACACCAACCTGAGTCATCGGTTAGACGCTTAATCCAATAACGAGAGTTTTCGGTAGCATATAATCCCTCAACCGTTAGGGTACTTGGATGGAGTATTTGGTACACCGTATAAACCCATCGATCTCCTAGGAGACTTTTTATAGTGCACTACCAATCCTATGGTCGGCCAACTATATCTGATAACATTTTAAATCACATTACTTCCAATATAATTCATTATTAACCATGTATGTCACTGTTTTTATATGCATCAATTCAAAATCATTTCCAAAGCAACAAGCCATGCTTTTAAACAAGTATAACTCATACTTAAATGGATCACTTACCACGTGCATCCATCATCATTTCATGATCAAAACTAGTAAGTAACATACTTTAAAACATGTTTAAACAGTAGTTACTGATAAGTGTTGAAAAGTACTATTTTTGTTACCCTTTTTACTCATATTATTGTTAGACTTAAGCTCATATTAGTTTCATAATTAGTCATTCATGCATTAATTCATGTTTCTTTCCACCGTTGAGCTTGATTACATAACTTGGTGATTTTTGTGGAAAAAGATGTTGCTTTGGTGTGTTTTTGTATGTGTGCAGAGTCATTTGCCTAAACAAGGCTAGAACTAGTTGCCAGGGCAATTGTCGACAAAGAGAAAAGGTGATATGGTAGTCGAAACTGATGACTAGACAAGCCCAAGATGATGTGGAGCAAAGCCCAATCCTAAAGGAATTTGATTTCCATGAAGAGATTAAAGAAGAATTAAATTCCAAGAAGATATGAGAAGTTCTAGTAGGAAAATAATTATAATAAAGAATTATATTCTTTAAAGATAATTTAATTCGAACTTAACTTCCTCTTCAAAGAAGGACTTTGACCTAGCCCTATAAATAAGAGGCCATATCGTCAAACTCCAAAGAGAGCAAGAGAGGGGAATTTCGACAACTCCAAGGAGGGCAAGAGGAGAGAATTTTCGACAAGCATCTAGGGCAAGGAGGATTTCGACAAGCCTCCTTCTTCATCCTTTTCTTTCTTGTTCGATTGGGTTCATGCTAGGGATTGTTTATCTTGTGATTCTTTGGAACCTAGCCATGAACTAAATCTATTTGGCTATGGTTATTGTGTTTTGTGGTTGTGAGAAACAATTGGATTTTGTTTAGGTAATAAGAGTTTGCACTTTTCTATTCAAGCTTTATTCATTCTTGGTTCTTATTCTTGTTTGCGAGTGAATTGGGAGAGGATCTCGTAACTTCATCTATTTATCTAATATCAGGAGAGTTATATTCAAGAAACGAATGAATATGATCTTTATTCAATCTATTGATGGTGAAGATTAATCCGGCTTAGGAACAAGTCAAGGATTTCAACGGCTAAGAGGAGCGCAATATTGGTTGTTGTTCACCCTTGATTCACGCAGGGATGTATTATCAAGGCATGCACAAGTAGCTAGAGTTTCGACTTAGGGATAAGAAGAAACCATTGAAGAACGCTCTGCCGAACCTTGAAGGTTGCTGCCCAGACGCCCAAGTAGTTGCCCAACTAGTCACCCAAGCAACCATCGATTAGTTGCCAAGGTAACCCCGTTGTGCAAGTTGCCATGGCAACTGAGTTGCTCGTGCACTCTTTTACCAAGACGATCCAATCGGCTATCACACCTCAACTCACGATAACCTGGCCTATCTCTCTCATTTGATCTCATCTATTCTTTTACTTTATTGCTTTCTAGATTAGTTATTAGTTAAAACTCCTATAATCCTTTATTTGTGTTTTTACTTTTTACAGTGCAAGAGACTGGATTCTTGAAGTGGCACCAATCCCTGTGGAGACGATATCTTTTATACTATAACTTGCAACGTGTATACTTGCACAATTGCGTAGCACTTATTACGTGCAACAAGTTTTTGGCGCCGTTGCCGGGGATTGGCAATAGCGACTTTGTTTTTATTTTCTTGCACTTTCTTTTTACCTTTATTGTTTAAGATTCAAAGGGCTAACAAACTTTGGTTTTGCATTGGTATATGACCAGGGCGAGACCGATTACACCAGAATATCCCTTTGATCCAGAAATCGAATGAACCTTACAAAGACTTAGACGAAGGATAAGAGTAGCAATGGCTAATCAAGACGGCAATATGAATCAAGATGTTCCATCAGGAGGAGGAGTGATTCTTGCACGAAACAGAACTATTCGAGACTATCTTGAAGAAGATCTTGATGGACTTAATCCAGGAGTTGTCGCACCTAAAATTGAAGCCGACCACTTTGAGTTGAAACCAATAATGTTTAATATGATCAACATAATTGGTCAATTGGCGGCTCAGCAACTGAAGATGCACAACAACATCTGAAATCTTTCCTCGAGATTTGCAACTCGTTCAAAATACACGGAGTCACCCCCGATGTTTTACGATTAAGATTATTCCCCTATTCACTGAGGGATAGGGTGAAAGCATGGTTAAATAGCATTCCTGCCGGATCAATAGCATCTTGGACCGATCTTTGTCGTGATTTCCTTGCTCGATTTAATCCTACAAATTTGATTGATAAGCTTCGTAACGACATTACTTCTTTTCGGAAGGCAGATGATGAATCCATGTACGAGGCTTGGGAGCGATATAGAGAACTTCTACACAAATGCCCCCTACACGGATTCCTGGTGTGGACTCAAGTAACAATGTTTTATAACGCCGTGAATACACCAACAAGGATGATGCTATATGCCTCGGCAAACGACATACTTTTAGATAAGTCGCCGGAGGAAGCAATACAAATTCTAAACAGGCTGGCCAAGAATGATTATCAATTCCCCTCTACTAGAAGAGGAGGAGTTAGACGCCAAGCCACAATACATGAACTAGGACCATCAGATTCAATTTCGGCACAATTGGCCACTTTAACCAATATGGTCCAGAACATGCAAAAACCAAACAACACACATGAGGTCAAGGTAATGGATTCTTTTTGTGAGTTATGTGGTGATAACCATGATTCTTCTGAATGTATGCAGAATTCGGAATCCAGCTTCTATGTGGGGAATTACAATCAGAACAACAATGTGATATCCAATACATACAATCCAGCTTGGAAGAAGCACCCAACTTTTTCATGGAGTAATCCCAACAATGCTCTAAACCAGAACAATCAGAATGCACAAGCATCGGGATTCCAGTAGAATATGCCACGGCAACAGTTGCCGCAGCAACAACCAACAACATCTAGTTCTTTGGAAAATTCTCTAAATGCTTTTATGATGAAAACTGAATCTTATATGGCTGAGAATAGTAACTTCATAAAAAGAACTGATGCTTTTATTAACAGGACCGAGATGAGACTGCAAAACCAAGAGGCGGCAATCAAATCATTGGAAAATCAAGTCGAACAGTTTGCTCAAAATCTGAATACTAGACCGCAAGGAGGTTTACCTAGCGATACTGAAGTTGCAAGAGGAACTGGCCATGAGCAATGTAAGGCAATCACCACCAGAAGTGGACAACAACTTAGAGAGGCTCAAACCCGTTCATCAAACAAAACTCCACAAAAAGATCAAGACGAACCTAGCGGTAAAGCCTCAATTGCTGAACCAGGAATTGCCGCTGTAACCGGCAATAAGTATGCCTCGACAACCGACGATAACGATGCTTCGGCAACTTGTGATAAGCATGCCTCAGCAACCCCAGTTGATAATGCATCGGCAACTCCAGTTGTCCCGGCAATCAATCAGGTTTCAAACCAATGAAAGGATCGAAGATATCTGACTTCCACCACCATTCCCACAAATGTTGAAGTGACAAAAGCAAGAATACCAATTCAAGAAGTTTCTTGCTATCCTAAAGCAAGTCCACATCAACTTGCCATTGGTGGAAGCAATTGAACAAATGCCAAACTATGCCAAGTTTCTTAAAGACATTGTGTCCAAGAGAACAAGGGTAGGAGAGTTTGAAACAGTTGCCGCAACAGAGGGATGCATGGCATTGTTGCACAATCGTATGCCACCCAAGTTGAAGGATCCCGAAAGTTTTACAATACCCTGTTCCATTGGAAACCACTATGTCGGGAAAGCATTATGCGACCTTGGAGCTAGCATAAACTTGATGCCTAAATCAGTTTTCCAGAAACTAGGAATCGGGAAGGCAAGACCTACAACAGTTATGCTACAGCTAGCCAACAGATCCTATGTGCATCCAGAGGGAAAAATCGAGGACATATTGGTAAAAGTTGATAAATTTATTTTTCCCGCTGACTTTATTGTTTTGGATTGTGAAGCAGATGAGCATGCACCTATCATTCTCGGGAGACCATTCCTAGCAACAGGGAGAACCTTGATCGATGTTGAAAAGGGAGAACTCACAATGAGAGTGAATGACCAGCAAGTTAAACTAAATGTGTTCCAAACACTAAGGCATGCCGATGATCCAGAAGAATGCCAACTTCTTCATGCCACGACAGAGTTTAACTTCGACGAGGAATTTAGTTGCCTCAACAACTACATTACCGATCAAGAGGAACCTGAGGAGTATGAAGAACCAGTCGATGAGGAACAACAAGAAGAGGCAAATTGGCTAGTCAATCGACCAGGTACATACTTTGAACCACTGGATTACTCAGGTAAGGAAGGTAAACTTGAAAAACCCTCTATTGAACATCCACCGATTCTTGAGTTGAAACAATTGCCAGAGCAACTAAAATATGCATACTTAGGAACCAATAATACATTGCCTGTAATTATTTCTTCTAAGTTACAGTCTGAGCAGGAAAAGAAGCTGATCAAGATGTTGAAGCTACACAAAAGGGCAATAGAGTGGACAATTGCCGACTTGAAGGGAATTAGCCCGGCAGTGTGCATGCACAAGATTTTGTTGGAAGATGATCACAAACCTTCAATTGAGGCCCAGAGGAGACTGAATCATGCCATGAAAGGGGTTGTAATGAAAGAAATCATCAAGTGGATTGACGCCGGCATTATATACCCTATCTCTGATAGTACATGGGTAAGTCCGGTACAATGTGTACCGAAAAAGGGAGGTATAACGGTGGTAAGTAATGAAAACAATAAACTCATTCCAACCAGGACTGTGACCGGTTGGAGGGTTTGTATGGATTATCGAAAGCTAAACAAAGCCACTAGGAAAGATCACTTCCCATTACCCTTTATTGATCAAATGCTTGACCGTCTTGCAGGTAAACCCTTTTATTGTTTTCTTGATGGTTATTTAGGTTACAATCAAATTGCCATAGCACCAGAAGATCAAGAAAAGACAACCTTCACATGCCCATACGATACTTATGCCTTCCGAAAATTGCCGTTCAGATTGTGTAACGCCCCAGCAACCTTCCAAAGATGCATGATGGCACTCTTTTCAGACATGGTCGAAGACTTCCTTATGATCTTCATAGATCATTTTTCTATTTTTGGTAATGACTTCGATAGCTGTCTCGGCAATTTAGAGAGGGTGTTGGCAAGATGTGAAGAAACTGATTTAGTCCTCAATTGGGAGAAATGCCATTTTATGGTAGATGAAGGAATAGTGCTCGGCCACAAGATTTCATCCAAGGGAATTGAAGTAGACAAAGCCAAGGTGGACGTGATCGAGAGATTACCCCCACCAAGTTTGGTTAAAGGAATTCGAAGTTTTCTTGGACATGTAGGTTTTTACAGGAGGTTCATTCATAATTTTTCTAAAATCACTAAACCCTTGTGCAACTTGCTTGAACAGGATAAAGTCTTCGATTTTGATGATTCTTGCACCCAAGCATTCGAAACCCTAAAGAAAAAGCTTGCCTCGGCACCCATTGTCGTTCCACCAGATTGGAAGCTACCTTTTGAGCTCATGTGTGATGTAAGTGATTTCGCGGTAGGAGCAGTCCTAGGCCAACGCACAGGTAAGACCTTCCATGTGATATACTACGCTAGTAAAACTCATAGTAGTGCTCAAGTGAATTACACAACAATGGAGAAAGAGTTAATAGCTTTAGTTTTCACATTTGACAAGTTCCGATCCTATTTGATTGGTACAAAGGTAATTGTTCATACTGACCATTCGACAATCAAATATCTATTTGCTAAAAAGGATGCCAAACCTCGTTTGATTCGTTGGATATTACTTTTACAAGAATTTGATATTGAAATTAAGGACAGGAACAAAAAATCAAGTGGCCGATCACTTATCACGTTTAGAATGCAATAGGGAGGAGGACGCGGATCTAGAGATATGCGATGCATTCCCGGATGAAGAAATTTTAGTTGCCTCAGCAACCATGGACGCACATGCCTCGACAACCCTTGACGCCTCGGCAACCATGGATGCACACGCCTCGTCAACTCTCGACGCCGCAGCAGCCTTTCACGTGCACGCCTCGGCAATTTTGGGAGCAGTCACCATGACAGCACATGCCTTGGTAATACCCTGGTACGCGGATTTAGTTAATTTCCTTGTTTGTGGTATTTTACCTTATGGCATTACTCACCAAGGGAAGAAGCGGTTTCGCCATGATGCTAAGCATTACTTTTGGGATGAGCCTCTTTTGTTTAAACAATGTGCATATCAGGTTATACGCCGATGTGTCCCTGAAGAAGAGCAACATAATGTACTCCGGCAATGCCATTCTTCACCCTATGGAGGACATTTTGGAGGAACTCATACTGCGGCCAAAGTTTCGCAATCCGGTTTGTACTGGCCAACATTGTAAAAAGATTCCCAAGACTTTTACAAGCAATGTGATCGTTGCCAGAGGACGGGCAATATCTCTAGACGACATGAGATGCCGCTCTAGAACATCATCGAGGTGGAATTGTTTGATGTATAGGGGATCGATTTTATGGGACCTTTCCCATATTTATTCGACAACCTCTATATTCTACTTGCCGTCGACTACGTGTCTAAATGGGTTGAGGCAGCTGCAGTTCCCAACAACGATTCCAAGACCGTGCAACGATTCTTGCAGAAAAACATATTTACACGGTTTGGGATGCCCGAGAGCAATTATCAGTGACGAAGGCAAGCATTTTGACAACATACTAATTGCCAAGATGTTGCAACGCTTCGGCATATCACACAAGATCGCCACGGCATATCACCCACAAACCAACGGGCAAGCAGAAATTTCCAACTGGGAATTGAAGGGTATACTCGAGAAAGTTGTAAATCCCTCTAGGAAGGATTGGTCATTAAGACTAGATGACGCACTTTGGGCATATCGCACTGCATTCAAAACACCCTTAGGTATGTCCCCCTTCCGACTTGTCTATGGCAAAACATGCTATCTACCGGAAAAAAGTGTTTGTTGGACCTCAATGAGATCGAAGAATTTCGTGCACTCGCCTATAACAATGCACGAATCTACAAGGAGAAAACAAAGCAATGGCATGACAAGAAACTATTGCCACGACAATTCACGCCAGGGCAACTAGTTCTCTTATTCAATTCTCGGCTAAAACTTTTCCCGGGAAAGCTGAAATCAAGATGGTCGGGACCATTCGAAGTCGTCAAACCATTCTCCCATGGTGCTGTGATAATCAAGTCCATCACTGACAAACATGAATTCAAAGTTAATGGACAAAGATTGAAACACTACAATGGTGCCCATATGGAACGTAACAAAGAAGCAATCAACTTAGGAGATGCATGAGCATCCTCTCCCTTTGATATTTTATTTTTATTTTTATTTTTTTATTATTTTCGATTACTATTTTTTATTTTTTTATTTTTCAAACTTTTTATTATTATTATTTTTATTATTTCCGATTATTATTATTTTTAGGATAGATTTTATTTTTTCTTTTTATCTTTTTAAGTTTAAGAATCGATTTATACTTCTTTCTTTATTTTCTTTTATTAGTTTATCTTTAATTTTAATCCTTATTTGATTTGTCTTTGAATTGTAGGAAAAGAGTTCAAGATAAAGAGGAATTTTAATCCAAGAAGGAAAACATCTTCAACAAGGAAACTAATGGGCTGAATCTAAGGCTTATATAAAGCCTCCAATTTACCCTAATCAAACCCCCTTGCCGTCACCCTCTCCCTAAACCAAAACCCTTTCTTTTCGTTTTCCTCTAATCCCACCCACCAATTTTACCACCTATCTTTTCCATAAAACCCATCACCCTTAACCTATTCCTACTTTTTATCTTGCAACTTTTTAGTTTCTTTTCTTTTATTTTCTTTGTTTTTACTCACAACCAAGATCATCCATGGCATCCAAAATTAAATTTTTAGTTCATCCAAGTTCCTCTAAAGAACCAAGATACAAGAAGTTTGCTACACCGGTGGTTCAAGAAAGATTTAACTCCAAGTTTGAAAGCCGGAAGATTCATGAAGAACAAGGCTTTGAATACTCCAACTCTCATCAAGATTTCGGCCTTGAACCATTCATCTTCGAGAGGATTGCACATCAAAAGTATTGCATTTTATTTTTCATTATTTTTATTTTTATTTTTCTTTAATACATGCATTGAGGACAATGCCTCACTCAAGTTTGGGGGGGATTGTTATTAGTAGTTACCATGTTTAGTTACATTCATCTTAAGTATTGCATTTAGGATACATAAATTGCTTGCCATGCCTTTAATTGGAACAAGAATTGCTTAGATTTGATGACTATCCGATGATGACTTTGCCAATGCACTTAATTGATAGAATTTTTATTCTAGGATAACCATGGAAAAAACTTAGAATTTTACTATGATGCTAATTTTGATGAAACACTGTTGTGGTTTGATTGATTTAAGGAATTCTAGTGAACTTAGGTTGATAATTAACAAATTGGGGGATTAGAACAAAAATTGGATGAATGCTAGAGGTACCCGAAATTGGCTCTAGCATGTGCTAAAAAAATTGATCACTAGAGGTGCCCGAAACTGGCTCTAGTATGTGCTGATTTTTTTTCCGCTAGAGGTGCCCGAAACCGGCTCTAGTCGAATAAATTAACTTAAGAAAACTAAAAACAAAACAGTAGAGGTGGCCAAAACTGGTTCTAGTTAAAACATGTTGAAAAGAACCCAATAAAGTAATTTGAAAACCTATTGTTTGCATAGAATCCGAAAAATCAACTTGCACACAACTCCGCACACACTCACAAGCATTATAGTTTGATTTCGAGTAATTCCTAAGTTTTCCGAAAAATGAAAAGCCAATCATACTTTGTGCCCTGGTTCAGAGAATTGAAATCAAGTTCAAAGCTAAGTTTGTAAAAATTGAAGTCTTGGCAAGTAATTATGAGTTTGCATTGCTTGAGGATAAGCAATAGTTCGAGTTTGGGGGTGTGATAAGTGTTCAAAAGTACTATTTTTATTACCCTTTTTACTCATATTATTGTTAGACTTAAGCTCATATTAGTTGCATAATTAGTCATTCATGCATTAATTCATGTTTCTTTCCACCGTTGAGCTTGATTACATAGCTTGGTGATTTTTGTGGAAAAAGATGCTGCTTTGGTGTGTGCAGAGTCACTTGCCTAAACAAGGCTAGAACTAGTTGCCAGGGCAATGCATGAAGGAGACGCCGAGCCAGTTGCCAGGGTAATTGTCGACAAAGAGCAAATGTGATATGGTAGTCGAAATTGATGACTAGACAAGCCCAAGATGACGTGGAGCAAAGCCCAATCCCAAAGGAATTTGATTTCCATGAAGATATTAAAGAAGAATTAAATTCCAAGAAGATAGGAGAAGTTCTAGTAGGAATATAATTATAATAAAGAATTATATTCTTTAAAGATAATTTAATTCCAACTTAACTTCCTCCTCAAAGAAGGACTTTGACCTAGCCCTATAAATAAGAGGCCATATCGTCAAACTCCAAAGAGAGCAAGAGAGGGGAATTTCGACAACTCCAAGGAGGGCAAGAGGAGAGAATTTTCGACAAGCATCTAGGGCAAGGAGGATTTCAACAAGCCTCTTTCTTCATCCTTTTCTTTCTTGTTCGATTGGGTTCATTATAGGGATTGTTTATCTTGTGATTCTTTGGAACCTAGCCATGAAATAAATCTATTTGGCTATGGTTATTGTGTTTTGTGGTTGTGAGAAACTATTGGATTTTGTTTAGGTAATAAGAGTTTGCACTTTTCTATTCAAGGTTTCTTCATTCTTGGTTCTTATTCTTGTTTGCGAGTGAATTGGGAGAGGATCTCGTAACTTCATCTATTTATCTAATATCGGGAGAGTTAGATTCAAGAAACGAATGAATATGATCTTTATTCAATCTATTGATGGTGAAGATTAATCCGACTTAGGAATAAGTCAAGGATTTCAACGGCTAAGAGGAGCGCAAGATTGGTTGTTGTTCACCCTTGATTCACGCAGGGATGTATTATCAAGGCATGCACAAGTAGCTAGAGTTTCGACTTAGGGATAAGAAGAAACCATTGAAGAACGCTCTGCCGAACCTTGAAGGTTGCTGCCCAGACGCCCAAGTAGTTGCCCAACTAGTCGCCCAAGCAACCATCGATTAGTTGCCAAGGCAACCCCGTTTTGCATGTTACCACGGCAACTGAGTTTCCCGTGCACTCTTTTACCAAGACGATCCAATCAGCTATCACACCTCAACTCACGATAACCTGACCTATCTCATTTGATCTCATCTATTCTTTTACTTTATTGCTTTCTAGAGTAGTTATTAGTTAAAACTCCTATAATCCTTTATTTGTGTTTTTACTTTTTACAGTGCAAGAGACTGGATTTTTGAAGTGGCACCAATCCCTATGGAGGCAATATCTTTTATACTATAACTTGCGACGTGTATACTTGCACAATTGCGTAGCACTTATTACGCGCAACAGGTACCAAGTAATTTAAACAAGCACATAAAACCATTTCATTAAAGCACGACCAAGAGAGAAATCCCTTTATACTTACTTCTGAGTTTAAACCAGCGTTTCAAGCTAAGTTTAAACTCCCATAAACCACCTTTAAATCATTTCAAAGCTGAAATCCACGTTTTCACTCACCGACACGCAAAGCTTTAACCGCAAGAGGGGGTGAGTTGGCAAATAAAAATTTAAAGGGTAGCAAAGCAAAAAGATAAAAATGATGGACAAGAGATTTATATTGGTTCATGCTTCTAACAAGCTCTAAATCCACTACCTTAGCTCCACACTAAGGATTTCAACACAATTCACTAAAAATTTTTCCCCTTTTCTAGGCTAAGGAGGCAACCGTTATAATCAATCAAAGCTTTCTACCCAAAGCTTAATCAAGATTCACTCTCTTACAAGAAGATGATGGAAAATGAAAAATAACCTCTCAATGGTGAATAATTTGCCCAAAATACAAGTTCACTCAACCCAACTTGATAATAAATGGATACAATGAAAATCACTCAAAATGGTTACAAAATATGACTCTAATAAACTCAAAATGTTGGATTTTTGCTTGAATGCTTGAATATTGTTCAATGGATGTTCAATTGTTGTTGTTGTAGCTTTAGAGACTTGATTTTATATTCCTTCATTGATTTTTAACCGTTTGGGTGGTTGAGATCATCAATAGAGTGTTGGAGACCATTTTTCCCACAATAAATGTTGTTTGGTGACCAACCGTATCGGTACAAGAAGAGCCGTATTGGTATCGGCCAAAAGAAGAAAGAGTAGTTGTACAAAGGCGTATCAAAACGGACCTAGTGTTAAAGGAGGGGCGTATCGATACGGTATAGCTGTATCGGTACGATTTTAGCTCACTGGAATTTGAGGAAAAAGTCTAGTGAAAAATGCATCGGTACGCCTAAGGGGGGTATCGATACTGTGCAACCAATTTTCAAATATTGGTGATTCCAATAATTGACAAGGAAACGATAACAAAATTTAATGCAAAGATTTGAAAATCTCAATACCCCGTATCAATACGGTGAATGTCGTATCAAAACATTTAACCAAGAACACAAACCCAGACAAAGGCCATATCGATACGGGGACAACCGTATCGATACATTTTTGCGATTAAAATTCAAGTAGTGAAAAATTGTATCGATACACTAAGAGACGTATCGATACGCCTAAGCGTATTTGGTTAATTTGAGTATCAAAACTCTTAGAAACTTTTGGGGCTTTAAGTTTTTGACTTAGAAATAATTTTAGGTTCGATTCCTTGTCATTTTGTGTGACTTTTTGAATACTTAAAAATTTATCCAATTTTCTTTGTTATATCAAAATCAAATTTAGGTTTTACAATCTCCCCCTTTTTGATATAATAAAACCAAAGTAAATTTTTTAAGTAGGTTTAAAATACTCCCCCCTTTCTTTAAGACTAAAAGGTATAGTTTTGAAAAACTTTTTGAAAATTTAGCTCTTTTTACTTCTCCCCCTTTTTGTTAGATCAAAATCAATAGGATAAAAGCAAGATATAAAAGACAACTCCAAGCATTAAAGGAAACAACATAATACCATTAAAATTTAAAGCAACATAATCAAATCCAACTTAATTCCTAAAAACATAAACCAAAGGAAATAAACCAAAGCATCGGAGGTTATAAACAAATAACATAGATGCATAATGCTAAGCCTAATATGATATGTTATGCAAGATGCCTAAGGAGCGTCTTCATCATCTTCTTCTTCTTCATCCTCATCATCATCATTGGCATTGGTTCCAAGAGATATGTTGCGCGTAATAAGTACTACGAAAATGTGCAAGTATACACGTCGCAAGTTATAGTATAAAAGATATCGTCTCCACAGGGATTGGTGCCACTTCAAGAATCTAGTCTCTTGCACTGTAAAAGGTAAAAACACAAGTAGAGGATTATATGAGTTTACTAATAACTAATCTAGAAAGCAATAAAGTAAATGAATAGATGAGATCAATTGAGAGAGAGATAGGCCAGGTTATCGTGAGTTGAGGTGTGATAGTTGATTGGATCGTTTTGGTAAAAGAGTGCACGGGCAACTCAGTTGCCATGGCAACTTGCACAACGGGGTTGCCTTGGCAACTAATCGATGGTTGCCTTGGCAACTAATCGATGGTTGCCTGGGCAACTAGTTGGGCAACTACTTGGGCGTCTAGGCAGCAACCTTCAAGGTTCGACAGAGTGTTCTTCAATGGTTTCTTCTTATCCCTAAGTCGAAACTCTAGCTACTTGTGCATGCCTTGATAATACATCCTTACGTGAATCAAGGGTGAACAACAACCAATCTTGCGCTCCTCTTAGCCGTTGAAATCCTTAACTTATTCCTAAGCCGGATTAATCTTCACCATCAATAGATTGAATAAAGATCATATTCATTCATTTCTTGAATCTAACTCTCCCGATATTAGATAAATAGATGAAATCACGAGATCCTCTCCCAATTCACTCGCAAACAAGAATAAGAACCAAGAATGAATAAACCTTGAAATAGAAAAGTGCAAACTCTTATTACCTAAACAAAAACCAATAGTTTCTCACAACCACAAAACACAATAACCATAGCGAAATAGATTTAGTTCATGGCTAGGTTCCAAAGAAACACAAGATAAACAATCCCTAGCATGAACCCAATCGAACAAGAAAGAAAAGGATGAAGAATGAGGCTTGTCGAAATCCTCCTTGCCCTAGATGCTTGTCGAAAATTCTCTCTTCTTGCCCTCCTTGGACTTGTCGAAATTTCCCTATTGCTCTCTATGCATCTTGTCGAAATCTCCATCTTATTTATAGGGCTGGGCCAAAGTCCTTCTTTGAGGAGGAGTTTAAGTTGGAATTAAATTATCTTTAAAGAATATAATTCTTTATTATAATTGTATTCCTACTAGAACTTCTCCTATCTTCTTGGAATTTTATTCTTCTTTAATCTCTGCATGGAAATCAAATTCCTTTGGGTTTGGGCTTTGCTCCACGTCATCTTGGGCTTGTTTAGTCATCAATTTCGACTACCATATCACCTTTGCTCTTGTCGACAATTGCCATGGCAACTGGCTCGGCGTCTCCTTCATGCATTACCCTGGGGACTAGCTCGGCATCTCCTTCATGCATTGCCCTGGCAACTAGCTCGGCATTGCTTTGGCAAGTGATCCTGCACATACACACACAAAGCACACCAAAGCAACATCTTTTCCACAAAAACTACCAAGTTATGTAATCAAGCTCAACGATGGAAGGAAACATGGATTAATGCATGAATAGCTAATTATGCAACTAATATGAGCCTAAGTCTAACAATAATATGAGTAAAAAAGGGTAAGAAAAATAGTACTTTTGAACAGTTATCACACCCCCAAACTCGAACTATTGCTTGTCCTCAAGCAATGCAAACTCATAATTACCTGCCAAGACTTCAATTTTCATAAACTTAGCTTTGAAATTGATTTCAATTCTCTGAACCGGGGCACAGTATGATTGGCTTTTTATTTTTCGGAAAACTAAGGAGTTACTCGGAATCAAACTATATTGCTTGTGAGTGTGTGCGGAGTTGTGTGCAAGTTGATTTTTTGGATTCTATGCAAACAAGAGGTTTTCAAATTACTTCATTGGGTTCTTTTTAACATGTTTTAACTAGAGCCAGTGTTGGGCACCTCTAGTGTTTTGTTTTTAGTTTTATTAACTTAATTTAATCGACTAGAGCCAGTTTTGGGCACCTCTAGTTAAATTTTTTTTAACACATCCTAGAGCCAGTTTCGGGCACCTCTAGTGATCAATTTTTTTAGCACATGGCACCTCTAGCATTCATCCAATTTTTATTCTAATCCCCCAATTTGTTAATTATCAACCTAAGTTCACTAGAATTCCTTAAATCAATCAAACCACAACAGTGTTTCATCAAATTTAGCATCATAGTAATATTCTAAGTTTTTCCATGGTTATCCTAGAATAAAAATTCTATCAATTAAGTGCATTGGCAAAGTCATCATCGGATATTCATCAAATCTAAGCAATTCTTGTTCCAATTAAAGGCATGGCAAGCAATTTATGTATCATATATGTAATACTTAAGATGAATGTAACTAAACATGGTAACTACTAATAACAATCCCCCCAAACTCGAGTGAGGCATTGTCCTCAATGCATGCATAAAAATAACGAAAAATAAAAATAAAAATGCATACGAGGACTTACTCCGAGAGTTTGTCATCGTAGATGATTAGTTTCCTTTTGGTCAGTGTCTTGATTCTCTTGCTTGAACGCGATGGTTGTTTTCTTGTTGCCGGTGGTGGAATCGATCCTCGTACGGGGTTGTCCTCATCATCCTCTTCATCAATGTCATTGGCTTTTTGCTTGGAGGATTCAATTGGTGCGGTCTTTATTGGTTCAATGGAGGACTCGTCCGAATATGAAAAATCAGAAAATGATTCCGTAGGAGTTGATTCGGGCATAGGTGCTTTACCTTTGGCTTTTGCAGTGGTTGCCGGGATGTCTTTAGCTTTGGTTGCCGTGGCATCTTCAGGGTTGGTTGCCGTGGCGTCAGCTTGTGCATGCACGAAGTAGGTTGCCGTGGCATCATCTGTTGAGGTTACCGTGGCGATTGCTTCATTGGTTTCCGGGGCAAGGATCTCGGCGGGAAAGATTGGGAACGGCACGCGATTGTCTGGGTACTTTTCTAGGATGACTTGGGTGATGGCATTGTTGTGCTCCTTCATGTACCACATGAACATTAGTTGCCGGTCTTCAATTTGCCTTAGGTGGCTTGCCAATGGGTGTAAAAGTGCTTCAAAGTGTCCTGGGGTTGGTGGCTGAGTTGCCCTGGCATTAGGTGCTTGGGCATTATGGATTGCCGGGGCGGCAGGAGTTGCCGCGGCAATTGGAGGCCTTGAAGATTTTCCCGGTGCCTCTTCCATTAGCTTTTGGATTTGCGCTTGATTCCAACCGGACTTTGGTAGGGCCTTTTCATCGGTGGACTCACTTGGGACATGCATCTCCTTGCAAAGATTAGAAATTAAGCAAGGGAAGAAAAGAGAACCCTTATCTTTTGAACTGCATACAAAAATCTCATCACAAATAATTTTTCCAATGTTAATGATGCGATTATGCAAAATAGAATGTATGAGCAAAAGACGTGGTATATCAACGGTAGTATTGTGTGTGGTGGGCATTAAAGAAGTTTTAACAAACTTATTCCATAGTTTTGCCTCGGGTTTAAGCCGAAGGCGATTTACCATGCCCTTGTATTTACCGTCGTTCCAATGAGTTCCCGGTTGAGTGAGTTCTTGAAGCACCTTGTCGAGTTGCTTGGGATTGATTTGATCAACGAAGGCTTGATGCTCGTCCTTCTCAATGTAAATCCCGTAAAAGGTGTTGACGCTTTCGAGACTTATGAGTATGGCCTTGTCACGAACAAAAACATAAGGATTATCCGGGTTAGGTGAGTGAGCATAGAATTCTCTTACCCATGAGATGTTACCCGGTTCCGGTTGATGGCAAAAGATTTGCCACTTTTGATGTGCAATCCTCTCGAAGATGAATGGTTCAAGGCTGAAATCTTGATGAGAGTTGGAGTATTCAAAGCCTTGTTATTCATGAATCTTCCGGCTTTCAAACTTGGATTGAAATCTTTCTTGAACCACCGGTGTAGCAAACTTCTTGTATCTTGGTTCTTTGGAGGAACTTGGATGAACTAAAAGTTTAATCTTGGATGCCATGGATGATCTTGGTTGTGAGTAAAAACAAAGAAAAGAAAAGAAAAGAAACTAAAAAGTTGCAAGATAGAAAGTAGGAATAGGTTAAGGGTGATGGGTTTTATAGAAAAGATAGGTGGGTGGGATTAGGGGAAAACGAAAAAGGGTTTAGAGTTTGGTAGAAGTTGTCGACAAGTGGTTTTGGTTAGGGTGAATTGGAGGCTTTATATAAGCCTTAGATTCAGCCCATTAGTTTCCTTGTTGAAGATGTTTTCCTACTTGGTTTAGAATTCCTCTTTATCTTGAACTTCTTTTCCTACAATTCAAAGACAAATCAAAAAAGGATTAAAATTAAAGATAAACTAATAAAGAAAATAAATAAAGATGTGTAATAGGATTCTTAAACTTAAATAAAAAAATCTATCCTAAAAACTACTAATAATCGAAAAAATATATAAAAAAATAAAAAAATCGAAAAAATAAAATAACTAATTAATCGAAAAATAAAAATAAAAATAAATAAATAAAAATAAAAATATCAAAAGGGAGAGCATGCTCATGCATCTCCTAAGTTGACCACTTCCTTGTTACTTTCCACATGGGCACCATTGTAGTGCTTCAATCTTTGTCCATTAACTTTGAATTCATGGTTGTCAGAGATGGACTTGATTATCACAACACCATGGGAGAATGGTTTGACGACTTCGAATGGTCCCGACCATCTTGATTTCAACTTTCCCGGGAAAAGTTTTAGCCGAGAATTGAATAGGAGAACTAGTTGCCCTGGCGTGAATTGCCGTGGCAATAGTTTCTTGTCATGCCATCGCTTTGTTTTCTCCTTGTAGATTCGTGCATTTATATAGGCGAGTGCACGTAATTCTTCTATCTCATTGAGATCCATCAAACACTTTTGTCCGGCACTTTCCCAATCCATATTCACGGTCTTGATTGCCCAGTATGCCTTGTGCTCGATTTCCACCGGTAGATGGCATGTTTTGCCATAGACAAGTCGTAAGGGGGACATACCTAAGGGTGTTTTGAATGCAGTGCGATATGCCCAAAGTGCGTCATCTAGTCTTAATGACCAATCCTTCCTTGAGGGATTTACAACTTTCTCGAGTATACCCTTCAATTCCCGGTTAGAAATTTCTGCTTGCCCGTTGGTTTGTGGGTGATATGCCGTGGCGATCTTGTGTGATATGATGAAGTGTTGCAACATCTTGGCAATTAGTCTGTTGTCAAAATGCTTGCCTTCGTCACTGATAATTGCTATTGGCATCCCAAACCGTGTAAATATGTTTTTCTGCAAGAATCGTTGCACGGTCTTGGAATCGTTGTTGGGAACTGCAGCTGCCTCAACCCATTTAGACACGTAGTCGACGACAAGTAGAATGTAGAGGTTGCCGAATGAAGATGGGAAAGGTCCCATGAAATCGATCCCCCACACATCGAACAATTCCACCTCGATGGTGTTCTGGAGTGGCATCTCATGTCGTCTAGAGATATTGCCCGTCCTCTGGCAACGATCACATTGCTTGTAAAAGTCTTGGGCATCTTTGTACAATGTTGGCCAATACAAACCGGATTGCAAGACTTTGGCCGCGGTACGAGTTCCTCCAAAATGTCCTCCATAGGGTGAAGAATGGCATTGCCGGAGTACATTCTGTTGCTCTTTTTCAGGGACACATCGGCGTATAACATGATCTGCACATTGTTTAAACAATGCTTAGCATCATGGCGGAACCGCTTCTTCCCTTGGTGAGTAATGTCATAAGGTAAAATACCACAAACAAGGAAATTAACTAAATCCGCGTACCAGGGTATTGCCGAGGCATGTGCTGCTGTAGCGACTGCTCCCAAAATTGCCGTGGCATGCGCGTCAAAGACTGCTGCGGCATCGAGAGTTGCCGAGGCATCGAGGGTTGCATCCAATGAAGAACGCTCTGCCGAACCTTGAAGTTTCTGCCCAGACGCCCAAGTAGTTGTTCATCCGGGAATGCATCACATATCTCTAGATCCGCGTCCTCCTCCTTATTGCGTTCCTAACGTGATAAGTGATCGGCCACTTGATTTTCTGTTCCTTTCCTGTCCTTAATTTCAATATCAAATTCTTGTAAAAGTAATATCCAACGAATCAAACGAGGTTTAGCATCCTCTTTAGCAAATAAGTATTTGATTGTCGAATGGTCCGTATGAACAATTACCTTTGTACCAATCAAATAGGATCGAAACTTGTCAAATGCGAAAACTACAGCTAGTAACTCTTTCTCCGTTGTTGTGTAGTTCACTTGAGCACTATTAAGAGTTTTACTAGCGTAGTATAATATAGTACATGGAAGGTCTTACCTGTGCGTTGGCCTAGGACTGGTCCTACCGCGAAATCACTTGCATCACATATGAGCTCAAAAGGTAGCGTCCAATCTGGTGGAACGACAATGGGTGCCAAGGCAAGCTTTTTCTTTAGGGTTTCGAATGCTTAGGTGCAAGAATCATCAAAATCGAAGACTTTATCCTGTTCAAGCAGATTACACAAGGGTTTAGTGATTTTAGAAAAATTATGAATGAACCTCCTATAAAAACCTGCATGTCCGAGAAAACTTCGAATTCCTTTAATCAAACTTGGTGGGGGTAATCTCTCGATCACGTCCACCTTGGCTTTGTCTACTTCAATTCCCTTGGATGAAATCTTGTGTCCGAGCACTATTCCTTCATCTACCATAAAATGGCATTTCTCCCAATTGAGGACTAAATCAGTTTCTTCACATCTTGCCAATACCCTCTCTAAATTGCCGAGACAGCTGTCGAAGTCATTACCAAAAACAGAAAAATCATCCATGAAGATCTCAAGGAAGTCTTCAACCATGTCTGAAAAGAGCGCCATCATGCATTTTTGGAAGGTTGCCGGGGCGTTTCACAATCCGAACGGCATCCTTCGGAAGGCATAAGTACCGTATGGGCATGTGAAGGTTGTCTTTTCTTGATCTTCTGGTGCTATGGCAATTTGATTGTAACCTGAATAAGCATCAAGAAAACAATAAAAGGGTTTACCTGCAAGACGGTCAAGCATTTGATCAATAAAGGGTAATGGGAAGTGATCTTTCCTAGTGGCTTTGTTTAGCTTTCGATAATCCATACAAACCCTCCAACCGGTCACAGTCCTGGTTGGAATAAGTTCATTATTTTCATTGCTTACCACTGTTATACTCCCTTTTTCGGTACACATTGTACTGGACTTACCCACGTACTATCAGAGATAGGGTATATAATACCAGCATCAAGCCACTTGATGATTTCTTTCATTACAACCCCTTTCATGGCATGATTCAGTCTCCTTTGGGCCTCAATTGAAGGTTTGTGATCATCTTCCAATAGAATCTTGTGCATGCATACTGCCGGGCTAATTCCCTTCAAGTCGGCAATTGTCCACCCTATTGCCTTTTTTTGTAGCTTCAACATCTTGATCAGCTTCTTTTCCTGCTCAGGCTGTAACTTAGAAGAAATAATTACAGGCAATGTATTATCAGTTCCTAAGTATACATATTTTAGTTGCTCTAGCAATTGTTTCAACTCAAGAATCAGTGGTTGTTCAATAGAGGGTTTTTCGAGCTTACCTTCCTTACCTGAGTAATCCAGTGGTTCAAAGTATGTACCTGGTCGATTGACTAGCCAATTTGCCTCTTCTTGTTGTTTATTATCGACCGGTTCTTCATACTCCTCAGGTTCATTTTGATCGACAATGTAGTTGCTGAGGCAACTAAATTCCTCGTCGAAGTTAAACTCTGCCGTGGCATGAAGAAGTTGGCATTCTTCTGGATCATCGGCATGCCTTAGTGTTTGGAACACATTTAGTTTAACTTGTTGATCATTCACCCTCATTGTGAGTTCTCCCTTTTCAACATCGATCAAGGTTCTCCCTGTTGCTAGGAATGGTCTCCCGAGAATGATGGGTACATGCTCATCTGCTTCACAATCCAAAACAATAAAGTCAGCGGGAAAAATAAATTTATCAAATTTTACTAGTATGCCCTCGATTTTTCCCTCTGGATGCACATAGGATCTGTCGGCTAGCTGCAGCATGACTGTTGTAGGTCTTGCCTTCCCGATTCCTAGTTTTTGGAAAACCGATTTAGGCATCAAGTTTATGCTAGCCCCAAGGTCACATAGTGCTTTCCCGACATAGTGATTTCTAATAGAACAGGGTATTGTGAAACTTCCAGGATCGTTCAACTTAGGTGGCATACGATTGTGCAATATTGCCATGCATCCCTCTGTTGCGACAACTGTTTCGAACTCTCCTAGCCTTGTTCTCTTGGACACAATGTCTTTAAGAAACTTGGCATAGTTTGGCATTTGTTCAATTGCTTCCACCAATGTCAAGTTGATGTGGACTTGCTTTAGGATATCAAGAAACTTCTTGAATTGGTATTCTTGCTTTTGTCGCTTCAACCTTTGTGGGAATGGTGGTGGAAGTCAGATATATTCGATCCTTTCATTGGTTTGGAACCTGATTGACGGCATTGTCGGGACATCTGGAGTTGCCGAGGCGTTATCAACTGGGGTTGCCGAGGCATGCTTATCACAAGTTGCTGAGGCGTCTTTATCGCCAGTTGCCGAGGCATGCTTATTGCCGGTTGCCGCGGCAATTCTTGGTTCAGCATCTGAGGCTTTGCCGCTAGGTTCGTCTTGATCTTTTTGTAGAGTTTTGTTTGATGAGCGGGTTTGAACCTCTCTAAGTTGTTGGCCACTTCTAGTAGTGATCGCCTTACATTGCTCATGGCAAGTTCCTCTTGCGACTTCAGTATCGCTAGGTAAACCTCCTTGCGGTCTTGTATTCAGACTTTGTGCAAACTGTCCGACTTGATTTTCCAATGATTTGATTGCCGCCTCTTGGTTTTGCAATCTCATCTCAGTCCTGTTAATAAAAGCATCAGTTCTTTTTATGAAATTACTATTCTCAGCCATATAAGATTCAATTTTCATCATAAAAGCATATAGAGAATTTTCCAAAGAACTAGATGTCGTCGGTTGTTGTTGCGACAACTGTTGCCGTGGTATATTCTGTTGGAATCCCGATGCTTGTGCATTCTGATTGTTCTGGTTTAGAGCATTGTTGGGATTACTCCATGAAAAATTTGGGTGCTTCTTCCAAGCTGGATTGTATGTATTGGACATCACGTTATTGCTCCGATTGTAATTCCCCACATAGAAGCTGGATTCCGGATTCTGCATACATTCAGAAGAATTATGGTTATCACCACATAACTCACAAAAAGAATCCATTACCTTGATTTCATGTGTGTTGTTTGGTTTTTGCATGTTCTGGACCATCTTGGCTAAAGTGGCCAATTGTGCCGAAATTGAATCGGATGATCCTAGTTCATGTATTGTGGCTTGGCGTCTAACTCATCCTCTTCTAGTGGATGGGAATTGATAATCATTCTTGGTCAGCCTGTTTAAAATTTGCATTGCTTCTTCCGGTGACTTATCTAGGAGTATGTCGTTTGTCGAGGGCATCTAGCATCATCCTTGTTGGTGTATTCACGGCATTATAAAACATTGTTACTTGAGTCCACACCGGGAATCCGTGTAGGGGGCATTTGTGTAGAAGTTCTCTATATTGCTCCCAAGCCTCATACATGGATTCATCATCTGCCTGCCGAAAAGAAGTAATGTCGTTACGAAGCTTATCAGTCAAATTTGTAGGATTAAATCTGGCAAGGAAATCACGACAAAGATCAGTCCAAGATGCTATTGATCCGGCAGGAATGCTATTCAAGCATGCTTTCGCCCTATCCCTCAGTGAATATGGGAATAATCTTAATCATAGGAAATCGGGGGTGACTCCGTGTATTTTGAACGAGTTTCAAATCTCGAGGAAAGATTTCAGATGTTGCCGTGCATCTTGAGTTGCTGAGCCGCCAAATTGACCTATTGTGTTGATCATATTAAACATTACCGGTTTCAACTCAAAGTGGTTGGCTTCAATTTCAGGTGCGACAACTCCTGGGTTAAGTCCATCAAGATCTTCTTCAAGATAGTCTCGAATAGTTCTGTTTCGTGCAAGAATCACTCCTCCTCCTGCTAGAACATCTTGATTCATATTGCCGTCTTGATTAGCCATTGCTACTCTTATCCTTCGTCTAAGCCTTTGTAAGGTTCGTTCGATTTCTGGATCAAAGGGATATTCTGGTGTAGTCGGTCTCGCCCTGGTCATCTACCAATGCAAAACCAAAGTTTGTTAGCCCTTTGAATCTTAAACAAGAAAAGTAAAAAGAAAGTGCAAGAAAATAAAAACAAAGTCGCTATTGCAAATCCCCGGCAACGGCGCCAAAAACTTGTTGCGCGTAATAAGTGCTACGCAAATGTGCAAGTATACACGTCGCAAGTTGTAGTATAAAAGATATCGTCTCCACAGGGATTGGTGCCACTTCAAGAATCTAGTCTCTTGCACTGTAAAAAGTAAAAACACAAGTAGAGGATTATAGGAGTTTACTAATAACTAATATAGAAAGCAATAAAGTAAATGAATAGATGAGATCAATTGAGAGAGAGATAGGCCAGGTTATCATGAGTTGAGGTGTGATAGCCGATTGGATCGTTTTGGTAAAAGAGTGCACGGGCAACTCAGTTGCCGTGGCAACTTGCACAACGGGGTTGCCTTGGCAACTAATCGATGGTTGCCTGGGCAACTACTTGGGCAACTACTTGGGCGTCTGGGCAGCAACCTTCAAGGTTCGGCAGAGCGTTCTTCAATGGTTTCTTCTTATCCCTAAGTCGAAACTCTAGCTACTTGTGCATGCCTTGATAATACATCCCTGCGTGAATTAAGGGTGAACAACAACCAATCTTGCGCTCCTCTTAGCCGTTGAAATCCTTAACTTATTCCTAAGCCGGATTAATCTTCACTATCAATAGATTGAATAAAGATCATATTCATTCGTTTCTTGAATCTAACTCTCTCTATATTAGATAAATAGATGAAATCACGAGATCCTCTCCCAATTCACTCGCAAACAAGAATAAGAACCAAGAATCAATAAACCTTGAAATAGAAAAGTGCAAACTCTTATTACCTAAACAAAAACCAATAGTTTCTCACAACCACAAAACACAATAACCATAGCCAAATAGATTTAGTTCATGGCTAGGTTCCAAAAAAACACAAGATAAACAATCCCTAGCATGAACCCAATCGAACAAGAAAGAAAAGGATGAAGAAGGAGGCTTGTCGAAATCCTCCTTGCCCTAGATGCTTGTCGAAAATTCTCTTCTTGCCCTCCTTGGACTTGTCGAAATTTCCCTATTGCTCTATGTGCATCTTGTCAAAATCTCCATCTTATTTATAGGGCTGGGCCAAAGTCCTTCTTTGAGGAGGAGTTTAAGTTGGAATTAAATTATCTTTAAAGAATATAATTCTTTATTATAATTGTATTCCTACTAGAACATCTCATATCTTCTTGGAATTTTATTCTTCTTTAATCTCTGCATGGAAATCAAATTCCTTTGGGTTTGGGCTTTACTCCACGTCATCTTGGGCTTGTTTAGTCATCAATTTCGACTACCATATCACCTTTGCTCTTGTCGACAATTGCCATGGCAACTGGCTCGGCGTCTCCTTCATGCATTGCCCTGGCAACTAGCTCGACATCTCCTTCATGCATTGCCCTGGCAACTAGCTCGGCATCTCCTTCATGCATTGCCCTGGCAACTAGCTCGGCATTGCTTTGGCAAGTGATACTGCACATACACACACAAAGCACACCAAAGCAGCATCTTTTCCACAAAAACTACCAAGTTATGCAATCAAGCTCAACGATGGAAGGAAACATGGATTAATGCATGAATAGCTAATTATGCAACTAATATGAGCCTAAGTCTAACAATAATATGAGTAAAAAAGGGTAAGAAAAATAGTACTTTTGAACACTTATCAAGATACGTCCCTCGAAGCTTGGCAATTCTTAATAGAAGTAACCCTTTCCTCCAAAGATGTAAAATGAGTGTCAATAGCGGCAAATCCGGAGGTCAAGGTAGTGTCGAAAGATGCAAACTTCCCATCGAGATAAGCCATGAGAGCATCAAGAGAAGGTTGGGCTACCAGAGCTTGAGGAACTTGTGGAGCCGCCACCGAAGTAGGTTGAGCATCTTGAGGGTGATCCTCAATACAAACCCATTCTCCATTATAGTATGAAAACTTGGCTCGGTGGAGAGAACGCTCGTCAATCCTTTCGGTGAGAGGTTTGGCAACATGATGAGAATAATCAATCACCAACTTATGGAACAAGTAGCTCAAGGTGGTGCCATAAGTGAAAGATGAAACAAGAATTGTATGGCGATGTTGCACAAGAAAGACGATCTCCGCAAACATTATTTGAGCAAGGTTCGGACGCTTACCCTCACAAAAGCAACGAATCCAAAAGTCACCAACTTGTCAAATTGTTGAGAATTTTCCACCGGATGGGCGAAACCACCAAGTGATCATAAGGTGAATGATACGTTCATGAGCATCAAGCACGGTCACGGAGCCACCAAGAACGTGTCCCAACGAGTCCTCATTATCAATACCAATATCCTCAAAGTCAAAAAATTTGCTAAAGTCAAAGAATCAATTTGAAATTTCTTTCTCATAAGATAGGATTCAATAGCAATAACCTCGATTTTGGCTTGGTTATAAACACACCGAGCATTTGAGTAAAAAATAAGGAAAAGGTTTTGATATAAAATCCCGGGTATACTAAAAAAAGTCATAAACCTCCATTGATGCATTAGCTCAAGGTATTTAAATTGAAACCTTTCGAAAGACAAAAAAGGTATTAAAACAATGCACTCACGATGAATTTTATAATTGTGGTATTGTTTAAAGTGAGCCATTGCATTTGGAAAACAAGGTTCATTAAAACAATTTTGAAAAATATAGGTGAGGTTTGGTTTTGTACCATCATTTTCAGAATTGGTATTTGAGGATTGTCCCAATTCTCTTCTTGCTCGTTTCTTAGGAGCCATAACAAAACCTGAAATCAAAATCAAACCAAAAAATATGTATGCATAAATCACCACATTCGATCCAATGAACAATCCAATGATCAAGGTATTGTGAAAACCTATATAGTATAGTTTAAAATTATATTCAAGTATAAAAAGGATTTTTGGTACAGTAAAATTTGAAAAATAGTGTTGAGAAATATACGGGATAATTTTATATTTGAACAAAAAAAATTTAGTTTTGAAAGAATTTTCAAAAACTCTTTGAAAAACATGTTATATACATACTAAATATATAAATTTGAAACAAAAAAAGTGTTTAAATAAGAACGAAATTAAAAAATAAAGAAAAGAAGTTTATACCTTGAATATGGGATTATGGATGAATTAGGAGATGATGATGCACAAAACTTGATGGTTTTGCTGGGGTTTGATGAATAACCCAAAAGCCCTCAAAAGTTTTGAAGAATTGTGTGAAAACAGAGGGTTTGAGAGGTTTTATAGATAAAAATCGTATCTAGGGTTTGGAGTGTTTTAATTAAAGTGAAAACTCCCTTTAAAGACTCATTTAACTTTCCAGTGGCTACGCGTATCGATACGATACTTGTACATATCAAAACGTAGTACCGAAACGGTTTTTAGCCATTTTGATACACGATCTCGTACCAGTACAAGTCAAACTGTACCAAAACTATCTCATGATACCCGTACCGATACATGTTACTCCGTATCGGTACCCTGTAAGGTGCTCAAAAATTCAATTTTAATTGAACTGAAATGCATGAATATGATATGTGAACATCATGTATGATCAAAAATAGATGAATACTTCCCCTATCAACAAGAATAGATGCATATAGGAGCAAAAACACATAAGAAATGAGATCAACCAAATTCAAGCAATTTTAGACACTAAAAAGGTCTAAGCTTCAAGGTAGGCTAGTTAAACCTAACTCTATCCTAAGAGAACACAAACGCTCTTTTTCTAAAGGTTTGGTGAAGATATCTGCTAATTGGTTCAAGGTGCCTACATATTCTAGAACAACATCATTTTTCAAGACATGATCTCTAATAAAATGATGTCTTATCTCTATGTGCTTGGTTCTAGAATGTTGGATGGCATTCTTAGTGAGACATATGGAAGTAGTGTTTTCACACTTAAGAGGGATGATACCTACATAAATTCCATAATCTAAAAGTTGTTGCTTCATCCAAAGGACTTGAGCACAACAACTGCCGATATGTATTCTGCTTCGGTGGTAGATAATACTACACTATTTTGTTTCTTAGAAAACCATGATATGAGCATACTACCTAGGAATTGACAAGTACCAGAGGTAATTTTTCTATCTATCTTACAACCTCCACAATCTGCATCAGAATAAGCATGCAAATCAAATGAGAAATCTCTAGGATACCAAAGGCCTAAACAAGGTGTGTCTCTAAGGTACCTAAAGATTCTCTTAACAACTATAAGGTGTGATTCTCTAGGACTAGCTTGAAATCTAGCACACAAGCAAACACAAAACATGATATCCGATCTACTTGTGTAAGATAAAGCAAAGAACCAATCATAGAGCGATAAAGCTTTAAGTAAACAAACTTACCTCATTCATCTTTGTCATGCTTTGTAAAGGAGCTCATTGGTGTGGCTTGAGGTTTCACATTCTCCAAGACAAACTTCTTGAGAATGTCCTTGATGTTCTCAGCTTGATTGATGAATATTCCATCCTTACTTTGTTTGATTTGGAGTCCCAAAAAGAATGAGAGCTACCCCATCATGCTCATCTCAAACTCACATTGCATTAACTTAGCAAAATCTTGGCAAACCAATTCATTAGTAGAACCAAAAATTATATGATCAACATAAATTTGAACTACTAAAATTTCTTTTCCATTTCTTTTAATAAAGAGTGTAGTATCCACCTTTCCTTTGTCAAAACCTTTTTCAATTAAAAACTTGATCTTTCATACCAAGCTCTAGGAGCTTGTTTCAAAACATATAAAGCTTTTGAAGGTTTGAAAACATGGTTTGGATATTTTGGATCTTCAAAACCAAGTGGTTGTTCTACATACACTTCTTCATTAATAAAACCATTTAGAAAAGTACTTTTTACACCCATTTGAAAAATCTTGAATTCATGATAACATGCAAATGCAAGAAGCATCCTAATAGCTTCCATTCTAGCTACAGGTGCATAAGTTTCATCAAAATTGATTCCTTCTTCTTGAGTGTAACCTTGAGCAACAAGTATAGCCTTGTTTCTCACTATGTTACCATTCTCATCTAGTTTGTTTCTAAAAACCCATTTGTTCCTATGGTAGACTTATTACTAGGCCTATCAACTAATGTCCATACTTGAATTCTCTTAAATTGGTTTAATTCTTCTTGCACGACCAATATCCAATAATCATATTTTAATACTTCCTTGATATTTTTAGGCTCAATGCATGAGATAAAATGCAACATTACAAGCATTTTTAAGAGAAAGTGTAGTGGTTACCCCTTTTGATGGATCACCCAAAATCTCACCACCTTTGACATAGTTGAACTCTCTTGGCTAGCTCACTTCTTTTTCCTCTAGAGTCATGTCCTTCAAGGCTTCTAGACGTGGATCTTGTACTTCTTTTTCCTTAGATAAAACTTCATCTACCTTTGATGATTGCCCACCATCATTGGCTTCAAAAATTCCTACATCATCATCATCACAAGAATCCTTCCTCAAAGGAGGTTATCATCGAAAACCACATGTATAGACTCTTCAGCAACAAATGTTCTTTTATTAAATACATGATAGGCTTTAGAGTGTAAAGAATAACCTAAGAAAATAGCTTCATCACTTTTTGCATTAAATTTGCCAAAATTGTCTTTTCCATTATTTAAAATAAAACATTTACATCCAAAAGGATGGAAATAGCTAATGTTAGGCTTTTTAGATTTTAAAATCTCATAAGGAGTTTTCTTTAAAATTGGCCTAATCATTCTCAGTTGACAATATAGCAAGCCGTATTAGTGGCTTCTGCCCGAAAATACTTTGGCAGAAAAGCATGGTTCTAGCCGTTTCTTCTAAAGTTCAATTTTCCTCCCAACAACCCTATTTTGTTTAGAAGTGTGAGGAGCGGAAAAAATGTGGCTTATACCATTTGAGTTACAAAAATCCTCAAAACCTAAATTTTGTAGTACCATGGTCACTTCTAATATGAGAAATAGATTGACCAACAACATTTTGAGTTATTTTTGAAAATGTGATGAATTTTTCTAAAACCTCATCATTGATACTTAAAAATAGAACCCAAGTGTATCTAGAGTAATCATATACTAAAACAAATGCATATGATTTTCCACCCAAGCTCATAGTCCTAATAGGGTAAAAAAGATCCATGTGGATCAATTGTAAAACTCTACTAGTAGAAACATCATTAATAGGTTCAAAAGAAACTCTTTTATGTTTGCCTTTGGCACAAGCATCACAAATTTTATCAAGAGAAAACTTTATTTTTGGCAAACCTCTTACTAGATCTTTTGAAACCAATTTTTCTAAAGCACTCATGCTTGCATGCCCTAGTTTTCGATGCCATAACCATGAGTCATGTTCATCTTTTGCAACAAAACATGCATTTGAAATATGAATGTCATCTAAATACACCATGTAAATGTTTCCTATGCAATGACCAATAAGCACAATTTTGTTAGTTTTAATGTTTAAAATTTTGCAACCATTTAAGTCAAAAAGAACATTGAAGCCTTTATCACAAAGTTGGCTTATGCTTAAAAGGTTATGTTTTAGACCGTTGACATATAAAACATTATCTGTAAGAATTGAAGAGTGATTACCAATGGAACAAATTCCTTCAATGTGGCCTTTGAAGTTGTCACCGAAAGTCACTACTTCTCCACTCTTTGGTTTTAGCTCCAAGAACCAACTCTTGTCATCGGTCATGTGTCTTGAGCATCCACTATCAAGGTACCATGAGTTTGCACATGTAGCTTTGGCCTTGTAGTATTGCTCCCCCTATAAACAAAGATTAAGTCTTGATTTTTGGTACCCAAATCATTTTGGGTCCATGAGTATTAGCTCCCAAAATCTTGGTTCCCTTAGGAATCCAAGAAGCCAAAGCACTAAAGTTGTTAGAAGCAATTAGTTCCTTAGGAACCCATACACTTCTAACCTTCTTACCATATGATGGTCTTGGGAAGCCTCTTTGTTTGTACCCATTAAAGTTTCTCTTCACATAGTTGGGTTTTGAAGAACTTTCTTTTTCAAAACATTATTTCCCAACCTTGCTTAAAGAAGCTTTAAGATCCATTAGCTCCTTGTAGTGATCATCATGAACTTTAGAGAGAAGATTGTTTAAATCATATTTTTTCTTTTCAAAATCATTTTATTTTTGTTGTAGATGAAAAACCTTCTTCTCAAGTTCCGAGTTGGTTTTGGAAATGGAATAGTTTTGGTTTTTCAAATCATAAATTGTTTTCTTGTTTTTCAAAATTGATTCCTTAAATTTCTCAACCAACTCACCGTAAACCTCTTGTAACTCATCGTACGCTTCTTAAATATCTTCAAAAGATAAATCAAATGAAGATGAGTTAGAGGTTTCCTTAGGATATTCTTCAAGAGCCATAAGGCAAAGGTTGATAACTTCTTGCTCCTCTTCATCGGATGATTCCTCATCATTCCAAGTAGCAACATTTGCCTTGAGCTTCTTCTTCTTCTCAAAGCTCTTCTTTTTAAGTTGGGGGCATTCGGTTCTTATGTGCCCCGACTTCTTGCACTCAAAGTAAATAAGTTTATCATTCTCTTCCTCCTTGTTCTTGAAATCCCTTATTCGATGGAACTTTCTTCCTCGGTTGGATTTCATGAATTGAGTGAATCATTTGGCTAGCATAGTCAATTCTTCATCTTCCTCCTCACTCGAATTGCTCTCTTCTTGTGAAGTTTTGAGAGAAATTTTGATCTTATTCTTCTTTACTTCTTTCTTCTCAACCTTTTTTCTTCTCTATTCTTCTCATCTTCTCTTCCTTTCTTCACGATCTCATGAGTTAGGAGAAAACCCATAAAAGCATTGAGCTTCAAGGTTTTGAGATCCTTGGCCTTGATGATGGCGGTTCTCTTTCTATCCCATGACTTGGGAAGAGAGTAGATGAGCTTCTGAACAAGCTTGTCTTTGGGGATAATTTCTCAGAAGCCTTTAAGACCGTTGACGATGATGGAGAAGCAATCAAACATCTTGGTAATGTTTTCATTAGGCTCCATCTTGAAATTCTTGTAGCTTAAGTTGAGGAGTCCAATATTGGTCTCCTTTACATCGTTGGTGCCTTTATAAGTGGTCTCGAGCTTGTACCACACCTCCTTTGCACTTGTACACAAAGACATCTTTGAGTACTCATCTGGTCCAAGTGCACAAATGAGCATGTGCAAGGCCTTGTCGTTTACTTGCAACTTCCTTCTTTCTTCATCGGTCATTTCTTGCTTGGTCTTCAGAACTTTCCTTTCTTCTTCTTGCTTCATTGGAATATATGGTCCATCTTCAATTACATCCCAAAGGAGGTAATCGTTAGATTCGATGAATAGCCTCATTCGATTATTCAAATAAGGATAATTGTACCCATTGAAGAAGGGTGGTTTAACAGTCTCAATTACATGTTGTGGCCGAAAGTAGACGCTATGGCTTGAATGTTGGTTGATTGAATCACTTTTAAGATTGTCTCAAGTGGATGTTAATCCCTCAAATTAGCTAGGCTCTGATACCAATTGCTAGGATGATCATTCCATGATAAATGGCCAAGAGGGGGTGAATTGACAAATAAAAATTTGAAGGGTAGCAAAGTAAAAAGATAAAAATGATGGACAAGAGATTTATAGTGGGTCAAGCTTCTAACAAGCTCTACATCCACTACCTTAGCTCCCTACTAAGGATTTCAACACAATTTACTAAGAATTCTTCCCATTTTCTAGGCTAAGGAGGCAACCGTTATAATCGATCAAAGCTTTCTACCCTAAGCTTGATCAAGATTCACTCTCTTACAAGAAGATGATGTCAAATGAAAAACAACCTCTCAAAGGTGAATAATTTGCCCAAAATACAAGTTCACTCAACCCAACTTGATAACAAATGGATACAATGAAAATCACTCAAGAGGTGTAATATCCCACCATGTAGCCTAGAAGTATGATATATTTTAGTCATAGCTTAATTTAATTAAAAGACTTCTTAAATTGAATAATTAGGAGCTTTGGGACCAAATTGTATGTATGAACTAAATTGGTGGTTAGTTTAGAAAGGACCAAGTTCGATAATGCTTATAAATTATGGTTTGCATGCTAATTTCTCAAAACTCCAAGGACATGTCCACATGTCATTTGTTTGAGAGCTAGATGGAGGGGGAGGAAGACTCGGACAAGGGGATTAAAGAAGAACTATCTTCTTCCTCCTTGTGTTACACAAATACCTTGAGAGTGAGTGTGAGAATTTCTTGGTTTCTTGAGGAACTAGGTTAAGTTGGATAAATCTTTTGAGCCTAATTCGATTAACAACTTAAGGAAGGTAAGATACTCTACCTTTTTATTCTTGCATGTTCAAATGATTAGATAATCCATGAAATTGTGATTGAATCAGTTAATGCTTGTATGATTTCTTATAATCGAGAAGCTTGTGCTTTAGTTGGTATATTGAATTACTTGAAAGTGATCATATAGATAATTTAAGAGTATGAAACATTCGAATTATGCTTAGGTCATGTGGTCATTGTTCAAAATGCTAGAATTTAACTCACATTATGAATCGGTCTTGGCTCAATCGAACATATGTTCAAGTTGCCTTAATGGATATGTAAAATTGCTTTGATTGGACCAAATTGGTCTTAAAATGATAATGTCCTGTTTAGAAAGAATTAAATAGCCCTAAATGAATGTTTGAACGTATGTATGAATATATATATGTAATTTGGACTGTGATACATGACAAAAGTGTTGATAGGCTGCCTTGTGCATTTACATATGCAAATACATGAATTATGGACTGTCCTGGCTATGTATGAATAGATTCGAGACTATTTTGGGTGCAGTTCTATGTATAATAATGTCATCGGACAATTTTGACACATAGAAATGTATGTACATGCAAGCTGCCATGTTTTGTTTGTTTGTGTATTAACTGGACTGTTTCCTTAATTATGAAAGAATGCAGGACTGTTTTGGACCATGAAATTATGATTGGATTATACAAGAGGACTGTTTTGGAATTATAGTGACATACATAGACTGATTTATGTAATTGTGACCATTAAAAGTCAATTATTGTATAAAATTCTATGAGCTTTAAGTGTTGAGTCATTTGGTGAATATTTGAAAGATTGGATCAATTCTAATATATTTAGATATTTTCTTTGTTAATCTTAGACCAAGAAGAGATAGAGGAAGTAAGACACAAGGTATATCAAGTAGCAGAGAAACAAAAAGGAATTGTAATCCAGGAACCAAGATTGCTTATATTGAACTGTGAGTGTAGTTTAAAGTTTCAGGATAGACTGAAACTATCCTGAGCATGTTCTTCGTCTTTATTTTACCTTATTTTTATTTTAATTTAAGCTATGCTTAAAATGAGCTCAAAGGAGAAGCAAGGTAAGTACTCAATTGGTAAGGATCATGTGATGTGCTATGCTTGAATATGATGACATGCTTTTGATGAAAATAATTATTGTTTGTAAAAGCTTGATAGAAACCTTTGCTATGCTATGTTACCATTCGAAAATGATGGAATTGAATAGAGAAACTCATATGAAAGTGAATACATGCTCAATATGAAGAACAATAAGATTTGTTCATTTGATTATAAGAACACATGTGTTTGATGTTATAAGTCCTAAGTTTTGCTATGTGATCATATGAACTATGCTTGTGTTTGTTATGGTAAGATACTAACCTTGTTGTAATTGCATGAAATTGAAGGTATGCTTACCTCTGATAGGAATTAAGATATGTTCTTTGATTAAATGACCTTGGAGCTATTCTCATTTTGAGAGTCATATTTGTATATGGGCTTGATAAGTCAAGCAATGTGATATGTTATCCGATTATCCGAATAAGGAGTTAAGCTCAACTCTGATTCAAATGAGACATGAAATAATTGAAAAACCTTAGTTTCGAGTTAGTCATAGGTATAGTTATCATGCCATAGAGCCTATAGAGCTTGTGTTTGGGGTGGACTACGGTCCTTATTTGGCGACAGTAGGAGGGAAGTGTTATGGTCACTTGGTGACAGTAGGAGGGATTGACTGCTACTTCGAGTACCATTATGTTTTACGATAGTTGGTTGGGGATTCATATACCTAGGCTACTTGATTCTTTAGGCAATGTAAAGATTAATAATAAAAATTCGTGAACTAAATTAATGGATTAAACTTGGTATCTTGTATGTCAAGAACTTTATGTTTGTTATAAGTCATGTTGATATCTTATATGATGAGAAGTTATGATTATGAGATGTTATGTTTGATAGCGTTTGTGACTAGTAACACCTAATTATGATATGCTATGTGTGATAGCTTTTGTTATAAGTAACACCTGATTATGAAATGCTATGTTTGATATCTTTTGTGACAAGTAACACCTTATTATGATATGCTATGTGTGATAGCTTTTGTGATAAGTAACACCTGAATATGAGATGCTATGTTTGATAGCTTTTGTGAAAAGTAACACCTGATTATGAGATGCTATGTTTGATAACTTTTGTGACAAGTAACACCTGGTTATGATATGCTATGTGTGATAGCTTTTGTGATAAGTAACACATGATTATGAGATGCTATGTTTGATAGCTTTTGTGACAAGTAACACCTAATTATGAGATGCTATGTGTGATAGCTTTTGTGACAATTAACACCTGATTATGAGATACTATGTTTGATAGCTTATGAGACAAGTAACTATGTTAAATAAGAAACCATGAATGTTTATAAACTAAACTAAGGAACTCTTCAGCATAACAAGTAAATTGTACCTAATTGAGGTTTGTGTATCCTTTTGAGGAAATAGATTTTCTCTATTAGAGTGCATAACTAAATATAAGAATTTCATTCGAATGCTTATATGTAAAAATATATGTGTTGTGTCCAAGTAATTATGACTATTCGAGTGAATGCTTGTTTCGAACATCTTATTCTGTAATAGCTAACTTTTGTTCAAACTCACTTGTATGCTCTTTTAAGTTATGGTATATGTAATTTTTCATATACTCTAGTTTACAATAACATAGATTAATGAGATTTACAAGCTAAACAATAGAATGCATTGTTACTTGAATAACAAGAAATGCCTACTTAACTTGATACTTGTTTTCTATTTGGTGAAGACGGAAGGCTATGTTAAAGACAAATAATGAACTTGCAACTAAGTTAATGAACAATTCAAATACCTCTTGTGACAAATATTTATACCTACAATATGCTAGGTTTGCTATCTTAATATGACAAGTAATACTTGATCATGACATGTTATGATTAGTAACTTGTCTGATAAGTAATAGACAAGTATCTTACGCATTTATTAGCTACATTAAAAAGAAACCTTAAAAGCTTATAAATTAAATCAATGAACTATTGAAATGACTTGCTAACTTAATACAAATCACTAAACATGCCTTCAAAGGACGTAGTAATTTAAAACCTTTTTAGATTATTTCTTAGGTCTAACTTTAACCTTGAATCATGCATAGACAAGCATACATATGTTAAACAAAACACACCAACCACTAGATCGTGGCCTGCCCGTATATTTTATAAACTTCAAAACACCAAGTTATTTCAATTCCACAGTCACATAAGACTCTTTTCAGTTAAACACATTATTAATCTTAGATACATTACAAGATTTCATACCTCTAACAATTCTAAGACATATTGATCAATGTTTAATATCGTTCAGGATAACAGGAATCCATTGTTTAAAATCTTTAAGCTCACATGCTGTATTATTTAAAATTCAAGCTTATTATCCAAGATTATCATCTAAGCATCACATCTCACAACCAAACATGTAATCATGATGTCAAGTATTCGAACGTCATGACTAACATTGCTTAACCAACAAGAAATCATTCGAACAACCTATATAACATAGCTTAACCAACGAGTAAATGCGAGGCATGATAGACCATTTACAAAAGGTGATAGCTATGCTCAATTACTCAGATCAAGGTTATTTCAAGCTTGAACCAATCATATCCAGATAAATATAACTTTCACGTAGCAATACCATATACGTAATTGTTGGCATACTATTAATTGCTTATTTTAACCATGAACCTAATCCTACGAACTACACCACCTTTTTAGGGATTAACACATGATAAAAGGTATATATATAACAATCAGCCCATATACACGCTTAATAACAAGGTGGTCTAACAACTTAAGGCACATATAGATATATAAACAACCATACAAGCAACTAACTATTATCACTTATATAGCAAGCAACTAAGAAATAATTAAAGGCCCATTACAAACCTTTAAAAACTTGTAAAGCTTATAAACATATGTAGTCGAACGGGATCTACAAGCGCTATGCATACTTAACAACTATGTGCCACCATCTAAGAGTTCTAAAGAATAGCTTCGGGATTCCAATGTTAAAACCAATATATTAACATTATATAACATCAAAATCTTGATTAAAACCAATCAAGAACTCAACAAAACAGATCCAATTCGAAAATCACATAAACTCATCAATTAAACCTTGATTTAACCATATTCCATAATTAAATCATCAAAACTCATTATAAATCATTTATAAAGAATCAAGAACTTGATAATTTCAATAAAGAACCTTACATGAGAGGAGAAAAGGAAGCTCACCTCTAATAGATTGCTTTCCCCTTAATTGAGTTGTTTTACATAAGAAAACAAGATTAAAACAATAAGGTTTTGATAGGAAACCACCAAGAATCCATTTGAAATCAGAAGATTAAAGAAAACAAGAATTTACCTTAAGATTTTGAAGAAAAAAAGGGTGTTTGGCTGGAGAGAATTTGAGAGAAAATCGTTTTAGAGAAAATTGGTTACGTAAAATTTGTTTAAGCAATAAATTATAAAATTAATTGTCCAAACCTATTTATATTTTCCAAAACCCTTTTAAAATATCCAATTAAGGGATAAAAGTACGATATTAGACTTTGGGCAAATAGCTCCTTAAGGATTCAAAGTTTTGACCCCTTTTAAAAATAGTCACAAAAAATATTTTTTCAGTTTTTACATTTTAGTCAGTAGATCAAAATGTCTGATTTCCAAAACTCATTTTCCAAAATTGACTTTACCAAAAAATATCCATATATTTAATAATGATTTTTAAATATTTTCCCAAATATTTTCTCACTCAAAAATATTTAATTCAATTTTAATCCTGAATCCGACTCGAATCTCTAACCCGGCCCACTGGACTGTCTAACCAGCCTATAAACTGCTAGGTCCAAAACTGGGGTGTTACAACTCTCCCCCACATAGGAAATTTCGTCCTCAAAATTTTACCTAAAGGAAACAAATGCGGAAATTGTTTCAGCGTGTCTGCTTTGCTCTCCCACGTGGCCTTCTCAACTCCTTGATGTCGACACAACACCTTTACAAGCTCAATCGTCTTGCCACAAAAAATTTACTGCTAGAATCAAGGATCTCTACCGGTTCCTCATCATAGGACAAATTCAGTTACAACTCAATATCCTCCACCGGCATAACATTCGATGGATTCGACCGATACCTCCGCAACATCAACACATGAAACAAATCATGAATCTTCTCCAACTCAGGAGGTAACCTCAAACGATAAGCAACAGGAACAACTCGCTCCACAACCTCATACAGTCCAATGAACCTCAGACTAAGCTTACCCTGACATCTAAACCGCATCACCTTCTTCCAAGGAGACACTTTCAAGAACACACGATCACCAACTGCATATTCAATCTCTATACACTTCAAATCCGCGTAGGATTCCTGGTGATTCGAAGCCGCTTTCAAGCAATCATAAAGGAGTTTCACGTTCTTATTCATATCCTTTAACACATCAGGCAAGGAACCATACTTTTCTCCCACCTCAGCCCAACATAAAGGCGTATGACACAACCTACCATACAAGGCCTCATATGATGCCATTTGTATACTAGCCTGATAACTGTTATTATAGGAAAACTCCACCAAAGGCAACTGCCTCTCCCAGGTTCCTTGGAACTCAATGATAAAACACCTCAACATATCTTCCAAGACCTGGATCACTCGTTTAGACTGACCATCCGTCTGAGGATGATACGTAGTATTGAAACTCAATCGTGTACCCAAAGCTCGCTGAAAACATTCCTAAAACCTCGCTATAAACCGTAGATCTCTATTTAAAACTATAGACTTAGGCACACCGTGCAAATGTACAATCTCCACAATGTACAAATCTGCCAACTTATCCAAAGTATACATCATATGCATAGGCACAAAATGCACACACTTCGTAAACCTATCAACAATCACCCAAATGGAATCCTTTTTAGTGGGCGTCAATGGCAACCTAAACCCAAAATCTATGGTGATTCTTTCCCACTTCCATTCAGGTATTCTTAACAGTTGCAACAACCCGAAAGGAAACTGATGCTCAGCTTTAACACACTGATACACCATGCATCTAACAACAAAATCGGCCACATATTTCTTTAAACCAACCCAATAGTACTCTCCCTTCAAGCCTTGATACATCTTAGTACTACCGGAATGCATGGTAAAAGGACTAGCATGAGCCTCGGTCAAAATGGTACGCCCCAACTCATTATCATTAGGCACCACTATTCGATCTTTAAAACATAACACTCTATCATCATTAAAATGAAAATCTACTGGATTCCCATCCATGATATCCTTAACATGCGATACCAACACATCATAAGGTTGCTTTTCTTTAATCAACTACGACAATGATGGCTTTACTTGCAACTTAGCCAACAAACCTCCATCCATGTCACACTCAACCGTGCAAACATCACCCTCAACTCCACCGTAACTTATTCAGTTGCTGATAATAATGCACATCCCCATTGTGTTGTTCATCTTTTTCACAAACAACATCGGTGCACTCCACAACAAAACACTAGGCCGAATAAACCCTTGATCAAGAAACTCCTAAAGTTGCATCTTCAACTCCTTCAGAGCCATACGATAGGGAGCAATAAAATTGGAGCTGTATTCGAATACAACTCAATGCCAAACTCAACCTCTCTATTCGGCAGCAAACCAGACAATTCCTCTAGAAAAACACCTGGAAACTCACACACCGTGCGAATATCCTGAATACGTACTTCCTTTGATCCTGGATTCATAACATAGGCCAAGAATGCTTGCCAACTTAAATCCATCAAACGACTTGCTTCTAGAGTCGAAACAACATTAGACAAGAACTTAGCATTCTTACCCACAATACTCCTCATAATCATCAGCAAGTTTCAAGGTAACTGTTGTGTGTAATAAGTGCTACACAATTGTGCAAGTATACAAGTCGCAAGTAATAAAGTGATATGAGTATCGAGTTTGGGCCACTTTGCTTAAGTTACTGCACTGTGAAAATAAAAACACAATTGATAATAGGAGTTCTAATTAACAAGTAAACTAAGAGCAATAAATAAAATAAAGATGTAATCAAATAAGAGAGTGTAGGTCAGGTTATCGTGAGTTGTGGAGTGATGAAGGAATGGTTCGTCGTGGTGATTAAGTAGCAGCCGGATTGCCAGGGAAATTCTGTTATGATTGCCTAGTCGATTGCCAGGGCAATTTTGTTGCAATTGCCTGGTTGATTTCCAGGGCAATTATGCCGTGTTGCCTGGTCGGTTGCCAGGGCAATTCCCCCTCATTGTCTGATCAGATTGCCTAGGCAATGCTCCCGCGATTGCCTGGGCAATTGAGCATTCACTTCTAAAGTTCAGCGAAGTATTCTTCAATGGTTTCTTCTTATCCCTAAGTCGAAACTCTAGCTATTTGTGCATGCCTTGATAATATATTCCTGCGTGAATCAAGGGTGAACAACAACCATTCTTGCTCTCCTCTTATCCGTTGAAATCCTAAACTTATTCCTAAGCCGAATTAGTCTTCACCATCAATTGATTGAATAAAGACCATGCTCATTCGTTTCTTAAATCTAACTTTCCCGATATTAGATAAATAGATGAAGTTACGAGATCCTCTCCCAATTCACTCGCAAACAAGATTAAAAACCAAGAATGAACAAACTTTGAAAATTGAATTGCAACTCAAAAACCTAAACAAAATCCAATTGTTTTTCACAACAACAAAACAAAATAACCTCAACCAATTAAGTTAGTTCATGGTTGGGTTCAAAAGATATACAAAGAATAATCCCCAAACCATGAATCTAATGGAAGCAAAGAAGAAGAAGAAGAAATCGAACTCTCTCTCTTCTTGCCCCTTTTGAGTTTGTCGAAATTTCTCTTCTTGCCCCTTTAGAGTTGTCGAAAGTTCTCTCTTCCTTTTTTTGATCTTTGACGGCTTGGTACTTTAAATAGGAGATGGCTAGGTCAAAATCCTTCTTGAGGAGGAAGTTAAGTTCGAATTAAATTATCTTTAAAGAATATAATTCTTTATTATATTTAAATTCCTTTTAGAACTTCTCCTATCTTCTTGGGATTTAATTTCTCTTTAACCTCTTCATGGAAATCAAACTCCTTTGGGATTTAACTTTGCTCCATGTCATCTTGGGCTTATCTAGTCATCAATTTCGACTACCATATCATCTTATTCCTTGTCGAAAATTGCCTTGGCAACTAGCTCGACATCTCTTTCATGCATTACCTTGGCAACTGGTTCCAGCCTTGTTTAGGCAAGTGATTCTGCACACACACAAAAACACACCAAAGCAGCATCTTTTTCCACAAAAATCACCAAGTTAAGTAATCAAGCTCAACGGTGGAAAGAAACATGAATTAATGCATGAATGACTAATTATGCAACTAATATGAGCCTAAGTCTAACAATAATATGAGTAAAAAGGGTAATAAAATTATTACTTTTGAACACTTATCACACCCCCAAACTCGAACTATTGCTTCTCCTCAAGCAATGAAAAATAACAATTACCTACCAAGACTTTAATCATCAAATACATGCTTCAAACTTGAATTCAAACCTCGGAACCGTGGCACAAAGTATGATCACCTTTTAATTTTTCGGATAACACAAAGATTACCCTAAACCAAACTATAATGCTCGTGACAATGTGTGTGCGTAGTTGTGTACAAGTTGATTTTCAAGATTCTATGTGAACAATAGGCTTTTATCAATTTAATTACCGGGGCATTTATTTTTATTTTCACTAGAGCCAATTTCGGGCACCTCTAGCAATGTAAGCAATTTCTCATTTTATTTTAGTTGACTAGAGCCAATTTTGGGCACCTCTAGCGATTCTTTAATGTGCATTAACTACTAGAGCCAGTTTCGGGCACCTCTAGCAAGAAAGTGCATTTACTACTAGAGCCAGTTTCGGGCACCTCTAGCAAGAAATTAACTTTTAATTTTCAATTTTAAATTTACCCAAATTTTAAGCAACATAAGTTCACTATGTTTCTTCCAATCAACAAGCCACAACCGTGTAAAAAAATTCAGCATCATAGTAAAATTATAAGTTCTTTTCATGCAATCCTAAAATTAAAGGTTCTTTCAATTAAATGCAGTGGCAAAAATTCATCATTGGATATTCAACAAGTTTTAAGCAATTAAATCCAATTAAAGGCATGGCAAGTAAGATATGCAACCTATATGTGATTGCTAAAGATGAATGCAATTAAACATGAAACTAACTAGAAACCAACACCCCCCAAACTCGAGAGAAGCATTGTCCTCAATGCACGTAAAAGTGAAACAAAATTTAAAAGAAACTAAATGAAATGAGTTAGTCAGAGAGGTCATCACCTCGAGTGATAAGTTTCCTCCATGCTGTTTGCTTGATTCATTTTCTGGTTGGTGGTTGAATGTTTGTGGCTGGTACCGCGTGAATAGCATTGCTTTAATTTGATCCATGTTTGGGCATCAGAAGTTGCCGAAGCCATTGTTGTTGCCTGGGCATCGCCAGTTTCTGTTGTGGTTGTTGTGGCAAGTAGTCGGCAGTGAATTTCCTTAGCATGGTGGTTGTGAGTCTTGTTGTGGAAAAGAAAAGAAAACCTGAAAACTAAAGATAATGAAGAAAAATAAAATATCTCCTAAAAATTCCAAAAATAAATAAAGAGAAAAAATAAACGAAAATAATAGAAAAAATAGTTCGACAAAAAAGAAAAATAAAAAGAAAAAGAAAATATCGAAAGGTGAGCATGCTCATGCATCTCCTAAGGTGTCAACTTCTTTGTTACGTTCTACATGAGTACCGTTGTAGTGCTTCAATCTTTGTCCGTTAACTTTGAATTCATGTTCGTCGGTAATGGACTTGATTATCACGGCACCATGGGAGAATGGTTTGACAACTTTGAATGGTCCCGATCGTCTTGATTTTAGTTTACCCGGGAAAAGTTTCAGCCGAGACTTGAATAAGACAACTAGTTGCCCTGGCATGAATTGCCGCAGCAATAGTTTCTTGTCCTGCCATTGCTTTGTTTTCTCCTTGTAGATTCGTGCATTGTTATAGGCGAGTGCACGAAATTCTTCAATCTCGTTGACGTCCAAAACACGCTTTTGCTCGGCACTTTCCCAATCCATATTCACGGTCATAATACATCAAGACTGATGCTGACAAGTGTAGGATGTTTATCGATGGACTGAATGATGAATTAAGTCCAATATTCACTGCTATGGGTATCACTAACTTCCAGAATTTGGTGAACCGGGCTATTGTAACCGAGGAAAAGATGAAGGCCTCTAAGAAATGCAAAAGTGGTAACTCCTAGAAAGACAAACGATCCAGGAATGATGACAAGCCTCACTGGCAGTCAAAGAAGTCTAAACACTCCAAAGAACACTCTTCGAATTACACTCATGTTCAGAAGAGCAACTACATACCGACTATCCAAGCTTTCAGCCCTAATCAACTCTGTTAATAGTACGGGGAATTTCGGTAAAGCTGCTCAATATCTTACTTGCAAGTTCTGCTAGAAGCACCACACTGGCCAATGTAGAACTCAACAGAATCTATGTTTCTTATGTGGAGCCTCCGATCACTATATCAGGGAAAGTCCTCAGAATCCTAACAAGGTTCCGAATCGAGCTCCTGCAAATGCTAGCTCAGCTCTTTCCATTTGAAACAAAGGCCCCAGCCAAGCTCAGTCTGGAAATTAGGGGAAGGGCAAGGGACAACATTCGAACACCCCTACCCACTAGGAACCTCGGGCTCCAGCTCGAGTCTATCATATTCGGGGAAAAGAAGATGAAGAATCACCCGATATTAGAGAATGTACCATTGAGCTAAATTCAACTCATGTTTATGCTTTAATAGACTTGAGATTCACACATTCTTTTGTTTGCTCATCCTTGATTGCTTAATTGAAATTGAAACCTGAAACTATAGATAAAGGCATTGTAGTTTCGAACCCTATAGGGGGAATCACATCCATTAGCTTTCTTTGCAAGGAATATCCCATAATCATTCGAAACATACCCTTTCCTATTGATCTATATGTATTGCCAACTTGTGAGTTCGATCTATTGCTAGGACTAGATTGGTTAAGCAAGCATGAAGTCTGGGTAGATTGCCAAAATAGGAGACTTTATCTCCGGGGTTTAGGAAAGGAATCCATTCTCCTAATTGATAGGAAATCAACCTTAATCTTTGCTACTATGGTCTTATAAGATGAAGTTGAATTTGGCTTACCTAGTGTGCCTATTGTATCTGATTATCTCGATGTTTTTCTCGAGGAACTACCTGGTCTCCCTCTAACCAGAGAAGTAGAGTTTGGGATCGATGTACAATCTGGAACAACTCTGGTGTCCATCACACCTTATCGAATGACACCTGTTGAGTTGAAAGAACTCAATAAGCAACTCCAAGAACTACAAGACAAAGGCTTTATTCGGCCTAGCTCGTCTTCTTGGGGTGCTCCAGTCTTGTTCGTGAAGAAGAAAGACAGGATTATAAGACTCTGTATTGACTATAGACAATTGAACAAGCTTACTATCAAGAATCGATATCCTCTACCTAGGATTGAAGATCTCTTTGATCAACTCAAGGATGCTTCGGTGCTCTCAAAGATCGATATTCAGTCGGAATACTACCAAATGAGGGTAAAAGAAGAAGATCTACCCAAGATAGCCTTTCGTACTCGACATGGCCACTTTGAATTCCTTGTAATGCCATTCGGGTTAACGAATGCTCTAACTACTTTTATGGATCTCATGAACCGTGTATTCAAGCCCTATCTTGACAAGTTCATGGTCGTCTTCATTGATGACATTCTGGTGTATTCTCGGAATAAGGAAAAACATTCCAAACACCTTCGAATTGTATTACAAACTCTACGAGAATGTCAATTGTTTGCAGAGTTCTCTAAATGTGAATTCTGGCTATCGAAAGTCTCGTTCCTTGGCCATGTCATCTCGGCATAGGGGATTAAAGTAGACCCGAGAAAAATTCAATCCATCATGGATTAGAGACCTCCGAGGAATGTTGGTGAGGTTAGAAGCTTTCTCGGTTTAGCCGAGTATTATCTACGTTTTGTCAAGGGATTTGCATCCATTGCCGCAAGCTTGACTAAGCTAACTCGCAAAGATACACCCTTTTATGGTCGGAGAACCAACAACGAAGCTTCGATCAGCTTAAACAAGCCTTGACTCATGCTCCGGTTCTCATCCAACCAGTATCGGGCAAGGAATACACTATTTATAGTGATGCATCTCATTTGGGACTAGGATGTGTCCTAATGCAAGATGGAAAAGTGGTAGCTTACGCTTCAAGCAAACTAAAGCCACATGAATCGAACTACCTTACACATGATCTAGAATTGGCAGCTATCGTGTTTGCTCTCAAAATATGGAGAGATTACTTGTATGGGGAGAAATGCAACTTGTTCACAGACCACAAGAGCCTCAAATACCTCCTAACTCAGAAAAACTTGAATTTGAGGCAAAGGAGATGGCTAGAGTTACTTAAAGACTACGATTTTGTGATCGACTACCATCCTGGAAAAGCAAATGTGGTTGCTGATGCCCTTAGTCGCAGACCATACTCGGGTAACTCCTTGAAATCTAAAATCCTAGAATCATCCATTCAAATTAAACCTTTCTTGACTTACAAGTAACCATTCAAAAATCTCCCTTAATGATCTTGTTTATTCTTTCGTAGCTTCCTTGGCTATCAATGCTCATTTATGTTTATTCAAGGGATGAAAATTTCTATCTGAACTTCAAGTTCAATCTAGTCTAATCTCGAGAATCAAAGAACTCCAACAAATTGATCCAGATCTTTAAAAGATCATGTTTAAGCTAGACTCTGAGTCTAATTCTGACTTCTCCCTCAAGTCGAATGGACTCCTCTATTTCAAAGACAGAGTATGTGTTCCTAAAAATGAGGAAATAAAACAAGAGATGCTATAAGAAGCTCACCAACGCTTTTTCTTGATTCACCCTGGATCGGTTAAGATGTACAAGGACCTAAAGTCACTATACTGGTGGCCAGCATGAAATCAGCTATCACAGACTTTGTTTCAAAGTGTTTAACTTGTCAGAGGGTCAAAGTCGAGCATCAAGTCCCTACTGGATTGCTCCAACCAATCGAACTCCCTTAGTGGAAATGGGACCAGATTATAATGGACTTCGTTACTGGTCTTTCTTACACTCCAAGAAAGAATGATGTTGCGTGGGTGATTGTTGATAGATTCACAAAGTCTACTCACTTCATCCCTATTCGAATGAACATGATATTGGATACCTTAGCCGAGCTGTACATCCATGAAGTGATTCGATTACACGGTGTACCTACAGCTATAATCTCCAATCGAGACCCCAGATTTGCTTCCCGATTCTGGAATTCCTTATAGAAGACTCTACGAGCTAAAGTGCACCTTAGTACAGCCTTTCATCCTCAATCAGATGGACAATCTGAAAGAATCATCCAAGTACTTGAAGACATGATACGTGCTTATGCTATAGACTTCGAAAAGAACTGGGAGAAATCTCTACCCCTAGTAGAGTTTGCTTACAACAATAGCTACCAGACATCTATCCAGATGGCTCCCTTCGAAGCTCTATACGGAAGGAAATGTAGAACTCCCTTATGCTGGTCTAAACTGGGAGAAAACAAAGTATTGGAACCTCAACTGCTCAGAGAAACCGAAGAACAAGTGAAGGTCATTCATGATCGATTGAAAACGGCTTTCGATAGATAGAAATCATATGCAAACTTGAAAATAAGAGACATCCATCATAATGTTGGAGACAAGGTCTTCTTGAAAGTGTCTCCTTGGAAGGTCCTTCAGTTTGGAAGAAAAAGGAAAATTAGTTCCCGATTCATCGGTCTGTTTGAAGTCATTAAAAGGATAGGGCCAGTGGCCTATCGATTGGCTCTTCCCAGTGAATTTGACAAGATTCACAATGTCTTTCACGTATCTATGCTCAGAGGGTATAGATTTGATCCATCACACATATTAGAGCCTGAAGAACTGGAATTAAATCCTGACTTGTCTTACCAAGAAGAACCAGTCCAGATTCTTGATCGTGAAGTTAGAAAGATCAGGAACAAAACTATTCCTCTTGTCAAAGTCTTGTGGAGAAACCACAAGGTAGAAGAGGCAAGGTGGGAATCGGAAGAAGTCATGAGGAAGCAATATCCTCTCCTATTTGATTCAGGTAAATTCGAGGGCAAATTTATTTTAAGGAGGGGAGAATTGTAACACCCTAAAGTGGGCCTAGAAAGGTTACCACTATCTAAGATATTGACAAATTGAATTATGTGCTAATCAAATTGAAAGAATAGGGAGCTAATTGTGAGAATTAGAAAGAAGAAGACTAAATTAGAAAGGGGCCAAAATGAATATATAATGGAAATGCATGATTGCATGGTAAAATTAAATTGGATTGTGGACAATCCACATGTCCTCCTAACTATAGAATGACCGGCCACTTGGGTTAAACCCCATCTTCTTTAATTGTTCTTCATCCTATTAGCTGAATGTTTGAGAGAGAAAGAAGGAGAAAAAGCTTCTTAGATTATCTTCAATTCATGTTTCTTGTTGAGCTTTGATCAAATTAGCTTAGGAGAAGGTAAAATTCTTGATTCCTCACTTCAATTACATGCTTGAATCTTGAATTAGTGATATGCTTGTTGCCTAATTCGAATAGGATGATTGTTATGCATGCTAAAATGATGTTAGCTTCTAATGGTCCTTGAAATTGTGAGTGTTATTAATCAATTGCTAAAGAGATGTGTATGGGTTGCTAGAAATTGAGAATATGGATCATGGTTGGAAACTAGTTTCGATTAGGGACTGTTTTGCTAGATGAAAATGTGTAAACATGCTTAATTCTATATGCTGCCCTGTTTTGACCACATTGATAGGTGCATTGGACTGACCTAGACAAGTAAGAACAAAATAAGTTGAATTATAATGTTAGAATCTTGTTTAGATGAATTATGAAGCTAGAAGCTTAACCTAGTGTAATCTGCCCATAATACTCTGTTCTGGGTAGTAACTTTGAAAAATCACCATAAATTGTATATACGGAATTTAAGGCTGAAAATTTTATGGACAGTGCCTTAACATGTCTAAATTCATTAGGAGAAAACAGAACTAAATTCTGGATTGTATAATGAATTGTAGAGAAGAAACACTAGGGACAGTGCAAACTGTCATGTGTTGTAAATTTCACTATCTTTAAGCTAAAAACTGTATTAATTGGCAAAAGATTCAAATGCAAGGCCTATATGGTTAGAAAAACAATTAAGTTAGCATTCCAATGGTGTAAACTAATTGAAATTCAATGTATGGAATGAAAGTTATGCATGTTTAAGTGAGCATAGTACATGATGCATGGTAGTAGCAGTTTAGGTATTGTGGCAGTTTTGTAAACTATTTTGCAAATAGTTTTGGGGCAGTTTAATTGCTGCCCTATTTTGCCTTAATATGGAATGTATGCAGTTTGGTAATTTGCATTAAGGTGTGTATATGAATATGCTATCATTTTTGTATATATAATGTATTAACCTTGCTGCCGTGTTGAATGGCTTTGTGATTACATGTTTTGACCTTGTTCTATCTATGTGATTTATTAGAGCAGGGAGAGGACTTTGGAGAAGGATCTAAAGTCGAGCATTCAAGGTACAAGCAAAAGGGAATAGTCTTTCAAGACTAGGTAGCTTGGAGAGTATTGTGAGTGTCGTTTATTCTAGAGTTAGGACTAGGTCCTAACCAAAGCAAGCATGTCTAAATTCTTGTATTGGTAAATTGGACTTAATATGATCCTGACCTAATAAGGGAAGTATGAATTAAGATAATACATGAAACTTGACTACATCCTTGAATTGTTGTATAAACTGAATGCTAGCATGTATATATGGTAACATTGATGCTTGTATGTATGACATGGTATTGTGACCAATTGCTTATACCGAATGCTTGAAGTGTTAGCTTAGATGATGCAACGGATACTTGAATTGATGAGTTATGGCTCTATTGGCCTAAGGGCTTAATGCATGTATAAACTTGCTATGCAATACTCGAAATGACTCTTGAAAAAGATAATGCTTGACATGAACTTGTACACTTGAATGATACATGACCATGAACTTGAAAAGCTTGAAATCCTTGAATAAATGAATTATAATCAAACAACCTTGGTTGCTAGTTGAATAGGTAAAAGGGCATGCCTTAGAGTCTAGAGCTCATTGTGTCAAGGTGGACTACGGTCCAGGGCTAAGGCCCCTAATTGGCGACAGATGGAGGGTATGTATGTGGTCTTTGGCGACAGTAGGAGGGTTGACTAGTACTATGGTACATCTTGTGGCGACAGTTGGTTGGAGACTCGATTACCTAGACAAACTATGAACCAATGATTTTGTTAATAAGATAATAAATGAGCTAATAAGCATGAATAGCTTGATTTCTTTTCATGTAAGCATGAATTGCTTAATTTCTTGTCATGTAAGCATGAATTGCTTGGTTTCTTGTTATGTAAGCATAAATTTCTTGATATGTGACCATGAATAGATTGATTACTTGAAATGGATAAAGCATGAATTATGATTCATTTTCTCTTGTTTCTTACGCTATTTGAATGCCTTGAAATCCTTAGCTAGGATCATTCTTGACTAATTGACACTTAATTTGATATAATAATTGGTTAGAACTAGTTACTGCCTCACTAAGAACATTCTTGTACTTATCACTCTTGTTTTCATCCTTCCCAACCACAAGATATGGATTCGATTGGTGCTTGATCCTGAAGCCTGATTTCTTGAGCTCAAAGCAAGGCACAAGAAAAGTTAAAGTATGATTTCATACTTGTTATGTATTTCTCCTAGTTGGTGGCCCCTAGACATATACATGTAGCTAGGACTAGACCATGTATCTTGCTTGTTTTGAGAGGATTGTATATATGCATGAACATGGTTACTTGATGTTTTGAGTACTTTGTATATATATGCTCTTGTATGGGCCTTCCATGTTAAGAACATAGTTATTAAGACTAAAGTATGTAATGAACTCAAATTATATGTAATGGAAAGGTAGTTTGCTACTCATATGTGTGTATATTGAATGTTTCAAAGTAATTGATCTAGCCTATTGTGCCATTCGAATGCCTTGTGAAATTATATAGTCACTTGTGTGAATATACCATGTTGTAGGTGTTTTTATTTGTTTGTAAGGTAAATGCCGAATGGTAAGGCTTGGCATATGGCTTGTTTGGAGACAAGGTACGTGCAATTTTATGTACAAATGATCATGTTTAGTAAATTTATGTATGAAATGTTACATGTATCAATCTAAAGGAATAATGAAACAAAAATGAAAGCATGTTTGCTCACTTAGGTTTTTCGAATGCTAGTTTGTATTATGATGTTAAATAAAATGTTAAAGTGGTAACCTATAATATCTTGTAAACAAAATATGAGATATGAATGCTTGGTTGCTTGCTAGTTAAGTAACTCATCTAATAGGGATGAGTTAACCTATTCTTGCCTCGTTCTTGCTTGTAATGTTGCATGGTAATGCTCCCGAACCAGTTTGCTACTAACCCGGGGTAGGGGTGTTACAAACCTCATTTTGAGAAGAACCTGACGACTGATACTGTAACACTCCTCGCCCGGGTTAGGAGCGAGGAGCATTACTGAAGAGAAAATAATAGACAGACATAAAAATGCAGGCAAATTTAAACCATTCATCAAATCTCATCACTAAATAAGTTCTTAACTATCATGATATCATTGGATTCATTTTAATTTTACCACTTATCCTTGTTAACTATCAAACTAGTGTAAATAGCTTAACCACACTAATCCATTCGAACATCACCCCCAAACAAGAACCCGATTCATTTTCAATTCAAACATGATATAGATCAAACAATAATAATTTAATTTCAAATAGATTAGACTCCTAATTCATTTTAGGTGGATTGAGTTAATCCCTTAAGAGTATGATACTATTTGAATAGCCTATAACTTAGTTAAGTAATCTTACAACAATTCAATTCCATGTTTAGCAATATACATACTTGTCTCATTTCATGTTGATTCTAGCAACCATGTTATCAAATTATTTCGGAACATGCAAGCAATTACATAAGACCATTCGACAATCAGCTATATATACCAATTAAGGTTGTTGAACTACGCAACCAAGGATACAAAATAACATTTATCAATATACACCAACCATAAAGATAGGTTTTAGATCATTTACAACCAAGATAGTTAAGTTCATACACAAAATATTTACATATTACAAAATGCATGATCTAATATAGTAAGGTTAACACATTACCATAACTATTAAGTACATATAATTATAATCCTTAAAGTTCCAAGCATGTGAATTAACATGAGTTCTAAGGTTAACTCTAATTGCCATCATCTAGCAGCATCAACAAAGTGTACCAAAATCATACTTGACTATGCTTGTTTCTTGCTTCAAGTCCAAGTAAGATGACTTATCGATCAAGTATCTGGTTTGAGTATACTTAAACCTGTAGTTTTGGAAGAAGGAAAAACGAGAGTGATAAGTACATAATGTACTTAGTGAGGTAGCACTTAGATCTAGCAATTTCTCAAGATTATTAGCTTTAGGTGTCTTTTGTTCATTTTAATCAAGTTTAACCTAGCTAGGCTTCATTTAAGCAAAGTCAAAATCCTAGCTAGTTAATCATGTACCATTCGAATGCATAGGTTCAAGATATCAAGGATTCATTTCAACTCTTACCATGAGCAAGTCATGCAAGTAATCAAATACAAGTTCTAGTAATCAATCAAACAATATTTAGCAAGGATCAAGCATTTCAAGTATAGAGATCAATTAATCCAATTTGAATAGGGCATTCTTCCTTATGCCTTATCTTTCAAGTAATGAGCAATCCAAGATAACATATGTATACCATTTCTTTCATGTAATTCCATTTCATTTCCAGCTCAACAATAAGAATCAAGTTTGCTCATTCATTATCACATTAGCATGTCTTATTTCAGCTTATTAACTTGTTTTGCCTTGGTAGATAGTAGGACTAGGTAATCAAGTCTCAAGTGGGTACACAAAGTACCTAGCAAGATGATGCCCACGGCATCTAACAAGAAGGTGTCTATAACACCAAGAAAGATGGTACACAAAGTACCTAAACAAGTCGAGCTCTATACTCTAAGGCATGTCGTTCTACCTAAAACCGACTAGCAACCAGGGCTTATTGAATCTTTTAATTCAAGCAATCACACAACAAGTGATTAAGCATCAAGCATAACAATGTCAAGTCCATTTCAAGTCTCTAAATCAAGTTAATCCTAGATCAATTTACAAGGTTTCATGAATTTTCCAGCATACTCACAATCAATCATCAACAAGTATCAAGCAAGGATTATACTAATCCTATTCGAACAGCCACAATACAAGGTAGGTATTCAAGAAATTGTTTTATGTTACAATTTCACTAGCTATCATGTATCAACATAATTCAATTACCAAGTTTCCCTTTAGTCCATTCTTCCCTTAAATTGGTTTACCAAATATGAATTAAATTCATTTCATACAATCATTTATCAAGCAAGAATTTAAACAATGAATTGTTGGTTAGGACACTAGTCCCAACCCAAATAAAACTACACTCACAATACTCCAAGCTAGCTAGTCTCGTATTGCTATTCCTTTTTGTCTATCCCTTGATGACTTATTTTCTTCAGAAACCTCCTCTAATCCTTGCTCTATAAAGTCACACACAAAACATAGAAAGATCATTAGAATCAGTACATCAATAATTCAAGTTCATTTGAACTACATTATCCAAAACAGTTTCTGCCCTGGCAGTTTGGACACCCTTTAGTAATCTGTTCATATCTTTTAATCTACTCATTGGATTTTCAATTAATGTATACCACCAGAAAGCTTATTCAATTACCTGTTTAACCATATAAGGCTCATATTTTAATTCCTTCTACATCAATACAGTTTTCAATTTAAAGTCAGGTCCTTTTTCTAGTGACTATTCTGCCACCTTTGTAGTTTAGTGCACTTCAGTGAGCTATTTCACTTAAGACCTTTTCCAATTCATTTTAGTCCTTTTTACCATTGATTACCCTGTTTTCTCCCTGTTCTTTCAAGACAAAATAGGTCCTTAATTAATTCATCTAGGTCCTTAATTTAGCCAACTTCACAGTTTAGTCTAGATTCACCTATCTTGCCATTTAGTCACTTTAATCCATCCATTGAGCTATAATTCATGCATTTTAAGTTATCTACTATTTATTTCAATGTTTCCCCTGTTTTTAAATAACATTACCAGCATTCGTTTAGGTCCAATTAAATCGCAAATCTCTTAATTCAATCAAAACAGTCCTTAAATAGTGATTGAACTATCTAGGTGACCAATTTCCTTATCAATTCAATTCCATCAATCCTATTGTCATTCTAACTCAATAAAAGTCAAAATTAGTCAATTTTACATGATTTCTCCTAGGTGAATATTTGCTAATATCATCTCCTATTCAATCCATACATAATTTCATCAATTAAACAACTATACCATCCGGCTAGGTCATTAGGTGTTCTAACTCATTTTTTGTTCATTCTAACATATTACCTATGATTCATTCTTTAAATTCACCTAAACAAATCCTCAATTTCATTATCTAACAAGCATGGATAACATCTAATTTCATATAATGCATCAAACAGTCAAATTAATCAATATAATATCAACTATTCGAATGGTTCAAGGGTGAGAATGACTTACTTTGCTTACTAGCTCAATTCCTACACAAATTCAAAGGCATGCAAGCTTGTTCTTCCCTTCTATAATGGCAATTTTTCTCTCAAATTTTCTTCTCTCTCTCTAATCCCTTTTCATTCGGCTACTAAGGAGAATAAAGAAGATGATGACTATGTTTAATCCATTTAGTGGATTTAGACAATTACTTTTTCACCCTTAGTTAGTCTCAAATCGTAATTTTAATCAAGGGCAATTAAGGAAATTAGAAATTTATCATGCATTCCCCATATTTTTCATGTTATCCAAATTAGTCCTTCTAAATTGGTCTCTTATTTCATTTAGTCTTTCAATTAGGTCTTTGACTAATCAATTTAGATTAAATTCCAATTTAATTTGGCTATCAATTCAGGTAACTTTGCTTTAAGAATACTAGGCTAAGATTTAGGGTGCTACAGACACCATGTTGAACAGATTAGAAACACTAGAAAATGAACTTGAACAGAAAAGAAAAATGAGAGTGAGAACAAAAATTTAATTGATAGAAATTGAAATGTGGGTGTAACACCTCCTACCCGGTCTAGAAGATATACCAGCTTAGGACGGGTTACCAACAAGCATACAAACATTCATTAAAGAAAAACTTATTAGAGCCAACTACTCATGCCTTCAAAAGTTAGGGCAATTAAAAACCCTTTTAAAGATCTAACATCAACCTCCAAACAAACACAAACATGTGTTTACATACTATGAACAATACACACAATTCACTAAATCTTAACATGGCTTTGTTTTCTATGCTCTTCAAATCTCAAGGTTTACTATGAAATTTTTATTAACACTCATAAGGTCCTTTTTTATTCATCCACATTATTAATCTTGACTCGATTATAAGCTTGCTTGATTCTAATCCTTTAAAGACTTATCGATCTACGATTATGATCATTCGAATTAATAAAGGACCATTGTTTAATAATCTCTAAACTTTCATGAAGAATCTTCTAATATCAAGACCCATTGACCATGATTACCAACTAAGCATCACGTAACTCTATTAGACATGTATTCTTAGTAATAAGCATTCAAAGATTAAGCCTAACATAGACTCACTTGCAAGCAATCATTTGAACATCACATCTAACTTAGCTTGAGCTATCATGAAGTTAATAGATTGTTTACAAAAGGTGATAGTCATATTTAATTACTAAGATCAAATTATTTCGAAGCTTAAACCAAGCCTATCTAGTTATCTATGACCTTCGCATAACATGACAACTAACAAAATTTCATTGTCATCCAACCATTTGCTTATTTTAACCATTAGACTAATCTTTCGAACTACAATTCATTTATTTAGGGTTTGGCACATATTAGTATATGTATATCAGTTTGTAGTACACAAGATATCAAGGTGGTCAATTAACTTAAAGCTTATAGCTATTTAAGCAACTATATGATATCACCAACTATTAAATCATATAAGGCAAGAAATAACTATGAAATAATTAAAGGCCCATTAAAGAACTTTGGATACTTATCAAGCTTATACACATATAAGCCAAAATGGAATTTAAATGCATTATGCAACTTAATAACTATGTGCCATCATCTAGGAGTCTAAAGATGTTAATTCGAATCACACTTAATTTCTTGTGATCACGTCCAAGCTTGGAGAAAAAAACCACATGCACCTTACCCTGAAATGTATTGAAAGAATAGAGTAAGCATAAGCTTAGTGAGGTAGCACAAACAACTAAATACATGAATCAACAATTCTACAATAGAACTCAATTCTTTCCCAACTTCATTGGATCTAAACAAATGGCAAGCTTGATTAATCACAACTCATTACCTAATGAGTCCGAAAGTGGCATTAATATTAAGCATATCAAACCACACAAATAACACCGTAGTTCAAATAAAAGTCACTTTTAACTATAAGGTTTCAAGTATGACAACATTCTTTAAATCAGTCGTAGACATACTATTATCATACTTACTAGTATTGCTTATTGTACAAATTATCTAACAACCGATTAGATTAACTTCTCTTCCACTAATTTCTTACACATACTTTACATAAGTAAATATTACTTGCCACCCAAGTTATTTATCACGACTTAACATAGGCATGAACTTTCTTATCATATAAGATATAAATCTTATAAGTGTTAAGGTATTTAGAATAAACAAGAATCTTATATTCATAGATATTCAAACAAATTGTAACTATTTAAACATTCCAACTAGTTACAAGAGTGTATCCGAACCAATCATAACCATTTAAAACATTCAAATTAATCACAAGTGTATTTTTGAATAGGACCCAACCATTTAAACCTTCAAACTAGTCACAGGTGTATATTCGAATAGGACATAGTCATTTAAATATTCGTCCCGATCACAAGTATGTAGGTACATTATCAAAACGTATCTATTCACCCAAAAAGGTCACCAAATATTCAAAAGACATATTTTTCTTATTAAGAAAGTCATTGCTAAGGTTCAGTTGTTTAATTTAATCACTTTCTTGATTTCTTTTACAATAACAAAATAATTCACAAGTTACTTAGCACACAAGTCATCAAATACAAAATGACATAACATAAGTTTCTTACATGTAAAACATCACATATATCATATATTAAGCATAAATACTTGACTCATAGGATATCAATCATAATATCTCAAGGGCATGCAACATTTGTTTCTTAAGTTATCTAGATATCTTATTTGTTAGAATTTGCAAATTTCTTTATTTTGATTTTAACATAGCCTTGAGAATCGAATAACAACCTAGGTACACGATACCCAACCAACTGTCACCAAATCAAAATGGTACTCATAGTACCGGTCAATCCCTCCTACTATCGCCAAGTGACCACAATACTTCCCTCCGACTGTCACTAAATAAGGATCGTAGTCCACCCCAAACACAAGCTCTATGGACTCTATGGCATGCCAACTATACCTAAGACTAACTCAAAACCAAGGCTTTCACATTTATCATATTTTATTAGAAATAGAGCGAGCATATCTCCTTATCAGGATATCATATCCACAAGCATATTGCCTTTTTCATATTAGGCATATAATCACCTTATGTGAATTTCTTATGGTATCATTTCTCTTATTCGAAGAGCATCATAACAAAGGTTTTTATTACACATGAACCATATATATAGTTTTTCCATTGTAATCGTATTAACAAATTCACATAAAACTTATCATGAACAAGCTATTAGAATATTAAGACTTATTAATCTCAAGGTGAGCACAGCTTCAAGATCATATCATCACAAGAAGGCTTGTATCATACCATGTCAAACACATACATAGTTCACATATGGTTCCCAATTCATACTTATTTCTTAGCCAAAAGGCAACATATCAAGGTTTCTTAATAAGAAATTATACCTGAACCATATAGTTCATCTTATAAGCATATCAATAGATCAAATATCACATAGCATTTCATACCAAACATTCAGATACTTACCCTAATTCCAAGATCATTTGTGCATAGCATGTTTCGAGACAAAGTAATGTATTTAACTAGCAAGAATTTCTCATAATGTTACTAGCCTATCCTGAGACTTTAAACTACAGTCACAGTTTGTTCCGAGCTAGATTAGTTCCCAAATTAAAGTCCCCTTTTCCTGATCTCCTATTTGGTATACTTTTGCCTTTATTTCTTCGACTCCTTCTTGTTCTTCTTCTCTAATCTTTCTAAATCAAAGCTCCACTTTAACCGATTCAAGCTCAAATTCTCCAAGACCATAACAAGGTTTCAATCATTCTTTCTAAATTTTTGGGAATTTCGGCTTGGTTAAGGAAGAAGGAGATAATGGATAATTGTTCTCCTCCTAACCGATCCACTTGCATGTCTTCCTTTGAGGATGACATGTGTACAAGACCTTAAGTCCATTTAGTATTTACATGCAATCTTCCTAATTTTTCAAAGTATTTGAAATAGTCTTTCTTGAATTAATTAGTCTACTTTTCATGCTTCACTTTTAGTCCTTAAATTATTTAATTAACCTAATAGGTGAAAATCCATATCAATTTAAGTTTGATCAAAAGTAGCATACTCTTAAGCCAATCTTTGGGGTATTACATTGGGCTTCATCATTATTGACCGAGATGAACCAGGAATGGTTCACCCTTTGTGCTTATATAGCCCATACCAAAAATACTCTAGTAGAAACCAGTTATCACTTAATTGATCTGTTAGACAAGTGGGCTTAACAAATTCGATTAAGTAGGCCTAACACAATTCAAGGGTTTTGGGGTTTTTCTAGTTTGGTTACCATCATGTTTTTTATTAATGGTAATCGTGATTCTTCCTTTGATTTTTCTGTGTTCTTCCTTTTTGTTATTTTTGTGTATTCCAATTGATGTAATTTGAGGTTTATGATTGGTTTTGATCCTCAAAGTTTTTTTGTGTAAAATTATATTACATTGGTTGTAGAGAATATTTGTTAATTTCAATATGGGTTGTACACTGCCATCAGTTAAGAATATATTATTCACGCCATCAGTATATTAAGAAAGGATTATCATTGAGCAAGTATATTTAGTCGGTTGACCAAGTTGCTCGTCTTTGTTCTCTTATTTTCTTTTAGGTCATGGGTTCTAGACCCCCCACTAAGAGCACTTTTTCTTCCTTCGCATAGAGTTCTCCTTCCCCTCCCCTCCGAGTAGGATTAAGATTAGAATTAAGATATGTCAAAAAAACAACATTAAATCCCACATTTATTTTAATTAATGTGAGTTTATATTTCAATTTTTGTTTTTTTGACTTCATATGCATTGCATTTATAGGTAATTATTTCATGCAAAAACACCTTAGTTTTAGGGTTTAGGGTTCTATTTAGAGTTTAGGATTTAGGGGTTTTAGTGTAGTAGTTTTGAATTTATGGGTTGTTGATAGAATTTCAAATTTAGGGTTTATAGGTTAAAACATAAATCCCTAACCATATTACCCTAAATCCTAAATTCTAATCCTAAACCCTAAATTCTAAACTCATACAATAAAACTTATAAACTCTAAACCCTAAACTAAAATCCTAAACCCTGCATTTAATTCTTGTAAAATAATATGCTATGCATTTAATATGTACTCGTTTAAAAATGCATATTAAAAATATATTTTATAATAGGAAAAAACTTTGATACATGGCCATGTAGACTAAAGTTTACATGTGCCTTTTATTTTTAGAGATTAGGGTTTTAGTTTGGGTTTAAAGTTTAGGGTTTAGTTTTTTAGTGTTAGGGTTAGAAATTTAAAATTTGAATTTTATAGTGTAAATCTGCATGCATGTGTAAAATTAGTTTTATACAGTCTGTGTATCAAAATTTTATCTATTATAGTAGTCCTTAAATACATATTGGACATAAATACATAATCATACGTACTTTTTTAGAAAATAATAAGGAAAACAAGATAAATGATAAAAATCAATAATTTTTTTCTTTTCAAAATGCAATATACAAATAGAATATAATGTTATTAAATTTTATCACACCTCTATGGATGAAAGAAAATAGGGTAAAATACAAAAATGGTCACTAATATATCCCTAAAATATAAAATGGTCATCAAACTTTCAAATATTACATAATAGGCATTAAACTTTATTTTTTGTTACAAAATGGTCACTCAGCCATTAACTGTCGTTAATTGGGTAATGTTACAATTATAGAAATTTGAATAACATAACACTTAATCCTCCATATTGGCATATTTAATCAATTTATTCCTAATTTAACCCTCATTATTGATGTTTAAATTGATTGAATGTGTAAATATTGAAAATTAAATATGTTATTATACAAATTTTAGTAGTTGTTACGTCTCCCAGTTAATGACAGTTAACATCCTAATGACCACTTTATAACGAAAACTAAAGTTTAATGCCCATTATGCAACATTTGAAAGTTTGATGACCATTTTTTATTTTTAGGGATAGTTTAGTTACCATTTATATACTTTACCCAAGAAAATACGGTAGGTAAAAGAATAAAGATTTATCCGACTATAATTGTAGGTTATGTGGTAAAAGATTTTTTAATAGTCTTACGATGATTACAAGGTAGTATTTATTCATATATTTTTTAATTTTTTTGATAAAACACATACAAACAAAGCAGCTTAAACTAGATCTCCTAGGATGAACAAAATCCTTTCTTTCAGTGGGATCAATCGTTAGGTTCAACTAGAGTTTATACTAACCAAATTTTTTTAAAACCATAAAGATGACATATAATTTGCGTAATTCGATATTAGAGTTGTTGGGCTTGAATTAGATCAAATGAATAGGCCAAGAGGGATGGTGAATTGGCCTTTGAGTGAAATTGGTGGAAGCAAAAGGAAATTAGAAAATAGACAAAAAGATTTACAGTGGTTCAACTTTCTAATCAAATTCTATATCCACTACATTAGCCCCCCACTAAAGATTTTCCCAAATTCATTATTGAATTTCTTTCTTTTAAGGAAAACGAGATAATCTTACATCAACCAAGACTTATACCCCCAAAGTCTTGTTTATCTCTTCGAAAGAAAAAAAATACAATGTGCAAACAAAGAAAAACCTCTCTGGTAAATGTGTTTGCAAATTAAGCACTCACCCCAAACATAAACTGTAACACCCTTACCAGTATTTAATATTCAATACTAGTTAGAGTGTCATATAAAGAATTGCTAACAATCCATAATAGTCATTTATCTAAAAATCACAATTAATCCATTTGTTTATTTGTCGCGTAAGATCAGTTTTCAAATTTTTAATCGACCAAGATAATTCTAATTTCAGGTTGCAGCTTAGCAGTTCATATTTATGAGCTAAAAGCAAAATAACTACCTAAAAACTGCCTATATTAAAAATCTAATTGATTACTCTATTAATTCCTTTTTCTAATAGTTACCCAATTTTTGTAGTAGTAATTCATCTAACCATTTTGAATTTTAATATAACTACTCACCCTTCATTATTAACATAAACTAGATTATAAGTTATTACAAACCATATTTTGTCTAGTTTAAAACCAACTAATATTAACATATACACGTTATCTAGTAATATCAAAACACATCAAAAGATGTTATTACTATTACCGTAATTATACTTCTTGCTAGTAGGATGCCAACTGCTCCTTACTCCGAATTCTGCTTTTTACCTATGCATGAAAATCATCACACGCTAAGTATACACTTAGTGAGGCAATAATAAAATCCAGTGCAATACCACATGCTTATAAATATAAAGATGTAACAATATTCATGCATAATGATCACTAGATATGTATTACCATCATGTTAATCATATATTAACATAATATAAATTAGAAATAAAATTTCTTACCAGTATAGTTGCCATTTATTCCAAAAGCTCAAAAGCTTATTCACATGTTTATCTTTAGGCCGAATATGATAGGTCACTTTAGGCTTGATCTTCAACTTGATTCAAGCATGAATTCAACTTTAAAACATCATTTCTAACCATTATCAATCATTCCCATATCAAAAGCCAACATCTTCTTAATCCACCAAATTCAGGAACTCAAGATTCAAGCATGGAAAGCATGAACAATTAATACCAAATGATAGAGAATTTCATGTAGGTCAATTTCATGTTTCATGCTTTCATCCAAATTCCAAATAAATTGGCTTGAAAAAAAATCAAAAAGAAATGTTTCATACCTTAGAAAGTGGTCTCGGCAAGATGGAGGAATTTGAAGAAAAGTATTGAGATTTCCATTTGTTTTAGTTTAGGCCATTTGTCATTTATTTATAGAAAATTTAAATAAAAATCTCTTTTATGACAAACTGACCATTTTGCCCTTATAATCCAATGCCTCTCTTCCTGCCACATGTCAATTTATTCATCCAAGGGTCAAAAATAAACCAAGTTAGTGATTACCAACTTTACTCTTATAATTTTCCAAAATTACAATATTGTCATTTTTCATCCAACGGCTCATATTTAACATGGAAAATCTACTTTAATCCAATGGTCCATGTTAAATCCTTCCAAATTAAGGCATGTAAAAGATATTATTAACCTTTCTTTATCATCTAACCAAATATCTCAAATATTCGGTTTGATCCGATTATCCGAATTTTTCTAAAACCTAACTCTTTATAGCTTTTAACACAAATATTGTACGAAAAATCTGGATAACATGAAAATATCATTCGTGGGAGTAACCTGTTCATTTACAAGACTAAAATACATAACTTTTGAAAATTACAATTTAGTTCCTAAACTTTTCTTAAGTTCATACTTTAGCAACCAAACTTTCTTTTTATTCATTTTGGTCACTAGCCAAAATTTTGAGATATTATAATTCTCCCCCTTAAAAAAATTTGTCCTCGAATTTTCTTTACGTACTTGGTTCAAAAAGATACAGATACTACTCTTTCATTGCTTCCTCCGTTTCCCAAGTAGCTTTTCCACTTTGTGGTTTCTCCACGTGATTTTAACTTGATGAATCTTTTTGTTCCTTAACTACTTTTCTCCTTGAGCTAAGATTTTTACTATTTCCTCATCGTATGTCAAATCTGGTTGAATTTCAATTTTTTCTGGTGTAATGACATGTGAAGGATCTGATCAATATTTTCGAAGCATGGACACATGAAACACGTCATGCACCTTACTCATTTCCGATGGTAATGCTAGTTGATATGCCACTGGACCAACCCTTTTCAGAATTTCATAAGGACCAATGAATCTTGGAATAAGTTTGTATTTTCTTCCAAATCGTAATATCTTTTTCCAAGGTGAACCCTTTAAAAATACTTTGTCTCCAACTTCAAGCTCAACATCTTTTCTTTTAAGATCTGAGTATGACTTTTGTCTGTCAGAAGCAGCCTTAAGATTATCTTGAATTATTTTTACCTTGTCCTCCACTTCTTAAACAAGATCTAGTCCAATATTTTTCAATCCTCTAGCTCAAACCAATTCAATGGTGTTCGACATTTTCTTCCATATAATGCCTCATAAGGTGTCATCTTTATACTTGATTGGTAATTGTTGCTATAAGCAAACTCAGCTAGTGGAAGATATTTTTCCCATGATCCTGCAAAATTCATTATACACGCTCTGAGCATATCTTTGAGTATTTGACCTCTCTGATTGTCCATCAATTTGAGGATGGGAAGCAGTACTGAAGTATAGCCGAGTTACCAATGCTTCATGTAATGCACTCCAAAACCTTGAAGTGAACTTTGGATCTCTATCGGATATAATAGACATAAGAACACCATGTAATCTAATAATTTCCTTAATATATAACTTCGCTAACTTGTTTAAGGAGTAGTCTATTCGAACTGGTATAAAATGTCCTGATTTAGTCAATCAATCCACAATCACCCAAATCAAATCTTTCTTACTTGGCGTCAATGGGAAGCCTATTACAAAATCCATAATAACCTTTTTCCCACTTCCATTGTGGAATTGAAATTGGTTGAAGTAATCCTGATGGAACTTGATGTTCTACCTTTACTTGTTAACATGTTAAACATTTAGCAACGAACTCAGTGATAGCTCATTTCATGCCAGGCCACCAAAATCGACTCTTTATATCTTGATACATTTTGTTACCTCCTAGATGCATAGTTAAAGGACTGTAATGTGCCTCCGAAAGTATTTCCCTCTTTAATTCCACATCTTTAGGAATGTATATACATCCCTTGTAGTATAGGCATCCATTTGGTTTTATTTCAAAGTCTTTAGATTCACCATGTTCAACTTGCTTCTTCTTTTCCAAGAATTTTTTATCATTTGCTTGTAACTCTTTAATTCTTCCTATCAAGGTAGACTTAATTTGAAGTTCAGTCACTATTGTACCATTTTCCTGTAATTTCAATTAAGCATGTAATGCTCTCAAAGCAGAAAATATTATTCGTCTAAGTGCGTCTACTACCACATTAGCCTTCCCTGAATGATAATCAATAATTACATCATAGTCCTTAATTATCTATATCCACCTTCTTTGTCTTAAATTAAGCTCCTTTTGAGATAACAAGTTTTTCAAACTTTTATGATCTTTGTAGATATAGCACTTTTCACTATATAAGTAGTGACGCCAAATCTTTAAAGCAAACACTACTGCAGCCAACTCTAAATCATGGGTAGGAAATTTCTTTCATGAGTTTTGAGTTGTCGAGAAGCGTATGATACCACCTTCCCTTCTTGTATTAATACACATCCCAAACCATTATGGGATGCATCACTATATATTATAAAATCCTTTCCAGATTCTGGTTGTACCAAAATAAGAGCTTCCGTCAATATCTTCTTTAATTTATCAAAGCTTTATTAACATTTATCTGTCCAAACAAATGGCACATCCTTTCTTAATAACTTGGTTATTGGAGCAACAATCATTGAAAAGTCTTTTACGATCCGCGGATAATAACCAACTAATCTCAAGAAACTTCTCACTTCGTAGACATTCTTAGGGATTTTCTAATCTATGATTACTTGAACCTTTTTAGGGTCGACTCGAATCCCTTTAGCTAAAAATATATGTCCAAGGAAAGCTACCTCAGACAACCAAAATTCACACTTTGGAAGCTTTGTATATAATTTCTTTTCTCAGAGGATTTGAAGAACCACTCGGACGTGAGTATCACGATCCTCTTTGGTTTTAGAATAGACCAATATATCATCTATGAATACCACCACAAATTGGTCTAAATATGGCTAAAATACCTGATTCATTATATCCATAAAAGCTACTGGTGCATTTGTAAGTCCAAAATGCATTACTACAAACTCATAATGCTCATATCTAGTTCTGAAAGTTGTAGTTGGTATATCTGCTTCTTTGATCTTCAATTAATGATACCCCGATAGAAGATCAATTTTAGAAAATATTGTTGCTCCTTTAAGTTGATCAAAGAGATCATCAATCCTTGGCAAAGGATATTTATTCTTCACCGTCACTTTTTAAGTTGGCGATAATCCACACATAACCTCATTGATCCATCTTTCTTTTTCACAAATAGGATTGGAGCTCCCCACGGTGATATACTAGGCCGTATAAAACCTCGATCTAATAATTATTGTAATTGAGCCTCAAGCACTCTAAGTTTTGTAAGAGCCATCCTATAAGGTGCCATTAAAATTGGTGTTGTTCTAGGAAGCACATCAATACCAAATTCCACCTATCGATCTGGAGGTAATCCTAATAATTCATTTGGGAAAACATCTGGAAATTCCCACACCATTGGTATATTTTCTAGATTTATCTTTGTTTCCGGAGTATTTATCACATGAGCTAAATATGCTTCACACCCATGTGGTAATAACTATCCAACTGATACTACATTACTCAGATAATTCAGCCTTTCACCTACAAGTATTATTTTTGGGCCATCTAAATTGTAAAACAAACTTCTGTTCAAAATACCATTTTAAAAAATCATCTAATTGTACACGACATACATGCCCACTATCTATACCAGTATTGTACTCCGAAGAAACACCGAGAGAAATCCAACATTGATGTCAATCACTATACCAGAATGGATTTCATCTAACCTACGATGGTAAGAACAATATGAGCTTGGGAAAGCTAAGTAATACAAAACTACCAAAAGATGTTGTAAGCACATGTAGGTATATGGAAAGCATAACACTGTCATGATATTCTGGGCAACAACAGACTCCAATTACGATTTGATATTTCAGTGAAGCGATATATTTGAGGATAACAAAAATTGTTCTTTATTCAATCAATGAGTATCAGACGAGAAATAGATAGACTAGAGAATTTGAAGAGAGAGAGAGATTACAAAAGTTGAACCAGAGAGTTTAGTGTGTGTTCCAACGGTGCAATGTTAACGCATACAATGTAATAATACAATAAAGTTCATTTTAAATTCCCTATCTACCCAACATCCAAACTCCAATATGCAGTTCCCTGGAACTGCATCTATGGGGGGCGTTAACCCAGGCCCATTAGGCGTAGGTGCCAGCCTACGGGGTTACCTTAGGTACGGTAGGAATCACCCTAGCCAAAGCATAGGAACTTAAAATGGTAAGGAATTACAAGCCGAATCATGGCTGAACCTACGGTAGCTTCACACTCAATCCCAAGTACCCCAATAACAGTCTAGGCAGTAATAACATTAATAATCAGTAATAACAATAATCGGTAGTAATTAGTAGTAGTCGGTAATAATAGTAGATATAAAGCAAACTCTAATTTTCAGTGAAATGGTAACCAGAGAGCACATTTTTTTCAGTTAAGATGCATAGGTATATTTTAGACAGATAAAAGTCATGAATCAGATCTAGAGACAGTCTTGGGTTCAAAGCGGAGAGAATATTCACGTGCACTTAGAACACACTAGATGGAGCAACTTATTTCATGGAGATACTTTTATATTTAAAAATGAAGGAGTAGGGTCTATGGGTTTTATTTATTTTTATTATTATTAGTCTTTAAAATAAAAGAGAAAGAGTTGGATTGGGGAGAAGGATACTTGACCGGTCAAATGGGATGGTAGAATTTGAAAATTGAATTTGTTTGATTGGGTGGGACCTATGTGTGAGAAAAAGGTGGAGGGGTTGGGGGAAAGTGCGGCTGAAATATATGTTGGGAATAGGGGTTAAAAAGGTGGGGGTTTTTTATATTGTGCGCCAAATCCCATGAATATTCTAGTGCTGTTTCCCTACATGCAACATCATCTCAAATCTGAATATATTGGATCTGCTAGAAATTATTGATCAAAAATTTATGTGTACCTAAAAATATTAAAAATAAAAATAAGTAAAAATAAAATAATATAAATAATCGAATTAAATTACATAACAAAAAAATAAAAACAATGGGTTGCCTCCCATTAAGTGCTTTTTTAACGTCGTTTAGCTCGACGACTTAATTCAGACTACAGGCTCTGTGATAAATACTTCCTCCTATTAATGTGCTTTGTCCAACTGAGAACTTCCCTATGAGAAATTTTACGATCATGGAGTTCCTCTATTTTTTCTAACAAAATATCTTCTTTATTCTTCAATTTATCTGGTAGTAATTTTAACTCCAAATTTGGTGCCTACAAAATGGAGGGAAACATTTTAGTTTCCGAAGAAGTTAGGCGCAAGTCAGAATAAATATTTTCTAACTCCCTAATTTCTTTGTCGTGATCCTTCAATTCCCTACACAAATCATCAGATAATTTAGTTTCAACAAAATCATCTACCAAAGGCTCATAAACGTTAAAGAAACTAATATTTGCAATAGTATCTGGTACTTCATTGCCTTGTAAACATTAAATTTAACAACCTCACCATCAAATTCGAAGGTAAGAATACCACTCCTAACATCAATTTTGGCATGTGTCGTGCTTATGAAGGGGCGACCAAGAAGGATTTTGGAGGAAGAATTGGTTCGGTCATTTTCCATGTCAATGACATAGAAATCTTCCAGAAAAATTAAATCATTTACCTTAACCAACACATTCTCTAGGAGTCCCTCAGGATAGATGACGAATCTATCGATGAGCTAGATTGTCACTCTTGTTTCCTTCAAAGGTTCTGTATTAAGTGAATTGTAAACGAAAAATGGCATAACGTTTATGGAAGCACCCAAATCACACAGCACGTTTAATTCCTACCTTACCAATTTTACAAGGAATAGCAAACATACCTTGGTCCTTTAGCTTAGGTGGAAGGCTACGTTGAAAAACAACTGATATATTTTCACCCAAATTTACCTTTTCATTGTCGGTAAGTCTCCTTTTGGTTGTGCAAAGGTCTATCAAAAATCTGACGTATCTTCTTACTTTTTGAATTACCTCAAGAAAAGGTATGTTTATCTCCACCTTCTGAAAAACATCAAGTATCTCCTTTTCCTTGGCTTGTTTGTCACGTTTAACTAGCCTCAAAGGAAAGGGAGGTGGGACAACATAGGGAGATGGCGTGGGAGGACTTTGCGATTCATCCTTCTTTTTCCTCTAGGATCTTACGTCAACTTCTTCTTTCTGGGATTCTGTTGAAACATCCTCTGGGACTGGTGATGCGATAACAGTGCCACTCCGAAGGGTGATTGCACTAACGCTTTCTCGTGGGTTCACCTCAGTTGACTCATTTGTTTGTCAATTTCTTGAAAGTGTGCTTCGGTCTTTAGTTGGAACTTTTCCTGGGATAGCGCCAAACGTTCGACAATTGACTCCAACGACGATTTTTGCGGTTGATATTGATGTGGTGCAAGTGGTTGATAAGCTTGATTTGGTCTGGGATTTGGTCCATAGTTGAAGTTTGGATGGTCCTTCCACCCCAGATTATAGGTTTTAGTGTGAGGGTTGTATGGCTTTTGCGGAGGTCCCGAATAATTACCTATTGCATTTATGTGTACGACAACATCTTCTTGTAACATTGGACAACAATCTGTAGGGTGGTCCAGCTTTGTACATATTCCACAAAGTCTAGTTGTACCTATTTTGCCTGCAACAAGAGATTGAACTATATCAGCTAACTTATCAATTTTATTCTCTAAAGAAATTGTACTTACCTCGTGAACTCATTGAGAAGGTTCACTAGAAGAGCAAAACTGTTGAGAGTTAGCAGCCATAGTAGAAATTAAATTTCTAGGTGCAGTTGAAGTCATGTTTACAAGTGCACCTCCACTTGCTGCGTCGAACATCTTCATCTATATAAGGGGTAAGCCTTCATAGAGGTATTGTAAAAGTGTTTGTTTCGACAGTTTGTGTTGTGGACAATTTGCACATAATTTCTTGAATCTCTCCCAATACTCGTATAATGATTCAACAACTTTTTGTCGGATACCTAAGATGCTTCACCTTAGTTCACTCGCCTTGGCTGCAGGGAAAAACCTGTCAAGAAAAAGTGAAGCCATATCACTCCATGTAGTAACCAAATTAGACAGTAAATCAAATAACCAATCCTTAGCCAAATCGCTAAGGAAAAAGGGAAAGCACGAAGTATAATTTGGTCTTCAGATACTCTATGTGGTTTCATGCTTAAACAAACCATATGAAATTCCTTGAGATGTTTGTGCGGGTTTTCATTGGGCAAACCATGAAAAGTTTGTAGAAGATGAATTATACCCATCTTAAGTGCGAATGACGCCTCTCCATTTGGGAATGTGATGTACAACGGTTGTTTCTCATCAGGTGCTGCGGCAAGTTCTCAAATAGTTTGGTCATTGTCTACCATCAGAATCTGCTCTACGTTGTCGAATTCAATGTTTGTTTCAGCGTCAGAGGGTGTTTCTAGATTTGGTTCAGATTGTTGTTGTCGTTGTTCTTGTTTTTGTCGTTGTCTTCTTTCCCGAAGTGTTTGTGAGTGTAGTCTTTGGGCTAATGCTTCAATCTCCGGTTCAAAATCTGCTAGTTCTCCCAGATTTTTCTTGGTCATAAATCAAAACAAACATTAATCAGTAATGACTCCAATTTGACATGGATCGTTAGCTGTCAAAATAATTATCCTTAATCTCTAAAGAATTAATTAAATAGTGTAGTAAATAGAAGAAGGGTCGATCCACATGGACTTTGGAAATTCTAATGTAGAAGGCTTTTGGTCTTGATTTAGGCGAGAAAGGTGTAAGTAAATTGGGTGGTTTATCGCAAGAGTTTAATTTAAATAAAATGAAAGAATGAAAAATTAAATCTAATGTGTGTACATTTAAGAAGATATTCAGTTTAAATAAGTAGCCCCAAGCTTCGCTTTGACTCATTTCTAATCGATCATCGAATAAGATTTTACTCCAAAAAAATGTCGGTTATAGTCTACAAGGCCCAACCCTTGTAACTTGTTCTTCTCTCCGGTAAACCGATAATCCAAAATCAATTTCTGAATTCCAGTTTTCTGGCTAGACTAACCACGACTATCACCGTTAAAATAAAACAGTTTAAAATTTGGAAAAACCTGACTCAAACTATGTTGTCTCAATGAGAATCAAGTCCGATCTCAATTTCTGCCTCTAAGTGTGTTCATAGGAAATCGAATGTACTACAAGCCGGTCCTTCCTCCCAACTATAAATCAAAACAAAATTCAAACCAACGGGCCCTTTTTGAATTTGAAAGTGTAAGGATTTTAAATGGAAAAGCCGATTGTCAATCCAAGTTTGCAAATTGAGAAATATATTCGAAGATATAAAGTGCTTTTCAATTCTCACGATCGGAATTGAGTTGTTGCTTTAGCCTTTGGATTGTTGGAAAATTAGCCAAGTTTGATTATGGTAGAAATCATACTCAGCATTTTAAAAGAAAATAAATGAAAACTTAAAAATAAGAACGTAATGAAAAAGCGAATTTTATATAACTAAGAAAACAAGAACAAAACTAAGAATGAGATATGTTTCTAGCTTACCCCATTGGGGTATTTATAGTTTTCTAAAACCCTTAAAATAACCTAGAAATGATAAAAGATGATTCTTGAAAATATTCAAATAAAATCTTAAAAACAAAAGATAATTTCTAATTTGAATTTAAAATGCAGTTGATCCTGCTCGCCCGTCCTTGTTGACTAGACCTTCTAGAAGCTGCTGACTGGACCTTCTAGAAGCTGCTGACTAATGCCATGTCAGACCCTTCATGCCAGAGTCATGCCCACTAGCCCAACCTTGATTCTAGAAAATAAAACTGTAGAACTTTCCCTTTTAAGTGCAATCTTCATAATTGAAGTCCTGTATAGAAAATGAACAAAAACATTGAAATCAGCAACATGAACTAATCACTTAAGACATAATTAAAGATAAAATAGTAATCAAATAAACTGCTTATCACTTGGGTTCAAACTGAGAGAATATTGGTGTGCACTTGTAACACACTAGATGGAACAACTTATTTCATGGAGATACTTGATATTTACAAAAAAAGGAACACATTGAACTTCTGACAAAATTTGAATGGATTTTAGAAACGAGGTCCCTATTACAAGGGGCTTTGTAACCAACACCTTCAACCAGGCATTCGAGAATTGATACGATATGATAGTTCAGGATATCAAATATATCAGGAATGTTTCGATCATTTTAGCCAACAAGGGCATTTTGGTCATTTGACTTCTAATGCCATAGGGTAATTTAACCCTAAACGGTAGAACGATTAGTGGTATCCACTACTCCTTACAATTTATACTTCCTCCAAAGTCCAATTGAATTAATCAAATCTCGACATTGTGGTACTTACCAAATACTAAACAGATACAACTTACGCGTGTTCAAGACATTGTACCGTCTGTATAGTATAGTTGAACAGATCATCAACACCACTCAACATGAACAAGTCCCAAACAGTTGAACACGTACTTATACAATATTATTTTGTTATTGCAACAGTATTAGGAATGATTGATGTTCACATGTCAACCTTCAAACACATATGGGCATTACAATTATTAGAGCTTTACCGATATTTTTGAGATTTAAAAAGCTTTCACATATCTCAAGACAATAGGGTATCTCATTCATGTAAGTACTTGATAAAGTTTTAGCCATTCTAATCCTTTTAGTCCTTCCAAAAAATTCCTTCATTTAGAACTTGAGGATATATCAGTCATTTCGATTAATTTATTAAGTTCCATGTCCAAGGATTTTTTAGTCATTACATCCGTTTGGCTTTATTAGTATTTCTTATTCCAAATATTAGAGGTGTTTTCAATCATTCCAATCAATTCATTCTTTAATGACATTTAGATCCGTTCAGGAATACGAAGAACTTCTAGTAAATTTATCTTCAGTTGTTTATCCATAATTCAGAAAAAATTTAAGTGTTTTGTTATCACAGATATTTACATCTTGATACTGGAATCCCTCCCAATACATCAAGGATTTACGATGAAGTAATTATTTAATCAGATCAAGTGCAAATTGCAGGTCATTTCCTTTGCTAGGGGTATTTTAATCATTCTTACTTCTCAAATGTATTATCGTCATTTCTTAACAAAATATTTCAGATATCAAATCCATTAACACTATTAATCAGATTGGTATATTAATTATCTTATTAATCACTTACTGAACCCATGAACCTTTTGGTCTATTAAACTTCTCTTTCGAATAGTTTAATCTTATCCAAATTACAATTAATTTATTTTGTAATTGAATTGACTCGAGCAAAGTTGAAAGTACACTTAGTCATAATCATGAATACCTTAATTGAATACCAACATGTTTCATAAAGCATGCAAGAGGTAGTAATGTATTACCACAAGTCGACCCTTGAAACTCCTTTGATTTCTCTTCAACCCAAATTCAAATTTGACATCCCTCAAAATCTCGGATACATTGCAAAATGAATTACATTAGAAACTGAACTTAAACGTCATAATCAAACTGAATCATATGGCCAAATGGTGAAAATCAGCTTATCGAGTTCATATTTGGCAAAAGAGACCTCAAAAACAGACTCATGACGTCAAAAAACTTAAAATAGGACTTTTTGGAAAAATTCAACTTTTGGTCAAAGTCAACCCAAAAGGTCAACAGTCAAAGGGTTGACTTGGTCAACATTCAATGAGTTGACCTAGTAAATGATCAATGGGTTGATCCGATCAACAATCAACACGGGTCGGGTTGAACAACCTGCGATTCAAGTTTGGGTCTACAGGTCAAGGCCGGTTCAATTAGGTTTGAATCAGATTTCCATAGACCAGTTCAGTTTGGGTCCCAACTGAACTCGGCTAAGGAAACCAGTCATGGTTTAACATGCTTAGGTCACTACCAGGCTATACCCAGATCTCTAGCCCACACTCGAAGCCCAACCCTAAAAAAGTTTCCACCCTCTAGATTTGTAATTTGAAGGTTCACCAAAACTTGACGGCGCCGATAGCTTGCCAGCAGTGAATCAGTGACACAAACAGCAACTCTGGAGACCCTTCTGACCTAAAACCGAGCAATTAACTTGAATATTACCAAACCATAAGCTAAAACACAATGGAGAGAATAAAAGCAACCAAAACTTTACCCAAAATTTGGGTTTTACAGATTTGTGTCGGAGGGGGCGATTCCGGTGACGTTCAGATGATCAAAGGGCCATGTTTTTCTTACGGTGGCTTGGGGAGTAATATGACACCAACGGTAGTAGAGTCCGCCAAAAATAGATCTAAAAAAAAAATGGTATCGACAAAGCTTCTGAGCAATTCACATGGCAGCCGGTGACAGATCTCGGCGAGTGGAGGGTTGGGTCTTGGTCGTAGGACGTCGATGAGCACACGCACCGCGGCGATGAGTAGCACAAAAGACAAACGGTAAAAGAATCACTGATAATAGAGGCAATGATTGGGTTCTCACCAAACCATTCAGGCAGCTTTCACGGCAAATGGTGGTTCAAATGCGCGAGTGGCCGACGTGGTAGGGTTTGGGGTGCAAAAGCGAACCCGCCAGTGGTAGCGGTGATGATCACGGTAAGCGGTGGATGAGATCGGACGGTGACAGATGAAGGAATGTGAAAGGTTAAAAGAGAATTTTGGAATTTTCTTAGATTCGAATGGGCCATAATTTCTGGTTGGTATAATTGAAAGGGGTAGATGGGATATGTTAGAGATATTGTAACACCCCTTCCGGGCCTTGTAGGAAACTGGGTCAGAAAGTGTTATCGAAAACAGATTCAAAGATCGAAGGCTTAATCGAAGTTCGGAATCTTATTCAGAATGTCTTACTAATCTCTTTTAAGACCTATCAAACTAACTTATTAATAGCTTACTCAATTTGGGGTCAATTTTAAACTTTTGTAAACTTAAGGACTGAACTATAAATTTTACAAACTAAGAGTCCCTAACTGAAGTTCATGTTATCAACCTGAAATATAACCTTCCAATTATTAGTATGTGAAGTTTTGTTATCAACGAAGGTCCTTTACCTATCCAATTAGATCATTTAAAGTTTAATGGCCAATCTGTAAACTATTTAAAACAGTAGTTTAAGTCTTTTAATATAATTAACTACCCCCGTATTGATACACCTTGCAGCCGTATCAATACAGATACACATAAATCTCATATTTATTTGACTCTACCAATTCATGCATCGATACGCCTCACCCGGATCGATACAAGTTGACCAAGGTTGACCCGTTTCGATACACCTTGAGGCCGTGTCGATGCAATTTTATTTCCCAGACCTTACTGCCAAGATCTGTATTGATACACCCTCTTTTGTGTATCGATACGACCTATTTTTCCTAGTCCAAATATGCAAGGCTGTATCGATACAGCTTGACCCGTATCGATACGTCGGCCTTGTAATGACAGATTTTATTTGGTTTTTATTTGAATTAACTTGATGAACGATGTTTGAATGCCACGAAATTTTACCAGCAAGTTATTGATCCATAATTCTAATACCATGCCAAATTTTAGAGCATTTCAAATCCATTTACTAAGTTTTTACCGCTTAGTGTCCTTAGGCTCAATTTAACTAGTTTTATTATTTTAAAAACACACAATATTCCATATTTAACACTTAGACACTTTAGGGCCTTTATACACAAATCAAAATAAACCATTGTAACTTGTCTAAGTCCTATGCCACCTTACTAGGAGTTCAAACAAAATGTAATCGTACATGGAGATTGGTTGGAGTGACTTGCAACTTCGACAATACGATCAAGGCTAGGATTTCTTCAAGGTCCTAAAATTTATGAGACACGTGAATGTTAGGCTTACATAGCATAGTGAGGTAGTTATAATAAATGCAAACAAGTTCTTTAGTGACAAGTATATCATGTAAGCATGCTTGAATGACATATACATAACATTAACATATACAATTCATGCTTATCATCAACATATAGTAGTTTCATTTATTAAGTGCAAAACACATATATTCTTCATTTTCCCCTTGGACAATAGCAACCAATAGATACGCGGATTCCCCTGTACACCACACATATCGAAAATAGGCCTTAGCCTTGAGCTGTAGCTACAAAGTACCTTACACAATCCAACCTTTTCCCTGCATATAGGCCATAGCCCCAGACCGTATTCTAATCCCATACATAGTGAGCTCAAATAACCCTATGGCATGCCAATTGTACCCAATGTCCACAAGTTTCCAAGGTTACACATATCATCATAAAACACACCTTTGTGCCGTTAGGCCATAATGGATTGCAAAATGAGCCTTGGCTCCAAATACCATATCATAACATGTTCATATCAAATTCCACAAATAACATACTCAAACATCATACATAAGTTCACATAAACATATTCAAATATGAAGGACTTACCACACTTACCATAGAATCCACGTACATTTGCCCTACTAGAGCCCTTACCAAGAGACAAGTTTTTAAGCACAAAACAAATGCAATCGGGATGGCACCTAGCCAATCCCATGACACAACTAAACTCACCTAGTACTTGGAGACTTCAAGGTTCATGGATAGTGATCCCCTTTCCATTGGAAGTGTTCAGAATAGCGGATGGTGAAGATGACTTGTCTTCCACCACTTGAGCTAGTTTAAAGGATTGCATTAGAATCGAAACTAATGATTCATAAATGTTTTTCATGCTTACCAAAGCTTGTAAACAACATCAAAATAAGGAAATCAACCATCTAACACATGGGCTTAGCTTGAAAATTCAAGACTTAAATATTGAAATTAAACTCTAAGGATTGATGGAATCATCAAATTGACTTAGGGGTTTTACTTACCCAATTGCAAGCTTTCAAATGGTGTACTGAAATCAAGCAAAGGTCAAAGATTGGATCGAGGTGCTTGCTTGACTTAGGGAGGAATATGACAATGGAGATGTGTGCTTGGTTTCTTTAATCAAAGGTTTAGTTTGGTTTTGGTAGATTCAAACAATGAAGAAGGATTTTTCCTATCTATTTTAAGGAAGCCAAAGCTATAATCATTTTCCCACCTCATTAAGAACCAATAGGAAGGTTTCCCTTGGCAAAAGGATAGCTTAATTTGTTAATTTCACTAATTCATGCCTTTTCAAAATTTTAAGGCAATGTATGATCACTTACCTTCTTTTCTGAGCCATCTCGCATGAAGAGGTGGCAAGCAAGTAGGTGAGTCATCCCCTACTTCAATTTTTTTCAATTTGGTCACTAAATCGATTTGGATAGGGACCTATATCGATACACCTTATGGTTGCATCGATGCGGGTAACCTAAGTTTGGCAAGTTAGTTGGAAACAGTTGGGATGTATCGATACTGGTCTTACTGTACTGATACACCTAGCTCAAATTCAACATTTTTAGCATTTTCAATGAAACCCCTAACTTCCATTCTTTACAAAAAGGTCCAAACATTTCGATCAGGCCAAAGTAACTTCCATTACATTGGAATTGGTTACAAGGATCAATCAATCACATCATTCAGCACAATCGGTACTAAATTTTTCAATCACCGAAACCTAATTCTGACTAGGCCAGTTTTAGGGTGTGACAACTCTCTCCCCTTATGAAAATTCATCCACAAATTTTCACTCTAACTGAAAAGATTAGGATACTATTTATGCATTGTTTCCTTTAGTTTCCACGTTGCTTCTTCGGCTAAATGACTTCTCCAAAGGACTTTTACTAAGGGCACGGACTTGTTTCGAAGTCTCTTGACTTCTCGTGCGAGGATCTGCACTGATTCCTCCTCATACGTCACGTTGGACTGGATTTCCACAGATTCTGGCTCGATCACATGGGACAGATCAGACCGGTACTTCCATAGCATAGACACGTGGAAGACATTATGCATATGACTTAACTCTTGAGAAAGAGCTAGTCGTAGGCAATAAGTCCAACTCTCTCAATCACCTCAAATGGGCCGATGAAACGAGGACTGAGCTTCCCCTTCTTGCCAAAACGAAGGATCTTCTTCTACGGAGACACTTTAAGGAAAGCTCTCTCACCAACATCATGCTGAGTGTCCCTTCATTTCAAATTAGCATAAGCTTGTTGCCGGTCAAACATAGCCTTGAGCTGGTCACAAATGATGGTTACCCTTTCTTCAGTTTCCCGAAGTAAGTCAGGGCCTAAAACATTGCCTTCACCCAGCTCGGTCCAGTAGAGAAGGGTTCTACATCTTCTCTCATAAAGAGCTTCATAAGGAGCCATTTGAATCGAAGCTTGGTGACTATTGTTGTACGCAAATTCCACTAATGGTAGGGATTTTTCCCACGTATCCCCAAAATTGATAACACAGGCTCATGGCATATCTTTCAAAATCTGAATAACCCTTTTAGATTGGCCATCAATTTTATGGTGGAAAGCAGTGCTTAGGTGTACTCGGGTTCCCAAAGCCTCATGTAGGGTTCTCCAAAACTGGGATGCAAAAAGTGGGTCACGGTCGGAAATAATGGACACAGGAACTCCGTGCAAATAGATGGCTTCACGAATGTACAACTCAACAAATCTAGGCAAGCTGAGATCCATTCTCATTGGAAGGAATTGAGTAGATTTGGTGAATCGATCTATAATGACACATATAGCAGCATTTTTCTTCGGTGTCATTGGTAGACCGTTTATGAAATCCATCGTAATACATTCCCATTTCCATTATAAAAGTTTAATGGGTTGTAGAAGACTAGTAGGCACCTTATGCTCGGCTTTAACCTGCTGGTAGGTCAAACACCTATCCATAAAGTATGTGATCTCACCTTTCATACTAGACCACCAATACAACTCCTTCAAGTCTTTATACATCTTGATAGCTCTAGGATGAACAGACAAAGGACTCGAATGAGCGTCACTCAAAATTTGATTCTGAAAATCATCATCATCGGGGACATAGATAGGTTTTGAAAATACAACAAGCCCTCGAAATTCATAGCGAAATCAGGATCCAGCTTATCCTTGATCTTAGCAATAAGAGTTTGTAACTCCTCATTAGACTCCTGGAGTGCTTTGATTTGAGACACGATGGTTAACTGAATTCTCGATTCTGCAAACAATTTTCCATGCTTTTTGAGCCAAAAATGAGCATTCAATCATCTCAGCGAGGGAGTGGGCTTCTGACTAAGAGCGTCAGCCATAACATTGGCCGTACCAGGATGGTAATCAATGACCAAATCACAGTCCTTCAAAAGTTCCATCCACCGATGTTGATAGAGATTCAACTTTGTCTGAGTCAGAATATACTTCAGGCTCTTGTGATCAGTGTACAAATAACATTTCTCACTGTAAAGGTAATGCCTTCAAATTTTTAAGGTAAACACCACAACAGCTAGCTCCAGGTAATGCGTCGGATAGTTTAGCTCATGCAGTTTAAGCTGACATGAAACATAAGCAATGACTTTTCCTTCTTGCATCAGCACACAGCCTAATCCCAAGTGGGATGTATCATTGTACACTGTGAAGTCCTTGCCTGACTCGGGTTGCACCAAAATATGAGCATGGGTTAAAACTTGCTTAAGCTTATCAAAACTCCTTTTTTGCTCCACTGTCCATACAAAGGGAGTTTCTTTATGGAGAAGCTTCGTCAAGGGTGCAGCAATCATCGAAAACCCTTTTACGAATCTACGGTAGTAGCCTACAAGGCCCAGAAAGCTACAAATTTCTCCAACATTCTTAGGAGGAATCCAATCAAGATCTGCTTGAATCTTCTTTGGGTCCACTTAGATTCCCGCTAAAGAAATCACATGTCCCAGAAAGGATACTTTAGATAGCTAGAATTCACTTTACTAAACTTAGCTTATAATTGTTTCTCCTGGAAAGTCTGAAGCACAATTCAGAGATGTTCTTCATGAGTGGCAGTGTCCTTGGAATAGATCAAGATGTCATCTATAAACACAACCATGAATCTATATACATAGGGATAGAACACATGATTCATTAAGTCCATAAAGGCTGCAAGTGCATTCGTAAGTCCAAAAGGTATTACTAGGAACTCGTAGTGGCCATATCTGGTTTGGAAGGCAGTCTTTGGAATGTCAGACTCCTTCACCAACATTTGATAGTACCCAGATCGTAGCTCTATCTTAGAGAAGACAGAGGCGCCATTCAATTGATCAAAGAGGTCATCAATCCTCGATAATGGGTACTTATTCTTGATTGTTACCCTATTCAGCTGACGATAGTCAATGCATAGTCACATTGATCCATCTTTCTTCTTAACAAACAAAACCGGTGCTCCCTATGGTGAGAAAATCGGTCGGATAAATCCCTTGTCCAATAGATCTTGGATTTGGGCCTTCAACACCTTTAATTCAACTTGAGCCATCCTATACGGAGCAATGGAGACTGGTGTAGTCCCTAGTTGCACTTCAATTTCGAATTCTACTTCTCGGGTCGGAGGGAGTCCTGGAAGTTCTTTAGGAAACACATCAGGGAATTCCTTTACCACCGATACATCTTCGAGCTTTGCATCTTCTTTAGATTTTATAGCACACACGATGGCTTCATTAGACTCAGATTTAGTTTTCATTTGAGTTATGCTCTCCTTACCGATTCCACGGAGATATAGCTTCTTCTTCAAACAGTCTACCCAGGTTTGATGTTCAGCTAACTAATCAAGGCTTAGGATAAGTCAAACTCATGAAAGGGCAATACCATTAAATTAGCCGAAAATGGGATCCCTTAGATCCTCAGAGGACAAGCTTTATAGATCAATCATATAACCACACTATCTCTTAGTGGGTTAGAGACCAATATCTCAGAAGTGACTAGTTCAGGTTTTAGGGGGTACTTATCAATCAATGGTTCACTAATAAATGAGTGCGTAGAGCCAGGATCTACCAAAGCATAAACAAGATCAGAACATAATTCCATTATACATGCAAGCACGGTAGGATCATCTTCTCACTCTCGACCTCGAACATGGTACATCTATGCTGAGGTATGAGGATCAAGTCCAACTAAAGGAGGATTTGAGTTGCAAGGTTTCCCTACTAATCCAGACTGTACTTTTTTCGCTCATCTTCCCTTAGTAGAATTATTTTTGAGAAGCAAGAGAGGTATGATCATTCAGATTCTGCGACATTGTCTAATAAAGTGACCAACTTCACCACAGAGGTAGCAAGATCTGGCCTATCTACGACATTGCCCGAGATGCCTCTTCTAACAAAAGCTACATAAAAGGATCTATGAGCCTCTTCCAGAACCACCTGTGCTATCAACTGAAGATGTACAAGCGACAGATGTTCCCGGAGATTGGGATTGTGACACATATCCTGTTTTGGCAGCTACTGAAAGGTGGTTGACTTCTGGTCCCATTTTCTATTCTTCTTTTGAGGTATGAGAGGTTTGGAATCATCTTAGAATCTCTTGTCGAATCTAGCTTGGTTCCTCTTTCTTCTCTTATAAGCCTTCTGGGAGGCTTCAGTAGCAATCGCTCGATTGACCAGATTCTGAAAGTCCTCCAACTCCAAGGTAGTGAAGAGAGGACGCAATTCATCACAAAGGCCATCAAAAAACATTCTACACTTCTCCTTGTCCTTTCATATAATCTCTGCACCATACTTTAAGTATTTGCAAAAGTCATGGATATACTACTCCACGAGTCATCCTCATTGTCTCAATTGGAGGAACTTCTTGCACCTTTCAGCGATATAGTGTTCACTGATGTACTTCTTACAGAACTCCTAAGGAAAGAAGTCTCGCATAACCCTATGCTCGGGTACCGTAAGTGTCACAGTCTCCCACCAGCTTTGAGCCTCTTTAGAGATCAATGCCAAAGTGCACTCCAGCTTATGTTCATCAGGACACTTCATTTACTTATTCAAAACTTTGAGAGTATTTTCCAACTAGTACTATGCTACTTCAGGATTATCTTGCTCTTGGCCGGTGAAGGTATAAACTGGATACTATCTTATCTTATCGATAGGGGCTCTCGAGATAGATGAAGGTGCTTCAGCATGTTGAGGTGGCTACTCCTGCCTAAGGGACACAACTACTTGCTTGATCATCTCCGCTATGGACATCAAATACTCCTGGTGAGCAGGAGGCATCGAAGGGGGATTGGCAGGTCACTCTATCCCACTCGTTCAGGTCGAACTTCAGTCCTGAGATTGTCCTTCTGTGTCGAGGAGCCGTAATGTGGTTCTATTACGACTAGTCTACCGTTGGGTGTAGACATTCCTAAATCTAGTCAAATGGAAAAGGTTAGATCGTGTTAGTTGCAAGTCACATATAACATATACAAATAAACTCCTAGGTGGCATATGTATATACAGACTCATTATAAGCCTTGGTTTAGTCCTAGAATCAACTAAACTCTAGCTCTGATACCACAAATGTAACACCCCTTTCCAACCTGGTAAGAAACTGGGTTAGAAAGTGTTACCAAAAACAGATTCAAAGATCGGGGGCTTAATCGGAGTTTAGAATCTTATTCAGAATGTCTTATTAATCTCTTTTAAGACCTGTCGAACTAACTTATTAATAGCTTACTCAATTTGGGGTCAATTTTAAACTTTTGTAAATTTAGGGACTAAACTGTAAATTTTACAAACTAAGAGTCCCTAACTAAAGTTCATGTTATCAACCTGAAATCTAACCTTCCAATTATTAGTCAGTGAAGTTTCGTTATCAACGAAGTTCATTTACCTATCCAAATAGACCATTTAAAGTTTAGTGACCAATTTGTAAACTATTTAAAACTGTAGTTTAAGTCTTTTAACAGAATTAACTACCCCGTATCGATACACCTTGCAGCCGTATTGATACAGATACACATAAATCTCATCTCTATTTGACTCTACCAATTCATGTACCGATACGCCATCACCCGTATCGATACAGGTTGACTAAGGTTGACCCATTTTGATACACCTTGAGGCCATATCGATGCAATTTTATTTCCCAAACCTCACTACCAAGATCCATGCCGATACACCCTTTTTTGTGTATCAATACACCCTATTTTTCCTAGTCCAAATATGCAAGGTCGTATCAATACAGCTTGACCCATATCGATACGCGTGCCTTGTAATGACAGATTTTATCTGGTTTTTATTCGAATTAACCTGCAAAACAATGTCCAAATACCATGAAATTTTACCAAAAATTTATTGATCCATAATTCTAATAGCATACCAAATTTAACCTGCAGAACAATGTCCAAATACCATGTACTTAGGCTCAATTTAACTAGTTTTACTATTTTGCAAACACATCATATTCCATATTTAACACTTAGACACTTTAGTGCCTTTATACACACATCAAAATAGACCATTGTAACTTGAATAAGCCCTATGCCACCTTACTAGGAGTTTAAACAAAATGTAAGCATACATGGAGATTGGTGGGAGTGACTTGCAACTTCGACAACACGATCAAGGCTCGGATTGCATCAAGGTCCTAAAATGCATGAAACACACGAATGTTAGGCTTACATAGCCTAGTGAGCTAGTTATAACAAATGCAAACAAGTTCTTTAGTGACAAGTATATCATGTAAGCATGCTTGAATGACATATACATAACAATAACATATACAGTTCATGCTTAGCATCAACATATAGTAGTTTCATATATTAAGTGCAAAACACATATATTCTTCATTTTCCCCTTGGGCAATAGCAACCAATGGAGAAAATAGGCCTTAGCTCCGGAGTCCCTTACACAATCCAACTTTTTCTCCCCACATATAGGCCGTACTCCCAGACCGTAGTCCAATCCCTTACATAGTGAGCTCAAATAACCACGTGGCATGCCAATTGTATCCAATGTCCACAAGTTTCCAAGGTTACACATATCATCATAAAACTTACCTTTGTGCCCTTAGGCCATAATGGATTGGAAATTGAGCCTTTGCTCCAAATAGCATGTCATGACATGTTCATATCAAATTCCACGCATAACATATTCAAACATCATCCATAAGTTCACATATAACATATTCAAATATGAAGGACTTACCACACTTACCGTAGAATCCACATACATTTGCTCCACTTGAGCCCTTACCAAGATGCAAATTTTTTAAGCACAAAACAAATGCAATCGGGATGGCACCTAGCCAATCCCATGACACAACTACACTCGCCTAGTACTCGGAGACTTCAAGGTTCACGAATAGCGATTCTCTTGCCGTTGGAAGAGTTCGGAATAGCTGATGGTGAAGATGACTTGTCTTTCACCACTTGAGCTAGTTCAAAATTAGAGGATTGCATTAGAATTGAGACTAATGGTTCATAAACGTTTTTGAATCTTACCAAAGCTTGTAGATAACAACAAAATAAGGAAATCAACCATCTAACACATGGGCTTAGCTTGAACATTCAAGACTTAAATCTGGAAATTAAACTCTAAGGATTGATGGGACCATCAAATTAACTTAGGGGTTTTACTTACCCAATTGCAAGCTTTCAAATGGTGTATTGAAATCAAGCAAAGGTCAAAGATTGGATCGAGTGCTTGCTTGAGCTGAGGGAGAAAGATGACAATAGAGGTGTGTGCTTGGTTTCTTCAATCAAAGGTTTAGTTTGGTTTCGGGAGATTCAAACAATGAAGAAGGCTTTTTCCCTATCCATTTTAAGGAAGCCAAAGCCATAATCATTTTTCCACCTCATTAGGAACCAATAGGAAGGTTTCCCTTGGCAAAGAGAAAGCTTAATTTATTAATTTCACCAATTCTTGCCTTTTCACTATTTTAAGGCAATTGATGATCACTTGGCAAGCAAGTAAGTAAGTCATCCCCTACTTCAAATCTTTTCAATTTGGTCACTAAATCAATTTGGACAGGGACTCGTATTGATACACCTTATGGTCGTATCGATATGGATAAGCTAAGTTTGGCAAGTTAGTTTTAAATGGTTGGGTCGTATCGATACAGGTCTTACTATACCGATACGCCTGGCTCAAATTTAACATTTTCAGCATGTTCAATGAAATCTCTAACTTCCATTCCTTACAAAAAGATCCAACCATTTCAATAAGGCCAAAATAACTTCCATTACATCGGAATTGGTCACAAGGATCAAGCAATTACATCATTCGGCACAGCCGGTACTAAATTTTCTAATCACTGGAACCCAATTCTGACTAGGCTAGTTTTCAGGGTGTGACATGTATTTTTATTTTTATTATTATTTTATTTTTTCCAAGAATTGTATTAAAATAATATGGGTGTAGATTATAACCAGAAATAAAGCATTAGGTCACAAGTTCAACTCCCCTTATTTGCAAGATTCCTTTTTTTAGCCTTTTTACATAATGGGTGTTACAACTCCCCCCAAAAAAAAATTTGGCCTCAAAATTTACCTGAATCAAACATATGTGAAAATTGTTCTTGTAACATCCCCCACTCGTCCTGGTCGGGAACCAGGTCAGAGAATGCTACCGGTGAACAAAACGGTGATCAGTGCGGATTTTTCATTCAATCAATAATATAGTTTTCAACTTTACCAGGTATTAGCTTAGCTCAACTTATCCATGGTGTACCAGCAATTCATCAATTAGGGCCAAATTGTAACTTTAACAAGCTTTAGGGACTAAATTGTAAATTTAATAATTTAGGGGTCCCTTTATGTAATCAACTATGAAATAATGAAATTTAATACTAACAGTAATTCTATAGATTTTCATGTCATTTTGAAAACATTTACTTATCAGATTAGATCACACAATATTTAGTGACCATTTTGTAAACATTTTAAAACTATGTTCATTGCCTTTTAACAGAATTAACTACCACTGTATCGATACGCCTTGGGTCGTATCGGTATGGGTGTACATGGGTTTGAGCCCTAAGTGGGAAAGTACAAACCTGTATTGATATAGTTGGGGTCGTATCGGTACTGCATTCAAGGGTAACAATCCAATTCTTAGCAATTCAAGAACGTGTATCGGTACAACTTGACCTATCTCGATACAGGTTGACCAACATTGACTTTGACCATAACCTGTTTTGATATGCCCTGAGGCCATATCGATGCAATTAATTTCACAGACCTCACTACCAAGGTCTGTGTCGATATGCCTAAACCCGTATCGATACCCTAAGATGAACTTGCACTTTCCCCAGGCCAAATATCCAAGGCCGTATCGATATAGCTTGACCTGTATCGGTACGCCCTACACTGTAATGTCAATTTTTATCTAGTTTATAATCCATTTGACCTAGAAATTGATGACCACTAGCAATGAAACTTTACCAACCATATTCCAATGTTATAATCTACTTGTGTGCCAAATTATAGGGTCATTTGAATCTATTTACTAGGTTTTTACCTTTTTCTACCAAGTATGCATTTTTAGCCATATTTTCACTAGGCCAAGAGATCATTTAGGGCCTTAGACATTTCCACAAGCCATGCTTAATACATATATACCAAAAGGGTCACAAAGGACTAGTTCGACTACTTTGCTACCATTCTAGGAGTTCATAGGGACAAAACACATTACTTATGACTTGAGGTGACTTGTCGACAAAGTCAAAACTTCCGATCTTCAATGACAAAATCCTTAACCTGAAATGTATGAAATGAAATGCATTAGGCATACTTTGCCTAGTGAGGTAGTCACAAATAAACACTATATCAATGAAATGCATTCCAATTCATATCTTGACAATAACAATGCAATGGATCAAGAGAAGCAATGTAATGAAAATGTTCAATAGCAATAATTCCATAAATCAACAATAACCCTCGGATCGATTCAGTTAGTGGATACGCGAATTCCTATACCTCGCTAAATCAATGAATAGTCTAGCCCCTCCGCCTCGCCAATATGACCAATACCATAATACATCCCTCCGCCTCGCCAAATCAATATAGGTCGTAGCCCAAGGATCGTAGTCCACCCAGACACTGAGCTCATGAATTCTATGGCATGTCAATTGTATCCAAAGTCCTTTCGAATCCAAGGTCCGGTGGCAATATCAATAGTTCATGTTCAATGTCAATAGCCATGTTCAATGTTCTTATCAATAAAAAATATTCCATTGTCCACGTTCAGTGACAATATCAATACAATGACAATGTCCAATGATCTCGATAACAATAACAAAGGTCGATGCTTCATGTACAATGTTTCAATGGCAATAACGATGTTGACATTAATGATCAATGACAATAGCTATATCAATGCTCTATATCAATATCCTATACTTCCATGACTCAATGATGATGGCGATAATAATGGCAATAGCAATACTCAATGACAAAATTGATATTTATATCTGATGTTCAATAGCGATGACGATGACATTGACAATGCTTGATGCTTGATGCGATAACTTACCAATACTTACCACAATATCCGATAAGTGGTTTGATGCAATAATCCTTAACAATGAGGTTAGCAATAGCAATTTCAATAACAATTAAATCAGGGAAGGCACCTAGCCTAAACCCGAGACTCTGACTGCACTCACCTCAATAATCTGAAGCTTTCAAGGCTCTCGGATAGCAATCCCCTTGATCCTAGCTTTCGATGGAGACGATAGCTGCTCTCTATCGTTTTCTTGAGCTAGGTAAACAATAGGAATCAGTTAAATTCATTATTACGATATCGAAATCAAAATAACAATGTCAAAATCAATATCTTACCAATACTTACCACAATATTTGATAAGTGGTTAGATGCAATAATCCTTAACAACGAGGTTAGCAATAGCAATTTCAATAACAATGAATTCGAGGTGAGCACCTAGCCTAAACCCGAGACTCTGACTACACTCACCTCGATAATCCAAAGCTTTTAAAGCTCTTGGATAGCAATCCCCTTGCTCCTAGCTTTCATTGGAGACGGTAGCTGCTCTCTATCAATTTCTTGAGCTAGGTAAACAATAGGAATCAGTTAAATTCAATATTACGATATCAAAATCAAAATAACGATGTCAAAATCAATATCTAAACACTAAAATCCATTAGCTACGAGATTCCATGGATAACCAAAACCCTAACTTGTGATTAAGCTTGATTTATCCATGGATTTCAATAATAGCTTGAAGGAATAATCTTACCCAATTGCTAGGATCGTTTCGATAACAATGATTCAAAGAAAAACTAAGCTTGAGCTATCCTCCAATAGAGGTGTGTGCTTGAGAGAAGATGAAGATTGAGGTGATTGCTTGGTAAGGTAACTGGGTAAGTTCTCTAATCCTTTATGTAATACCCAAAATCATGGCCTAGTAACATGTCATAAACTAATTGGAACTTAATTGTACAAACATTCTACAAATTATAAGAATTGATTATCTAGTGACCAAATTAGATGGATTTGATAATTAAAGGGCTGAATCTTGATGGAGCAAATATTAACAATGTTTAAATGTTGTTTTGCATGCAACTAGAAATTGTAACTAAGGAGTTATGAAACAATTAGACCCATGACTTGCCAAGTGGAGGCATTCGGTCAATCCAAGGGATAACAACATGGATAGGTGTCCATTTTCCTATCATCTTCTTCACTCATCCTTTCTCCTTCCTTGACCAAAACCCTCTCAACCCTTTAGGGAAAGAAAAGCCACCATTGTAGAAGATTGGAAGCTTGCATGTGATCTTATCTTTCATGTACTTGGATAACTAGGAAGATTGTAAGTGATTTCTAGGTCCTTCCTCCCTAGCAAACTTGTTCGAATGAATGATTGATGATAGAAATTGAACTTGGATTCATAGAATTGTATGTTAGGTGTTTATGCTTGAAACTACCTTGAATTTTAGCTTGAATGTGGTTGAAATGCTATTGAAAATAGGATGAAATTATGCTTGACCGAATGGTATATGTACATGAATGAAACCATTGTTTGATTGATCATGTAACTTAATAAGGTAATTCGAATTGTCCAAGAATTGGGACTTGAATTGAGTAAAAAGCTTGCTGCAAATTTAGAAACATACTAAATTGAGATGTTAATCAATTGAAAATCATGGTTGGATAATGAAAATTTAGATTAAAGATGAAACTAGTCACATTTGATTGTTAAATGGCTAACTAGGGACTATTTTGAAAGAATTGATAAATCTTGGATTGTTTTGACATAATTGAGGGCTGGAATTTATGAACTTAAAAATGGGGAAAGTCAATTTAAATGCATGCTGGATTGAATTGCTTGAATAATGATCAATTGGACTATTTTAAGATGCTTGTTGAGATGTATGTGAAATATGGACTAGAATTGAAACCATGAATGATCTAGGGACTGAATTGTATGAATTAGGGTCTAGAAATAGTGACTTAAAAACAGGGGAAGTTAGATTAAAAGTTTGTTAACATGAATTGTATGAGATAATCACAATTTGGACTGTTTTGTAGAACAAATAGAAGGGTGTAATTGCAAACCATTGTAGTGGACTGTTTTAGAAAAATTAGGACTCTTGGGGGCTGTTTTGTATAACATTGTAAATATAGTTAAAATGGGACTGTTTTGGGCAGTTTATGAGCAGGGCAAAATTGTTCTAATATATTGAAAGGATAAAATTATTTGATTGTTGGAAATACAATGCTTGACTCTAGTTCTTGTGAACTTGGATTTCTTGAAATATAGTGTTTGATTGTTGATTTTGATTCCATTATATTGGATGTATGTTAGAACAAGGAGTGGATCTTGTTGAAGAAGATAGAGTTGGGCAACCTAGAACAAGCAAAAAGGGATTTGGATCAATGATCAAAACTAGCTTGGAGGATTTGTGAGTGTAGCTTTTACATAGGGTTAGGACTTAGGTCCTAACCAAATATGCATGACTACTATTTCATTGATATGTTCATGCCATGAAATGAATCTAAATTATGCTTGGAAATGAATTAAGGGAAGAATGGCTTAAATGGAAACTTGGTAGTAAGATATGCTTGATATATAATTTGGTAATGCAAATGGAACATGTAACAATGGATTGATTTCTATGGTTTCTTGTATTGACCTAATCGAATGAATCAAGAGTGCTTAGATATGATCTTGCTTGATGCTAATGATGACTTGAAATGCAAACTTGCTTGAATTACAATGAATGCATGATAAATCGAGCTAAGGCTCGAATGGCCTAAGGGCTATCTTGACCTTGATAGATAAACACTTTAAAGGGATGCTTGAATAAGCTACTAACTTGCCATGATCTTGTTGTGTGTACTTGCCTTGACTTGAAATCTTGAACTTAATTAATTGACAAGTAAATCAAAAAAAGCCTTGGTTGCTAGTTCGTCATAGGTAGGATGGCATGCCATAGAGTCTAGAGCTCATTGTGATTGGGTGGACTACTGTCCTGGGCCAAGGCCCTTATTTGGCGACAGTAGGAGGGATGTGTGTTATGGTCACTGGCGACAGTAGGAGGAATATGACCAGTTTCTTGTTTTGGCGACAGTTTGGTTGGTGACTCAAATACCTAGACATAACTATGTACCAAGGCTTAATCTAAAATGAATAAGCAAGAAAGAAATACATGGTCCTAAGCTTGAATGATACTTGACTTGATACCTTGAATTTTCTTGCTTACATGATACTTGAAAAGTGATCATACTCGAATTGATATACTTGAACACGCCTCTTGTCTTGATTTAATACTTGATCAAACTTGAAATGGAAACAACCTTCTTGTTAATTGTTGTTCGAATGGTATTGAAGCATGAAATAATGTATATTACTTGAGATTGAGACCTTGTTATATGTTCTTGTGCTTGTGATGATGTATATAATGGTAATAGCTATACATGACTACTTGACTCCCTACTTGGCTTGAAACACTTGAAACCTTATGTTAGACTTAGCTTCACATGCTCAAACCTTAGCTAGGTTGTACTTGATTTAAGACTACCTAAACTTGATAATTGGTTAGTAAATAGTTGCTACCTCACTAAGTACATTATGTACTTATCATTCTTGTTTTTGTCCTTCCCAAACCACAGGTTTAAAGAGATCTTAAAGCTATCTTCTTTGAGCTCAAAGCAAGATACAAGCAGAGCTAGAAGTATGACTTCGGATCTATTTTGTAACTCTCCTAGTTGATGGCACCTAGATATGTACATAATTAAGCTAGATCATGCATTTTGTTCATTTTGAAGTTTGTATATATATATGGCCTTGACCTTTAGAAACTTGTAAAGACTTGGTTGGCAATGTTTGATGCCCATGATATCCAGATGCTATGTGAATGAATTAGGCATGACTTGTTGAATATGGAGAATGGAACTTGGCTACATGATCTAGTTATATTTGAATGTGCTTAACAATGGGAAACTATGTGCTTAACTCTTGAATGCTCTGTTCGAATTGATCACTTGGTCGATTAGGTTGCTTCTAGTTCAAGTAAGGACATGATAAATTAGTCATGATTTTTAGATGATATTAAGTTTACTTGAAGGCATGTTGATGGTGATATGATTCGAATGAATACAAATGTGACCATGTCTAGTAACCAACATTATATGTAACCATGTCTTGAATGTAAAATGCTAGAAGATTATGCTTAGTTAACTTGACATGAATATGACATTGAAACCATTTTTGATATTGTCTTGAAATGGATCAAAGCTGTGCATACTTGAATAAACTTGAAATGAATTTCAGTCTTGCCTTGAGTGTATTCGATTGCCAACATGTATAAGGGACTGTGTTATATCTCCTTGATTGATACTTGGAGGCCTGTGTCTATATTTGGTAAGCTATAATGTTTGAAAAACATGTTCTTAATGATTGTTTGGGTTTCTTGTTAGACAAGTAACTCATCTAATAAGAATGAGTTCAAAAGTTTTAAATGGCTTGAATTCTTGTGCATTGTTGTGTGCTTGCTTGTTTTAACACTCCTTGGCCGGGTTACTCCTAACCTGGGTGAGGGGTGTTACACTTTAATTGTTTCCTTTTTCTCCTATTATAATTAGGAGGTTTCCTTGGGTGAAGGAATCCCTTCAAACATTCCCACGTATGTGGGGTTATAATTGAGGAGAGACTAATCACAAGGTTAGTCCCTAAATTCTCAAAGCTTTATGCTTGTAACCCCAACTTCCAATTTCTATAATTTAGCCACTAAAAGATTTCCAATACATTCAATAAGGTCCTTAGGCAATAATTTGACTCGATTAGAGTCCAACATTGATACATTTGACCTTGCGGTTAAAGTCAATACAATATTTAGACAATTTTGATGTGGGGTTTCCGGTCGCCAGTACCTAATTCCGACTAGGCCAAATTTCGGGGTGTTACGACTCTCCCCCTTAAGAAAAAATCTTCCTTGAATTTTACTTGGATTGAAGAGATGGGGATATTGCTTTCGCATTGTTTCCTCCAGCTCCCATGTTCCTTCTTTATCGGTATGGCTCTTCCAGAGCACTTTAACCAATGGAATATTTTTGTTGCGAAGTCTCTTGACTTCCCTTGCAAGAATCTGAACTGATTTTCTTCATAGGAAAAGTTGGGTTGAATTTCCACAGATGCAGGCTCAATGATGTGCGAAGGATCTAAACGATACTTCCGAAGCCTGAATACATGAAACACATCATGGATTTTACTCAACTCTGATGGAAACAACAATCGATATGCCATTGGGCCTATTCATTCAATAACCTCAAAGGGTCCAATGAATCGGGGACTCAATATCCCTACGCTTAAGACCAGCATAGGCCTTCTGTCGTTCAAAGGCTACTTTCAAACGGTCGCGGATGATGGTAACGTTCTCTTCAGTTTCCCGAAATAAATCAGAGCCCAACATGTTGCCTTCACCGAGCTCAGACAAGCATAAGGGAGTTCGACAACGCCTTCCATACAATGCTTCATACGGTGCCATCTTGATAGAAGCTTGGTAGCTATTGTTATAGGTAAATTCAATGAGGGGTAGGGATTCCTCCCATGATCTTCCAAAATCAATCATACATGCTCGTAGCATGTCCTCTAAGATCTGTAAAGGAGGATTCAATAACGGTAAACTTAATCGATGATTCGAAGAAAGGATGTTTCCGATGATTACATGTATTACCCTTTCTGATTGACCATCAGACTGAGGGTGGAAAGCGGTACTAAGATTAACTCTGGTGCCCAGAGCTCCTTGCAATGACTTCTAAAATCGAGATGCGAGTCATGGATCTTGATCAGAAATGATAGACTGAGGCACTCCGTAGAGTCGGACAATTTCTTTGATATACAAGTCAGCTAGCTTGGGAAGACCGTACTCCATTCGAACAGGCAAGAAATGTGCTGACTTGGTTAAACGATCCATGATGACCCAAATGGCATCGTGTTTAGCAGGAGTCAAAGGCATACCACTAACAAAGTCCATAGTGATATTCTCTCACTTCTATTGCGGTAGATCAATAGGTTGCAATAGTCCAGTTGGAACACGATGTTCAACTTTAACACGCTGACATGTAAGGCACTTGGCACAAACTCAACTATGGTCTGTTTCATGCTCGACCACCAATAAAGCTCCTGTAAGTCCTTGTACATCTTCACCGACCCCGGGTGAATAGAGAAAGAGCTCGAATGAGCTTCCTTGAGAATATCAATGCGAAGGGATTCATCATCAGGTACACATACCCGATCACGAAAGCATAAGAGCCCTTCAAAATTTACTCTAAAATCAGGGTTATCTTGCAACTTGGAAATGATAGTTTGGAGCTTAGAATCTTGTTTTTGCAATGCTTGAATTCTCGATATAATGGTAGACTGAACTTGAAATTCAACTACGAAGCAACGATGCTTTCTAAGACGAAAGTGAGCATTGATAGCTTGAGGAGCTACAACACAAGGATTTGCAATGAGTCGATGTACGAATCAACACATTAAACTTAATGATCAATAACAATACTTACCAGGCAGAGGTTTGTGGCTGAGTGCATCAACTACAACATTGGCCTTGCCCGGATGGTAGTCGATGATGAGATCATAATCCTTGAGGAGTTCCATCCATCTTCGTTGTTGAAGATTCAACTCCTTTTGGGTTAAGAGATATTTGAGACTTTTGTGATCGGTAAAGAGGTAACATTTTTCTCCGTAGAGATAATGTCTCCAAATTTTCAATGCAAAAACAACTACAACCAACTCTAGATCATGAGTAGGATACTTCATTTCGTGTGGCCTGAGATGTCTCGATGCATATACAATGACCTTGCCTTTTTGCATCAATACACATCCTAACCTGAGATGTGATGCATCACTGTAAACTGTGTAGTCCTTTCCTAACTCAGGTTGGGTTAGAATTGGTGCATGAGTCAAAACTTATTTCAACTGATCGAAGCTCTTTTATTGATACGCATTCCAAATGAATGGAGCTTCATTTCTCAATAACTTAGTCAAAGGAGCTGCTATCATAGAGAATCCCTTGACGAATCTCCTATACTAGCCAGTAAGACCAAGAAAGCTCCTTACCTCATCAATGTTCTTCCTTGGATGCCAATCAAGAATGGCTTGAATCTTTTTCGGGTCTACTTGGATGCTTGAAGCTGACACAATATGCCCAGTAAGGCAAATTCTGTAATCCAAAATTCACACTTTGAGAACTTGGCAAATAACTGCTTCTCACGGAGGGCTTGAAGCACAATACGGAGATGATCATGATGTTCTGTTGCATTCATGGAATAGATTAGACCCGATTCATCAAGTCCATAAAAGCAGCCAGTGCATTGGTTAGCCCAAATGGCATCACCTAGAATTCGTAGTGACCATATCTCGTACGAAAGGCAATTTAGGCACATCACATTCTTTAACTCTCATTTGATAATAGCCAGACCTTAAGTCGATTGAGTTGATTGAATAGGTCATCAATCCTTGGAAATGGATATTTGTTCTTGATGGTCACCTTGTTCAACTGTCGATAATCAATACATGGTCTCATGGAACCATCTTTCTTCTTCACAAAGAGAACTGGAGCTCCCCAGGGTGAGAAACTTGGTTGAATGAAGCCTTTATAAAGCAAATCTTGAATATGGGTTTTCAACTCTTTCAGCTCAACGGTTGCCATTCAATAGGGTGCAATGGACACTAGAGCAGTTCCAGGTTGCACGTCGATGCCAAATCCAACCTCACAGGTTGGGGGTAAACCCGAGAGTTCATCAGGGAAGACATCAAGAAATTCACACACTGCGTCAACATCCGATAGCTGTGGCCCATCCTTAGCTTCTATTTTCAAAGCATACAAGGAAGGATTTTTTTTGAACTCATCAACACAATGCTCTCCTGGCCAAGGCCTCATAGATACAATTTTCTTTTGATACAATCCAACCATGCTTGATGCTCGTTAAGCCAATCTAGACCCAGTATCACATCAAACTCATGGATTGGTAGGGCCAATAGGTTGGCCACAAAAGGAATCCCTTGAATCAATAAAGGGCAATTCTTACACACAAGGCTTATGGTGACACAATCACCCAGTGGATTAGTTACAGAGATTCTCGATGCTATAGGTTCACTAGTCATTTCATGCTTCTTAACCAGTTTAGTGCTTATAAAGGAATGTGTAGAGCTAGGGTTGATCAATGCATATAAAGAATGAGAGTATAGTTTAATGATACCTGCAATGACATCAGGCTTATCTTCCTCCTCCCTACTCCTCACATGATACATCTGAGTAAGAGTCTTGGATTCTTGCTTACTCGGTGCCTTACCAGATCCACTGGGTCTCCTTGTAGCTCATGACGAACCTTGCCTTGACCCCTTACCTCGAAAGGACTGGGTAGGGGTTGCAGTACTTGCTGATGTAGTCATAGACTTGGTTGCACCAAGAGGACAATCGCGGATAAAATGGCCCTGTTCACCACAATAGAAACATGCTTTAGTCTACTTACGACACTGGCCTGATGGGTGTCGTTTCTGGAAATAGTTGCAAACTGGATTCTGTAAACTTCGATTGGAGCCTCTAGTGCTCTCAAATGAGGCCATCTTGGCAAAAGATTGTGTTACGGTCTGAGGTTTCTCGACATTCCAAAATTGGGAAGGCTGTAAGTTTATGTTCTGCTTGGGACCTTGGTATTTATTCTTTTTGTTCCACCTGGGAGGCCGAGAATCATCACTAAACCTCTTCTCTGCCTTGCTAGATCTACATGATCTCTAAGCCCTTTGTGCAGATTTAGTTTCCTTAACTTGATTTACGAGGTCCTGGAAGTCGGTGATACCCAAAGCAGTAAACATAGGGCGTAACTCATCATTAAGCCCATTCATAAACATCCTGCATTTATCTTCCTCCTTCTTGATTTACTCTGCACCATATCGGTAGTACTTACAAAAATCATGATATACTACTCGATAGGTTGACCGTCTTTCTTCATGATATACTACTCGAAGGAAGATACTACGTCTCTCTGCAAAGTAGTATTCACTAACATATTTCTTTCGAAATTCTTGAAGGAAGAACTCCAAAGTGACAGTTTCTTCAGGGACGGTGAGAATAGTGGTATCCCACCACTGAAGTGCTTTATCAGCTAACAATGCAAGGGCATACTCCAACTTGTGTTCATTAGAACACTGCAATTGCTTATTCAAGATTCTTAACGCGTTGTCCAGCCAGTACTCAACGATCTCAGGCTTGTCATCATCCTGATCGGTAAAAGTATGCCCGAAGCGAGGCCAGCTTGCCAATAGGGGCCCGACCATAATGGAAAACTGGTGGGGTTGGTTGCACCACCGTCTCGGCCCTCATAGATTCCATGAATTGCTTGAACATGTCAGCCATGTTCCGATAACACTCTGCCTGCGCATTAGGCAGCTTCAGCCCGACATTCTGAGGCGGGGGATTAGGCACATTTGGAGAATCTACTCCTCTTACCTCCTCAACGTGTGTTGAGGAGCCGGTAGCGGGCTCATCTATGTGAGCACCATTGGTTCTAGACATATCTATAACACAAAGAGATCGGATTAGTCAACAAGTCACAATATACTCAATATAAAACTCCTAGGTGGCAAAGTAACACAATGACAATACAATAGGCTTTGATTTAGTCCTAGAATCGACTAAACTCTAGCTCTGATACCACAAATATAACATCCCCCACCCAGCCTGGTCGGGAACTGAGTCGGAGAATGCTACCGGTGAGCAAAACGGTAATCAGTGCGATAAAATTTCAATATACATATTTGTCACTCAATCGATAATATACTTTTCAATGTTACCATGTATTAGCTTAGCTCAACTTATCCATGGTGAATCAGAAATTCATCAATTAGGGTTAATTTGTAACTTTAATAAGTTTTAGGGACTAAATTGCAATTTTAATAATTTAGGGGTCTCTTTATGTAATCAGCTACGCAATAATGAAATTCAATACTATAACAGTGATTCTATAGATTTTCATGTCATTCCGATAACATTTACTTATCCGATTAGATCACACGATATTCAATGACCATTTTGTAAACATTTTAAAACTGTGTTCATTGCCTTTTAACAGAATTAACTACCACTGTATCGATACGTCTTGGGCTGTATTGGTACAGGTGTACATGGGTTTGAGCCCCAAGTGGGAATGTCCAAACCTGTACCGATACGGTTGGGGTCGTATCGGTACTGCATTCAAGGGTAACAACCCAATTCTCAGCAATTCAAGAACGCGTATCGGTACAGCTTGACCCGTATCGATACGAGTTGACCAATGTTGACTTTGACCATGATCCATTTCGATACGCCCTGAGGTCGCATCGATGAAATTAATTTCACAGACCTCACTGCCAAGGTCCATATCGATACACCTAGACCCGTATCGATACCCTATGATGAACTTGCACTTTCCCCAAGCCAAATATGCAAGGCCGTATCGATACAGCTTGACCTGTATCGGTACGCCCTACACTGTAATGTCAATTTTTATTTGGTTTATAATCCATTTGACCTAGCAATTGATGACCAAATGCAATGAAACTTTACCAACAATTTTCCAATGTTATAATCTACTTGTGTGCCAAATTTTAGGGACATTTGAATCCATTTACTAGGTTTTTACCTTTTTGTGCCAAGTATGCATTTTTAGCCATATTTTCACTAGGCCAAGTGGACATTTAGGGCCTTAGACATTTCCACAAGCCATGCTTAATACATACATACCGAAAGGGCCACAAAGGACTAGTTCGAGTACTTTGCCACCATTCGAGGAGTTCATATGGACAAAACACATTACTTTTGACTTGAGGTGACTTGTCGACAACGTCAAAACTTCCGATCTTCAACGACAAAATCCTTAACCTAAAATGTATGACATGAAATGCATTAGGCATACTTTGCCTAGTGAGGTAGTCACAAATAAACACTATGTCAATGAAATGCATTCCAATTCATATCTTGACAATAACAATGCAATGGATCAAGAGAAGCAATGCAATGAACATGTTTAATAGCAATTATTCCATAAATCAACAATAACCCTTGGATCGATTCGGATAGTGGATACGGGAATTTCTACACCTAGCCAAATCAATGAATGGTATAGTCCCTTTGCCTCGCCAATATGACCAATACCACAATACATCCCTCCGCCTCGCCAAATCAATATAGGCCGTAGCCCATGGACCGTAGTCCACCCGTACACTGAGCTCATGAATTCTATGGCATACCGATTGTATCCAAAGTCCTTTCGAATCCATGGTCCGGTGACAATATCAATAGTTCATGTTCAATGTCAATAGCCATGTTCAATGTTCTTATCAATAAACAATATTCTGGTGTCCATGTTCAATGACAATGTCCAATGATCTCGATAACAATAACAAAGGCCGATTCTCCATGTACAATGTTTCGATGATAATAACGATTTTGACATCAATGATTAATGACAATAGCTATATCAATGGCTATATCAATGCTCTATATCAATATCCTATGCTTCCATGAATCAATGATGATGGCAATGATAATGGCAATAGCAATACTCAACGAAAACAATGATATTTATATCTGATGTTCAATAGTAGTGACGATGACATTGACAATGCTCGATGCTCGATACGGTAACTTACCAATACTTACCACAATATCCGATAAGTTGTTCGATGCAATAATCCTTAACAATAAGGTTAACAATAGCAATTTCAATAACAATGAAATCGGGGAAAACACTTAGCCTAAACCCGAGACTTCAACTACACTCACCTCGATAATCCGAAGCTTTTAAGGCTCTCGAATAGCAATCCCCTTGCTCCTAGCTTTCGGTGGAGACGATGGTTGTTTTCTATCAATTTCTTGAGCTAGGTAAATAATAGGAATCAGTTAAATTCAATATTACGATATCGAAATCAAAATAACGATATCAAAATCAATACCTTAACACTAAAAGCCATTAGCTACGAGATTTCCATGGATAACCAAAACTCTAACTTGTGATTAAGCTTGATTCATCCATGGATTTCAATAATAGCTTGAAGGAATAAGCTTACCCGATTGCTAGGATCATTTCGATAACAATGATTAAAAAAAAACTAAGCTTGAGCTATCCTCCAATGGAGGTGTATGCTTGAGAGAAGATAAAGATTGAGGTGCTTGCTTGGTAAGGTAACCAGGTAATTTCTCTAATCCTTTAGTTCTTTCATTTTTCTCCTATTATAATTAGGAGGTTTTCTTGGGTGAAGGAATCCCTTCAGAAAAATCCTACGTATGTGGGGCTATAATTGAGGAGGGACTAATCGCAAGGTTAGTCCCTAAATTCTCAATGCTTTATGCTTGTACCCTAAACTTCCAATTTCTATAATTTAGCCACTAAAAGATTTCCAATACATTCAATAAGGTCCTTAGGCAATAATTTGACTAGATTGGAGTCCAACATTGATACATTTGACCTTGCGGTCAAAGTCAATACAATATTTAGACAATTTTGATGTGGAGTTTCCGGTCGCTAGTACCCAATTCCACCTAGGCCGAATTTCGGGGTGTTATAGTTCTCTCATGGATTCCTCAGTCTCTTAGGTCACCTCTGAAGAGTTCGTTTACTCCACTGAACTTTAACTATTAAAGTACGTATATTCCTTAGAACTCTATCATCAAATTCTAGAATCTGAATAGGCTCCTCCTCATAGGACTAATCTGGCCTCAACTCCACATCATGAATTTGAATAATATGACTCGGATCTGGATGGTATTGGCTCAACATGGACAGATGAAAGACATCATGAATACGACTAAGCTGAGGAGGCAACTCAAGCTGATAGGCAACTAGTCCAACTCTCTTCAAAATGTGGTACGGTCTAATGAATTTAGGACTCTGCTTACCCTTTTGCTCAAATCTCATAACTTTCTTCCGCGGAGATACCTTTAGGAAAACCTGATCACCGACCTCAAACTCAATATCTTTTCTCCTTCGATCATCATAAGACTTTTGTCTATCAAAAACCTCTTTCAGACGGTCACAGATCAATCAGACGGTCTCCTCAGTCTCACGAACCAAATCTAGAGTCAGAGTCTCCTTCATGCAACTTATTCCAATAGATAGGAGTACGACATTTGTGACCATACAGAGCCTCATACGATGCCATACGAATGCTAGCCTGGTAACTGTTATTATATGCAAACTCAACCAAGGGCAAGAAATCCTCCCAACTACCACGGAAGTCAATCATACATCCCCACAGCATATCCTCAAGGATTTGAATAACCCTCTCTGACTGACCATCAGTATGCGTATGAAAGGATGTATTGTAATTTAGACGTGTACCCAAGGCCTCCTGTAGGGCCTTCTGGAATAAGAATGTGAACTTCAAATTCCAATAAAAAATGATATATATATATTATGGTAAATTATGACACATTTTCCCATAAATGTCTTTCTCTATGCCAATCAAACATAACCAGGGTTTTAAACGGATGTCACTTACCTTTAGCATAATATTCAAGCATTTGTTTCCCTCGTGTATAACAGAGTCGCTGCAGAATTTACACTTTCGCCGCGTTCACATACACCTTTCTTTTAAATTCATACTACTTTTATCAAATTTCTATCAGAATATTCTCAACATATTCATTATCACTAAATAGTCTTATATGTAATTTTGTATCGGTTACCTCACATAATCAAACATTTGTTCTTTATCTAAATCAGATCTTGAATGTCATATGCATGAACCATCTTAAATTCTTTATCCAGATTCAACTCTATCAAGTTAATCCAAATCAAAGACGAACGTTACATGTATTCTGTGCCATTACAAATCAAGCTATGGTGGACATAACACTTATATTTACTTATTTTAGGAAAAGGATTCGACATCGGAGATCTGGCTTGGAGAAGTACGGTTATGATCTAGGGGCATGCACAGACCAGACATCCTATTACAGACGATCAGCCAATCTACCCAAAAAAACGCAACTCTAAGCTCTGATACCACTAAATGTAACCCCCTCGACCTGCCAATGCGTTACACTTAATTCCAAGAGGTCAAATTAAGGTCACAAGAGCGACCCACAATAAATTCCACATGAAAATACTTTTCTTTAAATATATTAAAAACTGTAAAACAAACTTCTATTCAAAATACCATTTCAAAAAATCATCTAAACATATAAAAGTCGTTCAGAAAATATATTACAGACACCAACATAAAACAATACACGACATACATGCCTATTAATTGTACCAGTACCGTACTCCAAAGCAACGCCGAGAGAACTCCAACATTGATGTCGATCACTATACTATGATGAATTTCATCTAACCTACGATGGTAAGAACAACATGAGCTTGGGAAAGCTTGATAATACAAAACTACCAAAAGGTGCTGTAAGCACATCCAGGTACATGGCAAGCATAACACTATTATGATGTTCTGGGCAACAACAGACTCAAATTATGGTTCGATATTTCAGTGAAGCGATATATTTGAAGATAATATAATTGTTCTTTATTTAATTATTGAGTATCAAACGAGAAACAGATAGACTAGAGAATCTAAATAGAGATAGATTACATAAGTTGAACCAGATAGTTTTGTGTGTGTTCAAACGATGCAGTGTAACAGTGCAGTGAACATTTTATTTCACGGGCACATAATAGTAGCAGTAAAGTTCATTTTAAATTTCCTATCTACCCTCTAACCAAACTCCAGTATGCAGTTCCCCAGAACTGCATCTATAGGGGGCGTTAACCCAGGCCCATTGGGCGTAGGTGCCAGCATAAGGGGATACCATAGGTACGGTAAGAATCACCCTAGCTAAAGCAAAAGAACCTAAAACGGTAAGGAATTACCATCCTGATCAAGGTTGAACCTGCGATAATTTTACACTTTATCTCAAGTAACCTAATAATAGTCTAGGCAGTAATAATAATAATAATTAGTAATAACAGTAATCGGTAGTAATCAATAGTAGTAGGTAATAACAGTAGACATAAAGCAAACTTCAGGTTTTAGTGGAAGAATAACTAAATAGCACGATTTTTTCAGTTAAGCTATAGAGGTATATTTTGGACAGATAAAAAGTCATGATTTAGATCAAGAGACTGTCTTGGGTTCCAAATGGGGAGAATATTCATGTGCACTTGGAACACATTAGATGGAACAATTTATTTCACGGAGATACTTGATATTTACAAAAAGGGGAACACATTGAACTTCTAACAAATTTTGAACAGATTTTAAAAACGAGGCCCCTATTACAAGGGGCTTGGTAACCAACGTCTCCAACCATACATTCGAGAATTGATACGATACGATCGTTTATGATATCAAATATATCAGGAATGTTTCGATCATTTTGGTCAAGGCTATGAGGTAATTTAACCCCAAATGGTAAAACGATTATTAGCGGTATCCACTACTCCTAACAGTTTATCCGTCCTCCAAAGTCCAATTGAATTAATCAAATCTCAACATTGTGGTACTTACCAAATACCATATAGATACAACTTATGCGTGTTCATGATATTGTACCCTCTGTATAGTATAGTTGAACAGATCACCGAAACTACTCAACATGAACGAGTCCTGAACGGTCGAACACGTATTTATACAATATTCTTTTGTTATTGCAACAATATCAAGAATGATTGGCGTTCACATGTCAAGCTTCAAACACATATGGGCATTACAGTTATTAGAGCTTTACCGGTATTTTCGAGATTTTAAAAGCTTTCACTTATCTCAAGATACGAGGGTATCTCATTTATGTAAGTACTCGATAGAGTTTTAGCCATTCTGATCCTTTCGGTCCTTCCAAACAATTCCTTTATTTAGAACTTGAGGATACAACAGTTATTAATTTAATAAGTTCCATGTCCAAGGATTTTTCAGTCGTTACATTTGTCTGACTTTATTGGTATTTCTTATTCCAAGTCTTAAAGGTGTTTTCAATCATTCCAAACAATTCATTCTTTACTGACATTTAGATCGGCCCCAGAATATAAAGACCTTCCAGTAAATTTATCTTCAAGTGTTTATCCATAATTCAAGAAAAATTCAAGTGTTTTGTTATCACACATATTTACATCTTGATACCGAAATCCCTCTCAATACATTAGGGATTTATGATGAAGTAATTATTTAATCAGATCGAGTGCAAATTTTGGGTCATTTCCTATGCTATAGGTATTTTAGTCATTCTTATTATCATCATTTCTTAATGAAATATTTTAGATATCAAATCCTTTATAACTATTAATCATATTGGTAGATTAATTGTCTTATTAATCACTTACTGAACTTAGGATCCTTTCAATTTATTAAACTTCTCTTTTGAATAGTTCGATCTTATCTGGATTACAATTCTTTTATTTCGTAATCGAATTGACTCAAATAGAGTTGAAAGTGCACTTAGTCATAATCATGCATACCTTAACTAAATACCAACACGTTTCATAAAGCATGCAAGATGTAGTAATGTATTACCTCGAGTCGACCCTTGAAACTCTTTCGATTTCTCTTCAACCCAAATTCGAATTTGAAGTCCCTCAAAATCTCGAATACATTGCAAAACGAATTACATTAGAAACTAAACTTAAACGTGATAATCGAATTGAATCATATGGTCAAATGGTGAATAACATCTTACCGAGTTTGGATTTGGCTAAACGAACCTCAAAAACAGACTCAAGACGTCGAAAAAACCTAAAATAAGACTTTTAAAAAAATCAACTTTTTGTCAAAGTCACCCAAGAGGTCAACAGTCAAAGGATTGACTTGGTCAACAATCAACGAGTTAACCTGGTCAATGGTCAACGGGTTGACCTGGTCAATAGTCAACACGGGTTGGGTCGAACAGCCTACGGCTCAGGTTTGGGTCCACAGGTCAAGGCAGGTTCGGTTGGGTTTGAATCGGATTGGCATGGATCGATTCTCACGGCAGCCGGTGACAGATCTCAGCGAGTGGAGGGTTGGGTCTTGGTCGTAGGACATCAGCGAGCACACGCACGACCGCGGTGAGCAGCATAGACGACAGACGGTGACAAAATTGCTAATAACAGAGGCGACGCTTGGATTCTCGCTGAACCATTCAAGCAGCTTTCACGGCGAATGGCGGCTCAAACGCGCGAGTGGCCGACGGGGTTAGGTTTGTGGTGCAATAGCGAACCCGCCAGCGGCGGCGGTAATGGTCACAGTGGATAAGATCGGACGGTGGCCGATGAAGGAAGGTGAAGGGTCGGGAGAGAATTCTAGATTTTTCTTAGATTCGAATGGGCCATAATTTTTGGTTGGTGCAATTAAATGTGCATTGAAGGGGTAGATGGGATATGTCAAAAATATTATTATTATTATTTTATTTTTCCAAGAATTGTATTAAAATATAATTAGTGTAGATTACAATCAGAAATAATTTTTGTCTATTTGGTTAAGACTTGGGCTCACGAAGCATTAGGTTACAAGTTCAACTCCCCTTATTTTCAAGATTCCTTTTTTTAGCCTTATTACATTATGGGTGTTACATGTATTTTCTTGTTGTTGAAACACAGTGGTGTTCAAACTCTTGAAATGCAGTTTTATAATGTTTTTCATTAGAAGCATTTATTTATTGAAGAAAATAGTATATGGTCTGCTGAATCAGACCACCTTGAGGGGATTTAACAATTTTTCATAATAATGACTAAATTGATAATATCTTAAAAATTTTAAATGCTTAAAATTGTAATAAATTTTGTTTCAACGGAAGAATTACAAACGCCCTAAAAATTGAATGGCATGTAAGTAATTTATTCTAATTAATAATAATAATAATAATAATAATAATAATAATAATAAGACTTAATATATCATTATCTCCTTGTACTTTAAAGACTTCTTACCACTCCAGACTCTTTGGTGGCGAGATTACTACGTGCCAAGCATTTTCCTAGCTCCTCATTCACTAATGCTTCTCTCAGATCATGTCATTCTCTTATCTAGAGGAGCATGCGAGAGACCTACTCGAAAAGGGTCTTATTTGAAAGATTGAAAATGGTTTATCGATACCTATATAGAAAATTGTCTGTGTTTCGGGCCTGTTTTAAGAAGGGTATCCTCAACAAGATTGGACAACTTACACTTCATTTCATATATCATCATTGAAGGAACAAGAAATTCGATCTTATCGCCTCTTCTTTTACCAGGAAAGATAGTATTCTAGACAGTGGCGGTTCTAGATTAGCGCAATATGAGCTAATGCACAGGGCCCTAAAAAGAGGAGCCCAAAAAATTTAATTTAACTTAATTAAATGGTTACAATAAATTATAAATTTTATGTCCGCTAATTAACAACTTATAAGCAATTAATATCATAATCCAAATTTATTTTAAAGTACTAATAATTAACAATTATCAAACGATTAATTCCACAATCCAAATTTATTCCAAAGACTTTTGGACTTGAATCCTAAAGCGTTTTATACTCTATGTGGGTGTATTAGTCTTAACTTGGTTTTGTATGACATTGCAAACACTTCAATGAAAAGCGAGAGACTATTTCGCAATAGTTCAACGTATTTATACTTTGTTTGCTAATTTTATAAGGGAATGAAATATATTAAGAGAAAATGTGAAGAGTTTAACTTTTAAATCATTGTTGGTCACAGATAGAAAAGTTATGTTGAAAGTATTAAGTCAATAAAATGAAAAAATATGAGTTATTTGATGTTGATGGAAATGAGTTATTTATTGAAATGAAATTACTTAGAGAATTTTTACCTGAGGGGAAATTAGGAGTAATAAATTTATTAAAATTTTTAAATCGTTTGAATTGCTTCCCAAATGAGACAATTGCTTATAAAATTCTATTAAATATTCCTATTATTGTTGTTTCTGCAAAACGAAATTTTTCAAAATTGAAGTTATTGAATTCATACTTACGAACAACTATATCACAAAAAAAGTCCTTAAATTCTTTGAACCGCACCTGATTCTAGGTATTCCCGTCTTTTTCCCTCAAGAGGATATCATGTCTTGGAACTATGAGGGCTCCAGAACCTACTCAGTTCGCGGCGACTACAAAGTGCTGATACAAGGTAATTCGGCTTCTTCCCAGTTTAAAAATATCTACCATTTTATTTTGGAACATTAAATGTCCATCGAAAATGCGTAGTATGTAGTGGAAGCTTGTTCAGGACTATGTTCCGTCTTTAAACAGTACCATTAGCAAGCATGTTTTTATTGACCCATATTGCCCTCGTTGTAGAGTAGTATGTAAAACTGACTGCAAAATAAATTGCCCTCTACTACTGACAGGATAGCTAAAAATATTGAAAATTAATAAATAACAACAGTATCGTAGAGAACTATTACTTTAGAAGCAAATTCAGCCCAATTAGTATAATCGTAACAATGGTTGAATTTCCCCTATAGTTAGCACGGCCTCTCGGAGATTCATACACCCGAAAACCGGAGCTAATTTGGCGGTATTGCCCTTCTCAAATTTAGAACACAAAACTCAAAAAATGAACTTTGAAAGTAGTTGAAGAGTGATTAAAAATGATACTTTTTTCATTGATATCAAAATGAGCTAACAAAGCTCATATTTATAGTAAAAGAACCGGGGTAAAACGTCTTAAAATTTAACAATAAAAGCTGATTAAATTTTGAATTAATCAGATTAAAGATAATGGTCCCTTAAATTACTCAAAGCTAGCTGCAAATATGTTTTAGTTATCAATGAATCAAGCCATGAAAATGGCTAGATTCATCCATGCAAATAGTCAAATAAGACAACTCTGATTATTACATGGAAAACGGGTCATTTGAAGCAATTTAATCAGGTAATTAATTGCTAATTTATCTCAATTAATCGGGTATAATTGTATTTAAGACAATTCGAATTTCAAACCATTATCCAAAAAGTTCTAAACCGCTTATAAATACAATAGAGCTAAAATCATTTTCAATGTTCAAAATACTCTAAAAAAATTCTTTCGTAGTTTTATCCAAAAAGATAATATTCGCGCGGTACATGTTAATATGGGATTACATGCTCTATCACACTTGAGCATTACCAACATACCCCAAAAATGCAAAAGAATTCTTTTAAAAAATTGAAAACTTTGAAGTTTTAAAACATGAGAAGAGCAATAGCGAGACTTGCTGCTTAAACACTAGTGAACGTATCTTGAACTAGTACATGGTGAAAATGAGTAATTCTTCTCTTAACAATTAAAAGAATCTGGAACTTGTTAAGATATGAGGGAACTCACAAAGTGTACTAGAAAGATGACCCGGCCTCTTTCTCACTTACGTAGGTAATTTCATAAAGTTTATCTCAGTATAAATCACCAGAATAAGATTTATGAAATTATTAAGAGCATTTCACTTAAGCTCAACCTCACTAAAAATAGGTGAATTCTTCAAGTCCGTTTAAAAATGAACCACCTAAACTCTAGGATAAGAATTCATTAAGAATAAAAGACCAAAACTCTTGGGATTGAATTCATTAAAAGTTAAGAAACACATCCTTTCGAGCGGTGAATCCATTTAGTCCTTCTCAATAGGACCACCAAACACTAAGCTATGGACTCATTAAGAGTAGTTTATTCAATCAGAATGGTAAATTCATCAAGTGTTTCTCAGTAAGACCACCTAAAGCCTGAGCAATGAATTCAAAAAGTCTTTCTCACTAAGACCACCCAAAGCATGAGCTATGAATCGCATAACAAAGAAACTAAAAGAGTCAATTTTCTCCATAATAAAATTTCTACTAATAAATTCCTAATAAATTCCTGAGCCATTTGACCTCTTCCGCTGTTAGGTCTAGAGTAATGAACTCTGACTCCATTGTAGAGCGAGTAGTAGAAGTCTGCTTAGCATAATTCCTTGAGATTGCTGATCCACCTAGTGTGACGACATACTCAGTTGTAGACCTTGAAAAACAGTAGGATAGCAAACAAACTTGAGTTTCCAATCCGTTATACCTTTAAGATACTTGAGTAAGTGTTTGAGTGCAATCCAATGTTCATTGTTAGGATTATGGGTATATCTACTCAGTCTACTAACTACTTATGTAATATTTGGTTGAGTATAGTTCATTAAGAGCATAAGGCAACTAATTATTTCAGCATACTAAACCTGAAAAGCACTATTTCCTTTACTTTTAAAGAGAAGTATACTAGAGTTATAAGGTTTTTATCACAAGAATGATATCAAAACTGTCAAATTTCTTTAACACTTTCTCTATATAATGTATTTGGTTTAAAGAAGATCTTTTTTTTTCTTTTTTAGTAATGTTGACTCCTAAGATTACATCCACCTCTCTCAAATCCTTCAATTCAAACTTGGTATACGAGAAATTTTTAGTTTTTTTAGTGGATTCTATGTTGGTAATGAATATCAACTACAACGACGTTTTTAGAAAACTTCTCTTTTTACTTTTTAGTATGAAATTTTCTTTTTAAATTTAAGGTATCAAAATTTGAATGCTAAAAAAGGAGTAATAGGTTTCCTTTGAAAATTCGTATTTTGAAAACTATAGAAATTGGAGTCGCCACTAGTCATTTGGATTAGGTAGACCGGACACCGAAAATAAAACCAGAGATTCGAAAAGTTCAGGAGTCGATTACGAGTGGGGAAGGCTTCGCACACCCACCACGCCCGAAAATCGGTACCAAATTAATTACCGCTTTGTTAATATTAGATTTTGCGAGTTAAAGTGAAAATTAAACCATAATTCGGTTATACATGCGAGTGAATTTTAAGTGCCCGTTATTCAATAATAAACGAAAAAAACCATCACCACTACGACTAGTACTGGCCACGCTTATTCCCGAATAAAACGACACCACATTAATAGTTTATATTCCGGATGCAACTTAACACATGACATAAACAAAGAAATGGAGACATGAAACAATCGAATAGAAGGAAGCACATGTCAAATATGAACAATACACGTATGATTTGCACACATACAGACATATATACATGCGAAAAAACCAAAACATGGCGGTAGTAATATACATGACATCCCAAACCAATAAAGTAACACATGTGCACATATAAGAGATATACGTAATACGTGGGTATTATACATCTACATTATATGTACATATGACACATACAAAGAGTTAGGGCAGTGACTATATATATATAAAGCATTTAAATGATATATTATACTATATATAAAAAATAATAATATTTATTTATATGGAAACTATATGTTATCTAAATTACACATAAGACACATGTATATTCATTAAAACCATACCATAACACCTATATTCATGTATGAGACATATAATATACAAGAAAACAACATCCACATATTTAAGTAACATGTACATATATGCGCATAAACATGCATTATAAACAAACATCATATCAATATAACACATATATACCATAAAAACATAAACAAGAATGCAAACGAGACTGAAATAAAAGGAAAGTAAATTACAGTGTCGAATTAAACATACATGAAGAAAGGGGCAAAACGGAAAAGATTTAAAAATTTGGGGATTATGGTCATGGTTTTAAAAAGCCGGAGGTCCTAAAGGAAGATTAAAACGGGCGGAGGGATTTAATACGCGAATTAACCCATTTGGCGTTTTTTTAAACAGGTATAAAACTTAACTTTTAGCCAAAAATAGAAATAAATCATTAAATAAAAATTAAAACTCTCTCTTCTCTCTCTCATTTCTGAAACCCTGGGATGAACACCACCGTGTTCATCCTAAAACCTAGAAAACCACCACCTTTTTCAGATTCCGACGACTTCCAAAATTAAGCCAAAAACACCTTAATCTCTTTTGGAACTAGATCTGAACCTAGACCTAAGAACGAAGAAGCCCCTATGTTTTTGAAAACCAGAAATTAAAATCTCATCTTTTTTAAAAGAAACCGAGAACCTTCTGTCTACTAGCCTTTACACCGATTCACCATGCGTGGCTTTGAAAGCCGATAGGCTTGTCATCGGTGGGGGGAGCAACAGATACGAGGGAGGTGAACCGTCTTGAAGAAGACGAATCAACACTGGTAAAAAACTCAAAGCTTTTTCATGCATGCACTAAGATTCCTGGAGAGATGGATACCTTTGAAAGCTTTGTACTTTTTTCTTTATGTTTTCTATTGCTCAAAATTTTTCTAGAATACTTATACAATTGTTTAGGGTTCTATTTATATCCCTCAATTTACATGTCTTTGGAAATAAATAAAAAGAATCCCCTAATCCCTATTGGCCGTTCTGAGAGTTTTTGGCCGAATTTGTATAGTCTCCTGCCACTGTTGACTTGTGTTTGTGGTTGCCTTTGTACTCATCTAGTTTTTGAGATGGTTTTTTTTTTGCCATTTTTAGCTCTCTAATGCTCTGTGTTCCTTTTTTGCTGCATGTTGTTGGTGCTCGAACGGGGGAGATGTGGGCTGGTCGTGGTAGATGGGTGGAGGAGCTGAGCAGACGTGTGGGCGCACGTTGGGAGCAGAATGGTCGGGGCATCATCCCTGCACACGCGCATGGAGGGGTGGAACAGTCAGACGCAGATCACACGCACGCGGGGAGCGATCCTAGCCATCCGATGATGCCCTTTATCCGATGGCTGTTGAACTGCGGCGCATTAGGGTTTCTTTCGATGAAGTGATCTGGACCTTCAGGTCTACTCCATATATATATTTTTTAGGTTTTTAAATGTAAATGGACTGTTATTCTAATAAAATGGGCTTCTATTTTAAATTAATTGAGCTTTTTTTATTTAACTATTTTTTTGGTTTTTCAATTTAAACTATATAACATAATAATAATAATAGTAATAATGATAATAATAATAATAAGATAGTAATGATAAATAAAACAAAATAAAAGAAATAAACTCGGGTCTTAGATCTAGATAAAATTAGTGATTATAGCTGCCCCTCTTTGCTCATTCTGGTGAAACAAGGATAGAGCAAAGACCAAAGCACTAATTTTATCCTACTTCCCATCTGAAGATTCAGAGCTGCAAGTTTCTATTGTGTGGAACCGTTCTCCTTTCATCTTCCAGAAATCTAGAGCCATGAGTATCTGCCTCCTTTGCTCTAAAACCATGGCGAGTTTGGAATCATTCGCCTGAAATCTTTAAGTTGTGGGTATCTACCCTTTTTTTGCTCTATAATCCTGATATGGCGAGTTTGGAATTCCTCGCCTGAAATCTTTGAGCTATGAGTATCTGGTCATTTCGCTCTGTAATCCTAATATGGCGAGTGTGGAAATCCTCGCCTGAAATCTTTAAGCTATGAGTATCTACTCCTTTCGCTCTGTAATCATGATATGACGAGTTTGGAATTCCTCGCTTGAAATCTTTGAGCTATGAGTATCTGCCCTTTTCGCTCTGTAATCCCAATATTGCGAGTTTGAAATTCCTCACTTGCAGTCCTAGAGCTATAAGTATCTACCTTCTTTGCTCCCGCCATTCTGGGTTTGAAATTCCTTACTCGCAATCTCTTTCGTGTTTCCATCTTGTCATTTACTTATTTTCTCAGGAAGTACCCGACGTATCCTTCAAATGCCTGTAAAACGAGATGAAATGTTATAATGGGATGAGTATTATGCTCTTATCTTAGGGATGTCTAACTAGGTATGATGCATGAACAATGATAATTTTAAGCTTTTCTCAGGCTCTTTCACTTTTTGGTTCATCGTTCTCGCCCCTCTCTTGCTTTCTTCTTCTTTTCTTGGCACCTCGTTTTTTACTCGAGTTCAATCCTCTGTGCCACTCTTCTAAATCTTCAGCTCTGAAGCACCTTTTTAGGTTTTCACTTTTAGAGTGGTTTTTTACTCAAAGTGCCATTTTCGGGTTTTCACTTTAGAGATTTTTTCTTTTTTTTCTCCATTTTTTTCTTCTTTTAGTTTTTCTTTCTTTTTTCTTTCCTTTTTTTAAAATTTTTTGGGCACCCTTTTAGATTTTCGCCTTTAGCTCTTCGGATATCAAGATGAGAGGCATTCATTGTCCTTTCCCAGTGGATTTGATTAACTTTGTGTCCAATGTCCTTTCGCCTTGGCCTTAGCGAGCTCTTTTTAGATGTTGGGACTGCCTGCACTTAATAGGTTAAATCATGGTATTGTCAAGAAATTCTTTGCTTTTCAGTAACCTACGTCAATCTATCTGTAGGATATGTAGATAGAGGAAGTGAGAATAAAATTTTATTAATATTTGAAGAAATGTTGGAGTGATTTGAAAGTCATGACAAACATGAAAATGAAAAGATATAGATGGTATATAATGCAACAACCCTAAACATTAATTGTGTGAATGATGCAAGAGCCCATCGATCACAGTAGATCTCTCACTTGCCGTCTTTGACTGAAAATCCTATTGTCACATGGACTGAGGTATAACCCTTTGATTGAAATAGGGCCTATCAATCGGATGCCAAACATATTGTTTATCTGAATCACCCTTTCTAGGTTTTCAATTCAGATCCTCCTTTGGTTTTAAGAAGCCCGTTTCTGAGTTTTCAACTTAAACCCTCATTCTACTTCTTCTTTTCTTTCTTCTTTTTTTTTCTCTTTTTTCTTTTTTCCTTTTCTTCAAGCGTAATACTTCTTGAAAGAGACCGAGTTTATTGGATTGCTCAATTCTTTTCCATCCATCTTTTTCAGGATTAATGCCCCCCAAGAAAAGGCCTTTTTAACAATGTAAGGCCCTTCCCAATTAGGCATCCACTTTCCTCAAAAGCCCCTTTGATTTAATAAGATCCTTTTGAGTACCAGGTCTCCCTCTTGAAACTCCCTCGGGCAAACCATTTTGTTATAAACCTGCATCATCCTCTTTCGATACATTTGGCTGTGACAAATGGCCCTCAACCTTTTTTCTTCGATGAGGTTCAACTGATCAATCCTGGTCAACATCCATTCAGCTTCGTACAACTTTACTTCATTCAAGATTCGAAGGGATGGGATCTCTACCTCAATGGGTAATACTACTTCAGTGCCATATACCAGCAAATACGGTGTTGCCCCCGTGGAGGTTCTCACAGAGGTTCGATAAGCAAAAAGAGCGAATGTTAGCTTCTCGTTCCAATCCCTGAAAGTGCATGTAGTTTTTGCTATGATCTTTTTAATATTCTTATTTGCTGCTTCTACTGCCCCATTCATCTTGGGACAATAAGTAGTAGAATTATGGTGAACAATCTTGAATTTTTCGCACACTTCGGCCATTATCTTGTTATTTAAATTGGAAGCATTGTCGGTGATGATTCTTTTCGGTAGACCATACGACATATAATTTCTTTCTTTAGGAACTTGCAAATCGTTGCTCTTATAATGTTGCATAGGAAGCAGCTTTTACCCACTTAGTGAAGTAATTTATGGCTACCAAGATGAAATGGTACCCATTCGAAGATTTAAGGTGTATTTGGTCGATGACGTCCATGCCCCAAGCAGCAAAAGGCCATGGTGAATTCATGGTGTGCAGTAGCACCGGGGGGAATGTATCATGTTGGCATAAACCTGACATTTATGACATTTCCTCGCACAATTGATGCAATCTCCCTCCATGGTTGACCAATAATAGCCATATCTCATGATTTTTCTGGCCATTGAAAATCTGCTAGCGTTGGTTCCAGACAAACCATCATGGACCTCAACTAAGATGGTTTTGCCTTTTCGAGCACTGGCATATCTTAGCAACATCTAGTCTCTGCTTCTTTTGTACAAGATCTCTCCGTCAAGGACATACCCTAAAGCTAGCCTTCTAATAGTTTTTTATCATTATTTCAGCCTCTCTTGGGTAAGCCTGTAACTTGATGTACAAGAGGATATCATTATACCAAGGATTGCCGTCCTCCTCCAATTTATAGCAATGGGCCGGTATCTCAAAAATTTGCATCTCGTCTGGCTTCGTCTCGGCCCTTCGGCTTAATTCCAATACGGTACCTAATGTTGCTAGAGCATCAGCCATCTGATTATTCTCCCTCGGCAAATATGCAAAATTGACTTCCTCAAAGTATTTGACCAATTCTTGGATCAGATCATAGTACTTGATCAACTTTGGATCTCTAGTCTCCCACTCTTTCTGGAGCTGGTAGATTATCAAGGATGAGTCCCCAAAGACTCGTAACGCCTTGATTTTCCTTTCTATGGCCGCTCGAAGTCCCATGACACAGGCTTCATATTCGGCTGTGTTGTTTCTGTAAAAGAATTCCAAGCTACATGTAAATGGGTAGTAGACATTCTCGGGAGAAATTAATTTTGCCCCTATCCCATGGCCAAGGGCATTAGGTGCTCCATCAAAATAAAGCTTCCAATGCTCGTTCTTGGCAGTGGGCTCTTCCTCGGACAAAGCACATATCAAATCCTCATCCGGGAAACTAAAATCCAATGGTTCGTAGTCGTCTGAAGTGCGGCCTACCAAAAGATCCGCTACTATACTTCCCTTTATCGCTTTCTAACTTACATAGACAATATCCAACTCGAACAATAACATTTGCCAACGGGCCATTTTCCTTATTAGTGTTGGTGCCTCCATCAGATATTTCAAAGAATACAATCATGAAATTAAGCAAGTGGTATGGTACAATATGTATTGTTTGAATCGCTTAGTAGCCTATACTAAGGCACAACACAACCTCTGTATCAATGGGTACCATGCTTCGCACTCAGTGAAATTTTTGCTGAAGTAATAAATTACCCTTTCCTTCTTGCCAAAGTCGTCAAGTTGCCCCAACACACAACCCATCAAATTCTCAAAGACTGTCAAGTACATGATTGGAGAATTGGTCAAGTACCTCTTGATCTTCTCTAGCGCCTCTTGGCAATTTTCATCCCACACTCCCGGATTGTTCTTTCGGAGTAGTCTAAAGACAGGATCACATTTATTGGTTAACTGGGAGATGAACCGAGAGATGAAATTTAACTTCCCCAAAAATCCTTGGACTTCTTTTTTAGTTTGGGGCAACAAGAGATCTTGAATTGATTTCACCTTATCGGGGCTGATCTCAATTACTTTTTGGCTTACCACGAAACCGAAGAGTTTTCTAGATGTGACTGCAAAGGTGCATTTAGCTAGGTTAATCTTTAACTGGTACCTTCTTAGCCTTTGGAAGAGTTTCCGCAAATTTTAGATGTGTTCCTCTTCGGTTTGAGACTTGGTTATCATGTTGTCCACATACACCTCATCTTCCTTATGCGTCATGTCATGAAACAAGGTCACCATGGTTCTCTGATAAGTTGCCCGGCATTCTTTAACCCAAAAGGCATCACCTTATAGCAAAATGTGCCCCACATAGTCACGAAGGTGGTCTTTTCCATATCTTCGAGGTGCATTTTAATCTGATTATACCCAGAAAAGCCATCCATGAATAAGAACCAAGCATGTCCTGCAGTGTTGTCAACTAGTATATCAATGTGGAGACTGTCTAGAGGAAAGGCGCAATGGTCCGTGCAAGGATATTTTCCTCTAAAATTTTGCTGAACTGGGGCATATCATTTTCCTTCGGTTGTCGTCCAGTTTTTGCGCCTTTGAGTGTCTGGCCACCTCTCTGTCGTGTCCTAGTTTTAGGTCGCCAAGTCGCCCCTGTGGTCAAGTTTGGAATGATGAGCTTGGAAGTGGCGCTAATGGTTGGTGTCGTGTCTTTGCTTGTTTCCTTTCTGTTTTGCAGGTTTAGGTTTGGAGATGGTCTACCGTGGATTGGAAAAGAAGGAGGTTACAGGTTCTGGGGATGATTGAAGATTGGGTTAAAGGTTTTGAAGGTTACGATATGGGGGTTCCCATGGCGGGTTTTGACAAAGGGTCATGCTTGCTCTGTTTTGGGTTGGTGGAAGGGAAAGAAAAATGGCAAGGTGTTATGGTTTGAAAGGAAGGAGTTATCGGATGAGGAGGAAGGTTTTGTGAAGAAAAGGGTTATGCTGCTGGGAAAAGTTACCTAGATATTCGATGAAATGTTTGAATTGGGGTTGAAGATGATGACATGGCACTGGGCCTTATTGCTGCATCAACGAGGTGCAACACGTGAGTGCCCGAGGGAAACAGACAGAGTGTGCAGGTTTTGGCGGTTCCAAGGTTGGCGTGGCATGGACTCGCATGTTGGCAATAAGAATTAGGGGAACATTCCCTGGATGATTACAGTTGTGGGTTCCAGATGTTTAACGGTAACATTGGAGAGTTACTCGCTAATTGTTTATATAAAACGCTATGTTTCATTAAAAGATGGTATAGAAATTTTTACCCTTGTGTGGCTACCTATTGGTTTGAATCTGGCATGGGGTTATAAGGCATTTTACTGTTTGAGGGTTTTGAATCGATTAAGGGTTTTCCTTGCGCTGAGCTTTCAGAGTATTACCGGCAGCCATCACTGGGTTCTTTATATTGTGTTCTTTTGGTATAGAGAGGGGTTTTGGAAAGTTTTTGCCCAATTTCAATTTTTTAGTGTAAGTGAACCCATGGATTCAATGGAGGATGAAGTTGCGAGATTGATGGGAGATTTAAAGTTCACAGAAGAGGAGCTGTTGGATATGGAGGAATTGGAATCGTTGCCACAAAAAATTTGCCTGGGTCGAAAAAATGGCTTGTTGGGAAACTGGTTTCACCAACTATTGTGGATGGTCCATTATTGATTCATGTTTTTTTCGCAGTATGGAAGTATCGGCCCTTGGAGGATGCTACCGAGTTGGGGCAGAATATGTTTCTGTTCAAGTTTCGAAAGCTGGAAGATAAAGATTTTGTGTTCGAAATATTTCCATGGACATTCAACGGTGAGTTACTTGCTCTTAAGCAGTTTGATGATAGTTTAAGCCCTCAGGAGTATGAATTTTCGCCTTTGGCTATTTGGATTAGGATAAATAATTTACCTTTGGTAAGCATGAATGAAGTTGTGGGTAAATCGATTGGGGCTCTATTTGGAAATAGTTTGAAAGCTAATATGTGTAGGGGTAAGAGAATGCTAGGGGAATTTCTAAGGGTTAGAGTTGAAATTGATAGTAGCAAACCTTTGAGACGATGTGTGCACATTGGGAAGATGGCTGATGGCAACCCCAGGATTTGTTTGGCAAAATATGAGAGGCTGCCAAAATTTTGTTATTGGTGTGGTATCATAGGCCATGAAGTCGACCTTTGTCCAAAAATTCCACATGTTCAAGAGAGAGGTCAATTCCAATATGGACCTTTGTTGAAGGTATCTTTTAAACCGAGAAATGTGGTTGATGGACCAAAGCCTGGAATTGTTAGCTTCGGTACTGGGAGTGCAAGTTCTGGGAAACATGAAAAAGTTGTAGAGGTGTTGATGACAATGAAGTTGCTTTAGGGGTTAATTCTTTGAAAGGGAAAACAATGGTCATATCTTCTTCTAAGAACAGAAGTGTGAAGAGAGCTCTGCAAGGAAAATATAAAGTTTGCAATCCTATCGGGCCAAAAAAATGACATCTTGTTCTGCAGCAGTTTCAAACACAGTGGAAGGAGGTGTTGAAGATGTGTCCCCTAGGAAGACCCCTGAACTAACGGTGGAGGCTGATACTCAGCCCCGCTGAGAGCCTAAAAACTCTTAGTTTGGAATTGTCAAGGGCTTGGGAACCCTGAGACAGTTCGAGATCTGGGGCATTTAGTTGCCTCAAAAGACCCATGTTTGGATTTTTTGTGTGACCAAAGCATTAATAAGAGTAAAGTTGAAGTTGTTAAAAAGAGACTAGGCATGGTTGGGGTTATAGTGGTGGAAAGGACTACTGATTGTATGGGACTGATGCTGCTTTGTATGGAAGAGACTCTTGTGTATCTACTATCCTTTTTGAAGTCTCATATAGATGTTGAGGTGAGTACAGGGCAAGATTTGTTTAGATTTACAGTGATGTATGACACTTGGAATAAGGCTTGAAAGCATGAAGACTGGGAGTTAATAGGTGCTCTTAAAGCAAGATCTGACCTGCCTTGGCTGCTGGGGAGACCTGAATGAAATTTTGGAGTTTAATGAAAAATAAGAAGGGAAAAGAAAGCCTAGGGTTGAGGTGGATAATTTTAGGAATGCTTTAGAAAGGAATAGTCTGTGGGACATAAAGCCAAGTAAGAGATGGTTTACCTGGTAGAGTGGAACCAGGGCTGGTAATTATGTGAATGAGAGAATTGATAGATTTGTTGCATCTGTTCCATGGTTACAGAAATTTGGACTATGTGAAGTTATTTATGAATTTTCCCCTTACTCTGATCATCATTTCCTGGTGATAAACATTGAGGCTCCGAGGCAAAGAACTGGGAGATTTGAAGATCAGTTTAGGTTTGAGAATTGTTGGGCTGATGATGAGGAGTGTAAAGCAAAGGTTTTACAACTTTGGAATGGGATAGGGGGAGCACTTTGAATAAGCTTAAAGCTATTGGAGAAGATTTACAATGGTGGCAGAAAAGCAAAAGAATAAAACAAGTAAAAGGAAAAAGGTTTTACTAGACAGAATTGATAAATTGCTGAAGGGTGAGATAACTGATGTGCATGTGAGAGAGCTTAATGCAACAAAGAAAGAATTTTCTAGTTAAAAGAAGGATATATGAATACTTCTCTTTTTAATTCTAGGGCCAATGGGAGAAAGAAAAAAAAAATCTGATCAAGGGGCTGATGGATGAAAATGAGGTGTGGCAGGAAGATGAGGGGAAGGTTTTTGACATTGCTAAATGCTTATTTCTTGAGCTTTTCCAATCCAATGGTGGGTCTTCTTCAGATTTGATCCTGGACACAATCGAGCAGTGCATTACACTAGACATGAATGTTGCTCTTTGCTCTAGATTCACTACAGGGGAAGTCAAAAATGCTTTCCTTCAAATCCACCCTTCTAAGGCCCCAAGTATTGATGGCTTTCCTTCTACCCTTTTTAGAAAGTTTTGGCATGTTTTAGGTAATGAGTTTATTCAGTTATGCCTTGACTTGTTAAATGGAAAAGCTTTGTTTAGTGAGGTCAATAAAACTGTTATAGTTTTAATCCATAAAATAGATGAACCCAACCTTATAAAACAGTTTAGACCTATAAGTTTGTGTACTGTGGTTTATAAAACAGTGTCTAAAGTGTTGGTTAATAGATTGAAAGCTGTAATGCCTGTTTGCATAGCTGAAAACCAGAGTGCTTTTGTAAAGGATAGACTGATTTCTTACAATGTGGTGGTGGCTCATGAACTTTTTCATTACTTGAAATGGTCCAAATAAGGGAGCTGCCATTAAGTTAGACATGGAAAAAGCTTATGGCAGGGTTGAGTGATACTTTCTCCATGATGTAATGGTAAAGTTGGGTTTTGCACAATAGTGGGTTAATTTGATCATGGATTGTGTGACTTATGTTTCCTTTAGTTCAAGGACCAATGAGAAGCTATCTGATGATTTTAGACCTGGAAGAGGGCTTAGACAAGGGGACCCTTTGTCCCCTTATTTATTCTTGTTCTGTTCCCAAGGTCTTTCTGCCCTTTTGTTGAAAGAACGATAAACTGGGAAAATTAAAGGTTTGAAGGCAAGTATGTATGGTCCTCAAGTGAATCACTTGCTTTATGCTAATGACTGCTTGTTGTTTATTAAAAATTCAATACAGGAAACTTCCAGGGTCAAAGAAGTTCTCGAGTTCTATGAAGATTCTTCATGGCAGAAGGTTAATGTTGAAAAGTCCTATATATATTTCAGTAACGGAATATCTGATCAGCACAAGGAGAACATTAAATTTGCTCTAGGGATGAGGGAAGAATTTGAAATGGGGATTTACTTATGCCTGCCTCTAATTGTTGGAAAAATAAAATAGAAGCTCTGGGTTTTTTTATTTAAAAAGGTGGACAAAAGGGTTAGGGGATGGACTAAAAACCTATTATCTTATGAGGGAAGGGAGGTTTTGCTGAAATCTGTTGCACAGGCTCTCCCAACTTATTCCATGGGATGCTTCCTTTTGCCTGATTGCATTGTGGATCCCATAGTTTTAACTATGAGATCCTTCTGGTGGTCTGGGAAGGCAGGGTGTAACACCCCCTACCCGGGTTAGTAGTAACACGGTTCGGGAGCGTTAATTAGCAAGCAAGTAAGAACAAGACAATGCATGGAAAGCATTCGAAGCAAACAGGAACAAACAAGTAATCATAGAACAACAATGCATTCATACTTACTTAGCTAACAAGAAAGCTCACACTAGACTTCAAGCCATCCTATCATTCGAACAAGACCAAAGCAAGAGACATGGCAAGGAAAGCAATAGCAACCAATCATACATTACTTATCATGCAAGTAACCACTAAATTGAATCTTAATTCAAACTACCCAATTGAATAGGTCACTAAGTATAATTCATTTCATGCTTACACTTACAAGTTACTACAATTTCAACATAATTTACTTTTTTTGATCCTTATCATTCGAATTGTTCTAGATAACAAACAATTTCCATTTCATTTGAATCTATCTTAGACTCATACATGAACATTTAATCCCAAAATTTCTTACATGATTCTTGATCATTCGAATTACAAGAAACTAGTTCTAATCAAGCCTAAACCCATACCTAACCATTCGGCCATTCACACAATTTTACAACATGGCATGTAACTAGTTTTATTCATGCTTAATTCAATCCTTATGCATTCGGCAATCCCATATACAATTACCATTCACAAACAACATGGTATAAACACATACACAAGTAGCCACATAATCCCTAATGTATTCGAATGAAATGCATGAGACATGGTTTATCCTATACTACTTTCATTTCAAACATAACCATATACGTTGAGCTAATCATTCAAGTGACTTAAGGTAATCAAGATCAATCAATGGATCATTCATTCCATCAACATATGCGCAGCAACATTCAACCATTACAAGTTAACTAAGTTCATTATATACCTTATACTATATACATAACATAGATAGACCCATCAAGCATTATATACAATCTTTCAAAATGCATGTTCAAGCTATTTAGATACATCTAGTGCCACCATTCTAGGAGATACAAGACAAGTATGGAATCATACTTTAACTAAGCTTGTGTAAGATGTTTCTTGCTCAAGGAATCAAGCTTCAAGATCAAGCAATGTTGAATCCTTTAATCTGTAGGTTGGGAAGAATGAAACAAGAGTGATAAGTACAAAAATTTACTTAGTGAGGTAGTAACTAGTCTATCCATTTTGTTATTTCATGTTTCATGTCCTTTAGATCAAGTGTAGACCTAGCTAAGGCTTCCAAGCATTAGAGTAGACTTAGCTAGTCTTTCAAACATCAAGTGTGACCTTATCTAATCTTTCAAGCATCAAGATTATCCTATCTAGGATAGCAAGCATTCGGTCAACATGTATAAGCATCAAGGAGTCATAATTCATAAAATCAAGCAACATGCTTGCAAAACAAGAAACCAATGAGTCATACTTTCAAGTCAAGTAACATACATCTCATGGCATTCAAGACAAGTAACATGTATAATTGAATTGTTATTACATTTGTTATTTCATTAAACAACCCCCTTGGTACTTAGTTTGTATAGGTAATCGAGTCTCCAACCAACTGTCGCCATAATATGCACCGTAGTGCTGGTCAACCCTCCTATTGTCGCCAAAGACCGCATATGTACCCTCCGTCTGTCGCCAAATAGGGGCCTAGCCCTAGACCGCAGTCCACCCGTACACAATAAGCTCTAGACTCTAAGGCATGCCTTTCTACCTAATCCAACTAGCTACCAAGGTTGTTCAAATTACCATTTATTCAAGTTATCAAGTTCACGATCATGTTCATGTCAAGAAAGATCATTTCATGTTAAGCCCTTAGGCTATTGAGCCATAGCTCACAATTCAAGTGGTTTCAAGATCCATTTCATCAAAATGAGATAACATCATATCTCAAACAAGTCATTAGCATTCAATCATGTTGCATCATAGCACATACAAGCATTCAAGCATTCACTAATCATGCATAAGCATTTCGAATTGACATGTATTCAATACTAGGATCATGTTTCATGTGTTTCTTTAATCACCCTTCCCTTATTAAGTCAAGTTCATGCTTAGATTCATTTACATGTCAAGATTGTAATAAAAATGCATTGGTTAGGACCTAGTCCTAACCCTAGAGATAACTACACTCACAATACAATCCAAGCAAGCTAGCAATTGTCTTGTATAGCTATTCCTTTGTTCTTAGCCTTTGGATGATTTCCCTTTTCTCCTTCCTCCAAGTTCACTCCTTGCTCTAGCAAATTCATGATTAAACACATTCATCAATATGTATACATAAGACAATTCAACATGGCAGCAAGGTTATTTCAATACATGTAAACATATTCATACAATTCCGTCAAAATTCAATAAACAAGACTAGGTAGGATCTAATTATCCCAAACTGTTACAAAACAGTCCAATAAAACTGTGTACAAAACAGTCCAATAAAACTGTGTACAAAACAGTTTCCAACTAGCTTAACTGCTGCTGCCTAGCAGCTTGCACACTACATGCTCAAACTGGCATATCTTTCAATTCCTACGTCGGAATTTTGATTAATTTATACCGTTGGAAAGCTAAAAAAATTGTCTTTAATAACATAATAGTCTTGCATTTTATGTATTAGCCAATTAATACAGTTTATAGTTCAAAGACAGGCCATTTACACTGCTTGGACAGTTTGCACTGTCCAGCAATTTCTATTTACAGTTTCCAGCATAGGACCCAGTTTTCAGTTCTGTTTTCACCTAATGAAAGTAGACATACTAAGGATCATGTCATTAAAATTTCATCCCTGAATTTGATCTCTACAATTTTTTGGTGAATTTTCAAAGTGACTGCCCAGAATAGAGTAATTATGTGCAGCTTACACTAGGTTGCAATTCTAGTTCTTTATTTCATTCTAGCAAGGTCCTAACATGACAATTTCATTCATGATCATGTTCATACATATCTAGGCCATAAATATTCACCTAACAATGTTCTCAAAATAGGGCATAGTCAAGTTTAACCTAGTTTAATCCATTTGATCACAATTACACATCAATTCATCAACTAGGCAGTCTATTACCTAATTTAACTAGTTCAATTAGGTGTATTCATTTTTCCATCAGGTTACCAATTCAATTAAATCTCCATTTTACCTAACAACATGTTCAAAATAGAGTTTTAAGCTCATTTAGCATGCTTACACAATTTTTCAATCAAAACTGTCCCCTAATCTAGACTGTTTTGAACCATGATCATGTTTCTCAATTTTCCAGTAACTACACATGTGTTTCATTAGCAATTTGATTACTAGCAATCAATTTCCAGGTTCTAATTGCAAATGACATGACCTTAACACATAAAGAAATCATCTAATTCATCAATACAACCAAGAACACCATCAAACAATCATTCAATCAATCTATAACATGTTCATCACATTTCCAGCATCTATACACTAAAATTACATTTCCATTTCAATTCAAACATGAAATTTACAAGAGAAACAAGAAATTACCTTAATAGTAAGCTATCTAGAATTAATTTGGAGCTAAATCAAGGTTGTAGGGCATGGATTCAAGCTTTCTCCCTCAAGCTTTTCTTTCTCTTCCAATCAGCCAAACAAGAGAAAGTGAAGAAGATTATGACATTTAATCCAAGTTTTGTGTAAAGTCTAAAATGTCCCTTAATTAATCCTTAATATTAACTTAATCAAGGGAATTAGGGAAATTGAAGAATTTAGCATGCATTCTTTGGAACTAATAGAGTTTACAAGTTGGTCACCTTAATTTGGTCACTTTATTCTTTCATTCTTTCAATTAGACCCTTGACTAATCAATTTAGCTTAATTTCTAGATTCAATTAAGCTATCAACTTAAGCAATTGATTTCAATACTTCTAGGCTAGGATTTAGGGTGTTACATAGGGGTTAGAGGCTGGACTCATATTGCTTGGCACAAGCTTTGCAAGCTAAAAAAGATGGTGGGTGTTGCATGTTGTGGAGTACTATAAATGATACGCAAATAGTGCAAGTATACACGTTGAACAAGTAGTAATAGTGATGAGTGAGTATCATCTCCACAGGGATTGAAGGTATTTCAAGTCAAGTTTAAGCACGGAAGATACAAACTAAAAAAGTAAATGCGATGGCAAATGGAAGCAAGGTCAGAAATGTTGTAGCAAACAACTGTAAATAAAACTGCAGTAAACTGAATGGACCTTAATGGTCCTCACACGTGTGCGAAACTCACTATGAGAATGACTGGCTGGGTTTGTCAAGATGACCTATGTCTAGCTCTCATAGATGCTTCGTAATTTCCAGCTTATACTCTGCTCGGCAGGATTTTCTAAGGGTGCTTCTAAGTTATCTCTAGTAAGAAGCCTGTCAGCTAATATGCTATACCAATACCTCTCAGCGTGATCCCTAGCATACTTCTACCCATGAAATACTACCCTTTTTAGCCATTGAAACCCTACACTTATCTCTAAGGTGGGTTAGAGTTGTGCCTCTTAGCATCCAACTCCATTGCCTACGTGGATCTAAGTCTAGCTCTATCGACCACTAGACTAATCTAACACCTAAAGAAAGGCCAACTCTTGAAGGCTCTTACAACCTTAGGGCAATAAAACAGTAGACAAAGCAAGGATAAAAATGAAAAACACAAAAACATCCATTAAAAGAAACTAAACATAAGCATCCAAACAAACCCAAGGCATCTAAAATCAGTTCATGGATGGGTAATAAACATCCAACATCATTCGTCTCATACAACCCATTTTCAGAAATGAAGAAAATGTTAAAGCAATAGCAGAAGGAAAAGAAATCTCCCGCTCCACCTTGGACTGCCACGAACCGCCCTAGACTAGCTGCTTCTCTCAAAGGCCAGCAAGGTCACCCATTGGAGCTTCAACAATGGAGGACACCAAGTTGTAACACCCCAAATTTGGGCCTACATGTTAGCCGGATTGGCTTAAGGGTTCGGTTGAACCGGTTTTAGCGGTTTGGACTAGTTTCAGGATTTAATTCGGTAAAAGTTGTTTTTCATCAAAATAAAATATAGAAAGATATTTTATAATCCTCATTAAATATATATGTGATTATAGTGAAATCAATTTTGGGAAAGGTGATTTGGGAGTATGACATTTTTGGACTAGTGACCAAAATATAAAACGTGCAAAACTATTTTTAGTGACTAAATCGTAAAAGATCAACACTTTGAATCTTTAAGGAGCTTTGACCAAGAGTCTTATTAAGGATTCTCCTTTCTAACTGGCTGACTTCTAAATGGTTTCAATTAAATAAAACATGTGGGGAGAAATAATTACTCACTTAATTTTTCAAAACACATTTTACGTAACTACCTTTTCTCTCTTCCATTTTCTCTCAAATTTTCTCCAACAAAACATTCATTTTTCTTTCAAAGATTTGAGGTAAACATCATATTTGATTTATCTTTTTAATCTCAAAAGGTTTCTTAATGTATTCTTAACAAAACCTTATTGTTTTATCATGTAAATCTTCTCAATTGAAAGGGAAAGTCATCATTAGAGGTAATGTTCCGTTCTTCTCCTCTAATGAAAGGTTCTTTACTGAAATTCCTAAGTTCTTGATCTTTTATGATTGATTTCTAATGGGTTTTGATAATATGATTATGGGAAATTGATTTAAATGATGTTAATTGATGGATTTTGTAAAGATTTGCTATGATCTGTTAATGCTGGGTTTTATGATTAAGATTTGTGATATTTTGGATGGGTAATAATGTTGAATAAGTGATTTTATCAATGGAATCCCGAAACTTGGTAGAGTGTTAAGTTTTGATGTTGATATCTTTGAGGTTATGGCTTGTTTATGTGGTTAATTGATGGTTGTTGATACTAGGGTGTTGAGGATGTGTTTTTAGATGTATGTTGATGTTGTTTTGTTGCTAATCTCGATGGGTATTGGCTGGAGATTAGTTAGTAAGGTTTTGCTGGTGTTTTCGGTTTTTTTCGTTAGGCGAAAGCTTGTTTATGTTGAGACGGAAGTGTTGTTGTGTGTTGCTAGAGGTTTTGATGCAAAGAAGTGCATTAATCCTCTATTTTACTTTAGTAAGAAGCAGGGGATGTTGATTCGTTAGCTTCTAATGGTTTTGTAGACGTTTTGGAAGCTTGAAATCGCTTCGGCAAGGTGAGCGAGGTGTAGTTGGTGAGTGGCACTAGTTTACAGCTTTTCAAAGGTTTGAAAGGAATGTTTTTGGGGGTTTAGATTTAAGCTTGAAATGATAATCTAAGATTGGAAGTAAGTATGAAATGTTTTGCTCTCGGTTCTCGTCTTTTCCCATTGTTTTGGTTAATCATGCTTATGTTTTGGAAATGGTTTTGTTACCTACTGTTATACATGCTTTTATGTACTGGGAAATGATTCATTTTATCCCATAAGGTTGATTTATGGTTTTCAAGAGGTTACATCTTGATGAGATAATGCTATGCATTGATTGCGTATTTAAAATGGGATATGCTATGGTTTATGTTGATGCATTGAAAAACAGTAGGTTAACATGGTTTAAAAGTATATGTTGGCAAGTGATGATGTTTATTATAATCGAATATAATTGGTCGACCAATAGGATGAAAGTGCACTATAAAAATGTAGCAAAATTTGCATGTGCGTGTGGCCTTCGGCTCCACAATAGCTGGTCAACTATTGTGTTGAGGGTACCGAAGTATATTATGGTGAGAGCAACAAGCACCACGGGATCCTTAAATGGTGAGAGCAGCAAGCACCATGAGATTTGCCTTATGGAGAGAGCAACAAGCTCCATAAGTATTAATGGAGAGAGTAGCAAGTTCCATCAATGAGTATGCGCATATCTGATGTGTTTATTTAAGGAGAGTGCAGCAAGCTCCTTGTATATTGGGATGGCGAAGCAACCATTCGGGTCACTTGATTGCCAATATATGAATTTACATGTATCATGGTTTTGAAATGAAATTGTATATGATATTTTTTAAATGAGATTATATCTTGAGATGTGTGGAAAGCTTAAGCATGTGAAGCTTGCATTGAGATTTGCTTTGGTTTAAAGCATGAGCCTTCATGATACATGTGTTATGAGATAAATGGTTTTGCTTTAATGGGTTTTAAAGTACGAGCCTTGTTATGAGCATGATGAGAAATGATTTGTTGAGATATGATTTTTGGAAATGCATTGTTAGTGGTTTTGTTTTTGAGTAGCCCTCACTAAGCTTATTTCTTACGCTCTCTTTTCCTAACAATGCAGATAAGTAAAGAGTTTGGGCCGCGAGGTAGCAAGGGAAGGAGTCCAAGTGTTGCTCATACCTCAAGTATGGTTTTACATTTCAATAGTAATAAGTTTGGCAATGAGAGAATACCTTTTTGCTTTGGGAGCGTATATTTTGAACTCCCTGGTTTTGGCACAATTGTATGGTGCCTATATAAGTTGTAAATGACCTTTATATGCTGGTTTTTGGTTGGTTGGAGTTTTGGAGGTCTTTGTGGTTGCTTTGCTAGGATACATGCCTCTAGATTTCCAATTGAATTATGATGGCTTATATGGTTGATGTTTCTGTTGCAAAAATGATGTGGATTGATCCTTAAACATGTTTGTTATGTGTTAAGAGCATGCCTAGTGGTTTACAGATTGTTTATCGAGCAAAAAGTGACATTACAGGCCCAGACGTATTGATACTCAGGTCACCGTATCGATACCGTATAGCTGAAATAGGCATGCGGTATCGATACCGTGAGTACCCTATTGATACGATATAAGAAGGAATTGGCCAAGTGTATCTATACTCGAGACCGTATCGATACGGTTTTACACTACTGTAATTTTGGGTTCAAAAATACAATGGACCGTATCGATACCGTGGTTAAGCGTATCGATACCTGTTAGTTAAAGTTGGTTAAAAGCATCTTCTGAAGTTTATGTTCTTCACGTTTTAGTCCCTGAATGTTTGTAAATGCAATTGGCGATGTTTGGTTGATCGAATCAAGTTGAAAATTTGCATGTGAGCATGAAACCTGATTAATTAAATGTCGATAATATCAATTTGGTAAAAACACTCTGTATTTGTATAATTTTACAATTTGGTCCCTAGTTCGCGTAACGGGGCATTCAAATGTCGATTTGACGCCCGATTGAGTTGAGATTTTGACCGCTGCTTTCTCTCACGCTTAGGTTAACTAAGTTGCATCTAGAAAAGTTAAAAAGGAAAGAAAAGGTTGTTTATTGAAGTGAAACTTTTGCGTTTTACTCCAATATTCCCTGTGTGACTCGCTCGATTCGGTCTTGCAATTAGACCGGGTCAAGGGGGTTACAAAGATCACTCCTTGGAGCATCAACAATGGAGGAAACCAAGTTGAGGAAGAAGGAGGAAATGTAGCCACCTTGGCTCTTCTCTCTCTTAGCCTTAAAGTCATTTTTTCTAGCTCCTTTTTAATGAGGGTATATTGTCCTTTATATAGTGGAGGCTCCTAGGGTTTTGTTCCCTAAACATTCCTTGTATGACCTGAGGAATATTCCCTCTTCATGCTTTGCATAAGAGACAAATGGGGGTTCTCACATGTGGGCTGAATAGATATCTTAATTGCTTTTGTCCTTTTCTGTACGCAAATTTTTGCCGTCTAAAATGTTGTAGCATTTTCCTTTGTTTAGTCACTCTTCCCTGCGTACCTGCACATCACCACACTAGACCAACCCTTTCTCAAGCGGCACCCATTTTGCAATTAAACCTCGACAACTAAGTTAATAAAACCACATGCAACAAAATGAACTAAATGAAGATGAAATAAGCTTAAAAACAAGGAAATAACATAGCATAAAGACATGAAATATATGCTTTTAGCAAGGTTAACACACCCCCAAACTTAAGATATTGCTTGTCCTCAAGCAATGAGTGAAGAAAGATAGGAGAAATGCTATGGAAAAAGTTTAGTTCCAAACAGAGCTATGGCAAAATTTTAGTCCTCAGAAATTAAAGGCTTTCAACATGTTAGACTAAAATGAGATTTTAAGATCTATTCTTTAGGGAAGGTCCTTTGCATGTGTGTGCGCGATTGCATCCAACCTATGCTTAACAGAGGTAAGAAAAATTTCTAGCAAAGCTCTCTAATGTACCTTAGTATTTCTAATCAAGTTAAGCACAATTTTTGCTCCCGCAATTATAACTTCTTTCTTTTTTTTCTTCTCTTTTTTACGCTGCTACAAAGGGAGTCAGCTCATCACAACTACCTTCCTGAAGTTGAAAATGAAGTGGATCAAACACCACATTCCCTCGCCAGTAAGTAGAGTAATCCCGTGACTACTTTCATTCACTCATTTGTTGTTGTTGCCATTTATTTAAACGCAGTATCCAGGCAAACAACACAAAGAGGAGTGTCCCTCTACAGCTATGTCGAAGCATTTATTCGCAGATCAACATATTGTTAAGCACATGGGAGTTTAATAAAGCCTTTAATGCTTACATTCATCATTCACGTTCATTAGAATTATTCATACTAAGGTATTCAAGAGTCCTTTCCTCAAAATTTTTCTATCAAACTTAAGCATAGAAAGCATGCAATCGAGCAATAATTAATTCACAAAGTATCAAGCCCTAAAATCAGTTCTACCATCTTAGCTAGTAATAAACATTCAAAAATCCCGAGCCATAAAAATTAAATGTTCATCATCGAACATCCTTAATTTCTTCATAAAACTATTTTCAAACTAAACAAAATGCCATAGCAAAATTTCTGCTTCTACTACTAAATGCAATTGCCTAATTATGAACACTAACACCCCCAAACTTGAGAAATGCAGTTTCCTCAATGCATAGAAACATTTACTAAATGAAACTAATCTAAATGAATGCATTAGAGGTACCTTACGTGGTTCTACTTTGGTTTTACTATTTTGGTTGCCTTGTGTTTGATACTCGTCTTTTTGAATGAAGAAATGGGTGGATTTGCTTCTTCATGTTCTGGTGGTAGGGTTGGTTCATCCTGGCTCGACTGATCAAGCTGGTCATCATCAGAATCAGTGTTACTCTCCTCAGCAGCGATGGTTCACACACGTCCGGCGGTTCATTTTTGGCGACGCTTCGGTAAAGATGCTCTTCTTCAGACCGAGATTTGACGATCATATCATCCATGTATACTTCTATTTCCCGGTGCATCATATCATGAAAAAGGGTGACCATAGATCTTTGGCAGGTTGCCCCTGCATTCTTTAAACCAAAGGGCATTAACTTATAGCAAAAGGTTCCCCACAATGTTATGAAGGTAGTCTTTTCCATATCTTTTGGGCACATTTTAATCTGGTTATACCTGGAGAAACCATCCATGAAAGATAATAGGGAGTGCCCAGTTGTATTATCCACTAATATGTCGATGTGTGGTAACATGAAATTGTCTTTAGGGCTTGCTCTGTTGAGGCCCCTGTAGTTACCGTACATGCGTAATTTTCCATCTTTTTTAGGAACTGGAACAATGTTAGCCACCCATTCTGGATATTTTGCCACTTCAAGAAACCCTACATCAAATTGCTTCTTCACTTCATCTCTAATCTTTAAGAGCATTTCAGCTTTCATCCTTCTTAGCTTCTGCTTCACAGGCTCGCATCCTACTCTTATAGGAAGCCGATGTATAACAATATAAGTGTCAAGACCAGGCATGTCTTAGTATGACCAGGCAAAAATATCTTTGAACTCCTTTAGGATCTCTATTAGGCTTTGTCGAGTATTAGATGTAATGGTGGTGCCAATTTTCACTTCGTATTTTTCTTCTTCTATGCCAAGATTCAGAATTTCCAGCTCTTCCTTATGGGCTAGAATCTGTTTCTCTTCTCCTTCTACCATTCTAAGCAGATCACTGGGCAAGTCATATTCTTCTTCATCGTTAAAATTCGCAACTTCTTCTAGGCATAAAGGTAGTTCAAAATCCACCTCAAGGTCTGACTCAGAGTCGTTTGTGCCATTGATATCTGAAAACCTGCAAAGAAAAGGGCGTAGAATATACAAAGAAAAGAGATGAATGGAATGATTGGAATGATTTGTTTTTAGTTCTTGTTTTGCTTTGAGTTTTACTTATGAAAAACGTTTGCCACATAAATAGACCCTTTACATAAGATTCCTAATTGCCTTCAATTCCAAAGGCAAAAGGGTGAGTTCTGAGAATTACTCTGAAACTATCTCAAAGACTACAAGAATTTCTTCAGCAGTCCAATTGTCAAGTTTAGAACAGGGGGAATCATGGACATGTACTTGTTTTCTCCTTCTTCATTTGTTATGGCGTTGATACTCATCTTCTCAAATGCTTCACACAAGTCATTATTTCATTTCTCCTCCTCAATAACTTGGGTATTTGAATCCAGAAAGCCTTCGGATTTGAAATTATGGCTCAGGGGTGGAAATGTCATTGGTTCCTACTCAATTTCCTCCCCTTTTCAATCTTGCCCTCCTTCTTTCTTGGTGCTTTCTGATCTCAGCTCTTCTTTGTCAATGGTTAGGTTTGAAACCTATCCCAAATCGGTTATTCTTGGCAGGGATAACTACGGGATATAACCTTCCTTGGTGTTTCTTCCCAAATCCTTTCCTAGCTTCAGCTCCTTTTTCGAGTGTTTGCTTCATCTACATTTTCACGTAGCTGTATAATTCTGGTTATGGTACTTTGCTTCCCTCGGTGAAAAAGGTTGCATTGACTAGCTCTAATGTCCTGAAGTGACACTCGAGCGCACCCTCATCAACCCCGACGTATAGTGCATCAATGGCTATTGATGCAATGATTTTCTCCTCTGCAGCTGTCGTTACTAGCTGTCCATCAATCACAAATTTTAGTTTCTGATGTAAAATGGAGTGGACCACTCCTGCTGTATGAATCCATGGACGCCCAAGTAAGCAACTGTAACTGTGTTTTTTGTCCATGATCACAAACTCCACTTCGAAAGTTGTTGGTCGGATTTGTAAAGGCACTTCAATTCTTCCTATCACCTCCATCTGTGTTCCATCAAATGCTCTCACAGTGTTCTGATAAGCCCTCATGTGTGAGTTGTCTATTGGTAGCTTCTTTAATGTTGCCAATGGGAGAACATTTAGAGCTGATCCATTATCAATTAAGACACCTGACATCTAGTGGAGATGTGTAGAGCCTTGCATGATCCTCTCATTCCTTTAGGTATTTCCTCATCATTAAAAGAAATGAAACTATTTACAGCGATATTACCGACCATCATATCCATCTTATCGGTCGAAATCTCCTTTGGCACGAACGTTTGATTTAGAATCTTCAGCAAGGCCTCGCGGTGACCCTCAGAACTTAGTAACAGAGACAACATAGAGATTCGGGCTAGGAGCTTATGAAGCTGCTCCACCACATTATACTCACTATGTTTGAGTATCTTTAGAAATTCTTGAGCTTCTGACTCCTTCGCAGGCTCATGATACACTGTTGGTTTCTCTTTAAAGAAATCTCCTTCTCCTTCATTCTCTGGTCCTTCAGCAACAACTTTTCTCTGGGCCGCATCTCTGTCTTCTATAGTTGGCAGGGAGTACAATCTTCCACTCCTTGTGAAATGGCTTACTTCATTTACTGGTTCTTCCTTTGTCTTATCTCCAACCGATGATTCTCCCAGAGTTGTCATTGAACATGCATAGTTCCAAGGGACCTGCTTGTTGTTCTTGTATGGGAATCGAGTTGGTGCCTTAATTATTAGTCGTGGGGCCACACCTTTTGTAGGTTCATTTACACTTTCCTTGGTCTTGATAACCAAAGGCTTCATCCATGTATAATCTTTCCTTGAGTTTGTCTCTTCTACTGCATATACATCCATCATGTGCCCCTTGCTTACTTTCTCGAAAAATTCAAGTTCTTTACCATCAATCTTAGCCTGAACCAGGCGTTTGAATTCTAAGCAGAATTCAATCTCATGTCCTCCTAATCTATGATACTCGTAATATAATTCATCTTCAACCATCATCTCCTGGGCTCCTCCTTCTAACAACCCAGCTGCAATCATTTGGGCCCATATTCACTTCATTGATACCCTTTGACCCTCTTGTCCTCTTCTTCAATGATGACATTTACTCCTACCGTCTAGTGAATTGGCAGAGGTTTCCCTTTCTCTTTTCACGTCTCAAACGATAACATGCATGATTCCCTCAGATCATCCACCACTATTTTAAAAGCAATGCAGTTCTCAATAGTGTGCCCCATAATACCTGCATGATATTAGCATTGCGCCTTTTCATCGTACCATACAGGATATGAATGTGACATCCATTTCCCGTATTTATCACCAAATACGAGTCAGTGATGTTATTAACCAATTTTAAACCCTATTATTTCTTTTCCTTAAGAAAACAGGCAGCCTGCACTACTTTACATAAAAATTTATAAAAAAAAATTATAGACATCGAAAGTTCATTCTAAAATTTTCTAATTAAATTAGATTCATTAATATTTCTAACCATATAAATTATTAACCTAAACTCATTACATAAAAATTCAAATAAATCTTTGAATTCACGTCACAGCCCCAAAATACTAAAATTCTGCTGCCCTGTTTTCTGACCTTCCATCGAATAAAAATTCATAACGTTTTACATATAACTCGAAATTAGTCACCGTTAATTTTGTAAGAAACTAGACAAAATTTCCATTTCATATATATAATATTCACAGTCTAATTCCAATTGTGGAATTTATGCTGATTTTTCAAACACACTGCTTTTACATACATTTTTCTGGACAGATTTTTATTCTTTCCATCTTAAAGCCCATATTCACTAAAACTTAGTCCATTATCATTTATAGACATAATAGGACTCACTAGGTTCATTATCCACATTATAAAAACTATTAACCAACCAAATTTGGTAATAAGTTATTACAAACCCCACTAATTATACATGTCATCTAGTACATTTCCAAAAGGAAGGATGGATGTCAATACATTACTATGAGTATGGAGATATACCTCCCAAAATAAGCAAGTGATGCTCGGCTACTCTTCCTTTCCAACTCCTTTAAAACCTATGCATGAAATTCATCATACGCTAAGCATATTCTTAGTGAGGCAACAACATTTAATTCAAATACGACTTAACATGGATATCAATATAATAAAATAACAATGCATATAATCACTTTCATTTTATGCTTGCTAGCATATATGACATGATATGTATAATAACAACATATTACATGGTAATAACTTTAATTCTTACCAATACCATTGCCATATTTATCATCGAGCTTTCAAACTTTTCATCCTATTTTCAATTCATTTAGCCCAAGTATAGATTTATGAGAATTTTATGTACACGAGTCATCCCCCATACCCAACCTTTATTGAGTATGTGTATTATTTGCACCGTAGTGCTTAGCACCCAAAGTGCTCCCTCAATGAGAATTTATGATATTACACCGAAGTGTTTAGCACCCGAAGTGCTTTCTCATTGAAATTTATACACCGTAGTGTTTAGCACCTGAAGTGCTTAAAATATTTAGACAGTTGTTTATGACTATGGATATCCAACTATACTTTTAAATCTCTATATCATACATTAGGCTTAATATCATCACATGTATCATCAATGGCAGCATGTAACATTTTATATCAATATGGGGCAGTTCATACCCGAAATAACCTTTCAATCCTCACCAATGTAATAATCAAATAATCAATAACATAAATAATACCATGATATGTATGCAATTGTACTTACCTTGACACTTTACAGAAATAGAATTTTACTAGCCTCACTAAGTTCGGTTTACACTTTCGATCTTCTTTCTTCACTCGGTTGATCTCGTAGTTGCTTGTTATCTGTATGTACATTAAATACATAACACAAGCAATCTTTAGTACATGTTTAAGCCTTACTAACACATGTACAACCCAAGTTGGAAAAAACAAGTTTTGCAACTAAAGGCTATTTTACAATAACAATGCTTCCAACACTTGATTCTAGTCTTGAATTGCACATTGAAATCACTAAATTAATAATTCCATCTCAAACCCTAAATTCTCTCTCTTAGGGTTTATAATCTAAAATTTAGGAACTTTCACATTTGAACTCCAAATCCAAAAATTGTAATATCAAAATGATCCTTGAGTAATAGCAAACCACATAGCTACATCTTTTGAACAATTCACAATTTCTCACATATTTCACCAAATTTGTAAAATTTACAAATTGGTCCCAACATGATGTTTTCTTCATTCTAATGACTACTTTACCCTTGGATTATAACCAATTACCATCCAAAGCCTATAATTTATCTTCTTCCATAATCAATTATACCTTAAAAGTATAGGTGAAATAACCAAATTACCATTAATAAATCTAGATATCTACCAAAATGCCATTCCCTCACCTATACAAAATACTGGATAGAATCGAATCTAAATCGATTCGAAAAGATTCAAAATTTCAATGTCATATTCCTCGAGTCTTTCTAAGACTCCCTTCAAAATTTCATAAGATTCTGAGCTCATTCATTTACCCGATTTCCATTTTAACTTTAACCGTAAATTCCCAATAATAGAAATATCGGATCGAACCAAGGTTTTTATATTTGATCCACACCCTTAAGTGATCTATTTAATTATGACATAAAAATATTTATTGGGAAAATTACCATGTTGGTCCTTGACTTTTCTCAACTTTTCACTTTAGCCACCAAACTTTGAAATTTTTCATTTTAGTCACTAAACTAGAACCACCAAATTTTGATTCTTTACGTTTTGATCACTAATCCAATAACGGGATATTACAATTCTCTCCCCCTAAAAAAATTCATCCTCAAATTTTTAGAATGTACCTGGATTAAACAAATGCGGGTACTGTTCTTTTATTCGCTCTTCAGTTTCCCACGTGGCTTCTTCCACTTTGTAATTCTTCCACTTTGTAATTCCTCCAGAGCACTTTCACCAATAGAATCGATTTATTTCTCAATTTCTTCGCCCCATGAGCTAAAATCTTTACTGGTTCTTCTTCAAATGTCAAATCATGTTGCATCTCAACTTCAGCAGGTGAAATGACATGTAAAGGATCCGACCTATACTTGCGGAGCATCATTACATGAAAAACATCATGAATCTTGCTCATTTCTGGTGGTAAAGCCAATTGATAAGCCACCAGTCCAACTCTTTTCAAGATTTCATACGGACCAATAAATCTGGGACTAAGCTTCCTTTTTCTTCCAAATCTCATTATTTTCTTTCATGGTGAAACTTTCAAGAATACTTTGTCTTCCACTTGGTATTCAACTTCTTTTCTTTTTGAATCTGAATAAGCTTTTTATCTATCGGAAGCTGCTCTTAGATTATCTCGAATTATCTTCACTTTTTCTTCTACTTCTTGAATCAAATTAGGGCCAGTAATCTTGCGATCTTCCAACTCAAACCAATTTAATGGTGTTCGGCATTTTCTTCAATATAAAGCTTCATAGGGTGCCATTTTAATACTCGACTGATAACTGTTGTTGTACGCAAATTCAGCCAATGGTAGATACTTTTCCCATGAGCCTGCAAACTCGATAACACAAGCCCTAAGCATATCCTCCAAAATCTGGATTGTCCTCTCTGATTGTCCATCAGTTTACGGATGAAAGACAGTACTAAAATGCAGTCGAATACCCAATGATTCCTGTAATGCTTTTTAGAACCTAGAAGTAAACCTTGGATCTCTTCAGATACAATAGAAATAGGAAATCCATGTAATCTAACAATCTCCCGAATATACAACTCTGCATATTTACTCAAAGAGAAATTTGTTCTGACTGGAAGGAAATGTGCTGATTTGGTTAATCGGTCCACAATCACCCAGATTGAGTCTTTCCTGTTCGGTGTCATTGGTAACCCGGTTACAAAATCCATAGTCACTTTTTCCCATTTCCATTCTGGAATAGCAATTGGTTGAAGTAACCCTAATGGCACTTGATGTTCTGCTTTAACTTGCTGACAAGTTAAGCATTTGGATACGAATTTTGTTATAGCTCTTTTCATTCTCGGCCACCAAAACGGCCCTTCAAATCCTGATACATTTTATTTCCTCCCGGGTGCATCATTAAAGGACTATAATATGCTTCTGTAAGGATTTCCTTTTTCAATTCCTCATCTTCAGGAATATAAGCACGTCCTTTATAATATAAACATCCATTGGACTTCACTTTGAAGTTTGAAGATTCTCCCCTTTCAGCTTCCTTCTTTTCCTCCAAACAATTTTCATCTTTTTCTTGTGATTCTTTTATTTTGTCTATCAAGGTAGACTTGATGTTCAGCTCAGCAAGTAAAGCACCATCATTAAATATTGATAATTGAGCATTTGATATCCGTAGAGCTGAGAACATCTTTCGGCTAAGTGCGTCTGCTACCACATTAGCCTTTCTCGGGTGATAATCAATAATTGCATCATAATCCTTAATTAGCTCGATCCATGGCCTTTGTCTTAAATTCAGCTCCTTCTGTGTTAAAAGATATTTTAGTATTTTATGGTCTGTGTATATATAACATTTTTCACCATATAAGTAGTGGCGCCAAATTTTTAGAGCAAAAACAACCACAGCTAACTCCAGATCATGAGTAGGATAATTCATCTCATGAGTTTTAAGCTGCCTAGAAGCATAAGCCACCACTTTCCCATCTTGCATAAGTACACAACCCAAACCATTATTTGATGCATCACTATACACCACAAAATTCTTACCCGATTCAGGTTGAACTAACACCGGAGCTTCTGTCAAGATTTTCTTCAATCTTTCAAAGCTTTCTTGACATTCTTTAGTCCACATAAAAGATACATTCTTCTTGAGCAGTTTGGTAATAGGTGCAACAATCATCGAGAAATCTTTCACGAACCGACGGTAATATCATGCCAATCCGAGAAAACTTGTAACCTCTGCAACATTTTTATGAGGTTTCCACTCCATGATAGCTTGAATTTTCTGAGGATCAACCCAAATTCCTTCAGCCAACACTATATGTCCAAGAAAGGTCACTTCAGAAAGCCAAAACTCACATTTAGATAGTTTAGCATATAACTTCTTTTCCCTCAAGATTTGAAGAACTATTCTGATATGGACATCGTGATCCTCCTTGGTTTTAGAATAGACCAGGATATCATCTAAGAATACCACTACAAACTGGTCCAGGTACGGCTGAAAAATTCAGTTCATCAAATCCATAAATGTTGTTGGGGCATTAGTTAATCCAAACGGCATTGCCACGAACTCGTAATGTCCATATCGAGTCTTGAAAACTGTCTTTTGAATATCCTGCTCTTTAATCTTCAATTGATGATAGCCTGATCGAAGATCAATCTTAGAAAACATTGTTGCCCCCTTTAATTGATCAAAAAGATCATCAATCCTTGGCAATGGATATTTTTTCTTTATCGTCACTTTATTAAGTACTGGGGGAAGTTTGGGGAGAATACATTTGACAGAGTCAGAGTTGGGCATTTCCAAAAATAGCTGAGGGCCCAAACCTGAAGCAATGGAGCACACCCTCCGAAGTGCACACCTTCCACCTTTCTACATGCATTCAGCAAGATGAATGTTTCAGCTAACACATCAGGTACTGGATTAACTCCCCTTTTCAGCTGCTCAAAGAAGTCAAGCAAAGCTATATCAATGTTTCCTAGGACCCTTGGGAAAATAACCAATCTGTAGATGACAATTGCCAGGAGATCTACTCTCTCTTTTTGTTTGGGTGAACTGGAATTATGTTTCTGATGCTTGACCATGGAAAGGAAAAACTGCCACCCCTTTTCTGTGTCAAACCTTTGACCCATCCATCACTCATGCTAGCAAATGCTTGAAGTCTTGAGTGCAGGTTTTTGTTCTTAGAAGGCTTTGCATAGACCCAATTCTTCTTCACCTTGCATAGATTGAACAAAGCCAAGTATTCTTCGAATGTGGGCATCATATCTTCTCCATTGAAGGTAAAGTAGCAATTCTCTGGATTCCAGAACTGGACCAAAGCCTTCAAGAATTGTTCATCGACCTTTACACACAAAAAATATGCTATGTCTCCGTAGATTTCATAAAACAACTGCTTGGTCCCATGATCAAAGTACTCCTAGATTTTCCGCAGCTCCTGCACATCATTTTGTTTGACACTGATATAGGCATATTCTAAGGATTTTGTTTCATGATCAACTACCAAACTGTCCCCGAACGTTCGCTGATTAATTTCAGACCAGTGTCTGACTTTTGCATTCTCTTCTTCTAATTTCAGGACCCTTCCATCCATGGTTACAACTTTTCTAACAGAGTAGATATTTTAAAGAACCAAAACCCTTATTGAAATGTAATGATGCAAGATTATGCATGCAAAACAACATAAATGAAAATATTAGATACAAGAAAAAAAAGGTCCCAATATAATTTCCTTGCATAAATAACTATGGGCAGGCATTCCAACACTCCAGGACATGTCTCCACGGATTATCTTTGCGAAATGATTTTGACCAAACTAAAAAGAACTTAAGTTTTCCATATGGCTCTAATGGGGTAGGCTCTAAATTCTCAAACTTGGTTAGGTTCTAAAAAGGTACTCGAGTTGTCCCTGCTGTCCGCTACTAAGGGTAGGAAGGCCCTTGATTCTCACCCATTATAGGCTTCAAACGAACCAAGTTTAACTCGGGAGAACTCACTTCCTATGTCTTCTCGAAGGATCGGTATCCTTACGAAGACATAAGGCATATGAGTCCTGAGGGTACTTGCTAGGCTCATACGGAGAATCAGTATTCTGACATGAGCAAAGCATTTTCCCCTCACTTAAACAATTGGGACGAAGCTTGGGTATAGAGCCCTTTTTTTGAAACAATTTTAGAATGCGTAAAATAGAATTATATTCATTAAACGGATGAATAAATTGAAAATTTGTGAAATTGCAAATTCTATTCTTTTTGAAAAAAAACATTTTAAAACCAATTTGTGGCCTGGCCCTCTTTTGTATTTTAAAAACAAAAATTCTCCAGCGGATTCGTCAAGCTATCGCAACCCTTTTTAGGTGCCCCGAAATTTTGAAAACTAAAATACACGGAGTCACCACCAATCTTTTTAAAAGAAAGTGTGATTGGATCACTTTTATAAACGAGGTTATTTTAATAAAATATTTTATTTATTAAAACAACATTTTTGGTCTATGGAAACAAAAAAAAAAAAACGAGTTCGGGGGTCGATTACGAGTGGGGTAGGATTAGCACCCCTACCACGCCCAAAAATTGTTACCTTATTGATTTCAAAAAGTATTTTCACAACTGGAATTTGCAACTTCACAAGATTTCGATTTATTTGTCCATTTTATGAATATAAATATATTTTAACGACCTTACCCCCGAAAAATAAACTCCAATCACCGCCAACACTCCTGGCGCTAACCCGTCATTTCCGTTTAGTAAGATACCACATTAATTAGTTTTCACTTATTTAACAAAACAACAAAGACAATTAAATGTGTTATAGATTTTTTTTAAAAAAATAAAACTTAATTAGTGATTAATCCCTAAAATATCTACATTTATTTTAGCTATTAAGGTTTAAAGTAAATTAAGTGTGTTTTATTAAGAATATGAAGGAAATTTTTCTTCAAAGTCGTCTCTAATCTAAGCTTATTAAAGAACCTATTCCTAGGGTTTTAACAAACACATATATACATAAAAACAAAAAAGGAAGCAACTAGAATATTTAAATTAAATTAAATAATTAAATAACTACTAAACTATAAAATAAAGGTAAAGGGAAATTAGCTTTTATTTTTTTAAAAGAAAATATGAATTAAGGACAAAATTGAAAGGAAGCAAAATGTGAAGGTTAAAATTAAATGAAAAGTGAAATTCGGTGGTCAATTTAGAAGAAGGACGAAATTAAAAGATTTGAAAACTGGTGAGCCACGGTGGAAGACCCGGTAAAGAAGGGCACGGGTTGAAGAGTGGATATGGGCGGGTCTCGGGTCGATATATATAGCCTGAGTTATAACAAAAATCATTTTATTCCCCCCTCTTAAATGAATCAAACCGGTGCTCTAACAAATCCTCTGAAATGTCCTTCGTGTTCTTCATGAACTGAAGAACACGATGAACATCCGCTGTGTCGGCCGCCGTTGGCGGCGGTGGAAAACCCAGAAATTCTCTTTTTTTCAAGAAACCGATAGAGGCCGAATCATGCTTTCATCATCGGAGCCTCAATCAAACGTCATGCACGGCGACGCTATACAAAATAGAGGTAAAAAACATATTTTTTCTTTATTTAGATTCGAAATATAATGACAGAAAAAGAAATTACCAGAAATTTGCTTGCTTTATTCCACTGGATAAACTTACAATCCTTGCTTTACTTGCTACACTGGAATAAAATGCCTTGAGTATTTTTTGTGTGTATATCCTGTATGTAAATCGTATCTAAAGTGTATGACTCTTGTGTGTATTTACATGTATTACAATGCTTTATATATATACAAACATGCATGATTTTCAAGCTTGAATCCTGAATATCTTCCCCATTTGCTCTTATCTCAGCTCTGATTTTAAGCTGGTTGCCTTTTGCTCACTGTCTTAATCCGATTGCAACTTGATTCTTTCTAGGGCTTCAATTTAGAGATTAAACCCTTTGACTTTGCTTCAGATTTGGGATCTAACCCCTTTTATTTCCCTCTTTGCATGATTTTGGTAACTGAAAATGATTGAGGAAACGCAGGCGAGGAGTAAACGGCGATGGAGTAGGCTCGAGCGTTCGCCGGAGAAGACGAAATGACTGGCCAAAGTTGAAATGTCGTGCGCGTGGCTGCCATGAACGAGTGGTGATCCGTTTGCCCTGTCTTAGAGTGATATGGGCCGTTAGATCGTGACCTGATCTAACGGTCACGAGTGGTGCGGCGTTATATCATCTCCAGCTGGCGTGATCTGCTCTGTTGGATTAATCCCCTGATCCAACGGTTGTCCTTCGGCTGTGCAAGAAACAAAAGAAGAGGATTAGGGTTCAGCTTTAATTAGTATTGTGTTGAATGGGCCTTTATTAGCCATGCAACATTTTAATGGACTCTTTTTGTTTTGTAATAGATTTAATTCAATGGACCTTTTTATTTATATTTTGGGCTTTGTACTAATTATTATATTAACTATAACACTAACATAAAAAAATCTACATAGCCATAATACTAACTACTAAATTAACTAACACGTAACAAAAATACTAATGCTAATTACTACATTAATATTATATAACAAGTAACAATTATACTAAAATAACAATATAACACAAGAGAAAATTCTGTGACGACACTCATCACATCACCATGTATAGTATGAGATCATTGACAAATGCAATGAAATAACACACTGAGCTGACACCTTTTCATCCTGGGTCATAAAATACACTCACTGTAACATTCTAAACCGAACCTAGAAGGATTAGGCTAGGTTTAAGATGTTAAGACAAAAAATCCACTAGCTTAGGGTACAAGCTAGTGTTCGAACACTCAAGCAATCAAAAGCTAATCTCAAAATCTATACTTTTAATAGAAACAATGGAGAATTAAAAAGGATATCATAAAAGGAATCCACTAACAAACATGGAACAACTCATGTTATTCATAGATCAAGTATTCGAATCATCACTAGCACAATAGGGTTGCTTAGCTTCTTTGAGATCTTTCTATCCTATTTTGTAACATCAAGACATAAATAAGATTACCCAATTTCAGACACAGCAAAACAGGCTTACATATAATTATCATATATGGCCATCGAGCAAAAGGGTTGGGTTTAACATCAGTCTTTAGCCACTAATTCGACCTATATAAGTTATCAATACAAAAACCCTTCATATCTATCTTAATGTTCAAGGTAACATTCAATTCATTTCAATGATGATAACTATTACTACAAACTTGCAAGCATTGGCATCATCTACCATAGTAGTCATATTCCATATTCACAATACACAAAACAGCCGACCACCATAATAACATTATTTACACATCACAGATCTTACTTAATATATATATTTACAACGCATCACTAGATGCACCTAATCTAAGATGCTTAACAAAACATGTGCCACCAACATGGAGTTCTAAACATAGCAGCAAAACATACTCTTACTTTCTTTGTGATCTTGCTCGATCTCCCCAAGGTAGACAAAGGAAATGCTATTCCTGGAACAAGTCAAGGAAAACAATGAGTAAAGAATCATACCAAGGAAGGCTACCTATTTAGGAAAAATACATATAAAGTTAGATTTACTATAGTGGTCACAATCTCATTGTATTTCTATCATACTTGTAACATAGAGGTTTTTGACTAGCCATAAATCAAGGTGAGTAAGCTATACTTATAATATCACAAGTTCAAGTATCAAGAGACGTCCATTTAATATATGTATCAATTTATAATACGTAATAACTAACCAAGCAGTCCAAGGTCATAGCTCAATTATGAATTTTCGAGGCCATGATATGAACAACAAATCTATTGGTTATACATATAACAATTTGTATATTGTTGTCTAATTTATTTCTTTTAACTTTCATAGCCTTGATTATCGGTTAGCCTAGATACACGAATCCATCCTCAAATAATCATTAAACAAGGCTATTGTGGTACCAACAATTCACTTATTTTCACTGTGAAACAAGGGTACAAGAGTACCAAACAAGGGACCGTAGTCCAATTTAAGTCGAGCTCAAGGGACCCTATTGGCATGCCAATCGTATCTAACCGACCCTAATCAAGGCTTCTTATGAATATCTTTTATTTTTTTAATTATGGAACCAAGTAGACTCATACTAATTTGCCTTCTAGTAATCACATCTCAGATATGTAAAATTAACAACATTCTCGAGAATCTAGTCATAATTCCATTGAGTATAGAGGTTTAAGCTCACACAACTTACCTTATTGCATTTACAACCATCAATAGAGCATCCATAAGCTAAGAACACAAACATAAATTTAAATAATGAAAATTTGATATCAAAGGTACTCGGGACTACCAAAGGCTTATCCCGAGACTTGAATTTATACTCACAAGTTGCTATGTACTAATTTTGCTCCTCGATAGCTATCCCTTTTGGCTATCTACACGACGACCGACTCTAGCTTCCTCTCCCAAGTTCTCTTCTCGATCTAACATATGTGAGAATCAAAACTTTAGATCCTATTCCTTTCCATTAGCCTTTTAACTGAATCACAATTTACATTTCCTTAATACTTCCATACTTTCGTGTTTGATAAGTAATTTCATTGTTTTCAATTAACCACCAAAACAGGGCAACAACATTTCTTAAGAAGTTTACTTTCTAAAGCAGACCATTAGCAGTTATTTTCATCCAAAACTAGTACCTAATTCTAAATCTTACAATGATGTATATTAAAACAATCCACACATTAACATATTCGACTGCAACAGCCCTTAGTCTTAACAAGCATGCAAAAACAGTCCTATTTACGATCATGTCAACTTTACCATTCATTCCCACCATTGTTCATAACAATGCATGACTTCGGCTATAACTACTCAAATGGAAGAATCATTCACAAATTTACTCCTTTAAAAATCTAAACTAAGCATCTCTATTTCTATGTTCACTTAAGCTAACAATATAATTATGAAGACATCATCCTAACTATCATCATTCCATTTTCAAGAGCTTTAACCTCCCTAATTCACATGAAAAAACATTGTGAATCTTGTTGAACTCATTTGGAGGTGCTAACCGGTAAGCTACCGGGCCAATTCTTTCCACAATTTCAAAAGGCCTGATGAATCGGGGACTAAGTTTTCCTTTTCTTCTGAATCTGAAGATCTTCTTCCATGGTGAAACCTTCAAGAATACTCAATCTCCCACGAAGTGCTGAACCTCTCTTCTTCTTGTATCGGCATAAGCCTTTTATTTGTCAAAGGCTTCTTTAATTCTTTTATGAATGACTCGAATTTTCTCTTCGGTTTCTTTAAGCATTTCTGATCCCAATATTTTGCTTTCTCCCAGCTCAGACTAGCATAATGGTGTTCTACAACTTCTTCCATATAAGGCCTCGAAAGGAGCCATTTGAATGGAAGTTTGAAAGCTGTTGTTATATGTAAATTCTGCCAGGGGTAAGGATTTCTCCCAGTTCATCCCAAACTCGACAATACATGCTCACAACATATCTTTGAGGACTTGTATAACTCTTTCCGATTGGCCATCGGATTAAGGATGAAAGGTTGTGCTCAAATTAACTTTGGTTCTCAAAGCTCTTTGCAATGACCTCCAAAATCTTGAGGTGAATCGAGAATCTCTATCAGAGATTATGGAAGTGGGATCCCATGTAAACGTATTACTTCCCGAACATATATTTCTGCCAATTAATCTAGCTTAGGTTCATTCTGACTGGTAGAAAATGAGCTGACTTTGTAAACCTATCCACTATCACCCATACTGCATCATTCTTTCTTGGTGATAAAGGTAGCCCGTTGACGAAGTCCATGGTTATGAGCTCCCATTTCCATTGTGGTATTTTAATGAGTTGCAAGAGGTAGGGACCTGATGTTCGGCTTTAATTCTTTGACAAGTCAAACACTGAGACACAAAATTTGTAATAGACGATTTTATTCCTGGCCACCAGTATAACTCCTTCAGATCCTTGTACATCTTAACAAACCCGGGATGGATTGAGAAAGGGCAATGGTGAGCTTTGGTCAGCATTTCTCTTTTGAGAGTATCATTGTTTGGTATATACACTCTATTCCTAAAATAGAGTAGTCCATTCGATTTCAAGGAGAAATCTAGACTGGGCTCGACTTCCATCTTTCGCAAGATGTTTTGGAGTTCAGGATCAGATTGTTGAAGGGTTTTGATTCTCGATATCAAGTCATACTTAACTTGTAGCTCGATTAGAAGCTTTTGATCCTTCTGAAGTCTGAAATGTACATTGATTGCAACCATGGCTACGAGATAACATAAGACTAAAATATCAACAAATGAGGTTTAACAAGGTTAAGCTACAAATTGATTTAAGGAGAGTCTTACCGATCGAATGTTTGTGACTGAGTGCATTAGCCACCATATTCATTTTTCCCGGATGGTAATCGATAATCAAATCATAATCTTTGAGCAGTTCTAACCACCTTCTTTGTCTAAGATTCAAGTCCTTTTGGGTTAGATGATATATGAGGCTTTTATGGTTGGTAAACAAGTAACACCTTTCTCTAAATAGGTAATGCCTCCAAATTTTAAGGGCAAAGACAACTGCAGTAAGTTTGAGGTCGTGAGTTGGATAATTTAGCTCGTGAGGCTTTAATTGTCAGGAAGAATAGACTACCACTTTCTCACCTTGCATAAGAACACATCCAAGCCCCGAGTGGGAAGCATCACTGAAAACCATGAAGTTTTTCCCCGATTTAGGTTGTATTAAGATCGGGGCATTTGTAAGGGCTTGCTTCAATTGATCGAAACTACGATGTTGACTTTCTGACCTAACGAAAGTTTCTTCCTTCCTGAGAAGTTTGGTTAAGGTTGTATCTAGTATGGAGATTCCTCTCACGAATCTTCGATAATATTCGGCTAGACCTAGAAAACTCCTAACTTCCCGAACATTTCTAGGCGGCATCCAATCCACAATTTCTTAGATTTTCTTTGGGTCAACTTTGATCCCATCAGGAGAAATTACATGGCCGAGGAAGAATACTTTAGATAACCAGAAATCACACTTGCTAAGCTTTGCATAAAGCCGATGTTCTCGAAGAGTTTGCAAAATGACTCATAGGTGCTCAAAATGTTCATCTTTGCTTTTGGAGTAGACAAGTATATCATCAATAAAGACAACTACAAATTTGTCTAGGAAGGGCTTAAAGACTCGGTTCATGAGATCCATGAATGCGGCCAGAGCATTAGTCAGACCGAAAGGCATTATAAGAAATTCAAAATGGTCATATCGGGTTCTGAATGCTATCTTGGGCACGTCTGATTCCTTAACTCTCATTTGATAATAGCCCGATAGAAGGTCAATTTTTGAAAACACACTAGCATCCCTGAGTTGATCAAATAAGTCTTCAATTCTGGGTAGTGGATACTTGTTCTTAATAGTGAGCTAATTGAGTTACCGGTAATCGATGCATAGCCTCATTGATCCATCCTTGTTTTCGAAGAACAAGATCGGGGCTCCCCAAGGGGACGAACTAGGTCGAATAAATCCCTTATCTTGTAACTCTTGTAGCTGCTTCTAGAGTTCCTTCAATTCGATTGGGGCCTTCCTATAGGGAGTGATAGACACAGGATTGGATCCGTGTTGGACTTCGATCTTGAATTCTACCTCTCCATTTGCAGGCAATCCTGAAAGTTCCTCGAGAAAAATATCAGGAAATTCAGAAACAGTCAATATTGATTCCAATACAGGTTGAGATATATCGAGTTCAGTTATAGGGGCAAAGACTGGGTTTGGTTTTAAGGGTTTATTATCCAATAAAAGTATAGATCCCTTGCCTAGTCCATTTAGATATAGTCTCTTTTTATTACAATCTACCCAAGCTTGATGTTTTCCTAACCAATACAATCCGAAAATAAGATCAAACTCATCAAAAGATAGGGATAATAAATCAGCAGGGAAAGGGATGCCCTGGATAAATAGGGGATAATTTTTACAAATATGATTCACAATCACTCTATCCCTTAAAGGGTTTGTCGCAAAAAGGTTATAGTTGATAACTTCAGGGGTTAACTTAATCTTTTCAATCACTTTAGAGCAAACAAAGGAATGGGCTAACCCTGAATCAAATAAGACATATACAGCATTGGAAAAGAGTTCGATAGTACCCGCTATAACATCAGAGGAGTTTTCCTCTTCTCTACCCCGAACATGATACATTCGAGTAGGGCCTCAAGATTCTTGATGTGTAAGGGCAGGAGCTTGTCCCTGATTTCTTCTTAAATTCCCCAACTGAGCTTGCTTCGGTCCTCTCCCCCGAGGTGGAGGTATAGCATTGAAATTTTAAGATACCTAGGTAGTGGACTTGTTCGGATTCTGATAACAATGTCTAACGAAATGATCCAATCCCCCACACTGAAAACAAGCATTTGTTTGCTTCATACACTGGCCTGAGTGGTAATTCTGACAGAAGTTACAAACGTGGGACTGAGAATCCTTGCCTGCATTCCCCAGGCTATAGATCGAAACGGTAGGTGCTGAAGATTTAACTGTCGTTTGAGGCTTGGGTGTGAAATTGCTCTTTGGGGGAGAAAATAGTTTGATGAGTTCCCTCCTTGATTATTCGATTTCTTAGATGGCCAAGGAGGCTTGTTATCATTTTGTTGCCTTTTATACTTCCTAGAGTAACTCTCTTTCCTCTTTTCGACGTCTTTCATCTTGGACTCAGTGGCAATCACCCGATTCACCAAATCCTAGAAGTCAGATATCCCGAGAGCCATGAACATAGGACTTAGTTCATCATTGAGCCCATCGATAAACATTCGCCATTTGTCTTCCTCTTTTTTGATATACTCAGACTCGTACTTGCAATACTTACAAAAGTTGCTGACATATTGTTCTATGGGTCTGCCTCCTTGTTTCAAATACAAGAATTGTTTCCTACGCTCAGCTAAATACTGCTCGCTAATGTACTTCTTGCAAAATTTCTTCAATATGAATTCCCAATTGATAGCGTGAGTTGGAGCAGTTAGGGTCGTAGTTTCCCACCAGCATAAGGCTTTATCAGCCAATAGAGCCAGAGCATATTCAAGCTTGTGTTCATCTGAATATTGTAATTGCTTGGTCAAGATCCTGATAGTGGTCTCTAGCTAGAATTCTGCCACTTCAAGGTTTTTATCATCTGTACTCGAGAAGGTGTAGGCCCAATGTTGAGCTAGTTTAACGATTGGAGCCCTAGACTGCACTACTATCGGTGCAGGAGAAAGATTTTGCTTTAAGGTGGCAACAAATTGATTAAACATTTACGTCATGCTGAGGAAACATTACGTCATGCTGAGGAAACATTCTTTTTTAACAGAGTTGATTTGAGGAGCTTCAGGTTGTGGTTCAGCAGCCCTTTGAGGATTCTGATGTTCCTGATTCATCCTTACACTTCCTCCCTCATTGGAGGAACCAGCCGGGCTCTATTTGTCCCGACCCAGATGTATCTCTGACATCTGAGAGATTGGTAACATTCAAAGGAGATTTCCATCAAGCAAGATCACAATTAAAAAAATTGAGTTCGACTCCTATATGGCACAAAATTTAACCGATGATGCAATTCTAACTCGATTTAGTCCTATAATTGACTAAACCTTGGCTCTGATACCAATTGTAACATCCCAAACTGGGCCTAGAAGGATTAGGCTAGGTTTAAGATGTTAAGATGAAAAATCCACTAGCTTAGGCTACAAGCTAGTGTTTGAACACTCAAGCAATCAAAAGCTAATCTCAAAATTTATACTTTTAATAGAAACAATGGAGAATTAAAAAGGAGATCATAAAAGGAATCGACTAACAAACATGGAACAACTATGTTATTCATAGATCAAGCATTCGAATCATCACTAGCACAATAGGGTTGCTTAGCTTCTTTGAGATCTTTCTATCCAATTTTGTAACATCAAGACATATATAAGATTACCCAATTTCAGACACAACAAAATAGGCTTACATATAATTATCATATATGACCATCGAGCACAAGGGTTGGGTTTAACATCAGTCTTTAGCCATTACTTCGACCTATATAAGTTATCATTACAAAAACCCTTTATATCTATCTTAATGTTCAAGGTACCATTCAATTCATTTCCATGATGATAACTATTACTACAAATTTGCAAGCATTGGCATCATCTACCATACTAGTCATATTCCATATTCACAATACACAAAACAGCTGACCACCATAATAACATTATATACACATCACAAATCTTACTTAATATATATTTACAACGCATAACTAGATGGACCTAATCTAAGATGCTTAACAAAACATGTTCCACCAACATGGAATTCTCAACATAGCAGCAAAACATACTCTTAGCTTTTTTGTGATCTTGCTCGATCCCCCCAAGGTAGACAAAGGAAATGCTATTCCTGGAACAAGTCAAGGAAAACAATGATTAAAGAAGCATACCAAGGAAGGCTACCTATATAGGAAAAATACATATAAAGTCAAATTTACAATAGTGATCACAATCTCATTGTATTTCTATCACACTTGTAACATAAAGGTTTTTGACTACCCATAAATCAAGGTGGGTAAGTTATACTTATAATATCACAAGTTCAAGTATCAAGAGACGACCATTTAATATATGTATCAATTTATAATATGTAATAACTATCCAAGCACTCCAAGGTCATAACACAATTATTAATTTTTGAGGCCATGATATGAACAACAAATCTATTGGTTATACATATAACAATTTGTATATTGTTGTCTCATTTATTTCTTTTAACTTTCACATCCTTGATTATCGGTCAGCCTAGATACACAAATCCATCCTCAAATAATCATTAAACAAGGGTACCGTGGTACCAACAATTCACTTATTTTCACTGTGAAACAAAGGTACAAGAGTACCAAACAAGGGATCGTAGTCCAATTTAAGTCGAGCTCAAGAGACCCTATTGACATGCCAATCATATCTAAACAACCCTAATCAAGGCTTCTTATGAATATCTTTTATTTTCTTAATTATGGAACCAAGTAGACTCATACTAACAAGCCTTCTAGTAATCACATCTCAGATATGTAAAATAACAACATTCTCAAGAATCTAGTCATAATTCCATTGAGTATAGAGGTTTAAGCTCACACAACTTACCTTATTGCATTTACAACCATCAATAGAGCATCCATAAGCTAAAAACACAAACATAAATTTAAATAATGATAATTTGATATCAAAGGTACTTGGGACTACCAAAGGCTTATCTCGAGACTTGAATTTATAGTCACATATTGCTACACGCTAATTTTGCTCCCCGATAGCTATCCTTTTTGGCTATCTATACGACGATCAACTCTAGCTTCCTCTCCCAAGTTCTCTTCTAGATCTAACATATGTGATAATCATAACTTTAGATCCTATTCATTTCCATTAGCCTTTTAACTGAATCACAATTTATATTTCCTTAATACTTCCATACTTTCATGTTCGATAAGTAATTTCATTATTTTCAATTAACCACCAAAATAAGGCAACAACATTTCTTGAGAAGTTTACTTTCTAAAGCAGTCCATTAGTAGTTATTTTCATCCAAAAACAGTACCTAGTCTGAAATCTTACAATGATGTATATTAAAACAATCCACACATTAACAAATTCGACTGCAATAGCCCCCACAACATCCCTTAATCTTAACAAACATGCAAAAACAATCTTATTTACAATCATGTCAATTTTACCATTCATTCCAACCAATGTTCATAACAAGGCATGACTTCGGCTATAACTACTCAAATGGAAGATCATTTACAAATTTACTCCTTTAAAATTTGAAACTAAGCATCTCTATTTCCATGCTCACTAAAGCTAATAATATAATTATGAACACATCATCCTAACTATCATCATTCCATTTTCAAGAGATGTAACCTCCATATTTCGAATCAAAAAGAAAGGAAAAGAGAATACTTACATTTTGATTAGGTCCAAATAAAAGATAATTGTAAAAACAACTAATTAAAACTTAGCCATCTCCTTCCAAGGAACTCTTTTCTCTCTTAATTCTCTCTCTAGCATTCGGCCAAAAGGATGAACAAAGGAGAAAGTGATTTGAAGTTTCCCTTCCCCTTGGCCGAGTGACTCTCCCTCACGCCACATGTAATAGTGTGGAGATGACACCTAATTAGAATCCTTTTTAATTTTAATATTGCATGCAATCCTCCTCTTTTAAGATTTATTCGGATTAGTCATCTAATTTAATGGTAACTATTTTAGTTCTTTACTTAATAGTCTAAGCAATTAAATCTATGAATTTAGCTTATCATTTAGAAATCTAATCTCTACACATAAGATGGTTAATACTTCTAGGCTTTAGTTTGGGGTGTTATACTCACTAACATAGTCCAAAGCTAGAGTTAAACCGAAACTCTAAATCAAGTTTAATCCTCCATGATTCCCATTGTCGAAATGAGAATTCCATGACCGAAGCTTGATCTAATCATGAATTTAACATAGAGTTTCAACAATGGACAACATATTATACAATCTCTAATAAACATAGAAATCTAAATTCAAAAGATTATGCTTTGATGTTCCAAAGCCCTAACCTTCATGGAAAGATTACCATGAAGGTTATACTTGTCTTAATTTCACATATAAATCCATAATTTTATAATGCCCTAAATTTAGGGTTTAGGGTTTATAAGAACATATACCCTAAACATGATAAAATTAGTACCAAAATGTAGCTTAGGATATGTGCTTACCAAAAGTGATTTTTGATTGCAAAAATGGTGACTAATTTGTAAGCAAATTCCAATTGAACACAGAGTTCTTGAAGCTCTAACAATGGCGTGGGGATAAGTTGAGAAAGAATAAATGTCATTTTCTCTTTCTTTTTTTCTTGTCGAAAATGGTTATTCTATTATTGGACAAATTTCCTTCCTTTTTTTATTTGATAATTAGGAAAACATGAAAGGTAGACACAGGGATGGTGATTCATACAACAAGGGTATAATCACAACCTATGCCATTGTGCTTTCTGCCTCTTGCTCTATAGACACCAAACTTTAATTTCTTACAGCTTAGTCATTAGATCAGTTTACTTTCTTACACTTTAGTCACTAAATAGCTTTTGGCTTAATTACAAACATATTCATTCATCTTTTCCATTACTTGTACTAATGGCCCAACATTTTATATCTTTACCTATTGGTCCTTAACTTCTTAAGTCCTCTAAATTAGACTTAATTACTTAAAATTAATTGAATCAATTAATCCAAATGACTGAATTTAACTGTTGGAAAATAAATTTATGATCATTGAGAATCAGAATTCTACAAGGCCGGTTTTTAGGGTGTTACAGATTAATTGTTGTGTTAAATTGCAATCGCGAGCTTATGATTTCTCTTATCTTTTCTATTTACCAAAAGGACCCCGAATTTTAAATTTCAATATATTTGAGGACGAGCATAATCTAAGTGTTTGGGTATATGATAAGACTAATATTTATATATTTTTCATATATATACCTATATTTTTAGTATTCTAATCCAACTACAAATTTATATTTTAACAAGTATTTGACTTTTGTAGGGATTTGAACGGTAAAAGGATAATACATGCTTAGAATAGAAGTTTTAGTTGTATTTGAATTCTAAAGAGCACTTTACACAAGAAGTGGAATCTTACTTCAAATTGAAGTTTCACTTTTATATTATATTTAGAGTAGGATGGAGTTTTAAATTAAATCTTGTTATAACTCTTTCACCTAATTAATGTAAACGACCTCTATTATAAATAAGGTCATGAAGAGAAGAGAGAAATCATTCATCTATTATTCTCATTCTCAATCTTCTTCTCTTTTATTGCCGGCTTCATCATCCCTTGAGTTTCTAAACTCCAATTTTTTGATTAAGGTTTGTTGAGGTTATTAATTCAAGTATTTAGTGAGATTTTCTTTACTCTTCAACTTCTTCATATGTGCTTGTTCAATACGTACTTATCGGTTTATAAGCTTGCATGCAGTTCTTTGATTTATTCATTGGTAAGTATGGATGTTGAAAAATACACACTCGGGTGACCCGGTTCGTTGACTCGTCGACCTGAACCTAACAAACCATGTATTTTCTAAAAAAATATTACCCGAACTGTGCTTTTTCCTAGGTAGTCCTGCCAAGTCTGGACCGATTTTTTTTTATAAACGGGTACATGACCTGATCCGATAATTTTAATATATATATATATATATATATATATATACGTATATTAATTTTAAATTATATAGAGATAAGTAAGGTATGCCTTTTCTTGTATTTGAAATGGTCCAAAGCAGTGTGCCTTGAAATCACGGCACAAAAATACTAATTATAGTCCGATTGTTTATAACATAAATTAAATTTATAAATATTAAATATAGTTGTAGTAATATTTTTTATAAGCATTGTAATTTATTTCCACCCAAAAACAAGAATTCTAATATTCATTTCCCTCTAAATAGAGTATATTTTTATATGCATTCATTACACATAAACAAACTTTAAATCACTAATTTTTGTATTTAGAATATGTATTATGAACTTTTAAATTTTATATATTTATTATGTGATTTTTTAAAAAATAATTTAAAAATAAAAAATAAAAATGTTAATTAGATACCCGACACCCGAGTTTTACGAGTACCTAAGTAGTGGGTACCCAGTAGTCACGAGCCGGGACACATGTCAAAAAATATACTACCTGAAGAACCGAGTACCCAGCACCTCGGGTACCCGAATTTGAACATCCATATTGGTAAGTACTAAAACCAATCAAAAGCCTTCTCATTCATAATCATGGTTGGTTTTTTATGCAAGTGGTAAGTAATCTAAAAAATTAGTTTGAAGGTATAGATTCAAGATCATGGTTAGTTAACGACTGATGTGCTTTTTATAGTTATGCGTTTGAGTTTTTACATCGGTAAATTTATTTGATTGATTTTAATTTTTATGCACAGTTTTCTAAAGATTTTAATCTTGATAGTAAGTGGTAATCATTCATGCAGTTTTTAGTGATTTCCTAACTAAAAGAAAGATTGTATTATATATGTGTTTTTCTCTAGTAACCTATAATTTGAACTCTTTAAGATTGATGCATATTTATCCTTTTGAAAATCGATCATCTAAATACTGGATTAATAAACCAAGATCTACATTGATTAGAATTCATCCCTATATAAAACTTTTTTTTACTTTTAATTTTTTTTCTGTCTTTTAAATCAACTCAAACACAAAACTACTTTTTTACTGAGAAAATATATCATAGGTCATTTCTGCTACGTCATCTATGAGACCAACCAATTGAAATCACCCATCTCATTATTTTTTTCCATGTCAAATTTTTGCCAAGTGATTCTTCACTCATATTTACTGTAAAACAATTTTAAAAATAGTTTTTACCAAGTAAAGATTGACTTAGTAAAAATATGACATGAAAAAATTAATGAGATGGGTGATTTTTATTGGTTGATCCATGAATAACGTGACGGAATTGACCCATGATATAATTTCTCCTTTTTTACTTTACTTGTTTATTTATATTTATATTAAACTTATATTTATATTAAACTTAATCTCTTATCATTTCTTGTTGATTTGACCATGCTTATCACTAACAACAAATATAAGTTCGAGCAGATATTTATTTTTTACAGCTTTGACAATCGTTATCAATGATTTTGAGCATGGCTCGATTCAAATCGACAATGTGGATGTTTGTAATCTTTTATCAGCCTTTTTCTTGTGCAAGCCTTTTTACATTTGTTCGGTCTATCTTCTATACGACGATGCAACACTATCCATTTTTGCCTCTCCACCTGACGCGTTGCATAGAGATATATATGACCCTTTTTACCTGCGTGGAAGGACTTGATGTACTGGCTCCGGCCTCATCTTCGATTCCAAAAAAACAGAATAGGGCATATAAAAAATGTTATAAAAATCACAAAATATAGTTTAAACTATAGAAATAGTCTCCAAAACTTTTAGGGCTTTTGTATTTTGGTCATTGAACTTTTCAAACATGCAATAGGGTCACTAAACTTTTATTTTATTTTTGTCACGGTCATTGTTGTAAGCTTCCGTCAAGAAATACTGACATGACATGTTAGGTTCATCTTCTTCCGCAAAAAACCCTAAGTTTGTCAAACAAATAATAGCCCCCGACCTCCTTTCATTTGCACCATCATCATCCAAAAATCTTCCGATTTTCGTCGCCACTAAATTCAACACCCACCGTATTCAAGAACTTCACCATTATTTCATTCAAGTCTCAAACATAATCAAAACTCCATCACCATCTAATCCCCATTAAATTGCAACAACTTTTATTTTCTTGCTACAAAATTCATCAAAGTAAAACTTCAATTGAATGAAGAAAAGATGTACTGGCAAAATTTTAATATTAGCCCACAAAAATTAGAACGTCGGACGATGATGGTGTAGATAGAAGGAGATGGTGACTGCCATTAGTTTCAGAAACTTAGTGTTTGGGGGAAGAAGATGACTTATACATGCCACAACAATATTTCTTAATGACAACCGATGACAATGATTTTAATGAAATTGAATTAAAAATCAATAACCTTATTATAAGTTTTAAAATTTTGATGTCTAAAATACAAATGACCTGAAAATTCGGTGATTATTTTTATAGTTTACGCTAAAATATAATAAGATTACGAGCTCCACTGTTTTAGGCTAGCGTTTTAAACCTTGAACCCATACAGGGCCCAAATTGGGATTAATGAATTCGAGATTAATCGTTAACCGGTTATATTTAAACCAAGTTTCCAAACAGACCCCAAATTTAACCCTTCTCTTTCAGTTTTTTCAAATTCTTTCATGGTAGATCTTTGAAGCTCCAAGCCCTGACTCGATTTCTCAGCTCAAGAAACACTGAAAATAATTTAAAAAAAAAGGGTAAAATGACTTGGAAACAAATGCAGGAAATTCAAAGAAAATTATGGCGGTTAATTTATAACAATAGACAGTGAGAAAATATGAACAATGTTTTTTGGGTAAACTACAAAAGAAGTCACCAAACTATTGTTTTTCTCCTATTTTGGTCACTAAACTATTTTTTTGGCAAAACCATCACTAACGTTATCTTTCATTCTTATTTTGGTCCTGACAGTTTAGATTCCGTTAAAAACTAAAATAGTTGGTGATATGGCAGGGTATAATAGCAATTTTAGTTCCTAAAACTTATACATTCTATCAATTTCATCCTTATTAAAAAAATAATTTAATAAATTTAACCCTTAATATTTTGAAGTTTTAAAAATATAATAGTTAAATCGCATTTTAACCCTCTTATATGAGAAAAGAAAAATAACGTTAGTGATGGTTTTGCCAAAATAATAGTTTGGTGACCGAAATAAGAGAGAAATAACGTTAGATTCCGTATCGCTCATGATCTATATAATAACCCGGGCATCCATTTCAAATGCATATACCATTTTTGCGCAGCAGGGGTATGAAAATCCACGAGAAGCAACTGGGCGTATTGTATGTGCCAATTGCCATTTAGCTAATAAACCCGTGGATATTGAGGTTCCACAAGCAGTACTTCCTGATACTGTATTTGAACCAGTTGTTAGAATTCCTTATTATATGCAACTGAAACAAGTTCTTGCTAATGCTAAGAAGGAGATTACTCATTCCTTTGCGTTGGGGAAGATTTAGACGAGGGTTTTAGTTTATATCTAAAATCTAAGATAGAAACATATTGAGAAACTTGAGTGAAGCTAGGTTTGAGAGAAAGCTAAAGCGATAATAATATAGTCAGGATTATTTTTATGAAGATATATATTAGGGGTACATAAATAAATAAGTATATATTTTTTAAAATCATGTAAAATATTGGGATCCTTGCGGATATTTTTTGGGATCTCTACGGTTATTTATACGGTTACGATTCAGTTATCTCCACGGTTCGAATATAGCAATTCTCGACCCCATCCCCACTTGAGCTTCGATGATAAAACTTCCCCCATCCCCATTTGAGCTTCGGTGTGTAACAACGGAGTCGCCACCGGTCCCTTTTATTAAATTAGGCGGACCAGAAACCTAAAAAACAAGATATAGGGTTCGGGGCACAGTTACGTATGGGAAAGGATTAGCACCCCCATCACGGCCGGAGATTGGCGCTTACTTGATCACTAATATTTTCCTTATAACCTGGATGCGTGCATGCAAAAGTTAGTACAAAAATCCACGAAGTCCTAGAATTGGCTCGAACTCGCTCACGGCTGAAAAAATCCGAATCAATTTAGACGCAAAGGGATTAAGGTATTAATCCTTAAAATTCGATAATACACTTTCTCATAGGAGTCTCGATTGTTCCCACAATGACTATGGGAAGATCGAATTAAACCTAATTGAAAATACACTTCGTTTTCATGATGCAAAGAAAGATCCTTTTTAAATGATGTCTTATGTTCTTTATGACTTTTATGGGAGGTTTACTATTCAAAGTTAATTATTATATTTTTTAAAAGCATGAATTAAAAAAAACTAATCCTAAAAGGTTTTATTTAATTATTTACATTTAAAGAAAATATATTTACTTTTCTAAAAATTACCTAAAAAAGTTTTATTTACAATTAAGGAGAAAGAATTATTTACCTTTTTTTTTTAAAATGAATTACCAAGTTAGTTTTTATTTATTACTATTTACAATTAATAGATTATTTACCTTTTCAAGAAAGTTTACCTAAGGATGTTATTTAATTATCTACAATTAAGGTGAGGTGGAAAATATTTAAGATATCTATTATTGAAAATTACATTATTTTAGGAATCTAAGCCTAGGTGTTAAATTTTATTATTGGTAAATTATTCACAAAAGAAATATAAGCTATTGATTAGGAAACTAAGCTAAAGAGTATTTATTTTAAGTTATTTGGTAAGTTTTCATTAAATAAAACACATATTATTAATAAAGCCTATTTACCATGATTTATTAAGTTAAAGTGCATAAAGATGAATAAATTAAGGAACATAGTAAATATAAACGAATCAAACAATGAATTAAAATGCACAAAATAAGAATTTAGGAACCAAATTAAAAAAAAAGATTAGAGTAAAGAGATTGCAAATAGTTGGACCAAAGCGTGATCTTGTTAACGTGGGGTATGAGTCGAACTGCGAACCATACGACATCACCGCTACTGTTGGATGTCGACCACTGTGCGCCGACAGCGGGGCGCCGCCGCTGCCCCTTCTCCGCCAGTGGTGCTGCCTCCATCCCTCGGCGATGATGGATCCTTCACGAACTTCACTTAACGATAACCCGTACCCTTTCTCCTCTTTATTCGAAACCAAGTAACAAAGGGAAAAAATAAAGAAAAATATAGAGAAGCAGTGTTTGGGTAAAATACCTCCAAAAATCACTATAACTTGTATTTCTCTTAAACTCAATGTGTTACAGAGGATGAATGTTGTGTGGTTGTGGATGTGAATGAACTATAATGGGTGAAGCCTATATTTATAGGCTTCAAGAAACCCTAAAAACCTAAAAAAATTTAAAACTCTAAAAACATATTCTCTTTTTATGCTCAACATTCTTGGAAAGAGAATAATGCCATTACTTGGGCATCAAACTCTTTCCTTACATTCAATATGAACCTAAATGAGTTAAAACAAACAGGGAAATGTCTAAGCTTGAATTTAATTACAAATATTCACTAAAATAATTGAAAATTCGTAATAAAATCAAATTCCCGTATTGAACCCGTATACAGGTGTCTGCACGCGCTGTCTTCAGTAAAATGAGCATATCTTGAGCTCCCGACGTCCGATTGAGGCGTTTCAAGATGCGTTGGAAAGGTAACTGAAAGACGGTCAATACGTAAGAAGACACCCTGACCCGGAAACGCTTGGATCCTATTGGAAATTTGCCATAAGTCCGAAGTCAGGAATCATTGCACATAGTTTGACTTTCCACATATGTCGAGCAGGATCTCTTGTAATATTCCCATATCTGACCTGATTAGGATCTTCTGCGGTCTTCAAGAAAAACTAAAATACATTAATAAAAGTAATATAAATGAAATAAAAATGGGCCAATTGGGCCTTTATTCATGTACATGGACTATTTTTTATTTTTAATGGACTCTAATTTATATACAGACTCTAATATATTTACAAGCATAAAATTTAAAAGTGTCGGATAAAATTGGTGACTACAGCTGCCCCTCTTTGCTCATTACGGTGAAACAATAATAGGTCAAAGAACAAAAGGCACTGATTTTATCCGGCCAAGTGGGTTGAACACAGCTCATTTTTCGGAGCGGCAAAAATAAACTGGGTACTGCAAAATCATCTTTCTGAAGCGGCAAAGGACGAGGCAATTCTTCAATTGACCTATTCCTCCGAAGCGGCATCGAATAGATCGGTGAAAAGACTTGTTTCTCCAGAGCGACAGAAACAAATGACTTCAATCAGTGGGAGAACCTGTTTCTCTAAAGCGACAGAAACAAATTGAATAACCATTGTGTCATTCTGAGGCAGCAATGACTTCAATCGGTGAAAGGATTGGTTTCACCGAAGTGGCATAAACAAATTGTTGTATCATTTCGAAGCGACATAAACAAATTGTTGTATCATTCTGAAGCGGCAATGGCTTTAATTTGTGAAAGGATTGGTTTCTCCGAAGCGGCATAAACAAACTGCTGTATCATTCCGAAGTGGCAATTACTTTAATTGGTGAGAGGATCAGTTTCTCTGAAGCGGCAAAAACAAATTAAATAACTGGTGTGCCATTCCGAAGCGGCAATGACCTCAAAAGACCTGTTTCTTTAGAGTGACAGAAACAAATCACATAACTGATGTATCTTTCATATTTCTCCAGAACGGTAGAAATAAACTATTGTATCATTTTGAAGCGGCAATGACTCGTTCCTCCGAAGCAACAGAAATGAAGCGAACGACTAGTGCGTCTTTAAGGACCTATTTCTCTGAAGTGACAGAAACAAATCAAGCAAATGGTCTATCATTCTGAAACAACAATGATTCCAAAGATCTCATTCCTCCAAAGTGGCATAAACAAAGTTGACGTGTTATTCCGGAGCGGCAATGACTAAATCATACGCTTTCATATTTGATCCTTGCATACTTCTATCTTCAAATTCTTCAACACTACCGGGCCAGGTTGAACTTATCATTGTAGTTGATACATCTACATAGAAACACATGTGGGATGCTTTGGCTTCCCAACGTCAATGCATGGAAAATCATCAGAATATTGCAATTGCATATTACGATGGTTGACAAAATAATCATAGACAGTCATCTGCTTCATCATTCTCATTCTTAGCACCTCTTTGCTTCCTAGAGAACACGCATGCTTGTTCACTTAATCCAGTAATCTTGTACTCCAAATGAGTTGAGTACTCTTGAATGTCCTGGAATGGTGTTCACAAGGCTTATTTCCACCTTGAAAGTTTTGGAGTGATATTCTTTTTAGCAAGGCCTGTTTCTACCTTGAAAGTCTTGGAATGATATTCTTTACAGCAAGGCTTATTTCCACCTTGAAAGTCTTGAAATGATACTCTTTGCAGCAAGGCTTATTTCCACCTTTAAAGTCTTGGAATGATATTTAATGTTCAAGGAGTTTTGCCCCAAAAAGGGTGACTCTCGTCCATGCGGGCACTGAATCGATAAAGGTGACTATTGCCCCTTGGGCACTGAATTGATAAAGTTCCATTCTCTATGGGCCTAAATGGATAGGCTATAAAGGTTCACCATGAGCCTGAACGATAAGCTATAAGGGCTTCAATTCTTTATGAGCCTGAACGGGTAGGCTTCGAATAAAAAAATGATATACTTCTTCCAAGGATGGCGAGAAATATGGTTTGTTCCTCCAAAATCAATCAGGTAATCTTGTGCTTCTGATTGGTAGCAGCTCTTCAAGGATTCTTGTGAACGCTTTTTGAGTTCTTTGCATAAGAATCTTTACAGCAGGGCTTGTTCCCCTCTAAATCTCTTCGGAGGATTAAGGAGTCCTTAATTTAGGTAAATGCCCCTTAAATTTGAACCTCCGAGCTCTTCATTGCTCAAGTTACTTTCTACTTCACATCTTTTTTGTTCGCATGTGAACTCATCTTATCTTTCCATGGGTAACGATGCTCCACTTCTAAAGGCTCTGGGAGGAACTTCTTCCGACCTCTCCAATCTGGCTAGACTTAGGCATTCTATTATGGCTTGCTCGTAAAGGAAACCTCTGCCCCACTCTTGCATTTCTAAGATCTTTCAAACATGAGCTTTTCACGTGTGCCCCTTATGTAAGGTAATGCCACATTCGACCTCGGGCCCAGCTATCTTCAATGTGATCAAGTCATCTTTTGATTTAGTTCATGATGGCTACACCATTTATTGATCTCCATTTTCAATAGCAAATGAATTCTTTCAATGCCTCCTTCACGCAAGTGTGAACATTTACTTTTGGATCCTTACAATTGGAAGTCATACCAAGAAATCTTTTGTTTTTTTCATGAATCTATGTTAATATACTTGTAAGATGCTTGTGAACAAGATGAAAGCTTGAGGTGAGAATTCATGAGAATTTAAAGGATTAAAAAAGTCATGGCAAACATGGAAAAACTAAAATCAAGAAATAAAGTATGTTGCCCCCGAATTCATAGCATGAATGATTCATGAGCCCATCGACCGGATAGCGTTCCTAATTTCTACCAGTTTAGGTGGCTCTCTTTGTCTCACCACTCCCACAAATTCATTTTCCCTCTTTTCTAATCTCAAACAAACATCAGAAGTTTTGAAGTCCTTGGAAAAAGGTGAACTCAATTAAGTGGAATGTGTTCTGAAAATGAACTCCTCTTATCAGATATCCTTATATGATCGAAATGGTCTTTCAAGGCTTGTAATGTGGCTAAGGTTATTGGTTACAAAAGAAAAGATGTATATGCCCAAATAAGTGTTTGAGGGTGATTAAACCAATGATCAATTCTTCTTGATGAAGTCTATGCTTTGTATCGCTTCATTAACTTCCTTCTTTCTTTTCCTTTCTAGATCGCTCTAGATTGCCCATTTTTGGGTTTTCACCCTAGAGTTCATCTCCTTTTTTGCTTCGTGAATCTTAAACTGACACATGGTTCATGCAATGCTTTCTTGAAAACTTGTACTTTTCAACTTGGTGCTTCCTCCAATGGGTATATTTCAATGTTTTTCTTTCACACACCTTTTCTTTTTCTTCTTTTTTATACCCATCCTGGTTTGCACGTTGTTTTGCTCATTTTGTTTCTTGTACTCATTCTTGTTATCTTCATAGCATGGTTAGAACCAGTCACATTTCATCGCTTTTGCCCCCCAGTGTAGGGAATGATCCTTGGTTAGGGTTCAATCAAAAGAAAAAAATATTAGGCTCAAAAAGGGCAATAAGGGATACTTTTTTACGAAGGGAAATGAAGGAATGCCAAATCTCCTCTCATACATGGATATCATTGAAGAAAAGTTGTCCTCAGTTGGTAGATGTTTTAGAGTTATCACTTAATCCAAAGACCTTAAACAACAATGTTTGAGAGGAAAATTTTCTCAAAATTTGTATTTGGGGTCTTTCCCATTAATCCTGAGCACATTTTTGTTTCCCCTCTATCGCGAGATTAGATTCAAGAATTATTCATGCAGTAAATAATAGGGGCCCAAAAAAATGTAGAATATAGATATAATGAATAACTTATGAATGAAAAGAAAAAAGAAAAAAAAGTTTGTCACTTGAGAAAATAAAAAAAAATACATCTTTTAAACAAGTAAAATAGCATAACTGCCTTTGCAAAAGATCCCTAATGCTCGTGGGCAAAAGGATTGGTTCCGAGTATGACTTCGCCATTGTCCTAGAAACAGTATGAAACTCCTCTACTTGCTCCATTTTCTTTTGAATTCCACTGAGGGGCTAGTTCTCTCATCAAGGTCCCATTATTGACGCGTTGGGCTTGCCAATTAAGTATTCAACTCTTGATGGCTGTCGATATTCGTAACCATGTCTGTAGGGCTCCCTCAAAGTCATTGGAGAATCTAACAAAGGTTGGTTATACTAGAACTGTCTTGTATTGTCATTGTATACTGGCGGAAGTCCATGCCTTGTAGCTCAATCTGATTTGGGACCATATCAATGACGTGCTTATACTTTTCAATAAAAGCACATAATAGATCCATCAATGTCTTTACATTGGCTCGGTTCAATTGAGTGTACCAATGGGCGGCAGACCCAGACAAGCTTTCTTGAAAATATTGTATAAGCAACTTCTTGTTATCAAGGTAATAGGACATCTTTCTACAATAGATTGTCAGATGTGCCGAAGGGCAAGTAGTTCATTCATATTTCTTAAAATCTGGTGTCTTGAACTTGGGGGGATCGACCAGATCTGTCACTAAGCTGAGGTCTCTTGCGTTTATGTCACCGCGAATGCTGACTCTTTGCAGGGCTTTGACAATTCCTTCCAGTTTGTCTCAATGATATTCTAATTTTTTATCTTCCTTGATCTTGACGGCCTTCTCAGCAATGTCTGTAACTTCAATTTCTTGATCTTCGCCCCGACTTGCCCTAGACTCCACCAAAGCATTGGACGAGGTTCTTGGAAGATGAATTTAAACCTTTCCTTTGAGTGCCCCACGACTCAATTCTTGTGGTGGCATTTTTGCATTCATGTTCTTAAGGATTTTAATTGCTTCAGGGTTTTTGAAACCCAACATGGCTGCTATTTGGAGCACAATGTTCTCCTAAGCCTTGGTGATTTCGTCTTTCAAATCCTTCTCAATCTTCTCGAGCTGGTCCTGAACGCATTTCAAGCTGGCTTCTATTGTTGTCATTCTGTTTTTCATGTTCATTTTTGAGTTTGGGAGCGAGTACCATATGGTGCGTAATTTGGTCAACTCGATGCTCTTGTAACACTCGTCTTGTTCTTTCATTCCTTCAATGGATCCATAGGCATTGATCTTTCAATGGTTAAAATCAAATTTGAACTACGGAGCTTGGCATTCATTTATAGAGGGTGTTGGTCATTCACTTCAATTGTTGTTATGTTCTGAGTCGCTATACCAAATTTGGAAAAATTTGTAGAGATAAAGGTTTTTTCACCAGGCAACAAACCAATGAGCTTTAGTGAGCTTGGGTCACAGACGTCAACTTTGGTGATAGGTGGGAAGCGTCTACTACATCACGCTTTGAAGTAGAAAAGTTAGCAATGACCCATATTCTAATTCTAGCTGACATCATCAGTTTCTTGCTGTTGAAATTCCAACGCCATTCCTTGGAATGGAATCTACGTTGTTACTCACCCTTAACTTTGTAGGACATATCCTTCAACCTAGATGACTGGAAGTATGGTCCCATTATGCATTCATTCTTTTCTGTGGCTTCTACCTTGAACTTTCAACTAGGAATGCTCTTTGTGAGGTGGTTAGAGCTTTCGTACAATGTTGCCATGATAACCAAGAGCATAGATCAACCGGGCACTTTGTCTTACATAGTAAATCACCATATATGTTCTGGTCATAGATGGTCATCTCCACTGTCTTTGTTTTTTTTATTCTCAATTTTGTTTTGCTCACTCAATCTAGTGATCTTGTACTCCTGGTTGGTAGGCCTGATTCTTAAACGCTTTTCTAGCCTTGATCTAGGGAATGAGGGTCTCCAGCATTTTAATTGGCAAACCACTACAGACCAGGCTGAGCTATCGTTGTAGTTGACACATCAATTTTGAGTGGAAAACCTACTTGAATAGATCGAATAAAAGCATCTACATCTTATGACACATTTTCCAATTGTTCTAATTTTCATGGAAGAAAGATTGGCGAAGCACCTTCAGTGTGAGTTCTCAAATTCTTGTTTGTAGAGAATTTTGAATTGTTTGCATGTGAATCTTCGTAGCAAGGCTCATCTCTACCTTTAACATCTTCGAATGATATCAACGTTATTAGGTCTTACACCACCATTAATTCTGTTTGTTGTACTTTTCAAGTTCTAGGGCCTTAAGTTTTGGAGGAATTATCAGGCCAGGTACTAGGCTCAGAACCTTCGTCTGGATTGGAAACTTCAAATTCTAGACTCCACCAGAATATGGATTTGAAATATTCCCTTTAAGTGAAAATAAGCTACTCCGAGTTTGGTGTCAACAACCTTACTCGCCATAGCTACTATCTGGGTGCAGTGTCTTGCTGAGCTTGTGCAATTTTATCTCTCAAATATTTCTTTATCTTCAATAGCCATGATTCTGGTTCGTGCGTGAGTACCGTAGTTTTTCTACTTGACTTAGTCCACGGATCTTTCCATAATTGCTCTCGATGTTATGCAAATGATGATGTGCGTGATGTATTGATGCAAGCACGTTTCATTGATCATGAAGTTTGTGTACAAAGACGTCATTCTGCTCTCTTTTCTTGATGCGCTTTGGTGCCAATTGTTCAAACTCTCCAACTGGCGTAGCCTCTCTCTAAACACGACCGAAAAACTAGCTAACCTACTAGTATTGGTTGACTACCTCATCTAGGAAGTCTAATAGTTGTTGAAGGAATCTCAACCTCATATTTCTTGCTTGATTTTTCATCTTACGAGCCTTGGAAATAGCCTTCCAGATTTGACACCTCAGATGATCAGTATAGAGTTGCCGACCCAAGCACGCAATATCCACAACTCGTTTTGTGTCGATCTACTGAATCTTTTCATCAATAAGAATACATATATGGTCTTTATGTGCTTGCTCTTTAAATCCTCAACACCATAGTGGAGTAGTTCAGCCCCGACTCCTTTGCCTTTTCTTCTTTTAATTTCTCTTGAAGTTCCTGGTTCTGGTCACGGTATTTTCTGAGGCTATGACGTACCTTCAAATATTTCCATTCTAAATGCTATTTTTCTTTGACAAGTTGATCTGCCTTCTCTTTTTGCTTTCGGGCCTCGCGTTTCCAAACTTTCAGTTCTTTCATCATTTCCTCGAGCTGTACCTTTTCTTTCATCTAGGCCTTGGAGCTACTAATACACGCCCCTCGAGTTTTCAAGCAGTTGTTTTCTTGGTTCAGTTCTTGCACATTATTTTAGGTGAAGCTCTTGGTTTGACAGCAAGGTTTTCCCCTTCTTCTGATAACCCTCCCTCTGGATTTATTCCGCGAGGAGCTTGCCTTCAAGTTCGGTCACTCTGCCCCACATAAAAAAATGGCGAGCTAAGGATTACCCAATGCACTTGCCAAGACTGGAACGCCTATATTTTTGACTCTTTGCCTCCTCCAACTAGTATACTCAAGCACAACACTAGAAAATAGGGCCACTTTCATTCGGTATGTTCGTTTTTACCCACTAGCCAACTCCAGGGCTCACTTTGTAGAATTGTCTTTCGTGCAGGAGAACTCCTCTTCTCGCAGCCCTTGAGTAACAGGAATGAACTGTCGAGACCTATACTAGCGTTGTACGAAGTAAAGGGCATAGCTTGTAGCTCCCTATAGTCCTATGAGAAGAACCCATTCCATCTTTCCGTACTTGTATAGAATCGACACTTGCACGTTAAGGGGGCTCTTTAGGTGATGTAATTTTCGGAAAGGTTTTAGAAGAAGGTCATCTACTATTCTTGCTTTTATGTTTTGTTGCCATCGCTTTCTGGTAGCTTTTTTGATCAGGAACAAATCTCTAGATGTCGGGTGCTTGCTTATCTTCTCATTATTCCAGAAATGACTCCGCAACCAAAGTAAATGAGCTGTGAGCATCCCGGAAGGCTACCTCTTCCTCGAGTTCAGCAAAATATTTAGGGACCTAAAGGTTTTCGCCAAAATTGCTGGGACAAGATTTACATTCTTCTAAGCTAGCAAGTCCACTAGGGTTATCTCCACATGCCCTGAGACTTTAGGGAAGATGAATAAGGCATAGATAGCCAAGGAGAGCAAATCAAGGATTCTTTCGTGCTTTACGCCTTTCATAATTTGGGCATAGATAAATTCCTGCGTGAAGCAAGGGCTTTTATTCTTCACATCAACATGGGCATCTATTTCAACATTTAGACCGACAAGCTTGTCAAATTTCTTCCGATAACCCGAGTTTTTCTCCTTCCAGTATATTTTATCATGTTTCTCTAGCTCCAGGCACAACAAGACCATGCACTCTTCAATGGTGGGGCTCATGTATTCTCAATTGAAAACAAAGCAACGATAAGCTGGGTCCCAAAATTCGGCGGCTGCTAGCATTATAGGCTCGTCTATCTCTACCCCAAGTAGAAGGGCTATATCTCCATACCTTTTGGTGAATACGGCTCAATCTTGGGCTTCCAGGCTTTCCCATACGGTGATCAATCTAGACAAATGATTATGAGGAAATCCCACGTGTACTTGTCTTGGCAGATCTACAGTGGTCTCTATTTGCACGTTATCTCCATATCAGTGCTAAAAATCTGTGGGCTCATTTCTGACATCAGTATTCAGGCGAAGGACTCCGAACCTGGATAATGTGACCCGAATACTCATGATTGTTGACTAAATAGTGTCTCAGAATACCAACTGGATGCAATATGATGTATGCTCTCAAAATTAAAAAAAAAGTGTTAGTATGTATAAATAATGAAATAAAACACAAGGGTAAGATACAGAAAGTAAAACAATAAATAACAATAGTAAAGGAAATAAAACCTATGGCCTCACATGGCTTAATGGGGTGGGCTTACTAAAACATACATTTATGAGGGTTTGGATCTAGAAAAGGTTCTCGAACTGTTTCTATCCCCTACTTCAAGGTGGATAATATGTCTGATTCTTGCCCATCACAGGCTTGCGAATCGAACACAGCTCGAGGGGATGCATTTCCGTTATGCCGATGCGGAGGGTTACTCATGAAAGCATAAGTACTCTGGACCCCATAAGACTTTCACTTGCCCATACGGAGGGTTACTCACGAAGGCATAGCTATTTTCTTCCACTTAAGTTTGATAAAGCCCGGGTAGAAGGCTTATGTTATGATGCAAACAGTTTATAGCACCAAAAAAATGCACACACAAAAATGCAACAAATTAGTAAAGAAAATAATTCGTGACCCAGTAAAAGTTGTGCCCTCTTAGATTGTCCCCAGCGGAGTCGCCAAGTTGTAACAACGGAGTCGCCACCGGTCTCTTTTATTATATTAGGCGGATCGAAAACCTAAAAACCAACCAGATATAGGGTTCGGGGGCACAGTTACGTGTGGGGAAGGATTGGCACCCCCATCACGCCCGGAGACCGGCTCTTACTTGATCACTAATATTTTCCTTATAACCCGGATGCGTGCATGCAAAGGTTAATACAAAAATCCACGAAGTTCTAGAATTAGCTCGAACTCGCTCACGACTAAGAAAATCTGAATCAATTTAGACGCAAATGGATTAAGGTATTAATCCTTAAAATTCGATAATGCACTTTCGCATAGGAGTCTCGATCGTTCCCACAACAGCTAGGGGAAGACCGAATTAACCCTAATTGGAAATATACCTCGTTTTCATGATGCAAAGAAAGATCCATTTTAAATGATGTCTTATGTTCTTTTTGACTTTTATGGGTGGTTTAATTTTCAAAGTTAATTATTATATTTTTTAAAAGCATGAGTTAAAAAACTAATCCTAAAAGGTTTTATTTAATTATTTACATTTAAAGAAAATATATTTACTTTTCTAAAAATTACCTAAAAGAGTTTTATTTACAATTAAGGAGAAAGAATTATTTACCTTTTTTTTAAAATGAATTACCAAGTTAGTTTTTATTTATTACTATTTACAATTAATAGATTATTTACCTTTTCAAGAAAGTTTACCTAAGGATGTTATTTAATTATCTACAATTAAGGTGAGGTGGAAAATATTTAAGATATCTATTATTGAAAATTACATTATTTTAGGAATCTAAGCCTAGGTGTTAAATTTTATCATTGGTAAGTTATTCACAAAAGAAATATAAGCTATTGATTAGGGAAACTAAGCTAAAGAGCATTTATTTTAAGTTATTTGGTAAGTTTTCATTAAATAAAACACATATTATTAATAAGACCTATTCACCCAGATTTATTAAGTTAAAGTGCATAAAGATAAATAAATTAAGGAACAAGTAAATATAAACGAATCAAACAATGAATTAAAATGCACGAAATAAGAATTTAAGAACCAAATTAAAAAAAAAGATTAGAGTAAAGAGATTGTAAACAGTTGGACCAAAGCGCGATCTTGTTAACGTGGGGTATGAGTCGAACTGCGAACCATAAGGCATCACCGCTACTGTTGGATGCCGACCACTGTGCGCCGACAGCGGGCCGCCGCTACTGCTCGTCCTCCGTCAGTGGTGCCGTCTCCATCCCTCAGCGATGATGGATCCTTCACGAGCTTCACTTAACGATAACCCATACCCTTTCTCCTCCTTATTCGAAACCAAGTAACAAAGGGAAAAATAAAGAAAAATATAGAGAAGCAGTGTTTGGTAAAATACCTCCAAAAATCACTATAACTTGTATTGCTCTTAAACTCAATGTGTTACAGAGGATGAATGTTGTGTGGTTGTGGATGTGAATGAACTACAATGGGTGAGAAACCCTAAAAACCTAAAAAATCCTAAAACCCTAAAAGCATATTCCCTTTTTATGCTCAACATTCTTGGAAAGGGAATAATGCCATTACTTGGGCATCAAACTCTTTCCTTACATTCAATATGATCCTAAATGAGTTAAAACAAATAGGGAAATGTCTAAGCTTGAATTTAATTACAAATATTCAATAAAATAATTGAAATTCGTAATAAAATCAAATTCCCATATTGAACTCGTATACAGTTTTCTGCACGCGTTGTCTTCAGTAAAACGAGCATATCGTGAGCTCCCGACGTCCGATTGAGTCGCTTCAAGATGCGTTGGAAAGGAAACTGATAGACGGTCAATACATAAGAAGACACCATGACCCGAAAATGCTTGGATCCTATCGGAAAGTTGCCATAAGTCTACAGTCAGGAATCATTGCACATAGTTTAACTTTCCATATATGTCGAGCAGGATCTCTTGTAATCTTCCCATATCTGACCTGATTAGGATCTTGTGTGGTCTACAAGAAAAAATAAAATACATTAATAAAAGTAATATATATGAAATAAAAATGGGCCAATTGGGCCTTTATTCATGTACATGGACTCTTTTTTATTTTTTAAAGAACTCTAATTTATATACAGACTCTAATATATTTACAAGCATAAAATTTAAAAGGACATGATAAAATTGGTGACTAAACGGTGATAAAACTTTCCTCATCCCCGTCCCCATGGGTAAAGATTTCGGTTATTCCTCATACCCGTCAGTTCAGACACCCACAGTTCGGATATAGCAATCCCCGTCCCCATCCCTATTTGAGCTTCGGTGATAAAACTTCTCTCACGTCCCCATGGGTAAAGATTTCGATTATTCCTTATACCCGTCATTTCGGATCCCCACGTTTCCAACTTCCACCGCTATTCGAATCATATCATTTTGAATTGAGTAAACCAAATTAAATTTAAAATCAAGAATAAAATCATTTTTATTTAAAATTAATTAATAAAGTTTATACATACTAAAATCAAATGAGTTTAAGCTTAAGCATAAATTTTTATACATACTAATAGATTGACGGAATACATTAAACCTAATTTAAGTTTAAGCTTAAGCATAAATTTTTACTTGAGTCATGTATAGATCTAATACCACACCATGGGTGCTGCTGCTGCCGCCACCGCCTTTGATTTTATTGGATTGTATTTCGACTTAGTTTCTTGTGATTTTCCGTCGTATGTTTTTCTCCAAACTGTCAAAAGCCGGCATTCCTTGTGATTTTCTTCTCCCGTTATAAGCGATTTTTACTATGTCTTCTCTTGACCTACTTAGTAATTATATTCTCTTAAATATTATATACATAATTTTTTTAAAAAAATGTTCCTTTTATCATTATATAATCGCTTGTAATTAATTTAATTGAAATTAGTCCTTTTTCAATATATATGAAGAGATTTAGGATTTAGTTTTATAATGAGTTTAATAGTTAGGATTAAAATTTATTTCGATTTTAAATTAAAGACAATATTTTTTTGTAAAAATAGTGTTGCTCTCAATCATCTATTTTTGACACCTGTCAAGATCTAAAAGATATAAATTTTATACTGCCAACAAATCCTATCTTATATTTATATACATATTTGAATTATGATAGATGGATGATGCAAAAAAACTTTGAAACTTTAGAGTTTTAAATCATGACAATTAAATATTTTGTTTTAAAATTTTGATTCTTGTTCTATTTTTATAAATCATTAATACTACTATTGTGACCTCATTTTGAATTTACTAATAACTTATCTAAATAAATATATTTATTCAATATAAAAATAATCAGCTTTACTTATTTTTTAACTGTAAATAATTAAATTAAAATAAATTTTTCATACACTTAATCAAATCAAAGTAAACGGTTTATGTATACAATTATTATAATTGTACCACTAATTTTAATCTTTTGTTTCTGTCTCAATTATCTCTCACCTCTAAGCTATAAATTCACCATAATTTTAAACTCAAACCATTACACCTCTCATCATCGTCTTCTTCTTCTAGCAATGGCAGCCATTGTGTCTCTTTTCACCATGTTTTTGGTCATTGTCGGTCTCTCTAATCATTGCCTTATTCAAGCTCAAAGGGAAGGTTTCAGCGTTGAATTAATCCACCGTGACTCCCCAAATTCTCCCTTATACAATCATTTAGATACTACTTATAACCGGGTGACCAATGCCTTCCGTCGTTCCTTCAGTCGTGTTCGTCATCTGAAGCCAACTTCTGCGTCGCCATTGAATCTTCAAGCCAATATTATTGCGGATTCGGGTGAATACCTGATGAATATATCGATAGGAACTTCAGCTTTTGATATTGTCGCCATTGCCGATACCGGAAGTGATCTTATTTGGACTCAATGCAAGCCTTGTAATCAGTGTTTCCAGCAAAAAGCCCCTCTTTTCGACCCCGACACATCATCAACATATAAAACGGTTCCTTGCAGCACAAGCCAATGTGCAAATCTTGAAGGATCGTCTTGTTCGACTAACGGTTCCTTGCAGCACAAGTCAATGTGCAAATCTTGAAGAATCGTCTTGTTCGACTAACGGTTCTTGCGAATATTCAGTCTCTTATGGAGATGGATCTTTCTCAGATGGGGATGTTGCGACTGATTCACTCACCCTGAGTTCGTCCTCAGGTCCCCCTGTCATCATTCCCAATGTTGTGATTGGATGCGGACACAATAATGATGGAACTTTTGATGAGAATACCTCCGGCATCATCGGCCTTGGAGGTGGCGATGTCTCGTTGATTTCCCAATTGGGAACTACCATTGCTGGCAAATTCTCCTACTGCTTGTTGCCTCTTACCGAAGCCGGAAATTCGAGCAAGATGAACTTTGGTTCGGATGCCATTGTTTCCGGAAGCGGAACTGTTTCAACTCCATTGACAAAAATGGACCCTCCAACTTTCTACTTCCTGACCCTGGAAGCGATCAGTGTGGGAACCAACAGAATAAACTTCACGGATACTCCTTTCGGAACAGATGAAGGGAACATAATTATTGATTCCAGCACTACATTGACGCTTTTCCCCGACGATTTTTACTCCCAACTCGAATCATCGGTGGCTAGCATGATCAATGCGACCAAGGTTAAAGGTCCGGAGGGCCTGAGTTTATGTTACGATGCTACAACTAATTTTGCAGTGCCAAATATTACAGTTCATTTCACAGGTGCAGATGTCGAATTGCAGCCATTGAACACCTTCGCCATGGTCTCGGAAACAATCGCTTGCTTTACTTTCGCTTCGATTCCAGATTTTGCAATCTATGGGAACTTGGCTCAGATGAATTTCTTGATTGGATATGATACTGAAAAGCAGACCGTGTCATTTAAGCCCACCGATTGCACCAAGAATTAACCGCACCGTTGTTTTCTGCAATGTTTGAGTATGAATGCCGAATAATTACGAGAACGAGAACCTAGGTGGTTCATGTAACACTATCTTAGCCTACAATTTGAAACGGTTTCATTTCTTTGTATCGTTTGTTGTTCATCATATTTTCGTTACTGAAGTTTATTTTTCACGTTAGATTTTTTTTTACCTATTTTTTCACGTTAGAGTGTCCTAAACTCATGATTTCACTTTAAAAGTTGCTTGGAGTACATATTTTTTTTGGATAGTAATACTAGAGTGTCTTTACTTTTTGCTTGGACTACATATGTTCACTGCATATAGGAGATGAATCCTAGGCAGTTCATAAAATGCCTCTAGAAGCGAGAAGACATTATTGGAATGCATTAAGGATATAGTTCGAATTAGAGCACAAAGCAAATGTATTAAAACTTGAGAAAGTAAATTAAAATCTAGCTTATGGAATTCTTAGAGGAATAGCTGCCCGAGTGCACGCATAAGAGATTTATAGTAATTTATTTTTTCTTTGGATAATATACAACATTATCGTTTTGGTGCGACTGTTTTGAAGTCTAATTTAGTCCAGAACGACGTCGTTTTGATGGAAGAAAAATAATAAAAATATGCATTTCAAGGAGTTTGAACCTAAAACCTTTAGATACAAAGGCTAAGCTTTAACCACAAAAATACAATGAAATTAATAGTATTTTTACCAAAAATATTATATGTCTCAAAATATTTTAGATTAATTCAAATTATTTTATGAAATGAATAATACTATAAACAATATTAATATATAACTAGTATAGATAATGTAAATATATTATTTTATGAATATTATAAGTTTTTTTGAAAAATATTATATTTATTGTATAAATAATATATAAAAATAATATGTTTTTATTTATATATTTATATATATTAAATAATATATTTTATATTATTTATATATTAATATTTTTATAGTACTATTTATTTCATAAAATAGTTTAAATTAAATCCCAAGTAGTTGCAGATGTATAATATTGGCTAAATTAAGGGAATATTCACTTTTAGGAAAATAATTAGAAAAATACCCCCATTAATAGTTATGTAGAAAATACCTCTTTTTCGGTCCATGTAAGGCAAGCTCGCGCTTAGCTAAAAGCTAGTTCTATGTAAAAAATACTTGGTAAATTAATTTTTTTTATTTCTTACCTACCCTCTCAACACATAACTCGCGCTTAGCTAAACGCGTGTTTGAATCTCGCTTTTGGCTAAGCGCGAGTTTGCCTTACGTGGACCGAAATGGGGTATTTTTTACATAACCATCAATAGGGTATTTTTCCAATTTTTTTTCCAAAAAAAGAATATTCCCTTAATTTTGCCTATAATATTTGTGGTAAAATATAATAAAATTTTATGTTGGTTTAGTGATTAAGGCTTAGCCTTTGTATTTAAAGGTCTCGAGTTCAAACCCCTTTAAAGTTGCATGTTTTAATTATTTTTTCTCCAGCAAGATGAAGTCGTTTTGGGCCAAACTAGGCTTTAAAACAATTGCACCAAAATGAGTTAATGTATTTGAACATTTTTTAAGTCCGGTGGTATTTTTGAGATAGTAGTAATAGTTTAGCGGTATTTGGTGTAGTTTACCCATTAATAAATAAAATCAAAGTATATCATGTGTTTAAACAAACTTAAACTCAATATCTAAATCATATGAGTCTAGAATCGATGACACACATTGTTATACACCACTAACACTATGCATCGCTGCACGCTACTAAATTTTTATCTTCTAAATAAATATTAAAAATTTTCAATGACTTAACATATAATTAATCATATTTAAAAAAAATAAAATTTGATTTGAATATCCCTTGTCTTTCCGTTACCGTTATCGCTACCGCCACCGCCTCCATAGATAACAACCATTGTCAATCATTTGGATTGAATCAAAAGATTATTTGGTTTTTATTATCAGAGCAAACGGAAGGAGAAATAAGGCAAGCAAGGGCCCCTTCATTTCGTGTTGTGTTTGAACACAAGAGTTTGTGTAAATTTTATTTACAGAAACGTTTTCATTTTATAATTTAAGGATTCTATTTATGGTGTAGGGTTTAGGTTTTTAAGTAGAGTAGTTTTGAATTTATGGATTGTTGATAGAATTTAGGGTTAAAATTTAGAGTTTATAAGTTCAAACCTAAATCATTAACCATATTACCTTAAAACCTAAACCCTAACCTTAACACTGAACCTTAAATCATAATCATGGACCCTAAAATCAAAACTCCTACACTAAAACCGTAAACCTCTAAACCGTAAATTAAATCCTAAATTTAAAATTAAGGCACTTGTAACACCCCTTTCTCGGCCTGGTAGAGTATGGGGTCGAAAAGTGCTACCGAAAAACATATCGGAGGTTCGAAGTTGAATTCAGAGTTCGAAGACTTATTCGGGAAGTTTATTAAACTCTTTTAAAGCTTAACAAATCTGTTTGTTGACTACTTATTCGATTTAGGGTCAATTTTAAACTTTTTTAAACTTAAGGAATCATAATTTTTACAAATTAGAGGTCCTTAATGGGATTTCTTTTCACTAAAATACAATTAAACTTACCAATTATTAACCTGTGAAGTTTTGTTACTAACGGAGATCGTTTACCTATCCAATTAGACCATATAAAACTTAGTGACCAATTCGTAAGCTGTTTAAAACTGTAATTTTAGACTTTTAACATAATTAACTGATTCCGTACCGGTACGCCTAAGACCATATTGGTACGCTAAGCTGATTTTCCAAATTCTAGGTTCAAGGGTAACAAGACGGTATCGATACCACTAAGCTCGTATCGATACGCATTGACTAAGATTGACCCGTTCAGTATAGCCTAAGGTCGTATCGACACAAATTAATTTTCAGACCTTACTGTCCAATTCCGTATTGGTACACCCCCTTTGCATATTGATACACCTGTTTTACTCAGTCTAACTATGCAAGGCCGTATCGATAAGCCATCACCTGTACCGATATGCATGCCTTGTAATGACAGATCTTAGCTGGTTTTTAATCAATTTAACGTGTTGAACGTTGTCCAAACTTAACCAAATTTCACCAGCAATTCTAATATCCATATTTTTAATAGCATACAAAATTTTAGAGCGTTTCGAATCCATTTACCTAGTTTTCACCTTTTAGTGATTTTAGGCTCAGTTAACTAGTTTAATCATTCCAAAACATGTCAATTTTCACATACAACATATAGGCACCATTAGGCTATTACACACACATCAAATCATGCATCTATGACATGTTTAAGCCATATGCCACCCTACTAGGAGTTCAAGGAAAAAGTTAAGCATACATATGATTGGTAGAGGCGACTTGCAACCGCAATTACACGATCGGTGTTCAGAATACTTCAAGATCCTGAAATTCATGAGACACACAAATGTTAGGCTTACATAGCCTAGTGAGGTAGTCATAAAAAATGCACAATAAATTCATCAAATACATGAATGACATATAGGCATGCTTGGTTAACAATTTATAAAGCATTAATCATATAAGATCATGTTCAAATCAATAGTCATGATTCCATGTAGAAATTATAAGTCTTATCATTCCCTTGGACATGGCAACCAATGGATTCGCAGATTCCCTTATACGCCTAGTTCAAATCGTATCGGTACTGGTCCAGTCGTACCGATACGCCTTGTTTAAAATCAACATTCCCAGCTTGAATTTATTACATAAAGATCCTCACAACTTAAATCAAGCCCAATTAGCTTTCATTGTTACAAAATAGGGTACAAGAATTGAAAGATTATATTTTTGAGCATATTCGATACAAAATTTTTTGTCACCAGAACCAAATTTTGACTAGGCTGGTTTTAGGGATGTGACAACTCTCCCCATTAAGAAAATTCATCCTCGAATTTTCACTCGAATTGAATAAATAAGGGTACTGTTTTTGCATTGCCTCTTCCAGTTCCAACGCTGCTTCTTCAACTGAATGGCTTCTCCAAAGAAATTTCACTAAGGGCATGGACTTATTACGAAGTCTTCTAACTTATCGTGTGAGGATCTGCACAGGTTCTTCCTCGTACGTCATATTGGACTAAATCTCTACAGACTCTAGCTCGATCACATGGGAAGGATCAGACCCGTACTTCCATAGCACAGACACGTGGAAGACATTATGAATTCGACTTAAGTCTTCAGGGAGAGCTAATCGGTAAGCAACATGTTCAACTCTCTCGATCACCTCAAACGGATCGATGAAACGAAGACTTAGCTTCCCCTTCTTGCCAAATAGAAGGATCTTCTTCCATGGAGATACTTTAAGGAAAGCTTTCTCGCCAACCTCATACTAAATGTCCCTTCTTTCTGGATCAACATAAGCTTTCTGCCAGTCAAATGCAGCTTTGAGCCGATCACAGATAATGGTCACACTTTCTTTAGTTTCGCAAAGTAAGTCAGGACCTAACACCTTACCTTCACCAAGTTCGGTTCAACAGAGAGCGGTCCTACATCTCCTCTCGTAAAGGGCTTCATATGGTGCCATTTGAATCTAGGCTGGTAGCTATTGTTGTAAGCAAATTTCACCAGAGGTAAGCATTTCTCCCATGTATTCCTAAAGTCAATAACACATGCTCGGAGCATATCTTCCAGAATCTGAGTAACCCTTTCGGATTGACCATCAGTCTGAGGATGGAAATCACTGCTTAGGTGCACTCGAGTTCCCAAAGCCTCTAGTAGGGTCCTCCAAAACCAGGATGTAAAGTGTGGATCACGGTCGGAAATAATGGACACAAAAACTTCGTGCAAACGGATAACATCTCGAATGTACAATTCAGCAAGCTTAGGCAAACCGAAGTCCATTCTCACTGGAATGAAATGAGAAGGTTTGGTGAAACGATCTACAATAACCCAAATGGCATTATTCCTCTTCGGTGTCAATGGTAGACCACTTACGAAATCCATTGTAATACGCTCCCATTTCCACTGTGAAGATTATAGAAGACCAGTAGGTACCTTGTGCTCGGCTTTAACCCGTTGGCAGGTCAGACACCTAGCCACAAAGTCTGTGATATCACCTTTCATATCAGACCACCAATACAACTCTTTTAGGTCCTTATACATCTTGATAGCTCCAGGATGGATAGAAAAGGATCTCGAATGAGCTTTATTCAGGATTTGATCCCGAAGATCATCATCATCGGGGACACAGATACAATTTCAAAAACACAACAAACCTTCAGAATTTATAGCAAAGTCGAGATCTAGCTTATCCTTAATCTGAGAAATAAGAGTTTGTAACTCCTCGTCAAACTCTTGGAGTGCTTTGATTCGGGACACGATGGTTGACTGAACTTAAAATTTAGCCAACAACTTGCCATGCTTCTTAAGCCAGAAATGAGCATTCAAATGTCTTGGAGAGGGAGTAGGCTTCCGACTAAGGGCATCAACTATGATATTTGCTTTACCAGGGTGGTAATCAATGACCAAGTCATAGTCCTTCAAAAGCTCCATCCATCATCGTTGACGTAGATTCAACTCTTTCCAAGTCAAAAGATATTTCAGACTCTTATGATCAGTGAATAAGTAACACTTCTTACCGTAAAGATAGTGCCTCTAAATCTTTAAGGCAAACACAACAGCGGCCAACTCCAGATCATGTGTCGGATAGTTTAGCTCATGAGGCTTAAGTTGACGTAAAACATAGGCTAAGAACTTTCCTTCTTGCATCAACACACAACCAGTCCTAGGTGGGATGCATCACTGTATACGATGAAGTCCTTACCCGACTTAGGTTGCACCAAAATAAGGGCATGGGTCAGAACTTGCTTAAGCTGATCAAAGCTCCTTTGTTGTTCCACGGTCCATACAAAAAGAGTTTCTTTACGGAGAATTTTTGTCAAGGGAGCAGTAATCATCGAGAATCCCTTAATGAATCTACAATAGTAGCCTGGAAGGCCCAGAATGCTACGAACTTCCCCAACATTCTTCGAAGGAATCCAGTCAAGAACTGCTTGAATCTTCTTTGGGTCTACTTGAATTCTTGCAAAAGAAATCACATGTCCCAAAAAGGATATTTCAAATAGCCATAATTCACATTTGCTGAAATTAACATACAATTGCTTCTCCCATAGAGTCTGTAGCGCAATCCGGAGATGTTCTTCATGAGTGGCTATGTCTTTGGAGTAAATCAAGATGTCATCTATGAAAACAACCACGAACTTGTCTAGATAAGGTTAGAATACACGATTCATCAAATCCATGAAAGCTGCAGGTGCGTTCGTAAGCCCAAAAGGCATTACTAGGAATTCATAGTGGCCATATCTAGTTTGGAAGGCAGCCTTTGGAACATCAGACTCTTTCACTAACATTTGATAATACTCGGATCACAAGTCTATCTTAGAGAAGACAGAAGCATCTTTCAATTGATCGAAGAGATCATCAATCCTCGGTAACGAATACTTGTTCTTAATGGTCACTCTATCCAACTATCGATAGTCAATGCATGGACACATCGACCCATCATTCTTCTTGACAATAAAACTGGTGCTCTCCAGGGTGAGGAACTTGGTCGGATGAATCCCTTGTCCAAGAGATCTTAGATTTGTGCCTTCAACTTTTTTAATTCAACTGGAGCTATTCGGTATGGAGTGATAAAGATGGGTGTTGTCCCCGGTTGCACTTCGATTCCAAATTCCACTTCTTGGGTCAGAAGGAGTCCCAAAAGTTCATCGGGAAACACATCAGGAAATTCTTTTACCACCGGTACATTCTCAATATTTAGATATTCTTTAAACTCCATGGCACACAAGATAGCTTTACTTGGTTCGGGTTTGGATTTCATCAAGGTTATGCTCTCTTTACTGAGTCCACGAAGATACAACTTCTTCTTTGAATAGTCTACCCAAGCTTGATGCTCAACTAGCCAATCAAGGCCTAAGATGAGATCAAACTCATGGAAAGGCAAGGCCATCAAATTGGCCAGAAATGGGATCCCTTGGATCCTCAGAGGACAAGCTTTACAGATTAACCGTATAATCACACTATCTCCTAATGGGTTAGAGACAACAATCTCAGAAGTGACTGGTTCAGGTTCTAGAGCATACATCTTAATCAATGGTTTGTTAATAAAGGAATGCATAGAGCCTAGATGTGGTTCTATTGCAACACGTCTATAGTTAGGTGCAGACATTCTTAAATCTAATCAAACATGAAAGGTTAGATCGTGTTAGATGCAAGTCACGGATAGCATATAAAAATAAACTCCTAGGTGGCATATGCATATGTAGACTCGTGATAAGCCTTGGTTTAGTCCTAGAATCGAATAAACTCTAGCTCTGATACCACAAATGTAACACCCCCTTCCCGACCTGATAGAGAATCGGGTCGGAAAGTGTTACCGAAAAACATATCGGAGGTTTGGAGTTGAATTCAAAGTTCAAAGACTTATTCGGGAAGTTAATTAAACTCTTTTAAAGCTTAGCAAATCTGTTTGTTGACTACTTATTCGATTTAGGGTTAATTTTAAACTTTTTCAAACTTAAGGACTAAATCATAAATTTTACAAATTAGAGGTCCTTAATGAGATTTATTTGCAATAAACTATAATTAAACTTACCAATTATTAACCTGTGAAATTTCGTTACTAACGGAGATCGTTTACCTATCCAATTAGGCCATATAAAACTTAGTGACCAATTCGTAAGTTGTTTAAAACTATAATTTTAGACTTTTAACAGAATTAACTGACTCCGTACCGGTACACCTAAGACCGTATTGGTACGCTAAGCTGATTTCCCAAATTCCAGGTTCAAGGGTAACAAGATTGTATCGATACCACTAAGCCCATATCGATACGCATTAACTAAGGTTGACCCGTTTCGGTATAACCTAAGGCCGTATCGATACAATTTAATTTTTAGACCTTACTGTCCAATTTTGTATCGATACACCCCATTTGCGTATCGGTACTCCCTGTTTTACTCAGTCCAACTATGCAAGGCCGTATCGATACGCCATCACCCGTACCGATACGCCTGCCCTATAATGACAGATCTTAGATGGTTTTTAATCAATTTAACCTATTGAATATTGTCCAAACTTAACCAAATTTTTCCAGCAAGTCTAATATCCATATTTTTAATAGCTTACATAATTTAGAGCGTTTCGAATCCATTTCCTAGTTTTCACATTTTAGTGCTTTTAGGCTCATTTAACTAGTTTAATCATTCCAAAACATGCCAATTTTCACATACAACATATAGGCACCATTAGGCTATTACACACACATCAAATCATGCATCTATGACATGTTTAATCCATATGACACCCTACTAGGAGTTCAAGGCAAAAGTTAAGCATACATATGATTGGTAGAGGCGACTTGCAACTGCAATTACACGATCGGTGTTCAGAATACTTCAAGATCCTGAAATGCATGAGACACACGAATGTTAGGCTTATATAGCCTAGTGAGGTATTCATAACAAATGCACAATAAATTCATCAAATACATGAATGAGATATAGGCATGCTTGGTTAACAATTTATAAAGCATCAATCATATAAGATCATGTTCAAATCAATAGTCATGATTCCATGTTGCAATTATAAGTATTATCATTTCCTTGGACATGGAAACCAATGGATACGTGGAATCCCTTGTACACCATACATATCGGAAATAGGTCGTAGCTCCAGAAAATATTCTTTACACAAACCAACCTTATCTCACCACATATAGGCCGTAGTCCCGGACCGTAGTCCAATCCCTTACTTGGTGAGCTCAAATAACCCTATGGCATGCCAATTGTATCCAATGTCCACAAATGTCCAAGGTCACATATTACAACATAACCTTACCTTTGTACTCGTAAGCCATCTTATATCGGATGTCAAATTGAGCCTTAGCTCCACATATCATATCATAGCATATTCATATCAAATTCTCATATAGGAAAGTTCAAGTATCGTATATGGACTTACACATATTAATTCATGTCGAAAACTTACCATGCTTACCATTAGCATCCATACAAGCTTGCTCTACTTGACCCCTTAAACAAAATGCAAATTATAACATAAAACGAATACAACGGGATGACACCTTGCTTATCCTTTGACACGACTACAGTCACCTAGTGCACGGAAGCTTTTAGGATTCCCAGATTTTGATTCCTTTGCTTCTAGACTTGGTTGAAGGTGACATATTGTTTCCTTCCAATATTTGAACTAAGAAAAAACACAAGGAATTATTATAATCACTATAATGATATAGTACTCATTTCAAAGATTAGGCTTAGAATTTTGACTTGAAATTAAACTCCAATTATCCATGGAATTCAACAATTGATTGATGGCTTTTACTTACCCGATCGATAGCTTTGCTACGGAGGTTTCAAATCAAAGAAAGCTTGAGCCTAAGGTAGTCAATAAGGGAGGTGTGTGCTTGCTTAAGGTTGAAGACAACAATGGTGGTGCTAGCTTGGTTTCCATTAAGTTTTGCTTTCGCGAAGAAATGGGCAAGTGAAGAGAGCATTCCATTTTGTCTAATTTAAGACAAGACAACTTAATCATTTCCCCACCCCTTAACAACCAATAAGAACATTTCCCTCACTTGAGGGTTTGCTTAACCCAACCAGGAAATTAGTTTTCCTAATTTGACTATTGACATTGGATGGCTAATTGTCATCTTTTCATATTAATCCCACGTGATGGGGAGGCAAGCAAGGAGGTGAATCATCACCTTACTTTCAATTCTTTCGATTTAACTATTAAAACAACTTCGAACAGGGGACCCGTATCGATACACCTTATGGTCGTATCGATACGGCTAGGCTAAAATAGGTAAGTTCGTTATGGCAGTTAGGTCGTATCGATATAGGTCTTGCTGTACCAAAACGCCTAGTTCAAACCGTATTGATACTGGTCCAACCGTACCGATACGCCTAGTTCAAAATCAACATTCTCAGCTTGAATTTCTTACAAAAAGATCCCCACAACTTAAATCAAGCCCAATTAACTTTCATTGTTACAAAATTGGGTACAAGGATTGAGAGATTACATTTTTGAGCATATCCGATACAAAATTTTCGGTCACCGGAATCAAATTCCGACTAGGCTAGTTTGAGGGATGTGACAACACTTGTGGAAGTAAAAAAAAATTCACCGTTTGTGTATGAGATAATAACCCAAAAAGAAAATAGTAAAAAGTTTATTTTAACTATATCTATAATTTAATCATTTTATATCCCTTAGAGGAGCGAATCCAAAGAAGCTGCCCCTTAAAAATTGTCAATTTTCATTTTATCCTTTTAGAATTTCTTCGAATTTTATTTTCACCCTTCAATTAAAAATACTAAAATGTGATAGTTTGTGTTTGGTCCACCAAAATTTTCAATTTTTTTTTAATTTGACTTCCTTTTATAAGATATATTTTTATATGGATTTGATAACAATTTAATATAATTTGGTATAATAATAAAAAGTGGTATCTAAATATTAAATTAGTGAAAAACAAAATTAAATAATTGTTGTATATAATATAAATTGATCATTTACTTATTTTATTTTTCAAAATGTTAATTTAGTTTATCGAAACTATTCTAAATTTAAAAATACATTGTTCAAAGTAGATTCGGTTATAAGAACCCAGGCATGGATGTGTAAAGGGTTGGATAATCCAAATAAATAATCTTATTTATTTTAAATAATATTTTATTTCTAAATATAGTAAATATTAGAAGGGCGGTTGAGATTTTTACGATAACCGATTCCTCTAATATTTACTCATTTGTCCATGCTTTTGCCTTATAAATAAAGAGCTCATATTCATTGTTTCATACACTGAAAACATTTGATCCTTCATAATTTCTTCAAAGAGAGCAACGCCAAGCGAGTTCCACTTCCTCACTTCGTGTATACGATGTTTATGTTAGGATATTTGTTTTGATATAATAATTGAAAAATAGTTTTGAACTAAATTGAAAAGATTTAAAAAATGATTTTAAGTCCAAACAACTTGAAAATCTGTGATAGATTTTATAAGGTTTTGGAATGATTTAAATGTCTTTAAAGTAACCAAACCTAAGTTTTTCAAGTAACCGTACCAATACGGTATTCCCCGTATCGATACGCCTTAGGGTTTCAGCTACACTCTTTTTGAAACTGTCAAAACCCATACTGATACAAGGCTTACCCTTATCGATACGGTGTGGGGTCGTTTCGATACGCCTTTTAGTGTTTCGATACGCCTACATGGCAAAAACCCCAACGGCCAAAACCCTCCAACTGCTATTTTCCCAACGGTCTTTTAAATTGTAGGCCGTACCGATGCACTCCTAAGTGTATCGATACGCATCAGCTGGAAAAAGCTCAACAGCTAGTTTATGAAGAACACGTACCGATATGACTACCCGCGTATTGATACAGACAGCTTCAGAACTACAATTATTGCGGGAAATAAAGGCCCCAATTCAAGCCCAACAGTCTCTTACGGCTAGAAGCTCAATTGGGAATATAAAAGGGACCTACAAGCATCTATAGAAGACTAATGATCGACAAGTTTACAACATTATGATGAAAATTTATCTTAGTGCTTAATTTCCCATTCTTTGTATAGACTACACTTGTTGAGCTAAAATGTCAATGTATGCTCAAGTGTATTAGGATTTGAGTGAGAGCTTAAGAGTGCAAACAATCACCTTTTAGAGGGATTTCTAGTTTGCTAAGTTTTCTTTTGTTAGAGAGTGTTCCCAAAGCTTGGTTTGTGAGCTTTGGATGCTAGACTTGGTGAGTGAGTTTAAGTTGTAAATGGTTTCCTCCTTAGCCTAGAAAAGGGGAAGAATTCTTAGTGAATTGGTTGAAATCCTTAGTAGGAAGCTAAGGTAGTAGATGTAGAGCTTGGTTAAAAACTTGAACCACTCTAAATCTTGTGTCTAATTTTTCCTATTTTTTTGCTTCCACCACCATCACCCAAATTACATCTTCTCCACCACTTGGCAAGTAATTCGGTTGAGGAAATCGAGTTCAGCAGTTTAGAAGACTGTGCTAACCTTGGGAGGCAACGTCTATTATTGTGATTACACCATACAGACAAAATTGCTTCTAAAGCAATGGCTTTTACCATGACACAGTAAACCAATTTATTTTCTGTGTAATTTTCTATTTATTTTGCTTGTCATTACCAATATACGTTCTGTTTTACAGTAATAGTTTTTCCTGCAATTTAGAAGCAATTTAATTGTTGTGAAACATGATTGAGATAACGTTGAAATCCAAACCGTGTCTCGACATTCATTGGTAATTTTGGACTATGAATATTTTGGGATTATTGATCTCATCTGTTTTAATTTGCTTGCAGCTATAAACCTCTCTCACCCTTGTGAAACTGTATGTGGTGTTCGTATGCTTGACCATCATTCTGGCTCATGCATCTGTGAGTAGTGTGGTAATTTCTTACATTTGATATTAGAGGGATGTGCAAAAATCTAATTGTAAAATTTAAATTGATGTCGCAAATGAAATCCACGTGATTTTCGTTGAAAGGGAACTTGGTTGTGCTATAAGTAGTCGTTCATCCCATATCCAGGTTATACACTTTTAGCTTATTTTTTTAATGTTTGAATGTCACATATTAATTTATAATATTGATTTATCTGAGAATAAATATCATTTATAAAATAGATAGATATTTGCAAGTATTGATCGTCATTCATGATTTATGTTATAGGCATATTAATCTTGATCTTGTTCATGAGTGTATGCATAACTTTTAAATTTTGTCTTTATAACTAAAGCATATCACTACATTTGTAGTACTAATATTTGTATTTTTTAGAAGTACAAACTTTTTATAAAGACAACAGGACAGTTAAAAAGATCACATGGTGAACAACCTCTTCGAGGTCCATCCGATATCCGATTGAGAATAAAGGAGTGAATTGTGGACTCAAACATTTGCATCCATCTTTGGGCCAATAAAAGGTAAACAAGTTTACTTGAGCTTTAACCATGAAATTAGATTAAATTCTTAATCTAAGTTGTTGGTTGTTAAGTCATGCTTTGACTATGGCATTATTTGTATCTCTTTAAAAATAGTCTTTAAAAGTAAAGAGTAATGAGTTTGATCAAACCATAAGATTTAAAGACTAAGAAAATTATTAATTACAATTTATATATTTTTTGATTATGTTTTATTATATAATCAAAACATTTTAAAAGGTGAGGGAAATATATTGTGCAATCCATTTAAAATTATTGGAGAGTAGTGTGATACTATGAAAATGCATGCCTGGGATTGATTCTACAAAATACTTGGTATTTAAGAGTGCTTTGTGAACTATCACTATTTCCTAAAAATTTATCTGATGCGCTATTCAGAACTATGTTCACTATTCCAATTTATAATTATTATAAAATAAATAGAGCTTATTATAACTTGATACAACTTTATAATAAAAGAGAAAGGGAATATAGAAGAGAAAAGACTATTGAAAATTTCTCATAATGTACTCCTTAATATTTGAAACATTTTTTTTGGTAATGAACACTACTTATTAGAAAATTTGGAGTAATAAAAAATTTCCTTCAATTGTGATAAAGTCTTAATGACCAAATAAAAATATGTTGAATTTATGCAAGTCACAGTCTTCGTTTAAAATCATGACAAGATATTTTGAATATAAATTCTTTGAAAACAATTTGATTTATGTTTATATTGATATTTGAGTTCTAATGCCTACTATAGAATTTACTCTAGTGTATATGAGTAAAGTTGACAAAAAGCATGTTTACATGTCTCTATACGAAAATAATTAGACACCTTATTTTGAGTATTATTATTTCAACCCTTAAAATTATTGGAAATGTGGGGGTGAACGTAAGGTGTCTAAAATTATGTCATGAACTTGTATCACATGTGTTTTTTGTGTAGAATAATACTAAAGGAAAGAATAAAAGATATAATGTTTCATAAATCTTAGTATGCTAATATTTATTGAGAGTTGTACATTCTTAATCAACCATAATCGACCTAAATTTACAAATGTTGTAGATATACCAACAACCAAGTAATGAACATTGAATGTTTGCTTAGAGCCCTCAAAGAGATAATAACTTTGAGTTATAATTTTCAGATATCCTCTAATATTAAAAAGGATTGTGAAGAAAATTGTGTTATTAATGGGTATATATATTTCTTTTTAGTAGAACATTTTTTTAGAAGTCTATTAAATATACATATGTTGCTCATACTATTATGGAGTTTGAGCTTATAGCTCGAGACTTAGCTAAACAAGAAGTTGAGTGATTCTTTGAATTGACTTGTTGAGTTTTCTTATGGGAAAAGGTTGACACCTTTTATGTTTATCATGTGACTCACAAGCTACAATTTGAGTAGTTAAATATGATGCCTAACCTGTTGAGTGGAATGCTCAAGCAAATTAGATGTGTATTTGATTACATAGAAAAACCTTGTTGATTCCTTTACTAGAAGATAAGTAAGGAAAGTGGTTGATGATTCGTCGGGGGAATGAGGCTTAAGCCCATTATTTGAGAAATTCATGGTGGATACCCAACTTAGTTTTTTAAATTGCATTTGGTCAAACGAAGCCATGAAAAGACTTAGTGTACATTTCTACTTATCCCTATTGCGAATAATGTACATGCATATGGTTGAGCTTTTGCTCTTAGTGGATTCATAGCACATGTTTTGGGTGGTCATAGTGAGAAGGACTTGATGAATCCACCGACATGAAAGGACGAGTTTTTATGCTTTTAATGATTTCATATCTCGGGTTTTGGATGGTCCTTGTGAGATAGACTTGATGAATTCTCTGAATCTTTAATAATTAAGAGGATGAGCTAATTAAACTCTCTTAATGATTTCATATCCCTGATTCAGATGGTCTATATTGAGATAGACTTGATGAATTCACCTACGTAAGTGTGAAGAACTAGCCACCTTCCATGAAAGATTTTGGGTTGTCTTTCTAGAGAGCTTACCTACATCCCGAGGTATATTGGATAAATTGTTGATCTATTGCATAACTCATTTAGAAAATAAATTAGTCGTGTGTTGTGAGTTCACTCCTATTTTAACAAGTTTCAAATTCATTCACTTGTTAAGGAGGAGAATTACTCATTCCACTATTGATACGAGCATGGATCCACCCAACGATAATCTAATCGAGCTTCCACAAGGGTTGGCCACTCAAGCAAGAGACAAACAATTCAAGAAAGCTCTCATAGGATTAATTGAACAAGCATAGGACATTGGACAAGCTTTGGACGTTGGACTTCTGTCATGTAGTCCATGCAATTTGTTCTATGTGAACATATTTGAGTGAAAAGGGAACATTCTAATTTATTTGTAGCTACAAGTTTTTAATTTTTGTTACATTTTAGTTAATTTTTTTGTTGCTACATGTTTCTTATATTTTTATTATTTTTCACATTTTCATGTTCCCATATTTATGTCACATTTACGTGTTATTTTCACCTATCATTAATTTGTTTTTGTGTTCACAAATTATGTCCTAGATTCATCCTACATGGCTGGCCACATCAAGCTTGGAAGAAAGACTCTTGAGAAGCCACATGCACATTCATGAAGAGGTGGTAAGATTCAAGGCATTAAATGCATACATTCATTCATCCTTTGTAGCATGCACATATGGCAAGGGGGAGTTGCTTGGAAGTTTCTTGCACTTGGAGAATGCATTGGAGATCAAAAATACATTCAAGTCTTTCACCTCCCAAAACAAATGCATTGGATGGCACAAATGAAGATTCATGGGCCATGCACATTGCCTTATTTCATCTAATTTGTATCTATTCATATGCCTTAACCTATAAATAGAGTAGCACTTCACTTTTGTAAACAAAACTTGATTGTAACACCCGGTTTTGGGCCAAGGAGTTTCTAGGTTGATTAGACGGTCCGATGGACCGAGATTAGAGATTCAAGTCAGTTTCAGGATAAAAATCAGAATAAATATTTTTGTGTGATAAAATATATGGGAAAATATCCTAAAATAATTATTTAATATATTGATATTTTTGGTAAATTCAATTTTGAAAAGTAGAATTTGGAAATTGGACATTTTGGCTAGTGACCAAAATGTAAAGAGTGAAAAATTATTTTTAGTGACTATTTTGAAAAAGGGTCAAATCTTAGACTCTTTATGGAGCTAATTTTACCAAATGTTTTAATCTATTTTCTCTCAATTTGCATTATTTTAAACGTGTTTTAATTAGTGAATTAAAGGGGATTTAATTAAAGAAAGATAGTCATTTTCTTAAAACCACTTTTGAAGTAACTTTTTTCTCAAACTTTTCTCTGAAAGTTTCTTTATCCAAACACTCTCTTTTGCATCAAAGATTTGAGGTAATGATCTTGTTTTCTTAAATTCTTGATTTCTAATGGATTCTTCAATCTTGTTTTCCAAAATCTCATTATTTTCCTTTAGTCTTTCAAGAGTCAAACATCCAATTGAGAGGAAATTCACTCATTAGAGGTAAGGTTCGTTCTTCTCCTTCAATGAATGGTTATTTACTAAAATTCCCAAGTATTTGATTATTGTTTAATGTTTTCTAGTGAGTTTTAATAATTTAATTATGGAAAATTGCTTAAAGTAAGGTTTAATTGATGAGATTAAGTGATTTTCATTTTGGATATGTTTTGCTGAGTTCTTGATTGGTTCTAATCACGATTTTGATGTTTAATAATGTTAATAAGTGAGTTTTAACATTGGAATCTTGAAACTAAGTGAATCTCTAATTTCTTAGGTTGTTAGTGTGGTGTTTTTGGTGAGTTATGGATGTTTTATGAAAGCTAGAGGTATAAAGATGATGTGAGGTTATTTTTAGATGTTAATTGAAGGTAATTGATGGATTAAACCTTTAAGTTTTGCATGGGTTAAGTTTGGAAGATGTTTGATGTTGATTTCGATTATTGTGGAGGGGTTTTGGTTGGAGTTGTTGAGGATTAATTTTGCTGAGTCTTTGAATGCAGTTAGATGCATTGAATCCTTTTTTGTGTGGTTAAATCAGGGGAAGTTGATCTTCAAGTTTTTGGCACCGATTTGAAAGCTTTGAAGGAGTAGTTCGCATCGGCGGACGAAGTTTTGCGTAATCGATGAGTGAGAACGTGGATTTCAGCTTTGAAATGGTTTAAAGGTTATTTTGGGGGTTTAAATCAAGCTTAAAATGTTGGTTTAAACACAGAAGTAAGTATGATATGATTTATCCCTCGGTCATGTTTTGGAAAAATTGGTCTTATGCACTTGTTTTTGAATTACATGGCACCTGTTAAGCATGTTTTAAGTATGTTTTACACTAATTTTGATCACATATTGATGATGGGTGCATTGGGAAATTGATCCATATAAGTATGAGTAATACTTGTGAATGCATGGTTTGATGCATTGGAAATGTTTTTGATTATTGCATATAAAAATAGTGAGGTACATGGTAAATAATTAATTATATTGGCAAGTGATGTGGTTTAAAATATGACCAGATATAGTTGGCCGGTAATAGGATTGATAGTGCACTATAATAAGTCACCTCGGGTGTTGAGGGGTTGATGTGTACCGAATACTCCACCATAAGTTCTCTAATGGTTGAGGGGTTATATGGTACCGAAAACTCCAATTAGTGGATTATACATCTAACCGATGATTGGGTTGTGATCGTACCCGGTTGTGATCGTACCCTAATTTTGCTTGAGATTGTATGAAGTGTTGAAAGGACACTTGTTGAATCCGTGTATCCGATATAATATTTTGTAAAGTGGGACTTAGTTTCTGATCACTTGAAAGCCAATATAATTGATAATGTATCATGTTGACGGATTATGTTGTATAATGTTGGTTTATACATGTTTACTCTTTAAGCCTTGCATATGAGTTGTTATACATGCGAAAGCTTAAATTGAGGGATTGCAAATGGGGATTTTGTTGTTGATCCATGATACATGTAACATATGGTTAAATATGCATGTTTGTGGAAATGCTAAGTGCATAGTTTGTAAAGCATAATGTTTTGAAAGATGTCTTAAATGATGATTTCATTTTGAGTTGGAAATCGAACTTAAATGCATTGATGGTGTTTTGTTTTGAGCATTCCTCACTAAGCCTAGTGTGCTTACGCTCTCTTTGTCCATTAACGCAGAGACATAAGGGTTGGAGGCAGCAAGCAAGAGAACGAGAATCCAAAGACTTGAAGTATTCGGAAATATGGTTTTTAAACTAAACTAGTAGTAATAAAGACGATGGGGTCCGTTGATGAATGGGAGGGTTATTTGCTAAACTCCCAATTTGTGCAAGCTTATATTGTTGTTGTGGTGTTGTATGAGACTTTATATGTTCGATTTTGATGTGGATTGAGTTTTAGGAAGCATGCCTTTAGACGTATGATTGAAGTATGTTGCTTTGGTTTGATCATGTTTCTTTGATATTCTGGCATGGTTTTATCTTTAGTTTAATGGTGCACATGTTTGCGGATTGTTAGAGTATGTTAGAATCTATGATTGTATGAGAAACCAACAAAATTGAATATTACAGGTCAGTGGGTATAGATACGCGGGGCCTCGTATCGGTACAGGTAAGCTGGGAAAAGGTATGAGAATCAATATATGGGATGCCATATCAGTACGGGTTTTAGCTACTATAATCTATATTTTTGAAAATGATGCCCGCATATCGATACGCCTAGGACCAGTACCGGTAAAACCTTGTGTAATGAAGCTCGTATCGATAGGGGTTCCTGTGTACCGATATCGACTGTCCTTATTTTAGTTAAAGTGATTATTGGGGTTTCTAATTCTTTCATTTTGGTCCCTAATATTCGTAAGTGCAATTGTATAATTTTGAATGATTGTTTTGAGTTGAAATTTGGCAAGCAAGCATGTAATCTGATTAATTAAGGATTGGTAACTCAAATTTTAACTAAGTCCTCGTAACTTTCTAGATTTGCAATTTGGTCCCTAAATTGCAATTATGCGCATTGGATGTCAATTTGACGCCCGATTCAATTAGGATTTCACCTACTGCCAGCATGCACACCTAAGGACATAATGTTGCATCTAGACAAGATAAAAAGAAAATAATGGGCCTAAGTTTACTTAATGGTTTTGGATTTGTTTTGGCAAACCCAATGTAGTTCACTTAATTCAGTCAAACGTTTAGGCTGGGTCGTGGGGGCTACATTTTGTGGTTTTAGAGCCAGGTATGTGATAATTAGGGTATGGTTATGATTGTTGGGATGTTGTTATTGATTTTTCATTGTTGTTTACTATGCACGGTGGTTGTTTATATGTATGTTGATTGTTATATGCCATGCTGATAGATATTTTGTGTCTTATTACTACAGTCTGAAATGTTTTGATTTGAAATGGAAGTCTTGCATCTTCACTTGAAGCTGACCTGACTATTTTTGTTTGATGTGATTATCATGCCTTGGATATATTAGCACGATGAGACCAAGGAGAGAATTGAGGTCTGGCACGAATGTTGCCGCTTTTGGGCAAGGGAATTAGGAGAATGTTATACCTCCTGTAGCAGAGCATGAGGTACAGTTTGTTCGGTTCAGTAGTATGCTCCTAAGCTGGTATCAGATTAGAGGTGTCGCCATGACTGATTCTGTTACAGATCAGTATAAGATGTTAAGGCATATGTTAGCTTCTGATTACACTAATTTTGATGTGTTGGTTACACAGATGAAAGAAATTGAGTAGAACCTAGGTTTATTAGTTCGTATGGGAGGTTTTGGCTCTGGCAAGAGAGTCATGGATTCTAGTTCCGGTGGTGGTCAGTTTAAGAGGCATCGTGATAGAAGGTATCGCCCTGATCTGAGGCGAGGTAGAGGTAGTGCTGGGCAAAGAGCACAAGGTCAAGGTACCCAGGCTAGAGCAGCACATAATACCTGTTGGGTTTGTGGATCGTGTGATCACATAAGGCAAGATTGTCCACGTTTGACTCTTGAATGGTAGGCTTCTGTGGCTGTTGTTGCTAATTCTTATTGGAGTTATGGATCGAGCGATCATCTGAGATGTGATTTCCCATTGTTAAAGGGTGGTTGACAGGCTAGGGCACTTGTGGTTGCACCATAGAGAGGTCGTGGTCGTGGTCGAGGATAGTTTCAGCGAAGAGATGAGGATGCAAGGACGGTGGCTCATTCCATTGCTATTCAGCCAAAGGGTGGTGGTCATGCGAGGGTGTATGCACATCGCGAGGAACGTAATAACACCAACATGATTGCAGGTACATTTACATTGCAATCTCTGCCATTGTTTTCTTTGGCTGATTCTAGTTTTATGCATTCATATATCTTGCATGAGCATGCACTTTTGCTTAATATACCAGTAGGAGTATTAAACGTGGGTATGCAAGTAACTAGTTCTTTCAAAGAAATGGTTCTTGAGAGGAGGTTGTATAGGAGATGTCGTTTAACGGTTCAAGGTCATGTGTTTGCGGGTTATTTGATGGAGTTGTCGTTTCACAGTTTTGATGTAATCTTGGGCATGAACTGGTTGACATTGTAAGAATGTAGTGGATTTTGAAACCAAGCGAGTTTCCTTAAAACTTGCTGATGATTACGAAGTGATGGTTGTGGGTGAGAATGATAACTTCTTGTCCAATGTTGTTTCAGCTCTGGAAGCGAGTCATTTGCTGGATTCTGATTGTTAGGCATTCTTAGCTTATGTCATGAATCTGGGATCAAAAGAGGGGTATGTGTTCAAGACATCTGTATGGTATGTAATATTCTGGGTGTTCTTTTAGTAGTTGTCAGGTTTTCCACCATATAGGGATGTAGAGTTCGAAATTAAGTTATATGCTAATACAACTCTGGTGTCTATTGCTCCTTATCGCATGGCACCGAAGAATTTAAAGATGTAACTACAAGAGTTGCTTGATCGAGGGTTTATTAGGCCTAATGTTTCACCATGGGGTGCACCAATTTTGTTTGTGAAAAATAAGGATGGCATGATACGATTGTGCATTGATTATCAACAACTGAACAAGTTGATGATTACAAATAAGTATCATTTACCGCAAAATGATGATTTGTTCGATTAGTTTAGAGGTGCTTCTGTGTTCTCTAAGATTAATTTGAGACATGGGTATTATTAGTTGAAAGTAAAGGATATGGATGTGCCTAAGACTGACTTTCGTATGAGGTACATGCATTACGAGTTCTTGGTCGTGTCGTTTGGTTTGACTAATGCATCAACAACATTCATGGATATGATGAATCAGGTGTTCCATGAGTTTTTGGACCAGTTCATAGTTGTGTTTATTGATGATATTCCTGTGTACTCTCATACTGAGGAGGATCATGATAGACACTTGCAGATTGTGCTTTAGGCTTTGCTGGATAATTAGTTATATACCAAGTTAAGCAAATGTGAGTTTTGGCTTAGGGAGGTTGTCTTTCTTGGGTATGTTGTGTCAGCCGAAGGAATTCGAGTTGATGCACACAAGGTTGAGGCGGTGATGGGTTGGAAGCCACCTAAGTCAGTGTCAGAGGTTCATAGTTTCCTTGGGTTGGCTGGTTATTACCGTCGGTTTGTGGATGGTTTTTTGAGGATTGTTTCTCCTTTGACCAAGTTGTTGCATAAGAATGTCCGTTTTGAGTGGATGGAAGATAGACACCGGGTTTTTGAAAAGTTGAATGAGGCTTTGATGCGAGCTCCAATCTTGAATCAACCTGAATCAAGTAAGAGGTTTGTTGTTTTTACTGATGCGTCATATTTAGGCTTGGGTTGTGTGTTGATGCAATGAGGAAAATATGTGGCTTATGCATCTAGACAGTTGAAGCTGCACGAGCACAATTATCATATGCATGATCTTGAGCTTGCCGCAGTTGTGTTTGCATTGAAGATCTGGAGGCACTATCTATATGGTGAGAAGTGTGTTGTGTACACGGATCACAAGAGTTTGAAATATTTGATGACGCAAAAGGATTTGAATCTTAGGCAATGTAGATGGTTGAAGTTGCTTAAAGATTATGATTTGACGATTGAGTATCATCCGGGAAAGGCTAATGTTGTGGTTGATGCCTTGAGTAGGAAGGTTGCGGTGGAGTTGGGGACAATATTGGCACGGTTAAGTGTGACACGGGATGGAGGCTTGTTGGCTGAGTTGCAAGTAAAGTCATCTTTGTCACACTTGATTCAGTACAAGCAACCTTTTAATGAGGCGTTGGTACCGCATGTTAAGAATATCATGGATGGAAATTTGACATATTTTTACTTTAATAATGATGGGGCATTGTGTTTTAAAGATTGGACGGTAGTGCCTAATTATCAGGAGTTGAGGCTTACCATTTTGACCGAAGCGCATACTAGTCATTTTGCTATGCATCTCGGTATTACTAAGATGTATCGAGGCTTAAAAGATGAGTACTATTGGGTTAGTTTCAAGAAAAATGTGGTTGATTTTGTTGCTAGTATGCCAACGTGTCAAGGCTGAGCATCAGTTTCCTTCCAGGTTGTTGCAACCGTTAAGGATACCAAAATAGAAGTGGGAGAGAATCACCATGGATTTTGTGTCTGGGCTGCCGTTGACGCCAACTGAGAAGGATACCATTTGGGTGATTGTTGATCATTTTACGAAGTGTGCACATTTTGTGTCAGTGCATACCATATATACCTTGGATAAGTTGGTGGATCTGTATCTTATTGAGATTGTGCGTTTGCATGGGGTAGCCAAATCTATAGTTTCAGATAGGGATCCACGGTTTACACTGAGGTTTTGGGAGTGTTTGCATCGGGCTTTGGGTATACGTTTGAATTTCAATACTTCGTATCATCCTCAAACGGATGATCAGTCTAAACGTGTGATTCAAGTCTTGGAGGATATGTTGAGGTTTTGCATCATTGAGTTCCAAGGAAGTTGGTAGAAACAATTGCCTTTGATGGAGTTCGCTTATAATAATAGTTATCAGGCTAGTATATAAATGGCGCAATATGAGGCCTTGTATGGTAGGAAGTGTTGTACGCCTTTGTGTTGGGTTAAGGTTGGGGAAAAGTATGTTTCTATGTCAGATGTATTGAAAGGTATGAATGAGAAATTGAAGATTATTTGTGATCACTTGAAAACGGCCTCGGATCGTCAGAAATCCTACGTGGATTTGAAGAGTAGGATGATTGAGTACGTTGTTGGTGATCACGTGTTCTTGAAGATGTCACCTTGGAAGAAGGTGATGCAGTTCGGGCGTAAGGAAAAGCTTAGTTCGAGATTCATTGGACCGTAGGAGGTTGTAGAGCGTGTAGGTCCTGTAGCTTATCGTTTCAGGTTACCTCTTGAGTTGGAGAAGATTCATGATGTGTTTCATGTGTCGATGTTGTGAAAGTATGGTTGAATCCATCACATGTTATGCCGATGAAGGACATTGAGTTACAGCCAGATTTATCTTATGATGAGGAACCTATTGAGATCCTTGATTCTAGTAGTAAGGTTCTTCGTGGCAAAACGATTAAGCTTCTGAAGGTGTTGTGGCGACAACGTGGAGTTGATGAGGCCACGTGGGAGAGTAAGGTGGACATGATGAAACAGTTTCCGCATTTATTTCCTTTAGGTAAATTTCGAGGATGAAATTTCCTAAGTGGGGGAGAGTTGTAATGCTTCGGTTTTGGGCCTAGGAATTTTTAGGTTGATTAGTCGTTTCGTGGACTAAGATTAGAGATTCGAGTCGATTTTGAAATAAAAATCGGAACAAATATTTTTGTGTGAGAAAATATATGGGAAAAATATCCTAAAATCATTTTTTAATATATGGATATTTTTGGTAAAGTCAATTTTGAAAAGTGGAATTTGGACATTTTGGCTAGTGACCAAAATGCAAAGAGTGAAAAATTGTTTTTATTGACTGTTTTGAAAAAGGATCAAATCTTAGAATCTTTAAGGAGATAATTTTACCAAATGTTTAATCTGATTTTTCTCTCAATTTGGATTATTTTAAATGTGTTTTAATTAGTGAATTAAATGGGATTTAATTAAGGAAATGTAGTTATTTTCTTAAAGCTGCTTTTGACATAACTTTTCTCTGAAAGTTTCTTCAGCCAAACACTCTCTTTTTCATCAAAGATTCCAGGTAATGTTCTTGATTTCTTAAATTCTTGATTTCTAATGTATTCTTCAATATTGTTTTCCAAAATCCAATTGTTTTCCTTTGTCTTTCAAGAGTAAAACATTCAGCTGAGAGGAAATTCACTCATTAGAGGTAAGGTTCGTTCTTCTGCTCTAATGAATGGTTCCTTACTAAAACTCTCAAGTATTTGATCCTTGTTTAATGTTTTCTAATGAGTTTTAATGATTTAATTATGGAAAATTGCTTAAATCAAGGTTTAAATGATGAGATTAAGTGAATGGTTCTTTACTAAAACTCCCAAGTATTTGATTATTGTTTAATATTTTCTAATGAGTTTTAATGATTTAATTATGGAGAATTGGTTAAATCAAGGTTTAATTGATGAGATTAAGTTATTTTCGTTCTAGATCTATTTTGCTGAGTTCTTCATTGGTTCTAATCATAATTTTGATAGTTAATAATGTTAATAAGTGAGTTTTAACATTGGAATCCCGAAACTAAGTGAATCACTAATTTCTTGGGTTGTTAGGATGGTGTTTTTGGTGAGTTATGGATGTTTTATGAATGATGGAGGTATAAGGATGATGTTAGGTTGTTTTTGGATGTTAATTGAAGGTAATTGATGGATTAAACCTTGAGGTTTTGGCTGGGTTAAGTTTGGAAGGTGTTTGATGTTGATTTCGGTTGTTGTGGAGGGGTTTTGGTTGGAGTTGTTGTGGACTAATATTGCTGAGTCTTTGAATGCATTTAGATACATTGAATCCTCTATTTTTGTGTAGTTAAATTAGGGGAAGTTTATCCTCAAGTTTGTGGCACCGATTCAGAAGTTTTGGAGGAGTAGTTCGCATCGGCGGACGAAGTTTTACGTAGTCGGTGAGTGAGAACTTGGATTTTAGCTTTTAAAGGGTTTAAAAGTTATTTTTGGGGTTTTAAATCAAGCTTAAAATGCTGGTCTAAACTTGGAAGTAAGTATGATGAGATTTTTCCCTCGGTCACGTTTTGGCGAAATTGGTCTTATGCACTTGTTTTTTAATTACATGGTACCTACTGTTTAAGCATGTTTTAAGTATGTTTTACACTAATTTTGATCACATGTTGATGATAGATGCATTGGGAAAATGGTCAACGTAATTATGTTGCTTTGGTTTGATCATGTTTCTTTGATGTTCTATCATATTTTGATCTTTAGTTTAGTGGTGCACATGTTTATGGATTGTTAGAGCATGTTAGAGTCTATGATTGTATGAGAAACCAACAAAATTGGACATTATAGGTTAGTGGGTACCGATACGCAGGGCCTCGTATCGGTACGGGTATTAGCTACTAGAATCCATGGTTTTGCAAATGATGCCCGCGTACCGATACGCCTAGGACCTGCACCGGTATGACCCTGTGTAATGAAGCATCTTATCGGTACGAGTGCCCGCGTATCGATAACTACTATTGTTATTTTAGTTAAAGTGATTATTGGGGTTTTGATTCTTTCTTTTTGGTCCATGATATTCGTGAATGCAATTGTATAGTTTTGAATGATTGTTTTGAGCTGAAATTTGGCAAGCAAGCATGTAATCTGATTAATTTTGGATTGGTAACTTAAAATTTAAACTTTCCAGATTTGCAATTTGGTCCATAAATTGCAAGTATGCGTAATTGGATGTCAATTCGATGCCTGATTCAGTTAGGATTTCACCCACTGCCAGCATGCACACCTTAGGACATAATGTTGCATCTAGAAAAAATAAAAGGAAAAAGATGGATCTAAGTTTACTTAATCATTTCGGGTTTGTTTCGGGAAACCCAATGTAGTTTACTCGATTCGGTCGGGCGTCTAGGCCGGGTCGAGGGGGTTACATTGATTTTAATAGAATTTGAGAGTGTTCTCTTCTTTTGTTCTTAATTGAAATCCAAGTGACTTATCACGAATATCTTGTGGCGTCATCCTCTTTCTTTCGAACATATCAGTATCCTTAGTGTGGAGTTCAACCCCATCTGATATCATTGGTTCCTATCTCCATATAGATAGTGGCTCACGATCCTATTTACTTTGTTTAGTTAAGAAATCATATAAGTATAGGGTCAACATTACATATAGTGTTGGTTCTCTCTTGGTCCCCTTAACCGATTTTAAGCCTACCTACTATCACCATTTCCATAAATTCGTTTCTTTTCAATCATTCCAAGGTCATTTGCATACCTTCATCATTATCATCTGGAGTGCTTTGATTTCGATCGGGAAATATAAGAGACTCGAACTCGTAGTTGAGGACGAGCACACATCAACTATGCATTTATTCCAGACATGTTCACAAATACTTAAGCGACTAATTTTGTTGTTGTTCTTTTCTCATTTTTTCTCGATTTGTTTGCATTAGTGGGGGATTGTTTGATAATGAAAATAAATAATCTTATTTATTTTAGGCTAAAGGTTCAAATTTGCCTCTGTAATAATTCGAAATCAGCAATGTTGGCCTTAATTTTTTGGTAATTTTGCCCTCAAAGTCAGTTAATTGCAGCAATGTTGCCCTTTGACCGACGTTGACCGTTAGAGTGATGACATGTCAGTTAACGGTAAAGTCATTCATGTAATCTTACCCTCGAAGTCATTCAATTGCTGCAATTTTGCCCTCGGTTTATTTAGTTTTTTTTAATAAAATTGGATAAATAATTTAGTTTTTCGAGTTGAACTTTTACAAACATAATATATGAAAAATTGATTAACAAATTGGTGTAAATATCATTTGAGTCCCTGGTAATTTTAAAAATAAGCAAAGTGAGAACTCTCACAAAAAAATCAAAATATTCTTCAATTTTTTAAAAAAATGCATAAACTTAATAAAAATAAATAATTTTATAAAAAAGTTATTAAAAATAAAAACTAATATAAAATTTAAAATGTATTGTAAATTATAAAATGATAAAATACAAATATAAAAACTAAAATATATTTATACAGTATTAAAAAATAAAACAATTTCACATAATGATAAAACATAAATATAGTTATAAATATAAAAAAATCAAAAATTTATTGATGGAATTATTTTTAATACTTCATAAATATATTTTAATTTTTATATATATATTTTATCATTTTATAATTTTCATTACATTTTAATTTTTACGTTAGTTTTTATTCTCAATATTTTTTTCAATATCTTGTTTATTTTTATTAAGTTTATGTATTTTTAAAAAAATGAAGAATATTTTGATGTAGAAAAGCAAAATAAAATTTGATGAAATTGTTCAAATGTTTAATGAGCATCAGTTTGATGTAGAAATGCGAAAGAAAATTTGATGAAAATTTTTATTTTTTAATACTTTATCAAAACTTTTGAATTTTTATATTTATATTTTTATCATTTTATAATTCCTATACATTTTAATTTTTATATTAGTTTTTATTTTCAACAATTTTTTGAATATTTTATTTATTTTTATTAAGTTTATCGATTTTTTAAAAAAAATTGAAGTATATTTTGATATTTTTCGCGAGTTCTCACTTTACTTATTTTTAAAATTACCAAGGACCCAAATGATATTTACACCAATTTGTTAATCGATTTTTCATATATTATTTTAGTGAAAGTTTAACTTGAAAAACTAAATTATTTATCCAATTTTATTAAAAACTAAATAAGCCGAAGGAAAAATTGCTGCAATTGAATGACTTCGAGGGAAAAATTACATAAATGACTTCATCGTTAACTTCCACGTCATCACTTTAATGGTCAACGTAAGTCAAAGGGCAACATTGCTGCAATTAACTAACTTTGAGGGCAAAATTACCGAAAAAATTAAGGGCAACATTCTGATTTCGGATGACTATAGGGTAAATTTCGAATGGCAGTAAGGAACGTCGTGCATTAACTTGTTCTTTCCTTGGCTATTCAAATCAGGAGGAAAAATACCACTAACGAGAAAATTGACAATGTTAGCATACCATGGAATTGCCGCAGCAAATAATAATTTCTCATCAGGGAATTCGTCCTTAATCTCTATTTCATTCTTTAGTTCTTTCATAATTTCTAGCCTAGAAAGATGACCAACTACTTAGTTTTCAGTGCCTTTCAAATCAGTAATGGTCCAACCTAAAGCCTTTTTATGTTGAGCTTAAATATGAATCAAACTACTCTCTAGCTCAGGCTTAAGATTACCAGCATTAATCAAAAGCAAAGTCTCATTGGACCCTTAAATAAGCATGCTTAAAGTATGATGGTAAGGGCTTTAGTTCTAAAGTGGGTGGGTGCTCAAATGAGGTTTAGGGGGAACTAAATTCAGCAAAATCTAAGAGTTCAAATTGCATACCTGGTCTAGCTATGAGTACGCTCGACTGTTGCAGCTCCCTTGAATATTGCTTGAGCTCATCGTTGTCTTCTTCGTCAAGCTTTAAGTAACCATCATTGCGCAAAAAATTGGTACAACAAAATTCTGCAGTTTCTTTTTCCATCATAGATTCTACATCTTGAAGTGATTAATACTCCCTAGAATCATCAGCATATTTGGGAGTGTTGAAGACATTGATAGTTACCCTTTGGTCATCCACTCCTACTGGGGGGGTTATCTTTTGATGTGGCAATATTTTGCCTGTCATCATTGGGTCCACTCATCGAACCCTTACTATTGCTCTCCATCGAAGGTAAGTCCTCTTACAACCGATATTCTTCATGCACAATCTCGCGGTTGGGTTCTCCGAGTGTCTCCCCCCAAACTTAGCTTCTTCGATGATCTGGGTGCCACTCCTTAAGGTGAATGCACTATATCGCTCCTTTCCTTGAGCTTTAGTGACTTTGGTATCACTTGGTAGACTACCTTCTGGGCGTGCATGTAATGCTTGAGTAATTTGACCCACTTGAGTTTCCAAAGCTGTCAAAGATGAATTTTGACTTTGTAGCAATGCTCATTGGGTTTTGATAGATGCAACATGGTCTTGAAATAAAGCATTTGTAGTCGTCATAAAGTCTTGGAAAGTAGCTTCCAAAGAGTTAGTGTTCGATGAAGATGCTGACCCCTTGTTAGTATTTTTCCATGGCATATTTTGTTGAAAACTTGAGGGTGCAGTCAGATTTTGTTGCCGATTCGAGCTGTTGGTATTGTTGATTCCTTGATTCCCCCAAGAAAAATTAAGATGCTGACTCTATCCTGGGTTATAAGTGTTTGAATAGGGTTTGTTGTTGCTACTATTGAAGTTCCACACGTAATTGGTAGACTCGCAATTTTTAGGGCACTCGTTCACATAATGAATGCCATGGCAAAGTGCACAAGAAGAGCTTGCAACCTTGACTTCCTTCACTTCCCTAGGACGTTGGAGATTCTTCAACATGTTTGTAATTGCAGACAATTGAGCTAAAACATAATCCTTAGCATCAAGCTCAAATGTCCCTTGAGTCTTCCTCCCTATTCCTAGTCTCGAAGAAGGGAAGTGACAGTCGTTGTTTACTATCATATCAAGGATATCAAATGCTTCTTCGGGTGACTTGTCCAGCAAGTTCCATTTGCTGAAGCATCTAGCATCATCCGCGTGGGGGAATTGACACCATTGCAAAACATTACAACTTGCGTCCAATCGTGAAAACCATGATTCATACATTTGTGAAGTAGTTCCTTGTATCTATCCCAGCACTCAAACATCGACTCGTCATCAGCTTGACGAAAGGAAGCAATATCCTTCCTTGGTTGGGTGTTCGTATTGGGTGGATTATATAGCAGCAGAAAGCTTTTGCATAAGTCTATCCATGATTTCATCAAGCCGGAAGGTACTCCACTAGGCCACGCCCTTGCTCAATCTCTCAATGAGTATGGGAATAAATTTAATTTTGGCACATCCTCATGCACACCTTACCGTAGAAAGGAGTTATACACCTCCAGGAAAGCACAAATATGTTGTCTTGCATCTTCGTGAGGCAATCCACCAAATTGCCAAATGGAGTTCAACATATTGAACATCACTGACATAAGTTCGAAATGTGCTGCTTGAATCTCAGGAGCTACAATCCTAGGATTCAGATCATCCAAGATAGGATTTAGGTGGTCTCTAATACCTTGTGGTCGAACTATGGCTCTAGGATTTGTCATAGCATTAGGTTCATCCAGATCATTGGCATGTTGATTTCCTTGGTTACCACCTATATACATGGTTCTTAAAGTTTATTGTATACATCTTCTTTGGCAAAACAAGTGCTCAATTTCAGTCACTATAGGTGTTAATGGTTTGTCGGATCTTCCTCGAGTCATGCAACAGCACAACACTCAAAATCACCAATTGCAAATCCCCAACAATGATGCCAAAAACTTGTTGTGTGTTGTGATGTACTATATATTATACGCAGTCGGTGCAAGTATACACATCAAAACAAATAATAAAGTGATGAGTGAGTATCGTCTCCACAGGGATTGGAGGTAAATTAAGTTAAGTTCAAGCACACACCAATTAAAGGCAAGATAAAAATAAAAGGGCTGATAAGAGCAAATGATAGAAAATGTTGTAGCAAAAACTGTAATAAAAACTGGACTGAATTGAATAGACTTCGAACGTCCTCGCACTTGTGTGAAACTCTCGATTGGGATGACAGGCTGGGTTTATCAAGGAATCCTATACCTAGTTCTCATGAATGGTTGATGCTTTCCAGCTTATAACATACTCGACAGAGTTTGCTTAGGTGTTTCTAAACTATCTCTAGCAAGAAACCTGATAGCAAGAATGTTATGGCAATACCTCTCAGTGTGAACCCTAACAAGCTACCATCCTTGAAGTTCTACTCCTTTTAGTTGTTGAAACTCTATCCTTATCTCTAAGGTGAGTTAGGGTTTTGCCTCTCAGCATCAAACTCCATTGTCCACATGGATCTAGGCTTAACTCTCTTGACCATTAAGCTACACAAAGGTAAAGGTTAACTCTCAAAAGCTCTTACAAACCTAAGGCAATCAAACAGTGAACAAAGCATTTATGAAACTGAAAAAAGCTAAAACATCCATTTAAACTAAAACATAATCATCCATAATAAACCCAAGCCTCTAAAAGTTAGTTCATAGCTGGGCAAATATCATCCATAATCATTCGTCTAAAACAACCCATTCTAGAAAAGTATGCCAAATTAAAGACTAACTAAGAGTAAAAGAAACTCCCAAGCCTTACTTCTTTCAAAGGCCAACAAGATCATCTCTTGGAGCTTTAACAATGGAGGACGCAATAAAGGAGAAGAAGAGGAGGAGTTGTCGCCTCTTCCTTTCTCTCTTTCTTATCTCCTAAACACCTTTTTCAACCCCCTTTTAATGTGGGTGTCCTTTTCTTTATATAGTGGGGGCTCCTAGGGTTTTGTGCTCTTAATTCCTTGTGAACCCTAGGGAATATTCCCTTCACATGTGGGGGCACAGCTGGCCGGTGGAATCACGTGTGAAGGCTGCAAATATCTTCATTCCTTTGTCTCTTGTGCACCCAGAAATGTCGTCCAAAATGCCATAGCATATTGCCATTTGCCCTGCAATGCTCTTCAGTTTTCCTGCACATCACCACACAAGAACAAACCTTTCCCAAGCAACACCAATTTCATAAATAAATAAAAACAACCAATCAAACACCACTGAATGCAAGTAATGAACTAAATGCAACTATATGCAATGAAGTGAGCTTAAAATCAAACAATAACCTAAGTAAAAAGGCATGAAATGTATACCTTTTACAAGGTTAACATGAGGCAATGTCCATTATTGTGATTGCACCATCTGAGCGAAATTGCTTCTAAGACAATGGCTTTTACCACGACATAGTAAACTGATTTATTTTTCGTGTAGTTTTCTATTTAAAAATACATTGTTCAAAGTAGGTTCAGTTTATAAGAACCTATGGATGGATGTGTAAAGACCCTAACAAGTAGAAACTACAAACCTATTTTTTTAGGGGGGACTGTCAAGTTTAATTTAGTGTGTAAATGAAAAAAAGGAATTTAGCATACTCATTTTGAGAGAAAAATATGACATAAAAATTAATGAAATGGATGATTTTTATTGGTTGAGACCATGGGTGACATGGAGAGCCAAGCCTCTGATTTAATTTCTCCTTTTAAAACTCCATTTTTTAAATTGTGGATCCATCACCGTAGAAATCAAATATATATTGGACATGTCTATTTTATGTTATATGAATATCTCAATCTTTTCTTATCAAAATTCTTGACTTCGCCTCAGTCTAGCTTTATTCACCCCTCTTATCATTTGTAAAGTGTTTGTTTTTTTATTAAGTAGAGATGTATTACATTCTCAAGTAAAATATTGGGATTTGAACTCACACAAAGTGAGAGTAACATGATCATCTTTGACCACTCGGTCAGTTAGTGGATCTCTGTAAGGTCTTTATTTGTTGAACTCTAACTAGCAAATACCATATACTTTAAACAATGGCAGATCCAAGTGTCTTGTAGGGCTCAACTTTTTTAACTTCACACATTTGACTTCAATTTTCTTAATTTTTATGAATTGATCCTTAATTTTTTTAATCTTTATGAGTTGTGCCCACTCTGAAATTTTATGTGTGCTCACCTTCAAACATATTTTTAGATCCACCAATGACTTTAAAGTTTAAAATAGGTGAAGTTTATAAATTTTTTATGGGGTAAATTACATTTTTCATCACTTAACTTTCTTCTCACTCATATTTTGGTCACTAAAGTATAAAAATTTTCAATTTAATCATTGAGCTTTGATGTTGCTCCTGTTTTTGTCACTCAACCGTTAAATCACAAACATTTGATGACATGGCATATAGTCTGATGACACATCAAAACGACGTCATTTTGGATTATTATTATTGTTGGATAAACTAGAAAATTCATCACACAACTTATCCATTATTCCTATTTTGGTCGCTTAACTTTCTTCTCACTCCTATTTTGGTCACTTAACTTTAAATTTTTCTCATTTTCTTCATTTCCTCTAAATTATCTCCCTCTCAAGTTCCGACCACCACTTTCCACAACCGACCACGTGTTGACCGTCATTTCCAAAAAAATGTTAGATAAATTTTTGGGCTTATTATATTTAAAATTAAAAGTTGAGTTCAACCATAAAATCAAATTTACATTTTTATTATAAATTAAAACAATTTGAATTACAAATATATATGATTTGAACCCCTAACCCATACAAAAGGAGAATAGGAAAGATGACTTTGCTTCAAACGTTACCTTTTTGTAGTGGATAAAGATGGTTTCGATGGTGGTGCTGAAGCATATCATTGCTCGAATGATTGTCACAAGCAGGGCACTAGAAACTCCTCTATATTAAATTAGACAAGCAAAAGAAATTGTAAAAAAAGAAAATAAAAGAGAAAGAGGAGAACAAATATGGTGTTCCAAATTTGGATATTAATGGGTTTTATTTCGATAGTGATAATATTAGCCCCAAATTCAAATGTCGAAAATTAACCGACAAACAATTTCAGCCAATACACGATCTTACCATTATTGTTGAATATAGTGGAAAGGAAGAAGAAGATGATGATGAAAAAGAAGAAGAATAAGAATTTTTAAACTTCAGTGACCAAAATAGGAGTGAGAAGAAAGTTAAGTGACCAAAATAGGAATAATGGATAAGTTGAGTGATGAATTTTTCATTTTATCCAACAATAATAATAATTCAAAATGATTTCATTTTGATGTGTCATCATATCGTATGTCATGTCACCACACCGTTTGTGATTTAATGGTCTAGTGACCAAAACAGAGCAATGTCAAAGTTCAATGATTAAATTGAAAATTTTTAAACTTCAATGACCAAAATATGAGTGACAAGAAAGTTGAGTGATGAAAATGTAGTTTACCCCTTTTTTGCATTTTAACAATTAAATGGAACTCTCCAACAATATTGAAACCTTTATGTTAACTCCTCAAAAGAACTATTTTTTCTCTATATATTGCCATGCTTTTGCTTGCCTTAGAATCATGCATTTGCATTATGGAGTTAGGGAACATTTCTTTTGTCAAAGTAAAGGTATATTTATTTGATTTGGTGTGCAGGGTAGGATGATAGGAGCAGAGCATGAGCAATTGGCATTGCAGGACCAAAAACTAGAAGAGAAATAACGAGTCGAGTTGTAATGTAGGACGAAGATTGCCAGACTTGGTTGGAAAAAGATGGATGATGATGTCAGGTCTACTAGCCATTGGTAAAAGATCCAGTCAGTCCTAAAATTCAAAAAGAAGATAAGAGGAAAAAGTGGATAACACGCTTATCTCGCGTAACCAACTTTTGAATTCAAGCCCAATCTAGGGTTTTCACGCGTGCATATTTAAAGGAAGCTCGATGATGAGCAAAAGGACAAAATTGAAGAGGCTACACCGTGATGAGGAAGAAGGCGACTGTGGCTCAACCAGGCTAAGACTGAGAGCTTTGGATCCATTGAAGGGTTGCATCGACGGATCTTCTTCTTTGCCCATTTCTCTTTATTTTAGATCTGGTTTTATGGTAATGTTAGTTGAAAACGATTTGGTGTTGATGGTACCCCAACCATGAACTAATTTCATTAAGATTATTGGGGATGTTTTTTTGATGAAACGCTCAGCTATTTGTAACATCCCCCCCACTCGGCCTAGAAGAAAACTAGGTCAGAGAATGCTGCCGGTGAACGAAACAGTAATCAGTGCAATGAACTTTCAATCAATAATCCATAAATAAACTATATTATGCTTTATGACATTACCAACATAAGCAAAAGTCCAATTTATGCAATGTGCAACAGTAATTCATCCATTAGGACTAATTTATAACTTGCAAGTTTTAGGGACTAATTTGTAAATTTAGTAATTTAGGGTCCTTTCATGCAATTGACTAAACCACCATGAAATTTAATACAATAATAGTAATCCTAAAAATTTTCATGTCGTTCTGGTATCATTTACTCATCCAATTGGACTATACAATATTCAGTGACCATTTTGCAAACTTCTTAAAGTTGTTTTATATGTCTTTTAACATAATTAACTAACTCCGTACCGATACCCGTAAGGCCGTATCGATACGCTAGGCCAGATTTCAAGTTTTTAGATTCAAGGATAACAACCCGTATCGATACACCTACGCTCGTATCGATACGCGTTGATTAGTTTGACTCGTTTCGGTACAGCCTAGGGTCGTATCGATACCATTTATTTTTCAAACCTTATTGTCCAAATTCGTATCGATACATCCGCTTACGTATTGATACGCCATGTTTTATTTAGCCCAATTATGCAAGGTCGTATCGATACGCCATCACCCGTACCGATATGCTTGCCCTGTAATGACAGATTCTTGCTGGTTTTTAATTAATTTAACCTATTCAACATTGCCTGAACTTAACCAAATTTTACCAGTAAGTTTATAACCATTTTATCTTCTAGCATGCCAATTTTCATGTCAATAAGAATTCATTTACTAAGTTTTCACCTCTTTAAACCAAATGTGCCATTTTTACCATTTTTAAGAAAAACTAACATGTCATTTAGGGCCACTTAACCTTATACAAAACATAGCCAATACATTCATAGTAAAATGCATCAAAATAAAATATCTTGACTACTTTTCCACCATTCTATGAGTTCTTAACGATAAAACCCATTACTTTAAGCTTGTGGTGACTTGCCGATTTTCCAATTAACTCTGATCTCGATCCGCTAACTTTCTTAACCTGAAATGTGGAAGATGAATGCATTAGACTTACATAGTCTAAGTGAGTTAGTCATGAACAATGAATGAGCATGGTATGCTTTCTAACATGCTTCAATAACAAGTCTAACTACACTAACAATAGGTATATGAATCAACATGGCATAATTATCATGCTTAACGTATTACATAACATCAATGATCATCACAACATCAATAATCAATAGCATATCAATAACTTCATATCAATGATCAATAGCAATACTCAATGGCTCCCTTGGATTAATTTTTACGGTATATGGATACACGAATTCCACCTCCACACCAAAATCAATAATGGTCTAGTCATATTTTCATATTCCCTCTGCCGCACCAATTTGACCAATACACATCAATATCCCTCTACCGCACAACAATAAGGGTCGTAGCCCATACCCGTACCACTGAGCTCATGAATTTTATGGCACACCAATTGTATCCAATACTTTCGATTCCAAGGTTCGATAATCAATGAATCAATATCAATATATCAATAGAAATGATTCAATAACAATAGTTCAATAGCAATGATTCATATCAATGAATCAATAGCAATGCTTCAATACTTTCCATGGAAACAATAACGATGCTTCAGATATGATTACAATGCAATACTTACAAGTTCTTACCTATATAGTTTTCAAAAAAGTTTTATGCAAAACCTTCAATACAATGGTTAGCAATACAATAAACCATAATCAATGATTCGAGATGGCAACTAGCCAACTCTCGGGACTCCGACTACACTCACCTTGAATTTTGAAGCTCTTAGGGCTCTCAGATCGTAATTAATTTATTCCTAGCTTGCTTTAGAGATGATGGACTAGCTTTCTCCAACACTTGAGCTAGGAGAAATCAATAAGGAAGTGTTACAATCGATATAACAACATCAATATACATTTCTAAGCTTGGAATAGCCATTAGCTATTCATTAGATTCATGGATTAAAGCTTGAAGGACAAGGGCTTAGCTTGGGAATCATAACTCAAAATTAGACATTCAATAGTCAATGGAATCAAAAATAAATTTAAGGCTTCCACTTACCCAACCGATGTCTATGTAATGAAATTCTTGAAACAAAGAAAGCTTGAGTTTAAAGGGTTCAATCAGAGAGGTGTGTGCTTGAGCTAGAGGTTGAAGACAACCATGGAGGTGCTTGCTTGTTTCAAGCCAAAAGGGTAGAATTTGACTACGGTGAAAACAAAACAAATAAAGGGCTTTTCTTCTATTCATTTTAAGGGAGCTAGAGCCTTAATCATCACTCACCTCCCTAACAACCAATGAAAAGGTTTCCTCCCTCTAAGGGTTTTCCTACCTTAATCATTTACTATCTTATTCTCATTCCTTTTTAACAACTCAAGGCAATTGATGGCTTTAGTCATCTTTTCTGATCATTTCTCACATGGGTTGGCAACCTAGTAGGTGAATCATCACCCCTAATTCCCTTTTCTTTCGATTTAGCCCTTAATTAGATTTTAAACAAGGTACCGTACCGATACCCTCTTAACTGTATCGATACAGTTAACCCTAGATAGTTAAAACCATTGAGTCGTACTGATACGCCTCTAGACATATCGATACGTATAGTCTTAGTTCGGTAAATTAGTTAGGAAATAGTTGGGTTGTATCGATACAGGTCTTACTTTATCGATACACTTAACCAGAAATCAACGTTTTCATATTTTTCGTCAAAAACCCTAACTATGAATGGACTCAGTTCTGGTCCCTTAAAAACAAAACTAACGCATAGTCAATAACAGTGAAATATTTAGACATTTCGATATAGAATTTCTGATTGTCGGAACCTAATTCTGACTAGGCCAGTTTTTGGGATGTTACACTATTTTTAGCTTTTAATAATTGAATGCTTTGGCATTTTTGTCTATCTTGCTAGTACTTAATTTCCTTCAATTGTTTGCCATATGAAAGTTGGTATTACATGCATATTATCTCTTAATATCTTAACATACTTAGTAGATAATGATTAATTTCCAAGTATTAAGGTGAGAAACATCAATGGAAGATGTTCAAGTAGATGAGCTTACTTCGGGAGTGAATCTACCCCTTACCAGAAAAAGATTAAAACTTCATCAAGTTAACGATTGAGAAACTTCACTATAGACATATAGGGGTTAAAACTAAGGCTAAAGGCTATTAAAAGGCTGGCATAGTTAGTGTGAAATCCACACATCCCCTGCCAACTCTAATCACCATTTGAATACATTTATTTGCCAACTTGCCTGAATTTCCATTACATTTTTCCTTAGTCATTTTTCTTAAAACCAGAATCTGAATTCTAAATTAAACTCAATTTTCCCATTTCACAAGTAAAATCGTGGCATTTAACTCTTGGTCAATCCCTGTGGATACGATACTCAGCTTTCTATTGTATTACTTGCTGACCGTATATACTTGCACGCAAAAATATCTAACTTGGAATTATTTACAGGCATATTTACGTTCATTCATCGATTATTTGCCAAGCGTTAGTCAGTCGACAAGTTTTTGGCATCTTTGCTAGGGATTGCAACGGAGTTTATTGTTTTTGATTTTTCTTGTGATTGTTTATTTTACATATTTTTATTTTGCTTAGTGTATGACCAGGAGCCACCCTACGACGGAAGATTGGCCATACGACCCAGAAATTGAAAGAACCTTACGTATATTGAAAAGAAAACTAAAAAAGATGGCTCCTAATGGAAATAGAGTACATGGTGTCCCGAATTACCATGGGGATCCACCATTAAATGATGACATTCCGCTCGCCCATGCTATTGTTGCTGACAATGCCGAAGAGAGACCTATCAGAGAACACTTGGCACCAAATATAGACAATTTCATGTCATAACTAATTGGTCTCAAGGTAAATGCAGTTAATTTTGAACTTAAATCGGTGATGATTTAGACTTTCTTGAATGTAGGTCAATTCGATAGATCACCTACTGTAAACCCAAGGCAACACTTGAAGCAATTCATGGAGGTATGCCAATTATTTCAGCAACCCGGTGTAGCTGAAAAGATGGTGAAATTGAGCCTCTTCTCATTTTCCTTGAGAGATAGAGAAAAAACATGGCAAAGTTCTTTGCCACCTGGTTCAGTTACTTCATGAGCAGAATTATGCCAGAAGTTCCTTTTAAGATTCTAGCACCCTAAACTTAATGCCAAGCTATAGAGTGATATCATTACTTTTAGGCAGGTTAATGATGAAACTTTGTATGATGTCTGAGAGTGCTTTAAGGACTTTTTGAGGAAGTGTCCTACTTGGACATAAATAGAGACCTTTTATAACAGAATCAATGCTCATGCCAGGACTGTGGTTGATGCTTCTGCAAATGGCTCGTTGCTATACAAAAATTACATGGAGGCATTTGACATCCTAGAAAAGATTACCACCAACGATTTCCAATATCCTACTACTAGACTAGAAACCAGAACAAAAACAGTTGGAAAATTAGAACTTGGTGCATTATCATTAATCAATGCTCATGTTGCGTGTAATAAGTGCTACGCAATTGTGCAAGTATACACGTCGCAAGTAATAAAGTGATACGAGTATCGTCTCCATAGGGATTGGTTTGGGCCACTTTGCTTAAGTTACTGCACTGTGAAATTAAAAACACAATTGATAATAGAGTTTTTAATTAACGAGTAAACTAAGAGCAACAAACTAAAAGAATAGATGAAATCAAAAGAGTAAATAGACAAGGTTATCGTGAGTTGAGGTGTGATAGCCGATTGGATAGTCTTGGTAAAAGAGTGCAAGGGCAACTCAGTTGCCGTGGCAACTTGCACAGCGGGGTTGCCTTGGCAAATAATCGATGGTTGCCTGGGCGACTAGCTGGGCAACTACTTGGGCGGCTGGGCAGCAACTTCAAGGTTCGGCGGAGCGTTCTTCAATGGTTTCTTCTTATCCCTAAGTCAAAACTCTAGCTACTTGTGCATGCCTTGATAATACATCCCTGCGTGAATCAAGGGTGAACAACAACCAATCTTGCGCTCCTCTTAGCCGTTGAAATCCTTAACTTATTCCTAAGCCGGATTAATCTTCACCATCAATAGATTGAATAAAGACCATACTCATTCGTTTCTTGAATCTAACTCTCCCGATATTAGATAAATAGATGAAGTTACGAGATCCTCTCCCAATTCAGTCGCAAACAAGAATGAAAGCCAAGAATGAGTAAACCTTGAATAGAAAAGTGTAAACTCTTATTACCCAAACAAAACCCAATTGTTTCTCACAACAACAAAACACAATAACCCCAACCAATCAAGTTAGTTCATGGTTGGGTTCAAAAGATATACAAAGAATAATCCCCAAACCATGAATCTAATGGAAGCAAAGAAGAAGAAGAAGAAATCAAACTCTCTCCCGCTTGCTCTCTTGTCGAAATTTCTCTCCTCTTTCCCTTTGGAGTTGTCGAAATTTTCCCTCCTCTTGCTCTCATCTCAAGTTGACGATATGGCATCTTATTTATAGGGCTAGGTCAAAGTCCTTCTTTGAGGAGGAAGTTAAGTTCGAATTAAATTATCTTTAAAGAATATAATTCTTTATTATAATTATATTCCTACTAGAACTTCTCCTATCTTCTTGGAATTTAATTCTTCTTTAATCTCTTCATGGAAATCAAATTCCTTTGGGATTTAGCTTTGCTCCACGTCATATTGGGCTTGTCTAGTCATCAATTTTGACTACCATATCACCTTATTCTTTGTCGACAATTACCCTGGCAACTGGCTCGGCGTCTCCTTCATGCATTGCCCCGGCAACTAGCTCGGCATCTCCTTCATGCACTGCCCTGGCAACTGGTTCTAGCCTTGTTTAGGCAAGTGATTCTGCACAAACACAAAAACACACCAAAGCAGCATCTTTTTCCACAAAAATCACCAAGTTATGTAATCAAGCTCAACGGTGGAAAGAAACATGAATTAATGCATGAATAACTAATTGTGCAACTAATATGAGCTTAAGTCTAATAATAATATGAGTAAAAAGGGTAATAAAAATAGTACTTTTGAACACTTATCACGCCCCCAAACTCGAACTATTGCTTGTCCTCAAGCAATGCAAACTAACAATTACCTGCCAAGACTTTAATCATCAAAGACATGCTTTAAACTTGAATACAAACCTCGGAACCATGGCACAATGTATGATCACCTTTTAATTTTTTGAATAGTACAAAAATTACCCGGAACAAAACTATAATGCTCGTGACAATGTGTGTGCGTAGTTGTGTACAAGTTGATTTTCAAGATTCAATGTGAACAATAGGCTTTTATCAATTTAAGTACCGAGGCATTTTTTTATTTTCACTAGAGCCAATTTCGGGCACCTCTAGCAAAGTAAGCAATTTCTCATTTTATTTTAGTCGACTAGAGCCAATCTCGGTCACCTCTAGCGATTCTTTAATGTGCATTAACTACTAGAGCCAGTTTTGGGCACCTCTAGCAAGAAAGTGCAATTACTACTAGAGCCAGTTTTGGGCACCTCTAGCAAGAAATTAACTTTTAATTTTTAATTTTAAATTTACCCTAATTTTAAGCAACCTAAGTTCACTAAGTTTCTTTCAATCAACAAGCCAGAACCGTGTAAAAAAATCAGCATCATAGTAAAATTCTAAGTTCTTTTCATGTAATCCTAAAATTAAAGGTTCTTTCAATTAAGTGCAGCGGCAAAAATTCATCATTGGATATTCAACAAGTCTTAAGCAATTAAATCCAATTAAAGGCATGGCAAGTAACATATGCAACCTATATGTGATTGCTAAAGATGAATGCAACTAAACATGAAACTAACTAGAAACCAACACCCCCCCAAACTCAAGAGAAACATTGTCCTCAATGCATTAAAGAGTGAAACAAAATTTAAAAGAAACTAAATGAAATGAGTTAGTCGGAGAGGTCGTCACCTCGAGTGATAAGTTTCCTTCGTGACGGTTGCTTGATTCATTTTTCAGTCGGTGGTTGAATGCTGATACCACGTGAATAGCATTGCTTTGATTTGATCCATGTTTGCCGATTCAGGTTCACTTGCATGGGCATCAGTAGTTGCCGAAGCCATTGTTGTTGCCTGGGCATCGCCAGTTTCTGTTGTGGTTGCTGTGGCAAGTAGTCGGTAGTAAATTTCCTTAGCATGGTGGTTGTGAGTCTTGTTGTGGAAAAGAAAAACCTGGAAACTAAAGATAATGAAGAAAAATAAAATCTCTCCTAAAAATTCCAAAAATAAATAAAAAGAGAAAAAAAATAACCGAAAATAATAGAAAGAAAAAAATAGTTTGAAAAAAAATAAAAATAAAAAAAATAAAAAAAAAATATCGAAAGGAGAACATGCTTATGCATCTCCTAAGGTGTCAACTTCTTTGTTTCGTTCTACATGGGCACCGTTGTAGTGCTTCAATCTATGTCCGTTAACTTTGAATTCATGTTCGTCGGTAATGGACTTGATTATCACGGTAACATGGGAGAATGGTTTGACAACTTCGAATGGTCCCGACCATCTTGATTTTAGTTTTCCCGAGAAAAGTTTTAGTCGAGAATTGAATAAGAGAACTAGTTGCCCTGGCATGAATTGTCGCGGCAATAGTTTCTTGTCGTGCCATTGCTTTGTTTTCTCCTTGTAGATTTGTGCATTGTTATAGGCGAGTGCACGGAATTCTTCTATCTCGTTTAGGTACAACAAACGCTTTTGTCTAGCACTTTCCGAATCCATATTCATGGTCTTGATTGCCCATTGGTTTGTAGGTGATATTGCCCATTCTCTGGCAACGGTCATATTTCTTGTAAAACTATTGGACATCTTTGTACGGTGTTGGCCAATACAAACCGGATTGAAAAACTTTGGCCGCGGTAGGAGTTCCTCCAAAATGTCCTCCAAAGGGTGAAGAATGGCATTACCAGAGTACATTTTGTTGCTCTTCTTCAGGGACACATCGGCGTATGACCTGATCAGGGTATTGCCGAGTCATATGCTGCCGTGGCGACTGCTCCCAAGATTGCCGAGTCGTGTGTGTCTAGAGTTGCCGAGGCATACGCATCCATGGTTGCCGAGGCGTGCGTATCAGTGGTTAACGAGGCGTGCGCGTCTGGAGTTGCTGAGGCGTACGCATCAATAGCTGCTACGGCGTCAAGGGTTGCCGAGGCATGCACATCCATGGTTGTCGAGGCGTCAAGGGTTGCCGAGGCAAGTTTTTCCTTTAGGGTTTCGAATGCTTGGGTGCAAGAATCATCAAAATGGAAGACTTTATCTTGGTGGGGGTAATCTCTCGATCACGTCCACCTTGGCTTTGTCTACTTCAATTCCCTTGGATGAAATCTTGTGGCTGAGCACTATTCCTTCTTCTACCATAAGATGGCACTTCTCCCAATTAAGGACTAAATCGGCTTCTTCACATCTTGCCAACACATTCTCTAATTTGTCGAGGCAACTGTTGAAGTCACTACCAAAAACTGAAAAATCATCCATGAAGATCTCAAGGAAGTCTTCGACCATGTCTGAAAAGAGTGCCATCATGCATCTTCTAATGTTAGTGCATATCTGATAAAACTTGAGGATGGTCGTTTTCGATACTTCTTATAGTCCATCCGCACCCTCCATCGGGTGACAATATTGCCCAAAAAGAGTTTGGCCAATGTGCTTGCCACTACTCCCTTTTGCGTTACCATGGTGGAAGTGTCTTTCTTCTTTGTTCGCTTGTAGTCCATGTATACTCTCCACCTTGCTACTATTCCTGAAGGCACAAATATATTAATAGGAAAAATTATATCCATTCACAACCATTCAATTACCTCATTCTTGTCAACTTCTATCATGGTTGGATGTAGCCTTTGTTGTCGTGGCAATTGTTGCTCAAGCCAATTGCCGTGGCAATCAGTTGCCAGAATTTGCTATAAGTCAAGGGAAGAACCAATTTTCTGAAAAGCTTTACGAATCCAAACACCGTTTTCTTTTGGCCTCTCAAACATCTCCATCAGTAGATATTTCGATGGCTTCAAATATACCAACCTCGGTTCCTCAAGACATACATGCAATGGACGAGGTGAGTTTTTAAAGAATTTGAAAGGTTCAACCATTACCTGCTCATATTCCATTGGCAAAGTATTATCATCTCGTTGATCTTGCATGTGGTCGTGTAATTGCCGTGGCAATTGTAGATGAGAGCAATCTACAGATTCCTGCTTCAACATCAACGTTGTAACCTTATGGGCATCAGGTTCCTCAGAATTTGCTGTAGTATTGTTGTTCTCAGCTTCACTGAGTGTTGTTGCGGCATTGCTCTGTTCAGGCTCCTCAATCATTGCCAAGGCAATTTGTTGTTCAGGCTCATCATGTGTTGGGCAGTCTCTCTCATTGGCATCCTCTTGACTTTGAGGTTCTAGGTTTTCCCCACACATCGGAGAGTTTTCTTTGCATTGCTCCTTATCCTCTTGCCTTGGGACGTTAGTATCCCTAGGAATGAATTGTTGGTGCATGTTATCCATGACACATGTGGATCTCCCCAATTGATCTTCTGAATCCCCTAAGGTTGCATCCCATTGAGCTATCCTCGTATCCATAGATTTTGATAGCTCTCGAATCTCTTCAATTGATCCGTCAAGTCTAGCTAAGGAAGCTAGTAGCGTTTCCTCCAAGGAATTGGAATGCTCTTGAAAAGGACTACATTGCCATGGCATATCTGTTGCTGCGGCAAAATTGTTATGATAAAAAATATTTTGAGCTTTCTGACCATACCATGAAGAATTTTGCTGTTGGTTCCCTCTATGGTCCTCCATGTAGTTATATGCACCAAAAATGTGAGGGCAATTTTCAAACACATGATGTTCTCCACACATAGCACAGGATTTTTCCACGGTATAAGTTCTTTGGGCATTTCTTGGTTGGTATAGGTAATAATCAAAGGGTGCAAGAAACTCTTGATTGGATTGATTCATATCTTCCAACATCATCTCTCGAATAGATCGGCTTTTATTTCCTGACATGTTGATGTCCCTTAACTTGTAGCGCACCTAATTTTTTTTTGATAAAACAAACAAAAATAAAAGTTAGTAAAACTAACAAAAAAAAATGCAATAACAAAAACAACTAACACCAATTGCCAATCCCCGGCAACGGCGCCAAAAACTTGTTGCTGTAATAAGTGCTACGCAATTGTGCAAGTATACACATCGCAAGTAATAAAGTGATACGAGTATCGAGTATCGTCTCCACAGGGATTGATTTGGGCCACTTTGCTTAAGTTACTGCACTATGAAAATAAAAACACAATTGATAATAGAGTTTTTAATTAACGAGTAAACTAAGAGCAATAAACTAAAAGAATAGATTAAATCAAAAGAGTAAATAGGCCAGGTTATCGTGAGTTGAGGTGTGATAGCCGATTGGATCGTCTTGGTAAAAGAGTGCAAGAGCAACTCAGTTGCCGTGGCAACTTGCACAGCGGGGTTGCCTTGGCAACTAATCGATGGTTGTCTGGGCGACTAGCTGGGCAACTACTTGGGCGGCTGGGCAGCAACTTCAAGGTTCGGCGAAGCGTTCTTCAATGGTTTCTTCTTATCCCTAAGTCGAAACTCTAGCTACATGTGCATGCCTTGATAATACATCCCTACGTGAATCAAGGGTGAACAACAACCAATCTTGTGCACCTCTTAGCCGTTGAAATCCTTAACTTATTCCTAAGCCGGATTAATCTTCACCATCAATAGATTGAATAAAGACCATACTCATTCGTTTCTTGAATCTAACTCTCCCGATATTAGATAAATAGATGAAGTTACGAGATCCTCTCCCAATTCACTCGCAAACAAGAATAAAAGCCAAGAATGAGTAAACCTTGAATAGAAAAGTGCAAACTCTTATTACCTAAACAAAATCCAATTGTTTCTCACAACAACAAAACACAATAACCCCAACCAATCAAGTTAGTTCATGGTTGGGTTCAAAAGATAACAAAAAATAATCCCTAAACCATGAATCTAATGGAAGCAAAGAAGAAGAAGAAATCGAACTATCTCCCCCTTGCTCTCTTGTCGAAATTTCTCTCCTCTTTCCCTTTGGAGTTGTCAAAATTTTCCCTCTTCTTGCTCTCATCTCAAGTTGACGATATGGCCTCTTATTTATAGGGCTAGGTCAATGTCCTTCTTTGAGGAGGAAGTTAAGTTCGAATTAAATTATCTTTAAAGAATATAATTCTTTATTATAATTATATTCCTACTAGAACTTCTCCTATCTTCTTGGAATTTAATTCTTCTTTAATCTCTTCATGGAAATCAAATTCCTTTGGGATTTAGCTTTGTTCCACGTCATCTTGGGCTTGTCTAGTCATCAATTTTGACTACCATATCACCTTATTCTTTGTTGACAATTGCCCTAGAAACTGGCTCGGCGTCTCCTTCATGCATTGCCCTGGCAACTAGCTCGGCATCTCCTTCATGCACTACCCTGGCAAGTGGTTCTAGCCTTGTTTAGGCAAGTGATTCTGCATACACACAAAAACACACCAAAGCAGCATCTTTTTCCACAAAAATCACCATGTTATGTAATCAAGCTCAACGGTGGAAAGAAACATGAATTAATGCATGAATAACTAATATGAGCTTAAGTCTAACAATAATATGAGTAAAAAGGGTAATAAAAATAGTACTTTTGAACACTTATCAGCTCACATTTCTAATCTCACTAACATAGTGAAGACTTTGCAAAATTTCACTAAAGTCCGAGAAGTAAAGGCACTAGAACCATTCTGCACTATTTGTGGAGAGGATTATCATGTGGATGAATGCCCATCCAATCCTGAATCGGTAAATTTTGTTGGAAATTTCACTCGTAATTTTAACCCAAATTCCAATACTTATAATGCTGGTTGGAAGCAGCATCCCAATATTTCTTGGCCAACCAAAGCGGTAACCAATTTAATTCCTAACGATAGAATAACAATGCACCGCCAGGTTTCAACCAGAATGTAATGTCAAAGAGAGCACAAAATAGTTTTCAACAAGGACAAAGATCTAACCAAGGAAACACTTTAATTTATTACATGGAGCGAAATGATGCAACTGTCCAGAGCTTAGCAGCATCCATGCGAAACTTGGATGTTCAGTTAGCGCAGATTGCCAATGCACTTAGTAACAGACCCCGGGAAAATTTGCCAAGTGATGTGGAAGATGCACGGCAAAAAGGTATAGAACAATACAAGACAGTTACTCTTCGGAGTAGCAAACAATGCGAGACTAAGACATCTGTCAAACAGTCAACTAATTACCAAGCTGAGAAGATGATGCCAATAAAGGAACCCAAGGAAACTGAGAAAGAAGAGGCAAAACCTGATGATGCCAGACCCAAATCTGATGCTAGGCCATTAACTGATGCCATCACGACCTTGGTAAAACCAATAGAACCAGCATTCGTGTATCCACCACCACCTTTTCCACAAAGGCTCTAAAAACACAAGTAGGATCAGCAGTTTAAGCACTTCTTAGAAGTCCTTAAACAAATGCAGATCAACATTCCATTAGTGGAAGCTCTCAAACAAATGTGCAACTATTTTAAATTCATGAAGGACATCTCGTCCAAAAAGAGGAAGATGGGTGATTTCAAGATTGTCACTCCCACTGAAGGATGTAGTGTAATGATCACTAATAGATTGCCACCAAAACTGAAAGATCCTAGGAGTTTCACAATTCCCTGTATGAATGACAATAGATTCATCGGCAAGGCATGGTGTGACTTGGAAGCCAACATCAATCTGATACCAATGTCAGTTTTCAGGAAACTTAGCATTGAAGCTAGCAGACCGATCCTATGCACATCCAAAGGGTATGATTAAGGATGTGTTAGTAAAGGTAGATCAATTCATATTTCCTGTTGATTTCATCATTTTAGAATATGAAGCAGATGTTAATGTCCCAATTATCTTGGGAAGACTGTTAAGTGTGTAAAAGTATTATATTTTCTACCCTTTTTCTCATAATTATTGTTAGACTTAGGCTCATTCTAGTTGCATATTTAGTCATTCATGCATTATTTCATGGTTTCCTTCACCGTTAAGCTTGATTACACAATTTGGTTGGTTTTGTGGAAAAAAAAGAAAAAATGTTGATGGTATGTGCGTTTTGGTGAGTAGGATTTAATTGCCTTAGCAAGCAGAAAATTGTCGAAGCAATTGAGGATAAGAATAAAGAAGCTGTCGATTTGATGATCGGATAAAATCCACGTTCGACGATAAGCAAGGATAAATCTTAAAGAGTTGGAATTCCACGCAAAGATCAAAGGAGATTAAAACTTCAAGTTTATGAGGACTTTTTGGAGGATAATGATAAAAGGGATTTATTATCTTTTTATCTTATTTAATTCCAACTTAAACTCATCCTCATCCACAACAATTTGACCTAATCATCTCCTATAAATAGAAGACCCGGTCGCAGCATTAGGGCAAATTTGGAGAGAGAAAATTAGAGGTTGTTTGATATCTTCTTCTTATTCATTGTTTCTATTTGATTCATGTTAGGGAATTTTTATCTTGTATTTCTTTTGCACCCAGCCATGAACTAAACTAAATTGGCTTGGGTTATTGTATTTTTGTGGTTGTGAAAACGTTTGGATTTGTTTAGGTTTTTAATTGCAGTTTAAATTCAAAGTTTGTTCATTCTTGGTTCTTAATTTGATTGCGAGTGATTGGGAGAGGATCTCATGAATTCATCCATTTATCAAATATCAGGAGAGTTAGGTTCAAGAAATGAATGAGCATGGTTTTCATTCACATGATCGTTGGTGAAGACTAATCCGACTTAGGAATAAGTTGCGGATTTCAACAACTAAAAGGAGCGTAAGATCGATTGTTGTTCACCCATGGTTAACGTAGGGATGTATCACCAAGGCATGCACAATTGACCAGTGCTTCGAGTTAGGGATAACAAGAAACGGATATACATTGAAAAAGATGAACATAAAGCTTTTGTCGATAACATCACGGTCGAAGAAGTTGAGAAGGTATTCAAGGACCTCACAATTGAAGGTGCCGAATGGAACCGAGGAGCCTTGAAGGGAATGTTAAATCGACTCATGTTAAAACCCGAGGCAAATCTGTGGAATAAATTCATTAAAACTTGTTTAATGCCCACTACTCATAACACCAAGGTTTCCTATTCTCATCTTTTGTTATTACATTCTATTTTACACAAGAGAATTATAAATATAGGACAAATTATTTGTGATGAAATATTTGCTTGTAGTCAAAAAGATGTAGGTGCCCCTTTCTTCCCGAGCTTAATATCCCAATTATGCAAGAAAGAAAAAGTGCCAAGTGATGATACGGACGAGAAATTGCCTGCAAGAACATGATGGAATTGGACGTAATACTTGCAAATCATGGGTGAGGGACCGGCGAAAAAACCAGTCTTGCTAAAAAATCCCCGCACCAACCACTACCGGGCAACAAAAATTGCCTTGGCAAGTCTGGATGTCTAGGCAAGTGAACATGCCTCGTCAAACATGAATCAAATCAACAAATGATCCGCCTTTGACACACCGATTAGAGCAAATGGAGGCCCAACAAATTCTATTCATGCAATACATGAGGGACCATACTATGGCTATTATACGAGTGATCTTAGAGAAGTACCCTGATAGCACCGTGCCTTTCCTGGTGTATTTCCTACTGAACTACTTGCCTTAGCAACTGAGGATGCCACGACAACTACTACACACGATAAAGGTAAAACCCTTATGACTGAACCTACTCGTACTGAATCTCTACATGGATTTTCATATTCGAACGAGTCCAACTCCAGACCAGTGACATCGCCACCGACTGCACCACCAAAGCCAAAGCGCAAAGCTTCCATTATCGAAGAGGCCGATCAATAGCATGAAGCAAGCAATAAGGTTACAGAAGTAAGAGTTCAGGCCGCACCACCAACCACACGCACTCAATCACCACGAACTGGCAAACGAACCAAGCAAATGGCTCGAAGAAAACTCGTCATTCGAGGTGACGTCCTCTCCGACTAACTCATTCACATTCCATTTCATTTTTTTTAAAATTGTATGCATTGAGGACAATGCTCCTCTCGAGTTTGGGGAAGTGTTTGTTTTTATTTAATTTCATCTTTAGTTGCATACATCTCTAGTTATCTCATATAGGTTGCATATATTCGCCATGCCTTTGATTGGATTTAATTTGCCAAGACTTGTTGAATATCCAATGATGAATTTCGCCACTGTACTTAATTGATAGAACATTCGGTTTTAGGAGTCACATGGAAAACACTTAGAGTTATACTATGATGCTGAATACAATTTACCACTGTTGTGACTTGATTGATTAAAGGAGACTTAGTGAACTTGGGTTGCTTAAAAAATTGGGTAAATTGAAACTTAAAAATTCTTGCTAGAGGTGCCCGAAACTGGATCTAGCTGTTGCACATTAAAAAATCGCTAGAGGTGTCCAAAATTGGCTCTAGTCGACTAAAAATTAAAAAAAGAAATTACACGCTTTGCTAGAAGTTCCCGAAATTAGCTCTAGTAAAAATAAAAATAAATGTTTCGGTAATTAAATTGATACAAACCTATTGTTCACATGGAATCCTGATAATCGACTTGTATACAACTCCACACACACATAGTCACAAGCATTGTAGTTCAATTTCGAGTAAATTTTGTGTCATCCGAAAAATTGAAAGGCAATCATACTTTGTGCCACGTTTCTGAGAATTGAAGTCAGGTACGAAGCAAATTCTTGATAATTGAAGTCTTGGCAGGCAATTGTTAGTTTTGCATTGCTTGAGGACAAGCAATAGTTTAAGTTTAGGGGTGTGTTAAGTGTGTAAAAGTATTATATTTTCTACCCTTTTACTCATAATTATTGTTAGACTTAGGTTCATTTTAGTTGCATATTTAGTCATTCATGCATTATTTCATGGTTTCCTTCACCATTAAGTTTGATCACACAATTTGGTTAGTTTTGCGAAAAAAAATGTTATTGGCATGTACGTTTTTGTGAGCAGGATTTAATTGCCTTAGTAAGCAGGAAAATTGCCGAAGCAATTGAGGATAAGAATGAAGAAGCTGTCGATTTGATGACTGGATAAATTCACATTCAACGAGAATCAAGGATAAATCTTAAAGAGTTGGAATTCCACGCAAAGATTAAAGGAGATTAAAACTTCAAGTTTGTGAGGAGCTTTTGGAGGATAAGGATAAAAGGGATTTATTATCTCTTTTATCTGATTTAATTCCAACCTAAACTCATCTTCATCCACAACAATTTAACCTAATCATCTCCTATAAATAAAAGACTCAGCCGCAGCATTTAGAGAGTGGATGGAGAGAGAAAATTAGGGGTTGTTCTATATCTTCTTCTTATTCATTGTTTCCATTCGATTCATGTTGGGCAATTTTTATCTTGTATTTCTTTTGCACCCAGCCATGAACTAAACTAAATTGGCTTGAGTTATTGTGTTTTTGTGATAGTGAAAACGCTTGGATTTGTTTAGGTTTTTTATTGCAATTTAAATTCAAAGTTTGTTCATTCTTGGTTCTTAATTTGATTGCGAGTGAATTGGGAAAGGATCTTGTGAATTCATTCGTTTATCAAATATCGGGAGAGTTAGATTCAAGAAACGAATTAGCATGGTTTACATTCAAACGATCGTTGGTAAAAACTAATCCAACTTAGGAATAAGTTGTGGATTTCAACAGCTAAGAGGAGCGTAAGATCGGTTGTTGTTCACCCATGTTTAACGCAGGGATATATCACCAAGGTATGCACAATTGACCAGTGTTTCGAGTTAGGGATAACAAGAAGCCATTGAAGAACGCTTCGCAGAGCTTTGAAGGGAGTCACCAAGTTGCCAAGGCAATCGCACCATTCCCAATTGTCGCAGCAATTATAATTGCTCAGGCAATTCAACTGGTTCTAATCACCAAGACAATTGCATTGCTTCAGCAACCAATTACTACGACGATCCATCCAACAATCACACCACAACTCACACTTTATTTTACTTATTAATTTCTACCATCATTTAAAAACCCAAAACCTTTTCTTTCTTAGGACTTTAATTGATGTTCAAAAGGTCTTTTATATTTCCTTGTTTACTTTAAGTGTTATATGAATTGGAGGAATGCACTTGTTAATTTTCAAACATCTACCATCACAATTTATTTCTCTTCATCGACGGATGTTGGATGGGTTGGCATGTAAGGCATTTTATTGCTTTCCGAATGGCTATTCAGGTTATAATTAGATTGTCATTGCTCCAAAAGATCAGGAGAAAACTACGTTCACTTGTCTAAATGGTACATTCGCTTTTAGAAGAATGCTCTTTGGATTTTGTAACGCCCTAACAACATTTCAGCATTGCATGATGTCAATTTTTTCGGACATGATAGAGAACAACTTAGAAGTGTTCATGGATGACTTCTTGGTGTTTGGCAAAACATTTGAGGAATGTTTTTAGAGTTTAGAGCTCGTTTTACAAAGATGCATTGACACCAACCTAGTCCTGAACTTGGAAAAATGCCTCTTTATTGTGAAGGAATGTAATACCTAACCCAGACATGGAAGGAAATGCTTAATTAGAAGTAGATAGTCTAACTTGTTTAACAAGTTAAAGATTGAAATAGAGTAAGAAGAATAAAGGTGACTACTTAAGACATAAGGCATCATTCGAACTAAGCATAGAAGAGGGTTCCAAGACAAATCGATAGCTAAGCTTATCCTAACGATTTAATTAACCGTTGCAAACATGTATGTCAAGATAAACTTATAAAACTAAATAAAGATCATGAAAATTTCATAGGTTCAATAAAAAGGTTTAAGTCCATTTATCCACTATTTCGTTAGTGAGGATTCAAATTGTCTATAACATTTAGTTATCTATGTAGGTTATTCATTTTCAAATTGAAATCTAAATACATGATCAAGTAACCATACTACGACTAACAAGCATTAGATAAAACCCTTATCAAGAAACATCATCATTAGATTACTATTCATAATTACTCTAGAAAGATTAACCAATTATCAAACATCAACCAAGCACTGAATATATATATATATCTTGTTAATGTAGTATTTACATTCCCCCATAGAAACCTAAAGATCCTTAAGCTTGGAATTTCAAACTAGTGCCACCTTCTAGGAGTTTACATAAACAAAACATAACATACTTTTGATGCCTTTAGTGACCTTGCTTTACCTCCACAACTTTAACTATAGACCAGCTTCACCTGAAAAAGTGACAGGGTGAGCAATTAGGTTGTTGGCTTCAAAACTTGGACAACAACAATGTAAATGCAAGCTCTCAAATCAATTAGCAATAAACTTATTTAAGCATAGTTACAAAATAGCAATATCATGCTTCCAAGGAGAACGTGTCATCAAGCAACTACTATAGTTGTTCAGTTTAATAACCAAATCTATCATAGGTATACTAAATCATTTAATACGGCTTAACTAGCTAAAGTATAGAAGGACGTAATCAATCAAACATTATCAGACAATGGTAACATGTGCTATTGAAACATATATTCTACTCAATCAAGTTTTTATCAGGCAATGGTAACATGTACCATTGAAGTATATAATCCATTTGATCAAGCACTATCAGGCAATGGTAACCAGTACCATTGAAGCATATAATCTATTTGTTTAAGCATTATCAGGCAATGGTAATCAGTACCATTAAAGCACATAATCTATTCATTTAAGCATTATCAGGCAATGGTAATCGTACCATTGAAGCACATAATCTATTTGATCAATCCTTTCCAAGTAATGGTATCATGTGCCATTGAACCATACTTGTAATCTATTTAGTTATTCGCTCCATATATTCCTTAACTCATCGAGTACTTAGCCACATACGCGAGATTTTACATTAAGCATTGTAAGAAACCAATTCATGGTTTAATTCAAAAAGGGCACAAGCGATTGTTCCTACTTACCTTGGCCACTATCACCTTACCAAACAATAGTAACCCCAAGCAATTATAGGCAGATTATGCCTTGCCATACAAACAAGTAACTTAAAAAGAATTCAACAATCTATGCTTACTTAAACATAGTCATACTCATAAATGCTCCAAGTTATTCTTGATCGCGAATCACTACTCCCGTTTGCTCATTGTCCTCTTGATCAATTCCCTTTTTTGTCTAATTATAAGAATAATTTAACAATGCATTAAAACCAGCCCAAAAATTAAATGAATTGGCAAATAATTGATACACCCATACATAACAAGTCTCAAAATGGTGCTTAATAAGCTTTATATCCTCCAGACCACAATTACCACATCAATATTCCACAATTAACCAATTCACATCATTAATCGTATCAAAAAGTTCCCATAGTTAAACAATTTAAGATATTGTATGTACTACAAATACAAACCAGCCCTTTTATAAATCACAAGTGTGTTCGGAACTGCCCATCTATTGGCCATTTTCCATTTTGTTCAATTAACACCCTTCAAATAAGTTATAAGTTCTAAAGATTCTTACTAAGTTAAAATGCTTTATTTCCTTTCCTAGCACCCAATTTGAATCTCAATAATGTCTAAATAAATCAACCTCCTCAAAATAGACCCAAATGGAAACTGTTTGAACAGGGCAGTTTTCATTCCCCTTGTAAAGTCATATAATAGTCCTTGAGACTCTCATTTTAACTCCATTTCGTAGTTCTTAACATTGTAATAATCTTGTACATCACTGCATCCATAATAGTTACTAGTTTATAGCTCAAGCCATCTATAATATATAAATTTCCAAAGCTATTTCAATAAGGATGTTACGACCGAGCAAGGCAGCTTTAACATCATGTTGATGCTTGGATTCATATAACACAAATTAAATTCCTAGATTTCCAATAAATTTCTAGCCTTAACAATATCTCAGTTGTACTAAATTTAACATTACTAAAGCAATTAATATCCATTCATGCTTCAATCAACAATTTCTACTCCTATACTATCCATAACAGGTTAGCTCTTCTAATCATGTAAGAGTTTCCACAATCAAAGATTATGTCTAACTTTAATCAACCCTTAATACATCGAAACAAAAAGAATTAATAGAGAAAACTTACATTCTTGATACATAACTTTAATTCAAACACCAGTGTCCTCGAATTCCTTACAAGCTAGTGCCATGGTGGTTTCTCTCCCCTTACTCTCTAATTTTGGTTTTCGGTTCAAGAGAAGAATGAAGAAGATGACAAACATTTGTTTGTTAGTCATCCAAATCAAGTTCCACATGTCTTCTCCACACAAAGACACATACTAACTCCCCACTTAGAAAATTAATTACCATGCAAACCTATGAATTTATAAATTAACTTTGTAGTCACTTTAACAAAGCTCCTCTATTTCATGATTTCTCAATTCGGCCCCTCCCCCACTAAGTCATACATTAGCTACTCCAATTATTATCTTTTAGAAGAAGTCAAGATAATTATCCCAAATTGAAATTTAGGGTGTTACAAGGAAGGCGTAGTTCTTGGACACAAAGTGACCAAGAGAGGACTAGAAGTTGACAAAGAAAAAGTTGAGGTAATTAAACAATTGCCACCACCAACAAGTGTTAAAGGTATTAGAAGTTTCTTGGGACATGCAAGTTTTTACCGACATTTCATTAAAGATTTCTCAAAAATTTCTAAACCTTTATGCTTACTTTTAGAACAAAATACAACTTTTGCATTAAATGAATCTTGTTTGAAAGCATTTTAGGAATTAAAAGACATGTTGATTAATGCCTATATAGCCATGGCACCAGACTGGAATGAGCCATCCGAGCTCGTGAGCGATGCCAATGACTATGCCATTGGAGTTGTGTTAGGACAAAGGCGTGGAAAAAATTTCCATACCATTTACTATGCCAGCCACACATTGAATGAGACCCAAATTAACTACACCACAATTGAGAATGAGTTCTTTGCAATTGTCTTTGCGTTTGACAAATTCATATCTTACTTGGTGGGTAGCAAAGTGGTGGTATACACAAACCACTCGGGACTCAAATACCTTCTAGCCAAGAAGGATGCCAAGCCCAGACTAATCCTATGGACACTCTTATTACAAGAATTTAACCTGGAGATTTGAGATAAGAAGGGGAGTGAAAATCAGGTAGCTGATCATTTGTCTCGATTAGAGCATCACCATGATGATGGCAACCCTACTACCATAAGAGACGATTTCCCTTAAGAACAATTGCTTGCAATGGATTCTATGTCATGGTATATTGACATAGTCAACTACCTGGTCAGTAATATTTTGCCACCGAATTTGGCAAGTAATGCCAAGAAACGATTCCTGCGAGTTGTTCATCAATATTATTGGGATGGGCCATTCTTTTTCAAATAGTGTGCTGATCAAGAACATTTTGGAAAAGACAATAAACCTAACAAGGAAGGACTAGTACTTGAGGCTAGAAGATTCCTTATGGGCATACAGAACAGCCTTTAAAACTCCATTGGGGACTTCCACATACAAGCTTATATTTGGGAAGAAATGCCATTTGCTAGTGAAGTTGGAGTATCGACCTTATTGTGCAACTAAGCATCTAAAAATGGAATAGAGGGATGCGGGTGAGAAGAGGTTATTAGATTTGAATAAGTCAAAGGAATTTCAAGCACAAGCTTATAAGAATGCCAAGCTATATAAAGAGAAAACAAAAAGATGGCACGATAGCAAAATTTTGCCAAGATAGTTTGAGGTTGGGCAAACAGTTTTGTTGTTTAATTCAAGGCTGAAGCTATTCCCAAGAAAGCTCAAATCTCAATGGTCAGGACCCTTTGAGGTTGCTTAACCCTACTCCCACGGAACTGTAGATATCAAAGACTTGAAAACATGATTCACATTCAAGGTAAACAGCCAGAGATTAAAGTACTATTGGGAAGGAAATCAAGGTAATGCTAAGGAGACCATTCTCCTGACAGAGATTGAGTAATTTTTCCATCGTTGTTTGAGCGTTGAAAATAATTAGGTTAGATATTTTTCTTTTTGGTATTTCAGTTTATTCATTTTTTTATTTTTTTTTTCTATTTAAAAGGTTTTTTTTTGTGAGCGTTAGTGCAGGAAATATTGCCAAGCAATTTTGCCAGAGCAGTATGCCAGGACATGCCTACAGTTGAAAACCCATTGAATACCACATGGACCTTATGAAAGATTAGGCCCAAGGGAGAAAGATTTTTGGTTGAGCGGGAAAGCCTTATGCCGCCTAGGTTAAAATCCCTAAACTTTAAATTTTTAACCTAATTCTTTTACCCCCCCCCATTTTCTTTCCCGAGCCGTCACCTTACTTAAACCCAAAACACTCATAACTACCACAACAATCATCACTTCCACTAACCTCACCATTAAACGACCTCAACCATTTCCACTTCCCTCTATTTAATTCCGATTTTCCCCATAGCTAAATTTTTACTCTCTCACTTTTCTCTCACACGACAAGAATTTCAAGAACAAAGCTTTCCTTAAGAATTTTTTTCTCTGATCACCATTATCTTTTCCTAATTTTCTCTCATGACTTCTTCATTCGCACCATTCAAGATTTTCTTCAATGATGAAATCAAGAAGAGATATGAAGAGAACTTTGCTGCGCGTACCTTTTGTTATGAGAAAGGTTTTAAATTCAAGAACGAACCTAATTTTGGGTTCTCAATAGAAGTAGTTGACATTGTCAAAACGCACAAATGGGAGACCTTTTGCCAGCTACCAGGGGAAGTTGATTCCACTATCATTCCCGAGTTCTACGCCCAGCTCACTACAAAGGATTCACCTTCTTTGCTGATAAGAGGTACGTGTGTTCGATTCGATGAGGGGTATATTAATGGTTTGTTTGAGTTGGATGGTAAAAGAGAAGAACATTTGGCCTTCGCGATTCCATGGATGATGCCAATACGAAGTTGATTTTGAAGGATTTGTGCAAACTTGGCTCAAAATGGATCATTTTATCCAAACACCACAGAACTGTGAAATGATTGACACTAATGCCATAACCGTGGGGTTGGAACCACTTTCTGAAGGCCAACCTTATGCCAACAACGCACAATGAGACTATTTTAGAAGAGAGTATGGTGTTGTTGCATTCAATAATGGTGGGGAGGAAAATCGGTGTAGGTTGTCTGATTATAGACGAAACCTACAAGTGTGCCGAAAAGGGAAGTGGTAGTTTGTTTTTCCCTACTTTAATTTATAAGATTTGTAGGTTGCATAATGTACCAAAGCTCGATTTTTATAACACTAGACCAGCAATGGAGTAATTACTCATACGCTATGAAACCAACTAATTGCGAGAGAGGCAAAAGTAAAGGGCAAGGGAAAGGCTATTGAGCTAGTTTCTGACCTGTCACACCAATGCCAACACCGATGCCAGCAACAATGCACATGATGCCATGGCATTACTTTCCCAGATTTATAAGCGTCGAGTACTCATTTTCCAGAAACCTGAGAAGGCTGAGAAGAATCATCTACTGCTATGGAAATACATTGGTACAAAGGATCGAGCCAAAGAAGGAATGTCGCCTAGCCTACAATCTGTTCACATTCCAACGTAACAATTCGATGCCACCATCCCTATTTCACCTATCCAAGTTAAATCTGTTCAAACGAAAACTCCACTGGGTTTGAAGAGGAAGTCCCAGCTAAAATCGTTGTGCCACCAGTGCTTCATCCATCGCTCTAGTAGCCCCCGCTACATTTGAGCCATGAGGATAATCGAGGAAGTCCTTCACAATGTGAAGGATTCCACTGCCGCATCAAAGCTTAAGAGAATAAAGCACATGGCTTCTAATCAGGGGAGCTTTGTTAAGATAAAGACATATGTCTCGCGCCCAGAACGTTCGGAAGGGGAGTCTTCTTTCCCTTAACTCCTTCACTTGCTTATTTCCATTTTTAATCATGCATTTCATTTTTGTATATGTGTGTTTTCATGCATTTCATTTGTATTTATATGTTCTCATTCATTGAGGACAATGCACGCCTTTGGTTTGGGGGGCTGCTGCCTCACATATTTTTTTATGCCATGCATTCATGTTTATATATATGTTTGCATTCTGTTGCCATGTAGATTAGAAAGATCATGCATACCAAACCATTAAAAAATTGCTGAGGCTTGATTGATCTGATAAATGTAACTACTAGCATAGTTAAAGTTTGTACTAGCTAGCATATTAGTAATGCAAGGTTTGCTTGGCAATTGATCTCTAGTTTAGGGAACTGTAAGTCTCACTTAAAACGTAGTATGCATCTAGTTCCCAAGATAAACTTAGGATTCTTGAAACTAAACTCGGAAAAAAAATGATGTTAGGGTAAAAAGAAATAATAAGGCAACAATGTTTTTCCAGAGGCAAGAAAAAATATAGAACTCTCATCTACCATAGAGATAATAAGTAGTTTGGGGCTTTATGGTTTGCTCCCTCTTAGTTCTCAAACCAAAAACTTTAGGGTATGAGTATGATGAGTAAGCCTAGTAATGTCTGATTGACGTGGGTGTTCATGGTATGCTCCCTCTTACTTCTCACGACAAACAGTATTACAAAGCAAGCATGAAAATATTACCAGTAGAGACCCTTGGTAAATAAAAAACAATTTTGAGTTTTGGTAGTAAGTTTGGCTAACGGAGTGAAAGTGATACTTGATGCATATTGTCTGCACTTCAAGCACACTTCATGTCCTTAGACTAGAGTTATATTGTTGCACTTGAATTTTCTTATATGTTGGCATTATTGTGCGAGGATATCTAAGGACATAACTAGGGCTAGATTCTGCTTGCTACGATGTGTTGTGAGTCAGGAAATTTTGCCAATGTACTTTGTTTTATTTTCTGTTTTCTTAAATTTTAGTTGCATTACTTGAGGACAAGCAATGAGCTAGGTTTTAGGAAGTGTTAACTCCTCAAAAGTATTGTTCTTTCCTCTATATATTGCCATGCTTTTGCTTGCCTTTGAGTATAGGTTCATGCATTTTGTTAGTAGAATAATGCATTTTCATGGAGGAGTTAGGGAACGATTCTTTTGCTAGAGTAAATGTGAATTTCTTTTCTTTGGTGTGTAGGGTAGGTCAGGAGTAGGATGACAGGAGCAGAGCATGAGCAGTTGGCATCGTAGAACCAGAAAACTAGAAGAGAAATGCCATGTCGAGTTGGCAATATAGGATGGATATTTCCAGACTTGGTTGGAAAAAGATGGATGACAATGCTAGGTCTACTAGCCGTTGGTCAAAGATCTAGTCAGCCTAAAATTCAAAAAGAAGATAAGAGGATAAAGTGGATAACGCGCTTATCTCAAGAGTGTAACCAACTTTTGAATTCAAACCCAATCTAGGGTTTTCACGTGTGCCTATTTAAAGGAAGCCTGATGATGAGCAAAGGGACGGAATCGAAAAGGCTTCATCAATGTGAGGAAGAAGGCGACTATGGTTCGACCAGGCTAAGACTGAGAGCTTTGGATCCATTGAAGGGTTGCATCGACGAATCTCCTTCTTTGCTCATTTCTCTTTATTTTAGATTTGATTTTATGGTAATGTTATATGAAAACGATTTGGTGTTGATGGTCTCCCCAACCATGAACTAATTTCATTAAGTTGGTTGGGATGTTTTTGCGATGAAACGCTCAGCTATTTTTAGCTTTTAATAATTGAATGCTTTGACATTTTTGTCTATCTTTCTACTACTTAATTTCCTTCAATTGTTTTCCATACGACAGTTCGTATTACATGCATATTATCTCTTAATATCTTAACATACTTAGGAGATAACAATTAATTGTCAAGTACTAAGGTGAGAAACTTCGACAGATGATGTTCAAGTAGATGAGCTTACTTCGGGAGTGAATCTACCCCTTAGGAGAAAAGATTAAAACATCATCAAGTTAACGATTGAGAAACTTCACTATAGAAATATAGGGGTTAATCATAATTGACATAGGGTATTGTCATCAATAGAGGCATTGCCACTTTAAAATCTTCTTGGCAATAAAACCAAGGTTGAAGGTTTTTAAAAGGATGACATAGTTAGTATGAAATCCACGCATCCCTACCAACGCTAATCACCATTTGAATGCATTTGTTTTCCAACTTGGTTGAACTTCCATTATATTTTTCCTTAGTCATTTTTCTTAAAACCAGAATCCGAATTCTAAATCAAACTCATTTTTCCCATTTCACAAGTAAAATCATGGCATTTAACTCTTGGACAATACATGTGGATACGATACTCAGCTTACTATTGTATTACTTGTTGTCTGTGTATACTTGCACGCAAAAGGACCTAACTTTACATTATTTATTAGCATATTTACATTCATTCATCGATTATTTACCAAGCGTTAGTCAGTCGACAGTTTAACTCTGTCACCACTATTACAACTAGAGTTTCTTGACAATTTATTTTTTAAAAAGAAAATAGTTTGAAATTATTCATATTCATACGATAGCATAAGTTTTAATGCCAACCATCCATGGAAAGTGGAAACCCCGTCATTTTAGAGGATGGAATTTCTCGTAAAGTGCTTGGTACATGACGAGGAACTTTTGGTGAGATGAGCAATTATCTTTCATCATATGGATTTCTGAATACTCCATAATCCATACAGACAACAACGGAGGTTTCTCGTCAACCAATTTCAAACCACACTTGTTGGAGAATGTCGATCAAGTTGGCAAGCAAACCAAAAACAAGATCCGCCACTCCTATCTTATCTCCCCCGAAGAATCTCTTTCCTTTGAGCTCTTCCTTCAAAAATCTCAGGTACTCCACTGAGTACTGACGCTAACATGGCGATCCTCTCGTTCTTTCCTTTCTCTGGAAAAAAACTCTCCATATCGATGGACAATGGTAGAAGCTGCAGAATTAAAAAATGATTTATTGAACTGTAAATTATGTGTTTTAAAGGAGCTCAAATAAGCTTACCTTGTCATCGTTAAATTTGGTTGTCTAGCTTTCTTCCAAGGGTGTTGGGGAAATAAGGGATTTTGGGCCATGTCCGGTCGATGTATATTCAAGAATTACGAGTGATTTTGAGATTGTGAATGAGGACTGGGATTTTCTTGTAGATGGGGTTGGAGTGAAGAAGCAGAGCAGTCTTGTTAGAAAGGTCTTCGTCCAAGGATTCGTATTCTATACCTTTGAGCTACAACGCCCAAACTACCCTCAAACCAAAAGGGGATGACCATGTCTTCAACACCTTTACTTCTTCTGCCATTCTTGATTCATATCTCGTCTTTCCTAGTTAACATGATATGTGTGTATATATACATATAGAAATCTTCTGCCCCTTTTTGGTGCCCCTATTTATGCTCTTCACTCTAAAAAATTAGGTTTAGGGTTAGAGTTTAGGAAATTAGTGGTATTTTTTAATGTTTATGGTTTAAGATTTAAAATTTAGGGTTAAGACTTAGAATTTATTTTTTAGTGTTGGCGCATAGAAAAGGGCACCGAAAAAGGCATTGGTTTTTTGTCCGTATTTATTCTAGCTTTGTGTTTACTATATATTCTTCTTGTAACTTTATGTTATAAAACTTCAAGAGAATATTCCAGTCGTATATAAAAGCTAGGCTTAAGAGGTAATTTTGTCTCTGTATTAATTCTAAATCAATAATATTGTTCTTTATTCTTTAATTGCATCAATTTAGTCTTTGAACTCTTAAATTGTATTTATTTTACTCTTTGACTGTCATTAACTTATGGAACTGTTAAATTTTATACATGTGATCACTATCTGCTTCAACATTAGTCGTTGTAGTCGTTGTCTTGTCATATCGATGATGACGAGTCAATTTTGATGACATGATATTATAAATGAAGAGTTGTAGAATTATTTAATTATTTTAAAATTACAAAATAGTTTCAAAAAATCATGTCAATTGTATTATCTCGTCATCAACATTGATATATCATCTTTTTGTAGGACATTAATAATTTAAAGAAAACGGAATATGGACATTCACATGCTAACTCATATGTTATTAATTATCTATCGATAGAGTGTTTGACATGGCAAAGGGCGACTAAGGACAACGTTTTTGCTGGTTAAAGACAACCAAAGGACGAAATTGATGCAATTAAGGAGTTTAAGTGCTAGATTGCTAAAATTATACATAAGTAACAACATTACTAATTTAGAATTACTACAGAGACAAAACCCCTAAAACTTAAAAACTAAAATCTTTAGTTTTAATTCAGTTATAAAAGAAAAAAGGATATTTTATTTATATAAGTGTAAATTAAATTATTTTGACATATGAATTTATAATTAGGTGATAAAAGAAAATTCATTATATTTGTTTAATATTGTTGTATTTCATTCTTTTATCATGTAAATTAAATTTCACGTATTAAAAATGTTTGATGTAATAATATGTTTTTTTTGTTTTTTAAAGTAAATATTAGACTAAGTCTAATGACTAATCATCCGTGTTTCATTGATTTATATAATTATAGAAGTTGACCACATATTTTAAACCTGATTTGATGCCCAAACGATTATTGAATTACTGATCACTAGTTAAGATACAATAATTCTTTCTTCTCTAAATCTCGTCACTGGGACCGCTATTAGGATTTTCACTTTAGGCTTTGGGTATTTCATTTGGTATGCCCCCCTAAAATCATCTTTAGAACTGTGAACAAATGAGGGAAATCAGGCCCGCATATCAAGCACTTAAACGGAATAAAAGACTTGAAATGGTTCTCAGCCGTACACCGTGTTATTTACATTTTAGATCACCAAATTTTATATTCAATTTATATCACAAATTTTAATTTAATCAAATAATGTAAAGAATACATGAAAACAAGAGAATATTGAAAGAGAGTAATACTGAGTTTTATTTAGAAAACGTGATTATAGCTCTAAATAACAGATCTATTCTAGACTTGGACCATGGAGCTCATATTCAACAAATTATATCATTCAACTTTTATTATTTATAAATTAAGTCACTTATATTGACGATCTTAAATAATTCTAATGGAAAAAATTGAAATTGACACTTATATTTAATATATTTTTCGCATATCATCAATAAATGATGTTTAATTGACAAATTAAATATTTTTCTTTTTAGGATTTATAGGAAATTTAGATACTTTTTCTTTGAATTTTTTTTAAATGAAATGTTTCAAAAGTTCTTACAGAAAAATATTAAAATTATCAATTAAACTTTATTTGATGATGATATGTGAAATATATGTTAAGTAAAAGTGTCAATTTTAGCTTTTTACATTAAAATTAATTAACGTTGTTAATATAATTGATTTAATTTAAAAATAATAAAGTAGAATGATGTAATTTGATTAAATTAAAGGTTTGTGATGTGATGGTATTTTAAAAGACATGTTTTTTCACCATATTTATTGATTAATTTGTCCCCATCATGTTATCCTTTGCATGCATTTTAGTATTTTTCATCTTTGTATTTCCTTTTCTTAACTCAATGGCTCTTTCTTGAATTATCCTTAAACTTATCACATTTTTGTTGCAAATGTCGTTGTATGAGTTATTCTAGAATTGCAGCCAGGATTGTCGCTGCATTAACAACTGTTAAAAGATAAGATCAAATGACTCCGGCAAGAAGATAAGAACAAAGGATAATGAGCTGGCAGTTAGTTGCAATAACTTTTGTCCGGACCTGATGTGGGCGCAATGAAACAGTCATTGTCGCCACAATGACAACTGTCAGGATAAGATCAAAGAATTCCGAGTTGTCCATTAGTATAGTTGTCCTATACGAATTTTTATTCAAAAAATCGATGGACACCTATAAAAACCCAATTAGAAAATGATAAGGATATATATACATATATTCTTACCCCTTGAAAGGGGAGGCTCATATCTTATCATCTTTTTCCTTGGTTTTGGAGCTTTCACTTGATGGCTATGGCGGCTTAAAGCTTCCAAAGGGCAACCGAGGTGAATCCGATGCATCAAGGAGCAATCAAGTTAGCTAGAGATAGCTTTCCCCATTCGGTTCTTAATGTTTGTTTTGTTTAAATGTTGATGATTGTGGTTTAATTTCATTTTGCATGAAAATACTTTATGAATGTTGACTCAATGTTTATAATATTAAGCTTTTCATTTATCTTTTGATCTTTGGGTTTGAATGTTTTTATGCACAAAAGTGTTTATTGCAGTCACTGTCATTGAGAGATGCAATGACAGTTCAGATTAACAAGCCATTTACAACGAAAGTTGCATGGGAAGACAACGAAAGTTGACTCAATTGCTCTTGTATTTGCTTATTAGCCATCACTGAGAGGTGTCGTGTGTGAGCTCATATAAATCTTTGGTTAAGGGTAGAAGTTGAGAGTGGTAAGATATTCATGTGCTTTATTGCATTGTCAATCATCTTTTCATTTGTTTCTTGCTAGCATTTGTTGTTCTGTTGATGAATCCCCGAGGGAACCCCACTACCATCATTATATTGTTTCTATTTAGTTTTAGTTCATTGCTTCGGCATTACCTATTGCATTTTCCTTATTTCTCTTACTTACTGCAATGACATTGGTAGACATCCGAACAACCGTCATCATGGGATCGATATTCGAGAGATTTGCATCTGTCTACTATACTTGCATCGAAGTGTGTTCGCTTTGTACAAATCGTGTGATGTTATTTCACCGATCAAGTTTTGGCGTCGTTGCTGTAGATGGCTTTCATTTGGGGTTTATTTTTGTCCTTGCATTTTTATTTTTACTTTCTTTATTTTCTTTTGCTTTTTTATTTTTTAGGTGTGTTATAAAAAGAAAGAAACAAATATGTCGAGGGATAGACGTCGAACCACTCGAGATGGCATGATATCCAAAGTGGATGTTTATGCAACACTCTTGGCAGAAATTTCTGAATTGGAAAACAATATCAAATCCATGAAAATGTCGAGAGCAACCCAGAGAGTCGATGTCCTTGTATTTAGTTGTGAGATTTGCGGTGACAACCACAGTTTTAAAGACTGCCTACAACTCTTATGCAACAACTATTATGGAAATTCATATAATGTTGTTGTACGCAATCAATAGTTTTGGGGAAATCAAAATTTTGGTCAATTTGTTGATACATTCCGATATGAGAATAATTTCTCCTAAGGCGCTTATAAACCATGAAAAGGGAATTACAATTCACCTCAGCCACAGTATAATCAGCACACTCCGCTACAGTCACAACGAACTCTATTGCAACCACAATATCTTCAATTGCCACATATGCATGCTCAAGCACCTATGCAGCCATAATATGCCCCAACTTCCACATCTAATCCCGGCACAGCTCTTGCAGCTTTGATGCAAAAGCATTTCACTCGGACGGAAGCAATTATTCAAGGAAATTCCTCATCAATTTGTGCATTAGAAGCGCAACTAGGACATCTTTCTTCCACAATGATTCTTAGACCACAAGGCACACTTTTGAGTGATAAGGAATCAGATGTACTAACTCAAGAAGATAGAGAAGTGGATCAGAACAAAAAGAATACATCTGAAGAGATTGTTGATGTACCGGCAAAACCTGTTCCAAAAGTTTTCACTTCTTTGCCAAAAGTGCTCAAATCTAATATGTGGACAAAACCCTAAATTTCGGTGCAATTTGAAGTGTCCTCACATCCATCTTTGCCACGACAAGTTCATGACTACGTGCAAAGTCAAAAAATGACAATACCTTTTTAATGGAATATGAGCAGGTAATGGTTGAATCTTTGGAATTTGAGGAACAAACATTGCTATACTTGAAGCCATCGAAGAAAGTGTATGAAAATTTGGAAAAATATGCTCTATCCATGGTGATTCCCTTCGATATTAATGCTGCACCAAAATCTCTACTTATGTAGATGTTTGAAAAGCCTAAAGAAAGTTGTGGGTGGATGCTTGAAAATATTCAAAGAATTGGTCCTTCACTTTGTTTCCATGGAATTCTAGCAGAAGATTGCTACGATAATTGGCTAGAGCAACAATTGTCTCCACAACAAAGGCTACATCTAACTATGATGGAAGTCGATGAAAATGAGGTAATCAAATGGTTGGATTTTGAAAATATTGCCCATATTAACTTCATGCCTTCTAAGAGAGTAGAAAGATGAAGGGTACGAACGAATTTCAAAGGGAAACAAAAAAAGATACATATACCAAGGCAAAACAAGTGGGAATGGTTGCAATCACTTCGGCTCAACAATTTTTGGGCAGAATTGTCACTTGCTGGAGGGTGTTGATGGACTATAAGAAGTATTAGAAACAACTCTTCAAGGCAACCTCTGGCACGACAAAATAATAAATGGGCACTTATTGTGGGTGCATTCAGATTTCACTAGAACAATAAGAGGTTGATGATGCCAAAGTTGACCAAAAATAGAGGAGGCACCTATGGACCGAGCTAAGCTGAGAGAAAAGAAGAAGATGATGAAGACGTCGCTGTAAAAAATTTCACTACATCTGATGGTGTGGATGCAACTGCTGAGAAGATAATGCTGCAGCGAGAAGAAGAAGAACCATGCAACCACATCGAGAGTAAAGGAACGCTGAGTTAGTTTTTTTTTTTAGTTTATTCTGATCATGCATTTCATGTAGTTGTTGTTTCCTTTTGTTACTACATTTTGTCATTGTAATTGCATTTAGTTTTATTATCATTGCATTTACCATTGTAACTGCATTCTGTCATTGCATTATATTTTTGCATTGGGGACAATGTAATCTTTAAGTTTGGGGGTATTCACCTAAGGTTTGAAATGCATCCCATTTCAAAAAAAAACGTTAAGCAAATGCTACGTTCATTTGGTGCTATATTTTTTACATTCAATGCTTAATTCTTGAATCATGATTTTAAATGAATTGGTTAGATACATGTGATGGAATTTTGTATTAGAATTCTGTTATGAATAATTTGGTTGCTTGAGTAATAAATTTCTAGTATCATCTCTTAAATCTTAGATGAATTTGCCTAGTTCAGCTGCTGTTATATATATATATAGATAGATCATATTATGTGTAAATAAATAGCACTCCAATGTGGGTGCATAATGAAAGTATCTTAAGGGGGAACACTCCAATATCATATTATGTGTAAATAAATAGCACTCCAATGTGGGTGCATAATGAAAGTAGCTTAAGGGGGGAACACTCCAATGCAAGCGTTAGAAAAATGAATCTAGCCAAAGGTTGTCATTGCATGAGTGTTTGTCAAAGCAATGAAGTACTCCCTGGGGGTTACTTCATTGCACAACATCCTACTTCTCAGGATCGTAGGTTCATTCATTCTTTGATATCCCTCACTGCTTAAGAAAAAAATATTATATGCTTATACAGTATAATGAAATAAAGGTTGTTTAGTTTGGAAGAATTTGAGATGTAAGGCGTGATGCTAGCTTTGATGAATTCCAAGTTCATTCATTCATATTTATGAGTTTTCGATGCAATCTTCTATCATGTAGATGTAATTGATTCATTGATAGTTGTGATGATTCAAGTTTCTAGAATGTTCATCAATTGGTGCTTAACCTTGCTACTTTTTATTTTTCTTGAGGACACGCAAAAACTTAAGTTTAGGTCTGTGATGGTATTTTAAAAGACATGTGTTTCACCATAGTTATTGATTAATTTGTCCCCATCTGTAATCACTAATTTTGTCTGGGGTGTTAACCCATTTTTTTATGTTTTGTTAATCATTGCAATAATGGGCTTTTGTTTATCTACTATATCTATTTTATTAATGTGTTATATTATTAATATATATTAAGTATGTATGATTATCATTAAAATTCAAAGAAACAAAAAAGATTACTAGTATTATTATCTCTATTACAATTAAGTATTATTATGTTTTATTATTTATTATGTTATTATTATTATCACTCTAAGAAAGAAATTGAAAAGCCAAAAAAGGTTATTAAATAATAAACCAGCCCAAGTTTATTAATGTATATATAGTCCATTTACAAACTTTAAAACCCAAAGTTATACATATATATTTAGCCCACTAAGGCCCAACTAATTAATTAAACCCTAATTTTGATAACTGATGCATCTTTTGTTTGTTGCGCAGTCAAGCCATGACCATTAGATTCGATCCACCTCGAATCAGAAAGGCCCTCGGTCTTCCCCACTCTCGCGTGTGCAGCACCGTCCAGACCTTTCATCTTTTGCGTAGTCTTCATGCGCGTCTGTCGCCCTCCTAGCTTCGCCTTTATGCTGGCAGAGAGAACTAGTGGCCAGATGCCACATCACCATCGCTCGACCCCGCCAACAACCACGTCGATAGGTTGCATTCTCCCTCTGATCCCCTCTATCTCACGTTCGACCACACCACACAAGAAGACACAAAGGACGAATGTTAGAGAGGTTACCAACATTTAAGAAATGCACAAAAATACCATAAACAACAGAGGCAGCCAATAGACGATTTTAGCATTTCTTTTTCCTTTTTCATATTCATGTAATTCTTAGGGTATAAAAAAGAAAACAAACCCTAATGATTGTAAGGGATGGGGATTATTGAGAAAATAAATAGAAATCAAAAAGCCTTAAGAATTTCAGAGGTATCTTCTCACTTCTTTTCATTATCGAAGCATAAAACAAAGAGAAAAAGAGTTTTTGGGGACGTTTTTTATCTGGGTCTTTGTTTGGCCTCCTTCGCAATCTTCGGCTCCCTTCGGCATCACCTGGCTCTGCTCACACCGGTGATAAGCCCTTGGGGTTCTCTCTAAACCAAGCGGGGTGAACCAATTGAGGGTTTGAAGCTCTAGTTTTTTTAAAAGTGAAAAGGAAAGGGGTTTTCAATTTTGTTTTCATAGAAAGGATGGGTTTTTATTGTTTTTTAAAAGGAAATGTCAGATTTAGGACCAGAGTGTAACACCACCACCCGGCATGGTAGAAAACTGGGCCAAAGAATGCTACCGGTGAACAATAGGTGATCGGTGCAATAAAATTTCAATTAATTTCCAACTCTTGAATGATTTTATGCTTCTTAGACATTACCCAACATAAGCATTAGTCCAGTTTGTTCAATATGAAACAAAGATTCATCACTTAGGACCAATTTCTAACTTTTACAAGTTTTAGGGACTAAACTATAATTTCCATGTTTTAGAGGTCCTTTGAAATTAATCACTCCACAATGAAATTCATACAGTAATCAATAATCCTGCCAATTTTCATTTTAAACGGAATCCATTTACCCAGCCAATTAGATTATTCAATATTCAGTGACCATTTTATAAGCTATTTAAAACTTTGTTCAAAGTCTTCTAACAGAATTGACTACCACTGTATCGATACACCAAGGTGTTGTATCGATACGGATATGTACAGATTCAAATTCATACTTAAAAGACCAATGCCCTGTATCGATACAACTAAGATTGTATCGATACGGATTGACATGTTTTAATACACCTCAACACCGTATCAATACCATTATTTCGGCAAACCTTACTGTGGTTTTTCGTATCGATACACCCTATTTTCTATTTTCCAATTATGCTTACCCATATCGACACGCACTGCACTGTAATGACAAATTTCATTTGGTTTTTACTCGAATTAACCTGTTGAACGATGTCCAAATGCAATGGAATTTTACCAGAAAGTTTATAAAGCTATAATCTATAAGCATGTCAAATTTTAGGGCCATTTGGATCCATTTACTAGGTTTTCACCTTTTTGTGCCAAATATACCATTTTAGCCATTTTTAGACAATACTAAAAGGTCAATTAGAACCCTAATAACTTGTACCATCCATGCATAATACACACATATCAAAAGAGTAACAAATGACTAGTCTAGCTACTTTGTCACCATCCTAGGAGTTCATAGAGACAAAATACATTACTTTAGCCTTGTTTGTGACTTGTCCAAAACTCATGACTTCTCTGATCTTCAATGATAAATTCCTTAACTTGAAATGCATGAAATGAAATGCATTAGGCATACTTTGCCTAGTGAGGTAGTCATCAACAATACCAATATGAATCAATTGCATTCCAAGACATGTATAAACAATAACAAAGTAATGAATCGATACCAACAATGCAATGATCATATTCAATGACAATAATTCCATAATTTTAACAATAACCATGTGGTGTATTATCAGTAGCAATTTACGATCAATATTCAATGCCATAATTTTGTTTCCATGCCTTATCAATGATTATTCTTTCAATAGTCTTATCAAAGATCTCACTTGTCTTTTAACTTGGTTTGCCTTGGATCACCTTTGGACATAGATAACAATAATTCGATGTAAAACAAGCTCAAAGCACAAAGCAATGCCTTATATCAATACGGTATCAATAGTTCAATGCTTCCAATGCCTGTACTCTCTCAAACCAAACCTTCTCTTCGCCTAGGGTCGTCACCCTTGAGCCGTAGCTCATGGACTTTAGCCCTAGTGTATATATCAAGTATCATGCCAAGGTGTCCAAGGGCTTGCATATTAAGCATTTATTATGTCAAGAGTGAGCCTTAGCTCCAATAGTCTTTGTTAATAATTCGATGAGACAATGATTCAATGATTCAATACCAATATTCAATAGCAATAATAGTATCAATGACAATGTTCCATGACCAATGTTCAATGTATCTCTATTTCAATGACAATAACGATGACGAAACCGATGGCAGAGATCAATAACAATGACAATGACAATATCGGTATCCAATACTCAATACTATACTTACTGATGCTTACTAATGACACCAACTAAGTGATTCGATGTGAAATCCCTTAGCAACAATATTAGCAATTCTATATATAGTGCAATGGAATCAGGATAGGAAACTAGACTCATTCTAAGGCTCCGACTACACTCACCGTGATATTCGAAGCTCATACGGCTCCTGGATGACAACTCATTTGTTCTTTCAATTGGTTGGTTCCAATGGATTAGTCAACTTCTCCCCTTGTTGCTCTTGAGCTAACAATCATGGAGGAAATAAGAATCTTAATCTATTATCAATAACAACTATAAATACCATAGTGCAAATTAGCCATGGAAACATTAAGGATTAAACTATAGATGATCTCATAGGGTTCGAAATTCTCAAACAAGAGATTGGTCATGACTTTAACCATGAAATCAACAACCAATAAGGGTTATTGCTTACCCGGTTGATAGCTATCATTTAGGATAAGAAAATTTGACAAAATCAAAGCTTGAATTATCCTCCAATGGAGGTGCTTGCTTGTTCAATGAGAGGTTGAAGATGACAACGTAGGGAATTGATTTTTCCTAATCGGGTAAGTCCCTAACTTATAATTTCCTTCTTTTAATTCTTAATGGCTGAATGCTTTCCTTCCCATGAAGGAAAGTATTATGAATATCCCATGTGGTGATTAATGGAGCTTGGGAGGGGCCAATTACATTATTGGTCCCTCAACTTTCAATGCTTTACACTTTTACCCTTAAATACTCAATTTTCACAAAGTAGTCACTAACTTCCATTAAATTCAATAAGGTCCTTTAATCGATAGATGAGCTCAATTAGAGTCCACTATCAAATTAATTGGCCACATAGTCAAATGTCAATGCAATATTTGGACCTTTTGGTGTAGGGTTTTTGGTCGCCGAAATCCAATTCCGACCAGGCCGTTTTTTGGGATGTTACACAGAGTGAGAAGAGGAGTCGCTTTGGCTCATTTTTGGGTTCGTCGACCGCCGCTCACTGGCGGCCAACACGGCGGGAATAGAGGAGAGACCATCGGTTTTTGGAAAACACGATGATGTTCATCGTTTTTTTAGTATAATGAACAATTCAGAGCTTTCTTTTGGGCTTATTTTCGATCTATTTTTAGAAGAAGGAAAGAAATGGTTTATGTTTTAAAGATTGGGTTTTATACACAGTTTCAGAGTAGGTTTAATTACCATTATAAGGACCTCTGTCCTACTGAAATCAGCCTCGCGGTCCTTACAATTTTTGCAAGGTTTTTAAATTCGTCCCCTTCTTTGTTTTTTTTAATTCGATTTTCAAATGGTTTAAACCCCCTTTTGCCCTTTTAAATCTATCTTGTTTTAATATAGTCCTAAATCCAGTGGTGAAACCCTTTGTTTACCCCTTTATCATGCATATTTATTTTTTACCTTGCATCTTTATTTTCTTTAATTTCTAGTTTTTAATTTCTAATGTTAGATGTCCTTGCTTTGTTATGATGTAGATATGTATAATGTGGTTTTGATATATATTATGTTTTAGTGTATAATATTTGGTTTTTATATAATATATAACACATGGTTTTTATACAGTATATAATATTAGTTTTTATATAGTACATAATATAGGTTGTATATAGTATATAATATATGGTTTCTTATATATGTTATAATATATGGTTTAAAATGTACATACGTGGCTGCCGAAGCCTTTCCTTTTTTATATGCTTATACGCAGATATATGTATATAGTATATAAACATATGTATAATGCCTTATATGTATATTATATATATATGTATATATGTTATATTATATATATGTTATATTATACAGTTTAAATGATACACATATATGGCTACTACCAATTTCATTTGTATATATGCATATGTTTATACGCGTATTATATATATGTATATATGTTATATTATATATATGTTATATTATATATATGTGGGTATGTATATACAATACCCTATTATATATATGTAACTAGGTTTCCATGTAACATGATGTCTTAATCTTTGATATTTGGGATTATTTTTGTTTATTCATTTGTTCCATGCCCTTTTATATGTTTATGCTTCATGCCATGTTGTTATATCTTGCATCCGGAATATAAATTGCTAATGTGGTGTCCTTGTACTCGAGAATAAACATGGCTAGTACCAATCGTAGTGGTGGTGGTTTTTTCTTTTATTCTCGAATAACGGGGCCCTTAAAATCTACTCGCATGTATAACCGAATTTTGGTTTAATCATCACTTTAACTCGCAAAATCCAATATTAACAAAGCGGTAATTTATTTGGTACAGATTTTCGGGTGAGGTGGGGATGCAAAACCTTCCCTACTCGTAACCGACTCCTGAACTCATTCGAATCTTTGGTTTTATTTCCGGTGTCCGGTCTACCTAATACAAATGACCGGTGGCAACTCTAAGTTTTTTGTTCCAAATACGGGTTTTAAAGAAATTCCCCCTTCAAATAAATATTTTTAAATAAAATTTAGAAACCCTCGAACTTTAAAGATTTTTAAAAAAATGTCGCTACAGCATGGCGACTCCTCTAGGGACTTAAAATTTTTGTTTTTACAAAAAATGAGAGTAGGGGACAATTAAGTTGATATTTGTTTATAAGTGCAAGTTTATTTAAATGAATTTAAAATTTGACATATAAACCCATACATTTAAGTGAGGGGAAAATGCTAGTGCTTTTTTGGGGATTCGTTCCTCTGTATGGGCCTAGTAAGTACCTTTAGGGCTCGAGTACCCTATGTTTTTGCGAGAATATTGTTTCCCCGTATGGACATAGCGAATGGGTCCCCCTGAATTGAACACGATTGAGAAGAGCTTATAATAGGTGATGATCAGGGGCCTTGCTACCCTCAGTATGGGACAACGAGGATAGTTCGAGTAACCTTTTTAGTACCAAAACTGCATGTAGAGAACATAGAAAGCCCACCTTTTTTAGAGCCATGTGGTTAAACCTAGGTTGGTAGAAATGATGTAAATAGGGTATTTTGTTTGATGCTTTACTTAATTCCATGTATTTATTTATTTTATCCAGTATTGACTTGTTTTTTTTTTGTTTTTTATTTTGCTTTGTATATATTTTTGCATCTACATTGCATGACATAAAGGTGTTGATCCAGGTGGTTTACCCAATTTGAGATCTTTCATTATGGGCGAGAGGTGTAGGAGGATACCAGCTCAACAGTGAGACGGCGGCTCTATGTTGGCCAAAGGGTTCAAGGTGACAGTTTGCCAGGTAAGCGCATAATACCGGAGTACACCCAGGTGGCCCTACAGCAAGATGACATTTTTAAATCTGTGAGAAATGTGGGACAGTCGTTTTGTCTTTCCAAGAATATCATAATCAGAACGGATTCTTCGAGCTTCAGGCCAGTCGGCATTAGAAGGAGATGTTTCAAGTTTCGATTGAGACTTAAAGTTGGAGTTTAAAATGCAAGAGGTAGCCCAGCATATAGAGACATCAGCCACGAAAGCTAAAGCGCTTTATGGACTCAGAGATAGAGAAGACACCAAGCTTCTTTCGGCTATACAGAGCCATCAAAGAATTAGAAGTGAGGGTTGAAACTTATTGGTTCCTCCTTTGGGTCAAGAACCTTTTTTCAAGCCAATGAGAGTTGCTCTAGGGTGACCACTAATGGAATCAATGCTTTTATCTACATACATCCATGCATTTTATTTTTTCTGTGCATTGCATAAAGCATGTATCATGCATTAAGTAATTAAACAATAAGATTAACAGTGGGGGGTTTTGTGACAGTAATCAAAGATTCTGCGTTCATACTTCGCCCGACCCTAGAAAAAGCAAATGGAAGATAATTTTGCTGAAACGAAAGCCAATTTGAGAAAGGCATTCGTCTCAAAAAATAGAAAGAACAAATGAATGACTTCTAGCCAGTACAGCTTCAGAAGTATGAATGACCTAGTGGATAAGCTCGAACAGCTTCAAGAACATTTGGTTTGGAATCAAAGAGATATAATATCATATGTAAAGAAGTTCCAGGATGAAACAAAGGGGCAAATTGAGGAACTTCTAGGTATGATAGCTACCATGACCAAATAAAAGGGTTTGACCGAATACTCTTTCATGCAAGAATAGATTGGAAGAACAAGTGAGAAGTGGGACTACAACTTTGTGGTGGAAAAGATTTTGTTTGATGAAGACCAAGCCATCATCAACCAATATGAGGTAGTCTGCACTATTTCTGAATGTCCCACCGAATTGGTGTTAGATAAGATCGAAGATTCTCTCTTGAAAATTTTGTCTTCTCCATTGGATAGAGAACCAGCTCAAAAGCAATTTAAGAAAAGGGATCATGAGTTTAATAAAATGAACACTTATGAGGCCCTAGAGAATCTCACGGTCTCCAAACCTCAAGCTATAGCTGGGAGTGCTCAAAGTTTGAATAGGAAAGAAATAATGGAACCCAAGAGAAAAAATGAGAAATTAACCCCACTACTAATTTCATACAAGGAGTTGTATTCACAGCTATACAAGGTAGATTTGATTTAGCCCTATTATATAGCTCCCTTTAATCCACCATACCCTTCTTGGTATGACGCCAATGCACATTGTGAGTATCACTCTGATGTTTAGGGATATTCTATTAAAGACTGTCCGGCATTTAAAAAGTTAGCCTAGAATATGATAAAGCATGGAGTATTACAGTTGGGTGAACCAAACACAACTGCCAACCCATTACCAAACCATAGAGGTCAGGGCGTAAATGCTCTTGAAGAAGTAGATACAAAAATAATACACAAGGCAAGCATAGGGTATTTTGTGAGTACCATTAGAAGGAAGCGCATGAAATCCAGTGTTGTCCAGATTTCAAGCAGTTGTTTTAGGGAATGATGGACCGTAAAGAGATTGAGTTCTTTGAGAAGGTTTTAAGGGTCGAGATGAATGACCTGTGTTGTGATGGTCGAGGATTTCTAGTGCATCATATCCATGTTTTTAGGTCTTTCCATTTTCTTGCTTTTTTCTTGTTTTCTTTTATGTGTGTAACTAACTATGCTACTGTTTGCCCGAAAGTAGCAAATACCTTTTCAAGGGCACGTGTTATGTTTGCCTTTTCCATTTCAATGAAAGGGTGTGTCTTTTAACTAAATATATATGTTTATATTCTTTCGTACCCTCGTAGATCCTCGGATATCACGTGCATGATGTGGCATTGGTTCAAATAAAAAAGATCAATCGAATGTTGTGATCACGATGAAGTTTGATTTCCTGTTTAGTCCGCTCTGGTCGGTAAAGCGCGAGAAGCAAGATTACTACTCCTTCAATAATGTTAGGTGATGAAAGAAAAATCTCTAAATTCATAAAAAAAATGAAGTGAACTAGGCAAGTTTAACCAAGTGGAACTGCTTGAAATTGAAGTTCTAAGCGTAGTCTTCTATGCCCTAATAAGAATACATGGATTATAACTGGCTCCCAAAACATAAATGAATATAAAATCTAAAAAAATGAAAAATGAAAAAATGAAAGATGGAAATGAATGAATGAACAATCGAATAAGTCTCGAAGCACTCTGATGGAGCTTTGGGGGTGACAAATCTAATAAGGAGCTATGCTCTACCTATCCAATACGCTTGCGTCAGAGATGTATCTTTAAAGACATATGATATAGTAATGGGTAGTTGCAATCAAAATCACACACGTGCACTTAGAATTTTATTCTTAGAATGATATTTTTGCACTCCACCGGTTAAATAATTTCAGAAAGCTTGAACATATTTATAAATGGAGAAAAATAATGAGAACTAGAAGGAGTAGTTTTCGAACAGATCAAGCAAATACCATAATCATGAGGATGAACCAAGCAATCTGAGAGGAATTTCAAGACTTCAAATATTGCCACAACATTCAAAGGCAAGTTGTTGATCACCAGAGGGTTGAATCTAAGATGCTCTTGCATTTGATATCTGGGGCATTCAATTCTTTTTCAATTTGATTCCGATTTTATAAACCCAAAAAGCATCCTCTCTTGAAATGTTAATTAGCAAATTGATATATAGAAGAAAGGAGAGAAAGAAAAAGAAGAAAAGAGAAAAAGAAGAAAAGAGGAAAAGAAGAGGGAAAAGAAAGAAAAAAGAAGAAGAGAAGAAGAAGAAGAAGAAAGTTTCTCTGTGTTGTAGAAGGTCAAATATGTATATGATTGACCTAAGACGAAGGAATAATCCATCTGTGAGAATAATAGCAAGACTTAGTGTGCTACACAGTTCAAGGACTCAAAATGAATATCTGCCATAATATCTTGGTTGGTCAGGAAAATAGAGAAAGTTTGGAGATTTTGGGGGGACGTGTTCTTAGCCTAACATCAAGATAGAAGAAATACTGTATCGATGGGTCAGGGGTAAAATAACAATTAAACCCAAAGGTGAGATAAGGTACTACTAAGATCAAGAAAGAAGAAGAAGGCTTTTTTGCATGGCTTCAGGTCAAGGGTCTACATGGTTGACCTAGCATAAAATAATAATTTATCAGTGAAGAGAACTATAGCAAGATTTCCTACGCTATACAGGTCAGATATTTGAATTAAGTTTTTTCCATAATGTTTTGAATGGTCTAGAATAATGAAGATTTAAAACCTTATTAAAATAAGGAAAATTTGGGGATTTTGGGGCATGAGTTCACCCTAATGTTGAGATAGAAGGAGGCTCATCATGAAGAGTCATAGAAAAGGTAAAAGTTAAGCCTGATTTGAGTGAGGGTAATGTTATGAATTTGGACTTCAGCAAATAATAGATTCAATTCTGACCGGTGTAAGTCAGTATCTCCTTTCAAGATGAGACGAAGAAGGAAGATTCAATAAAGAAAAAACGAAGAATGGACCTTATGGAAGTAAGAATGGTTCAAAATATTTAGCAGCATGTGTTCACCCCAATGTTGAGATTGAAGAGGACTCGTCATGAAGAGTCAATGAAGAGGCAACAATTAAGCCCGAGTTGAGTGGAGCCGTGTTTTAGAAGTGGACTTCAAGAGGTGATAGATTTTAGCCGGACTGGAATAAGTCAGTAATATCCTTTCAAGATGAGATAAAAATAAAGACTTAGCAAAGATAGAAAAACCGGGGGAGTTAAGGGTGGTCGACCAGAAAGCAAGGGTTTTTTTTCTCTAGTAGCTCTAAAATGACTCCATGCATCATTGGTAGCTAGATATCCCTATGTTAGGAGCATGCTAACTCATACCATTGTAGCATTTCATCTCTTTTATAGGTATTTGAAGGTTAGACCGGTACTTCCTAAGAAGAAAACCTGAAAGGGATTTCAAGCAAGGAGTTTCAAACTTGCAACATTAGGATTTCAGAGTGAAGGAGGTAGATACACATAGCTCAAGGATTTCAAGCGAAGAGTTTCAAACTCACAACATTAGGATTTTAGAGCGAAGGAGGCAGATACCCATAGCTCAAGGATTTTAAGCAAGGAGTTTCAAACACGTAGCATCAAGATATCAGGGCGAAAGGGGCAGATACTCGTACCTCAAGAATTTCAGGCGAGGAGTTTCAAACTTGCAATATCAAGATTTCAAAGCGAATGGGGTAAATACTCGTAGCTCAAGAATTTTAGGCGAGGAGTTCCAAACTCGCAACATCAGGATTTCGTAGCAAAGGAGGCAAATACTCATAGCTCAAGGATTTTAGGCGAGGAATTTCAAACTCGCAACATCAGGATTTCACAGTGAAAGGGACAGATACCCATAGCTCAAGGATTGTAGGCGAGGAGTTTCAAACTCATCGCATCAGGGTTTCAGAGCAAAGGAGGCAGATACTCATAGCTCAAGGATTTTAGGCGAGGAATTTCAAACTCGCCGCATCAGGATGTCAAAGCGAAAGGGGCAGATACTCATAGCTCAAGGATTTCAAGCGAGGAGTTTCAAACATGCCATATTAGGTTTCAGAGCGAGGGAGGCAAATACCCGTAGCTCAATGACTTTAGAGTGAAGAGTTTTATATAGGAAAACTCATAGCTCTAGATTTCAGGAAAAGGAATGGTGAAAAGTTCTATATAAGAGGAACTCGCAGCTCGAAATCTTCAAATAGGGAAGTCTGATAAAATTAGTGCTTATGGTCTTTGTTATATTCTTGTTATACAAGAATAAAAAAAGATGGGCAGTTGTAATCACTAATTTTGTTCGAGGTGTTAACCCTTTTTTTATGTTTTGTTACTCTTTGCAATAAAGGGCTTTGTTTATATACTATATCTATTTTATTAATGCATTATATTATTACTATATATTAAGTATGTATGATTAAAACTCAAAGAAACAAAAAAGATTACTAGTATTATTATCTCTATTACAATTAAATATTATTATGTTTCATTATTTATTATCATGTTATTATTATTATCACTCGAAAAAAGAAATTGAAAAGCCATAAAAGGTTATTAAATAAATAAACCAGCCCAAGTTTATTAATGTATATATAGTCTATTTACAAACTTTAAAACCCAAAGCTATACATGTATATTTAGCCCAATAAGGCCCAATTAATTAATTAAACCCTAATTTTGATAACCGATGCCTCTCTTCGGTTGTTGCACAGTCAAGCCATGACCATTAGATTCAATCTAATATAACGGTCCATCTTGAATTAGAAAGGCCCTCAGTCTTCCCCACTCACGTGTGTGCAGCACCGCCCAGACCTTTCATCTTCCGCGTAGTCTCCACGCGCGCCTATCACCCTCCCAGCTTCACCTTTACGCTGGTAGGGAGAACCAGTGGCTAGATGCCACTTCACTGCCGCTCAGCCTCACCAACAACCACGTCGGCAGGTTGCGTTCTCCCTCTAGTCCCCTCCATCTCACATTCGGCCACACCACACAAGGAGACACAACAGACGAATGTCAGAGAGGTTACCAACATTTTAGAAATGCACAAAAATATCAGAAACAACAGAGGCAATCAATAGACGATTTTAGCATTTCTTTTTCCTTTTTTTATTCATGTAATTCTTAGGGTATAAAAAATAAAAAAACCCTAAAGATTGTAAGGGACAAGGATTATTGAGAAAATCAATAGAAATCAAAAGGCCTCAAGAATTTCAAAGGTATCTTCTCCTTTCTTTTCATTATCGAAGCATAAAATAAAGAAAAAAAGATTTTTTGAGGATGTTTTTTACCTGGGTCTTCGTTTGGCCTCCTTCACAATCGTCAACTCCCTCTAGCGTCGTCTGGATCTTTTCACACCGGTATAAGCTCTTGGGGTTCTCTCCGAACCAAGTGAGGTGAACCAGTTGAGGATATGATGCTCTAGTTTTTAAAAAAAAGAAAAGGAAAGGGGTTTTTCAATTTTGTTTTCATAGAAAGGAGGGTATTTTATTTTTTTTAAAAGAAAAGGTCGAATTTTGGTCCAGAGTGAGAAGATGAGTCGCTTTGGCTCATTTTGGGTTCACCGGCCACCGTGGCTGACGTGGCGGGAATAGAGGAGAGACCACCGGTTTCTAGCAAACACGAATGAGTTTAGCGTTTTTTTTACATAGTATGATGAACATTTTAGAGCTTTCTTTGGGCTTGTTTTTTATCTATTTTCAAAATAAGGAAAGAAATGGTTTATGTTTTAAAGTTTGGGTTTATACGCAGTTTCAGAGTTGGTTTAATTACCATTTTAAGGACCTCCATCCTACTGAAATCAGCCCCGCGATCCTTACAAGTTTTGCAAGGTTTTTAATTTCGTCCCCTTCTTTATTTTTTAAATTCAATTTTCAAATGGTTTAAACCCCCTTTCGCCCCTTTAAATCTGTTTTGTTTTAATATAGTCCTAAATCCAATGGTGAAACCCTTTGTTTACCCCTTTATCATGCATATTTATTTTTTGTCTTGCTTCTTTATTTTCTTTAATTTCCAATTTTTAATTTCTAATGTTAGATGTTCTTGCTTTGTTATGATGTAGATATGTATAATGTGGTTTTGATATATATTATGTTTTAGTATATAATGTTTTGTTTTAAATAATATAAAGCACATGGTTTTTATATAGTATATAATATTTAGTTTTTATATAGTACATAATATAGGTTGTATATGGTATATAATATATGGTTTCTTATATATGTTATAATATATGGTTTAAAATGTACATACTTGGCTGCCGAAGCCTTTCCTTTTTTATATGCTTATATGCATGTATATGTATATATTATATGTCTTATATATATATATATATATATATATATATATATGTCTGTGTGTGTGTGTGTTTTATTATATAGTTTAAATGATACACATATATGGTTGCTGCCAATTTCATTTGTATATATACATATGTTTATACTGGTATATATGTGGGTATATATATACAATACCCTATTATACATATGTAACTAGGTTTCCATGTAACATGATGTCTTAATCTTTGATATTTGGGATTCTTTTTGTTTATTCATTTGTTTCATGCCCTTTTATATGTTTATGCTTCATGCCATATTGTTATATCTTGCATCCGGAATATAAATTGTTAATGCGGTGTCCTTTTATTCGAGAATAAACGTGGCTAGTACCAGTCGTAGTGGTGGTAGTTTTTTCTTTTATTCTTGAATATCGGGGCCCTTAAAATCTACTCGCATGTATAACCAAATTTTGGTTTAATCGTCACTTTAACTCGCAAAATTCAATATTAACAAAGTGGTAATTGATTTGATCTCGCATGCATAACCAAATTTTAGTTTAATAGTCACTTTAACTCGCAAAATTCAATATTAGCAAAGTGGTAATTGATTTTATACCAATTTTCGGATGTGGTGGGAGTGCGAAACCTTCCCCACTCATAACCGACTCTCGAACCTATTTGAATCTCTGGTTTTATTTTCGGTGTCCGGTCTACCTAATCCAAATGAGCGGTGGTGACTCCAAGTTTTTTGTTCCAAATACGGGTTTTAAAGAAATTTTCCCTTGAAATAAATATTTTTAAATAAAAAGTGGGAAACCTTCAAACTTTAAATATTTTTTTTCAAAAAAACCGCCGCTACACCATCATGTTATCCATTGCATGCATTTTAGCATTTTCATCTTTGTATTTTCATTTTCTTAACTCAGTGGCTCTTTCTTGAATTATCTTTGGATTTATCACATTTTTGTTATTAATTTCGTTGCATGAGTTCTTCCAAAATTGCAGTTAGGACTGTCGTCGCATTGGGATGTCGTTGCAATACTAATGTCGCTCACAAGTGTTGTTTAGATTGCGTCCAAGACTGTCGCCGCATTGACAACTGTCAAAAAGATAAGAACTAATGACGCCAGCAAGAAGATAAGAACAAAGGACAATGAGCTGGCAGTTAGTTACAACAACTTTTGTCCGGACATGATGTAGGTGCAATGAAACAGTCATTGTCGCCACAATGATAGCTCTCAAGATAAGATCAAAAAATTATGAGTTGTCCATTAGTACAACTGTTCTATACGAATTTTTATTCAGGAAATCTATGAAGGACACCGGTAAACACTCAATTAGAAAATGATAAGGATATATATACATATATTCTTACCCTAGAAAGGGGAGGCTCATGTCTTATCATCTTTTTCCTTGGTTTTGGAGCTTTCTCTTGATGGCTATGGCGAGTTAAAGCTTTCAAGGGGAAATCGAGGCAAATCCGATGCAGAATTAAGTAGCCACGATGAGTGCAAGGTAAGAGGAAGCATCAAGGAGTAGTCGAGTTAGCTAGAGATGGCTTTCCCCATTCGGTTCTCAATGTTTCTTTTGTATAAACGCTGATGATTATGGTTTAATTTCATTTTGTATGAAAATACTTTATGAATGTCGACTCGATGTTTATCTTATTAAGTTTTTCCTCTATGTTTTGATCTTTAGGTTTGAATGTTTTTATGCACGAAAGTGTTTATTGCGGTCACTGTCATTGAGAGATGCAGTGACAATTCAAATTAACAAGTCATTACAACGAAAGTAACATGGGAGGACAACAAAAGTTGACTCAATTGTTCATGTATTTGCTTATTAGCCATTGTTGAGAGGTGCGGTGACTGGACTCATATAAGTCTTTGATTAAGGGTAGAAATTGAGAGTGGTAAGATATTCATGTGCTTTATTGCGTTGACAATCATCTTTTCATTTGTTTCTTGCTAGCATTCGTTGTTCTGTTGATGAATCACCGAGAGAACCCCACTTCCATCATTATATTGTTTCTGTTTAGTTTTAGCTCATTGCTTCGACATTTCCTATAATATTTACCTTTCATTGCTCCGACATTACCTATAGCATAATCCTTATTTCTCTTATTTATTGCACTGACATTGGTAGACGTCTGAATAATCGTCCTTGTGGGATCGATATTCGACAGATTTGTATTTGTCTACTATACTTGGATCGACGTGTGTTCACTTGCACAAATCGTGTGACTTCATTTCACTGATCATGATATAAATAGAAGAGGATGTTAAGTTTAATGATTTCAAATGTAAGGGTCTATTTGGTTCTAGAGAATGTAGTCCATTTTCATATTCATTTTCTTGGAAAATAGAAAAACAGTGAAGAAAACATATTTGGTTGTAAAACTAGAAAAATGATTTTTAAAAATGAAAACAAAAATAAGTGAAAATGTGAAAACATTTTAGGAAATTGGAAAATATAAAAACAATGGTTTTTTAATTTTAACTTTATTTTAACCCGGGATTGATTCTTTATAATACCATTTTTAAAGCGTTGGTTTATTTACTCATATTTTTCATTTCTATTTTGAAAAGCTAGATATCAAACACATTTTCACTATTTTGATTTTTAAAGCGTTGGTTTATTTACTAGTTATCATAATTTTAACTTTATTTTAACCCGGGATTGATTCTTTATAAAGCCATTTTATTTTAATTATTTAATAATTATATTTTTCATTTCTATTTTGAAAAGCTAGATATCAAACACATTTTCACTATTTTCATTTTTAAAAACAAGTTTCCATCCCTATTAACCAAGCATGTTTCTAATTTTCAGAAATCTGAAAATGAAAATTATTTTCTAAAAATAAAATTAAAAATAAAAAATAATTTCTAGAACCAAACAGACCCTAAATTACTAGTTATACACCAAGATTGGATTAGATTTGGATTGATAAAAACTAAACTTGTTTAAAATATTATTTGTTAACTTATAAAATCCAGTTTTATTCATTTAAAAAAATGAGTGTATGAAACCACGTCCTTCTAAATGTTATAACAACTATCATATAAATTGGACTAAGACTCGGCTATTAATTAAAAATATTAAAACACAATATAATATAAATTCAGTATAAAGATATTTTTATTTAAATAACATTTGGGGTTAGTTAACCCTAATTAAAAGAAATCCATCTCAAAATGAAACATGATTTTGGGTTACCGAAATCCAAAATAAATAACTCAACTTTTATAAATAAATAAAGAAAACTTATATATAAATTAACACCTTTAATTATATTCCACCAATAATTTTTTGCAACGAAAATTAATATTTTTTTTCATTGTTTTCTTGATTGTTTCTGTTTTATTGATAATACACGTGACATAAAATCATGGTGAGGTATATAAAAGGTCATATGAATTCTATTTAAACTTTTGTTAATTTTTACAACATTTAGTGTCGCGGCCATTTTTAAACCGACGTGTGAAAATAGTCTGACGATTAGTTCCTTTTTAAAATTAGGGTTTTTGTCTATTTTAATTTATTTAATCTTGAAAATTAGAGTTTTCATTTTAAATCAAATTTTCCTTTAATTTTGAAAATAATTTGGAGTCGCCACCGGTCACATTGGTAGACCAGACACCATAAAATAACTAGAGATTCATTTCTTTAAAATTAGGGTTCGAGAGTTGGTTACATGTGGGGAAGGATTAGCACCCTCACAAATGCCTGTTATCGGTACCTTATTAATTTCACGTGGCATTTTGGCATTTCAAACAGTAATTTAAGTTTAATTCAATCCTTAATCATTAAATAGATTTTCATTCCAAATGAAGTATCCTTTTATAAGGAAATACATTTTTAAACGAAAATGAGTTTAGAAACATCCAGTTACTTTAGGATACTTCGATTCATACTCAAAAATGTATCCCAACATAAAAGGTTTTTTTAATGCATGCCCAATTATTTTCTTGTCAATTTTAAGTTCTAACTTAATAGGGGCTCTAATTAATTGAGTTGATTAAGAAACTATCAATATTGTTAGACTTAGGGTATTTATGAGATAACACTCAATTGCTTGGGTACTATCCATATTAAACCATAATTTAAAAATATTTCTATTTATTTAATGATTATGTCATTTAAACCTAAACTTTAAGTTAACATTGATTTAATTAACTATATGTAATTACATGTTCTAAATTCAAATGAATACTAAATATTCAATTAAAAAAAGTACCCTTTGGATAACATCTCATTACAATGAGACACTATCCAACTTAGGACTTTAAAATCTCTCTTTGATATCCATTTATTTTTCTACAATTATCTCCCTATTTCAATTAATTAATTTAGTTAGAGAACCTAATGTAAAGGCTCTAACAATTGATTACCTAGGTGATTTAATTATCTAAACAATGATATTACATGCCTTATTTTAAATCATGCAACAAGCAGTTATTTAACAATTAAATCAAAACATTAAACAATTAAAATAGGGGCTAAATTGAATGAAATTGCAAATTGGGGAGCCAAATTACAACAGTTTAGTGACTAAATTGAAAGATTCTACAAATTAGGAGCCCAAAATAAGAGATTCGAGATAAAATGGCACGGATCTAAGATCTGGCCCGAATACAGCTCGCGTGTCGAGTTGACTCGGCACCAAAACAGTGTCGTTTAACTCGGGCTATAAAAAGCCCAATCTGAGTCTAACTCGGTCACTTTTCATTTTCACTCTCTCCCTCTCTCTTCAATTCAACCTTCTCTCTCTCACTCTAAAATCTTCTCCCCATAACACGAAATAAGCCCAGATTTAGGATCCAAACAGATCAAAGTTCATCAATTTGGATGAACTTTCAACGAGTTCATCAAGAACACGATGAGTGTTCATCCTTTCCGGTAACATTATGCTGTAACCTACACCGGTCGATCTTTCTCCACGTTACTCCAGCCACTCAAAACTGTTCACCGGCTGCTATAGGCGATGCCGATAAACTTTCAATTATCTTCTTCCTTATTCCAGCCATCATCCGCCGCCATAGGACGATTTCTGACCATCATGCCAGAACCCTAAAACTCCCTAAAAACCTCGATTCAAGCCTTTAACCCTCTAAATAAACTACCTGATTCAATTAGAATCACCCTTCTTCCCCAAGATTGAACCTAATTTACCCAGATTCGAAAGAACCCACCCGTGTTCTCCCACCTAGGCTACCCGTAAACCTTTTTTTCAACTTTGCCACGCTCACAAACTTTTCGGCCGCCATAGAAATGAGCTTTGATCTTCTTTTTACATTTGCTTTCTATTTTTCTTTATTTGTTTCGTTTCGATCTAACATATTTCATGTTTATTTTGCAGGTAATATTAAAGGAAAAGATTTTTACCTTCAGCGGTTGGCGCTTCCTCTTGCGACTATTGGTGCTCTCAACATCGCTCCGGTAGCTTTCGACCCTTCAGATTCTGGCGATTCGGCTCCCAATGTAAACCATTTCTCTCTCTTTATTTATTATTATATTTATAACTATTTTTAATAATGGGTAATTAATGGTCACTAATTAATGATGTTGACACTATCTCTCCTCCTTTATATAGGAGTCAAATTTGTTGATGTCATTGTTGGTGTCATTGTGTTGATGCCATGCCAGTTGTTAACATCTAAGAGAAGAGAAAGCATAATCATTGTGCGAATCAAAAGAACCAATCTGTGACCCCACACATGTCCCCTACATCTCTAATTTGGGCAAGAAAGAGTTTTATCAGATTTAATTTGTGTTTCTTGATATAAAATGAGTGGGAAAATGAGGGAGATTTGGGCCTTGCAGTTTTAAAATGGGCTTTGAGCATTTAGAATGTAAAAATGGACATTTGAATGGACTTTATTTATTATTGGGTTTTATTATATTTATATTTGGTTTTATTTATATTAAAAATATATGTATATATAGGTATACCCGGGCAAAATTTGGGTATTACAGCTGCCCCTCTTTGCTCATTGCTGCTCTGAGCTACAAGGTCTTCTTATTACGAACTTTCACTCATTCTTCCTCTTTAGAAAGCTTGAACTAGTTCTTCTTATTATGGACTTCCCAATCCTTCTGCCAATGTTGAACCGAAGTTGAACTAACTCTTCTAAAAAATGTGGATCCATTTTTCTCTACAAAAAAGTTGACCCTCTTCCACTATTGAAAATGTTGATTCACCTCTCTGTAAAGGTGTCGAACAAATGAACTCTTCCTAAATCTGTCCTGGACATGTTGATCCACCTCTCTACAAAGGCGTTGATCAAGCAAGTTTTTTTGCAAAAACAATTCACTTTTCTTCTTTTCACTCTTCTGAAATGTTGATACACCTTTCTGTAAAAACGAGCTCTTCTTATTTGGAACTCTGGATTCTTTGCTGGGAAAACTCTTCTTATTAGGAACTCTGTCCTGCTGGGCGAACTCTTTTTATTAAGAGCTCTTCATTATTTGATGTGTGAACTTTTCTCATTAGGGGCTCTTCAGTCTTTGCTAGGAATGATGATTCACCTCCTCATCTAGGGAAAAACTGAACTTTTTCGCCTAAGGTATCTTGATCTTTTAATCTATGGGTCGAATGAGCTCTTTTGCTCTGTTGATCAATCTTTTTCTAGGCTAGGAACGTATATGTGACTTGAAAAAGTCAAATTTGTCATTAACCTTCCAACATCGATTGTAAGTCAAATGTACAACTTGGATAAATCATTAAGGAACTTCAAGCAATTCAACGAAAAACATTGAAACTTTTAACCAATTAAACTGTGCATCCTCTTCCTTTGAACTAAAAGTTGATCTATCTTTATTTCCAACTTGGTAACCTGTACTCCCTTCTTTTTAAAGAAATTGAAGGCCCAAAAGGTAATATCTTCTACTGATGCCATGCCCCAACCGTCTTACTATGACACCATCCAAAAAGTTCTCACCATTTCTAGAGATGTCGGTCTGAAGGACTTAACATCATGCCCAAAGGACTTACTGATGACCCGAAGGATTTAGAATTGTAATGCACTTCCTTTTCTGTGCAAACAATCAAATATTTACATCACTCCCAAAAGTGATGGCCCGAAGAACTTAACATCATGCCCGAAGGATTTAGAATTGTAATACACTTCCTTTGCTGTGCAAACAATCAAACATCATTCCCAAAGGTGATGGCCCGAATGACTTAACATCATGCCCGAAGGACTTACTAATGACTCGAAGGATTTATAATTTTAATGCACTTCATTTCCTGTGCAAACAATCAAACATCACCCCTGAAGGCGATGGGCCGAAGGACTTAACATCATGTCTGAAGGACTTACTAATGACCCGAAGGATTTAGAATTGTAATGCACTTCATTTCCTATGTAAACAATTGAATATCTTTGCAGAGATCCACCTCTTCAAACAGATTAAAATCTTTGATGAGATCCACCTCTTCGAACGAATTGGTATCTTTGCTAAGATCTGCCTCTTCAAACATATCTTTGCTGAGATCCGCCTCTTCAAACGGATTGGTATCTTTGTTTCACAAAAATGTGATTGAAATATTTTCTAGTCTTTGCTGGATCTACTTCTTCATTCTCAAAGTCGTAGATTGAAATCTTTTTCTGTTCTTTGCTAATTCTTGTAAATTCTTGCAAAAATATACAAAAATGCTTTGAATGCATGAGTTAGTATACTCCTATCTTATGGATGCCTAACTATATATGATGCATGAATTGTAACAACTGGGGACCACTCGGATGAGCTCTAATCTTCTTTGTTTTTCCGTGGAGTTTTCTATTTCTATAGCAGTGGTACCTCATCTCTTGAGATTGTTCTTACCATATCTTACTTAACTTGATCTTCTCGAGATTTGCCTTTGCACCTTATTTCTTAACATTCTTCTTATCAAGTCTTGCTTAACTTGAACTTCTTGCATTTTGTCTTAAGCTCTTATTGTCTTCTTGCTCCGACAAACTTTGCCCCAGAATTTATTGTTGAGCTCTTTTCCTTCTTCTTACCTCTTTAGATTATTCGTGATCTTTTTGAAATCTGTCTTAAGCTCTTACTGTTTTCATGCTCCAGAAAAATTGCCCCATGATTTTATTCTTAAGCTCATCTTCTTCTTGAGCAGATTTTAACTTCTTTAGTGATTGAATTCTTTCAAGCTTCGTATCCTCTCTTATCTATTTTGACTTGAACTCTTGAACACAATAATGCCCCACTAATCTCTTTGTTTCCTGCCCCGTTATGTAGAATTTGCCCTTATTTCATTATTTAGGGCGAGTAAATGCCTCCAATCCCTGAACTTTCTTTAAGTCCCCGAACTTTTTAAGTTTATTCTTTACAACTAGAACTCCATGATAGAAACTTGCTTTAAGTCCCTAAACTATCTGATATATGCATTCTTGCCATTACTTTCACCATGACCCTTGATGGGTGATTCTTCTTTCTGAGTAGAAAATTGTCGTACAGATGAGTGTCTCATACTCAACCATATATTTACCATGTAAGGTTGATCATTTGCATCTACGATCTTGCAATTGGAAATTTCTCTAAAGTAATACAAAGAAATCTTTTTTTTAAAAATGTCAGCCAGTTTTTTTATTATTTCAATAAAAGATACCTTACAAGACCAGAAAAATCAGGGTCTTAATTATAAAAAAAAAAAAGAAAACAGAATAGGATACCCTGGATATCAAATGCAAGAGCATCTTAGATTCAACCCTCTTGTGGATAGCATAACTCATTAGTGTTGTGTCAATTTCTGAAGTTATGAAATTTCTTTCAAATCACTCGGTTCACACCCTATGATTACCGCATTTCATGATCCAGTCAGAAACAACTCCTTTTCTGTTTCTTTTTCCATTCATAAATGTGTTCAAGCTTTCCGGACTTTTTTAACTAGTAGAGTGCAAAAATATCATTCTAAGAATAGAATTCTATAAGTTCATGTGTGTGCTTCCGACTGTTATTAGCTATTATTATATATAATTATACACATGTCTTCAAAGATACATCTCTAACGCTTGGGTATTGGACAGGTGGAGCATAGCTCCTTATTAGATTTGCCAACATCCCCCACAGCTCTATCAGGATGCTCCAAGACTTATTTATTCAATAGTTCATTACCTCACTCTTTCCCTTTTTCTCTTTTTTTCCCTCATTTTTTCTTCTTCTCTTTTTCTTTTTTTTCTTTCTTTTTTCTTTATATCTCTTTCTTTTTCTTTCTTTTCCTTTCTTTTCCTTTTTCTTTTTCTTTTACTTTTCCTTTTTCTTCTCACTTTTCTTCGCACTTTTCCTTTCTCCTTTTTACTTTTTCTCTCTTTTTCTTCTCTTTCTCTTTCTCACTCATATTGCGTTTTTTAGGGTATAAAAAGCTACACTTAGAACTTCAATTTCAAGCAACTCTACTTGGTTAAAATTGTCTAGTCCACTTCACTATTTATGAATTTCAAAGATTTGTCATCAAACATCATCAAAGGTGTAGTAATCTACCTTTTCTTGCTTCATTGACCTGAGTAGACTGAGAAATAAATTTCACTTCATTGTCTTCACAACATCCAATTGTTCTTTGTACCGGAATCAATATCACATCTTGCAATTGGCATCTAGGGGCCACCAAGGATAAGAATGGATATACATATATTTATGAATTTCAAAACATCATTCCATTGAAATGAAGTCCAACAAACATGACATGTGCCCTAAAATGATCTCTACTACTCTCAGGCTAAGAGTAGCAGGATTATTTCCATGCATTGTTTCAAAAATGGTCCATGTGGATTGTAACCACATTATGCAAAAACATGGGTAACACAGACTTTTCGGAACTCCAAACAGTCTTAGAAGCATTCATTCTGGCCTTCTAATTCTTCAGTTGGTATAGAAGCTTGCCCCACTTCTTGCTATTGTTGAACTAATCCTCGTGTCAAGATTCCCTTACTGACTAGCTTCTTAATTTCTTCTATTAAAGGCCTACACTTCTTGTTAGTGTGTCTTGGTGCCCTCATGTGAAAGTTGCAAATATTGTCTGGATCATAGCTATGGGCAGATGGCTTTAGCACTACCTTCATTGGCCTAGGAGAGATATGATGTCCTTTAACAAGGTAAGGAAATAAGTTTGAAATAGATACTCTAAAGATCTCCAGATCTGCACTTTCTCGAGGAATTTTCTATGGTCGTTTTGATGAATTAGTTGGCCTCCTTCTTTTGTGACTCTAGGAACTTCAAGCATTACATTCATTCACTTCTTTCTCTTGCTTCATTTCCTGATCAACACGGTCTTCAAACCATGGTTCAATTTTCCTTGTTGGATCCCTATCTCTATTGTTTCTCCGATCACCATAAGGTCACTAAAATTGTCCCTCGAATTCGCAAGCATTCTCTCGAAAAAAGGAGATGGAAGTGTTTGATGAAACATGAGAGATATTTCTCCCTCTATCATGGTAGGTTGTACCTGGGCTGCTATTCCTCGCCACCTCAATGCATAGTCTTTAAAGCTTTCACTGAGCTTCATATTCACGTTCTGCAGAAAATGGCAATCTGGAGCCAGGTCTATAACATACTTGTATTGCCCCAAAAATGCTTTGGCCAAATCAACCCATGATCGAATCTACTCTCGACTTAATCTGTTGTACCACACAGCAGCAGGTCCTACCAGACTATCATGAAAATAGTGGATCAACAATTTATCATCATCCAAATGTTCTTCCATTTTTCAACAGAACATTGCCAAGTGGGTTTTAGGACAACTAGAACCGTCATATTTCTCAAAACTGAGGACCTTAAACTCGGGTGGAATAACCAAATTAGAACTAAGCAGAATTCTCTTGCATCAAATTTGAGATCACCAACGCCTTTTCCTGCCTCGACCTTTTCCTCAAGTCTTGCATATCTATCTTTCAACTGCTCGAGTCTTAGTCCTGGGATGATAGACTTCCTAGAACCTATCTCTACATTCAGATTAGATGCCCTGGGGTAAATTGTCAAACTTGGTATAGAAGTGTAGTTCTTCGCATTTTGTTGAGGCTCGGTCATCCATTCTTGTAACCCCTTTTGAGCTTGTTCAGTTCCTTCCATATCTTAATCCATGATAACAGATTTCCAAACTTCCACTGATTCCCAGATTGCTGCCATCGAAATCCCGACCGCTTCAGATCATGAATGTTAATACAATGCTATTAAATGATAATATTATGTTAATAAATATGCAATGGATAAATGCATGAATGCAGGAAGTATTGATTCTAAAAGTGATCGTCATAGAACAACTTTCATTGAAGAAAAAGGATTCAATACATCATATATCAGATATTACAAATATTGGTGAGCTCTAACTCCCAACTTCCTAACTTCCTCTAAGAGCCAAGTCAGCTTCCTTCCGCGATCTAATGCTGGATCATTATTCTGGCTTAGATCCATTGCCACGTTAGCTAGGTCCGCCACTTGTTGAGCCACTTCTTGTGCTTGAGTAACAACGTCTTTCATGTCATTATCTCTTTCTCGTATCTTCACTCTTGATCTCTGAAATTGGACATGTCATTTCTCCTCACTTTCTTGACAATCTTTCTTAACTTCATCAACAAGATCTTTGTACATAAGCGCAAGATTGAGGTATTCATCAACCGTCTTGTTTAATGCTTCTTTTTTAGCTTGACTAGCATTCAGCTTGATAGCAGCATCCTCATACATCTGTATGTACTTAGTCATCATCTCACACTTAGCTTGACTAACCCTTAAATCATCCATGAAAGTATTGCGTTGTAGCTCCATTGCCTGTGGATCACACGCGAGCGTATTGACTCGATTTTCATTTACCTTAGAGCTCATTTTCTAGTATTCAGTTTCACACTTCAGTTCTTTGATTGGCTTCATTGACTGTCCCAAATTCATACCCCAAACCAGCATTCTTAAGCATCGAACAAAATTTTTGATGATCGAGTTACAAACTTTTCAACTTCTCATTCAACTCGTCTCTATTTTTCCTTAATTTGCTTATTTAAGCCTCATATTCGAACTGTTGCCTCTCTTTCTGGGTATTTTCATCTTGAATCTCCCACTCAACCGTTGAATCAAGATGGCTTTCTGTCCCAAATTTCCATTTCCCATATTCCAAAAGAACTTGAACTTGACGTTTAAAGGCGATACAATTCTCAATAGAATGTCCTCGAATTCCATCATGATATTCATAGTGAGCATTGACATCATACCAGTTTGGATACGGAGGTTTTAGGGTGTAAGGAAAAGTGGGGTTACCAACCGGGCTTTCAGCACTTGAGGATATAATTTTTTGTATGAAATAGGGATTGGATCAAAGTGATGTTTATGATCTCCTATCTTCTGATAATCAGATGATGGGGTTCTAAAATCTAAACATTATCTTGGATAGTTAATTGACTTTGATGGGCTTGAGCTTTCCTTCACTTTTGCGTCTCCAGGTATTCTGTTAATTGTTAGGCCTTTGGGAAATTTGGGTTTTCCATTTTTAAAACTCAAAATACCTCCCATATTGAGATTTCCAACCTTGATCTTCAGAGCTTCGCAATTCCTAGTAGTATGGTCTGAACTTCCCTGATGACAGCCACATACTGCCTCATAATCCTCGAGATAAGAAAATATTTTGGACTTAGACGAAACTCGGACCACAAGATTCTTCTCCAGAAGTACATAAAGCAGCTTTGTATATGACACTGGAATTGGATTAAAAGATCATCTATTATCTTCCACTTGGGCTTCTTCCTGGCCTTTTAACCTTCTTACACCTCTAGTTGGTTTATTAATGTGAATTGTAACAGTGCGCGGACTCGACTGATTATATGTGCTGGTTTTTGTTCGGTTCTCCCTTCAGCTCAGTGTGCCCCTTTTCTTTAGTCATAGCCTTCATCATGGTCGTCATCTCAACCATTTGTCTTTTCAATTCTTACAAATCATTCTTGTCAGCATCAACACTAACATAATCAGATGTATGACCCTTGGATGAACTACCCTTCATTTCTTTCGTGGCTTGTCCCGAACACTGCCTCATATTTGCACTCTTTTCTATCAAATTAGGAATCCCCCTATCTATCATGATTGTCTTCTAATGATAACCACTTTTGAATCAATACCTCTATACAATGAAGATGCGGTGTAAAAATGCAAAACAAAAACAAAAGAAACGAGTCAGTATGGTAAATTAATTATGTAGGCAAAAATCAAATTGCTGATAAATAGAATAATTTATAATAAGCCAAGAAAATAACCAGAAAAGAATATTTAAACCGGCAACACCCTGTCCTAGGTCCCTGTCTGGCTCTAATGGGGTGGGCTTCTAAATTACAACATATGGGTTGTGTTCTAGACTTTGGGTACCTGAACTCTCATTACTGTCTACTTTGACAAGAAGACATTGATTCGCGAGCATACGACCCCTTCCGTCGGAGGCTTAAACCTCACAATACATAAGGTTATTATACTGGAAGAAAGACAAAATTCCAAACTCGGAGGTGGAGAGCCTCACGTCGAATCATGTCTCACTCCCACTTAAGGGTGAAAAGCTCGGGTAGAAGGCTTATGCATGAAGGACAGACATATAATACACAAAAACTACCTCCATTCTTCCTAAAAATCCATCCAATAATTATTGGAGAAATTAAATTCAAATTATTGTTCGAAACGCCAAAATGCCACGTGAAATTAATTAATTAGGACTGACTCTCAGTTTATGTACTCCCCAGCGAAGTCGCCAAGCTGTCGCGACCATTTTTAAACCGACGTGTGAAAATAGCCTGACGATTAATTCCTTTTTAAAATTAGGATTTTGTCCATTTTAATTTATTTAATCTTGAAAATTAGGGTTTTCATTTTAAATCAGATTTTCTTTTAATTTTGAAAATAATTTGGAGTCGCCACCGGTCACTTTGGTAGACTGGACACCATAAAACAACCAAAGATTCATTTCTTTAAAATTAGGGTTTGGGAGTCGGTTATGTGTGGGGAAGGATTAGCACCCCCACAAACGCCCGTTATCGATACCTTATTAATTTCACGTGGCATATCGAACAGTAATTTAAGTTTAATTCAATCCTTAATCACTAAATAGATTTTCATTCCACATGGAAGTATCATTTTATAAGGAAATGCATTTTTAAACGAACATGAGTTTGGAAACATCCAGTTACTTTAGGATATTTAATTCATACTCAAAAATGTATCCCAACATAAAAGGTTTTTTTAATGCATGCCCGATTATTTTCTTGTCAATTTTAAGTTTTAACTTAATAGGGGCTCTAATTAATTGAGTTGATTAAGAAACTATGAATATTGTTACACTTAGGGTATTTATGAGATAACACCCAATTGCTTGGTATTATCCATATTAAACCCTGATTTAACAATATTCCTATTTATTTAATGATTCTATCATTTAAACCTAAACTTTAATTTAACATTGATTTAATTAACTATATGTAATTACATATTCTAAATTCAAATGAATACCAAATATTCAATTAAAAAGTACCCTTTGGATAATATCTCATTACAATGAGACACTATCCAACTTAAGACTTTAAAATCTCTCTTTGATATCCATTTATTTTTCTACAATTATCTCCATATTTCAATTAATTAATTTAGTTAGAGAACCTAATGTAAAGGCTCTAACAATTAATTATCTAAGTGATTTAATTATCTAAAAAATTATACTACATGTCTTATTTTAAATCATGCAACAAGAAATTATTTAAACAATTAAATTAAAATATTAAACAATTAAAATAGGGCTAAATTGAATGAAATTGCGAACCGGGGAGCCAAATTACAACAGTTTAGTGACTAAATTGAAAGATTCTAGAAATTGGGAGGCCAAAGTAAGAGATTCAAGATAAAAGGGTGCAGATCTAAGATCCAGCCCGAATCCAGCTCGCAGGTCAAGTTGACCTGGCACAAAAATGGTGCAGTTTAACTCGGGCTATAAAAAGCCTAATCCGAGTCAAACTCGGTCACTTTTCATTTTCACACACACTCTCTCTCTCTTCAATTCAACCTTCTCTCTCTCACTCTAAAATCCTCTCCCCATAACACGAAATAAACCCAGATTTATGATCCAAATGGATCAAAGTTTATCATTTCGGATGAACATTCAACGAGTTCATCAAGAACACGATGAGTATTCATCTTTTTTGGTAACATTACACCGTAACCTCCACCGCTTGATCCTTCTCCACATTACTCCAGCCAGTCAAAACTGTTCGTCGGCCACCACAAGCGACGCCAGCGAACTTTTGATCATCTTCTTCCTCATTCCAGCCACCCTCCACTGCTATAGGACAATTTCTAGACACCGTGTCGGAACCCTAAAACTACCAAAAAAACCTCGATTCGAGCCTCTAACCCTCTAAAAAAACTACCTGATTCAATCAGAATCACCCTTCTTCCCTAAAGCTCAAACCTAATCTACCTGGATTCAAAAGAACCCACCCGATTTCTCCCACCTAGGCTACCCGTAAACCTTCTTTTCAACTCTGTCACGCTCAAAAACTTTTCGGCCACCATAGAAATGAGCTCTGATCTTCTTTTATATTTGTTTTCTATTTTCTTTTTTTCATTTTGATCTAACGTATTTCATGTTGATTTTGTAGGTAATCGAAAAGGAAAAGATTTTTACCTTCAGTGGTGATGTTTTAAAGCGGCCGGCGCTTCCTCCGGCGACTATTGGTGCTCCCAATGTCACTCCGGTGGCTTTTGACCCTTTAGATTCTGGCGATTCGGCTCCCTATGTAAACCCTTTCTCTCTCTTTATTTATTATTATATTTATAACTATTTTTAATAGTGGGTAATTAATGGTCACTAATTAATGATGCTGACACTCTCTCTCCTCCTTCATATAGGAGTCAAATTTGTTGATGTCATTCTTGGTGTCATTGTGCTGGTGTCATGCCAGCTGTTAACATCTAAGAGAAGAGAAAGCACAATCCTTGTGTTGATCAAAAGAACCAATCTGTGACCGCCGCGTGCCCCTGGATCTCTAATTTGGGCGGGAAAGATTTTTATCAGATTTAATTTGTGTTTCTTGATATAAAATGAGCAGGAAAATAAGGGAGATTTGGGCCTTGTAGTTTAAAAATGGTCTTTGAGCATTTAGAATGTAAAAATGAACATTTGAATGGACTTTAGTTATTATTGGGTTTTATTATATTTATATTTGGTTTTATTTATATTGAAAATATATGTATATATAGGTATACCCAGGCAAAATTCGAGTGTTACATTTAGAAATTTATATAATCATAATTTTTTAAATAAGGTTCATTTTATTCATATTCAAACTAAAAATCTAATTGTTCTCTCAAAGAGAGAACCTATGTTTGAACCTTGAAGTCAACATTGTTAGGGAGAGAATCATGAATCTCAAACATGAACCATAGAACGGACATGTACAGTAAAAATCTAAAAATCCACTTACATTTTTTGTATAATTAATAGGGCGTATTTAATATATAAACCTAAAAAATAAAACTGAAACAATCTCGAAACCCAAATTGGTATTGAGAAGCTGCATGAAAAAGGCTACCTCTGAAAACTCCCGAGGAAGATGTCCTTAGTGTCACGGGGCTAGACTGTTGCCAGCCAAACCGTGCTGCCTTAGGCAAATTTCTCTACACAATCGCCTAAGTCAGCCTGAACTCTTACTCCGAAAGATCAAACTCTTCCAAAGTACTCAAACGCAAGATTGTTCTAAGCGAAAGCTAAACAAAAGAGATCGGCAACAAGAACAACGAAGAACACTCGAGAACAAGAAGAACACTACAAAGAGTTTAGAGTAAATGCTTCTTGTATTACTCAAAGTGATGGATGAATGAGATGATACAATGAGGTGGGGTAGGCCTTTATTTATAGTTAAAGTCTCCTACATCTAACCGCTCAGTTTAAATTACATTGACCATCGAGATCAATCCTATCTTTACAAAATCTCTGATTATCTCAAACATTATCAACATAAACTATTTCAAATAAATGGGTAATGTTTGAATCATCTTCTAGAACCTTTCAAAATCTTCTACGGATCAGGCCAAGTTTTGTGGTCTTGCGGGCTTTCTAGCATTCTCCATATGTTGGGCAAAGTCTGGTGGTCTTGGCAAGCTCGATACACCGCACACAACCTCTTTGGATGTTCTTTGCGCCAATGCCCTGCACCCAAATGTACGGGTCGTGACATTCTCCCCCACCGAACTTAGCAACGCCTTCGTCGCTCTACTTGAATGATATCAGGTTGGGTCACCTTGATTACTCGTCGATGCCTCAGCTTGTTGCAGTTCCCCCATACGATATGCTTGCCTCGGCTTAAACCGCCATGGAACATCGTGTGCTAAGACTTTTTTGGTACATCACCCTCGTAGAAGTCTTCTCCCACAAACCTTGATTTACCTCAACTCGGACGCTCTTGGTCCTGTGGCAAAAAAATTGGAAGTCGTCACAACATTGAACATTGGTCAAACTCTCAGACTCATCGTCGACTCTTGCTTGCCCCTTAGAACTCTAAAAGGTCCCTTCCAATCTTTGGTTCCCCTGCACTGAAGGCTAGGTCTTACTCAACCTATGCTCATCAAAGATGGCAAATCAAAATCAAAAACACTAGAGTTATGTTTGAGATGTGCCTTCCTCTCTGTCGCATTTAATCTAAAACATGTCAGCCCTCATTTCTCTATAAAGTCTGACACCCCTTGCATCGAACCTTCTACATTGAAGTTTGTTGTGCCACTTTGCATCGGCCCTTCTTCCATGAAGTTCGGTGCCTCTTGTTGCATTCGCTGCTCTAAATCAAAGTTTTGTGCTCTCTTCTCGCATCGGTTCTTCCTTTTTGAAGTCTGGTGCCTCCGCTTCTGCCTTCTCACTTCTTCCTCGAAGTCCTTTGCTTTTCTCCCATCTTGTCCATTGGTGGTGTCTCCACAGTTGCTATGTCCCTCAACGGCTCGGTCCTATTCAACCATTCTTTGATTACGTTCTCTAAAGAAGTGTTTTTCACATGAACACCCTCGGCAAGCTCTTTCTTCGGCCTTTTTCTAGTTGTGGCCTCTGAAGTGATTTTCTTTTCCCCAATAAAATCCTCAAAAATCTTTCCCTTCGACCCTCACCTCATTGTGGTCTCTGAAGCAATGTTCTTGACACAAACATGCTTGGTAAGCTTCTTCACAGCCTTCTCGAACATGATCGACCCTTTCTGCTCTTGGTCTCCATTCACCTTGGCAGAACTTGACAACTTCGAATCAAGTTTCACAGGCTCATTACTCTCGGTCTTATCCCTCATCTTGGACCTCTTGGCTCAAACTGAACATCTCCACAACTTGTAAGGCCCCTTACATCAGTAGCATTCCAATTGCTTCCTCTTCACCATTGGCTTGACAACTTTCTCATTCGCCGTCGCACCAGGTCTCATCCTTGGCTTGACTACTTTGGTACTCGTAGTCGAACCACGACTCTCTCTCAGCTTGGTGGCACTGGCATAAGCAATCGCCCCAAGTCTCGCTATTTTTCCTTCTGACTCGTCTACTGTCTTGACCATGGCAACAAGGTGATTCTTCTCGGGACATCCCCTTATCAAATGGGGACCATCGCCGAAGTAACACTTTAACTTCTTGCTCCCTTCTTCTCTAGCATAGACTTAGCCTTACCATTCCTATTGTCTTCCGATCTGGGCTTGGATGACTCAATGTTGGCTTGCTTACTTCCTACAAGCTTAGTCAGAGGTTCAACAATAGTTACGGCCTCTGTAAGTCATTGGGCATATCCTTGCTCTACTGCGAGCTTTGCCCCGGTCTATGTCCCTCTAAGAAGGTCTTGAGCACACCATTTTCATTCATGGCGCTCTCGCAACTGAGCAGCTCACTCTTGAGGTCATCCACCTCTTTCCACAAAGCCCTCATCTCGGTTTCACGAGCACCACTCTCTTGGATTGTCTCAAATTCATTGAGGGTACATTGCGTCTTGTTATTAAACTTACCCTCCATGGACTCTAATTTTTCAAGACGCAACTCTACAACACCTTGGATCTTCTTGGCCTCCTCATCAGATTCCATAAGTCTATCAACCCTTTCCTCCAACAATGATGTGAAGTCAAACAGTTCTCCCACCTGAGAATTAAGAGAGAAAGTTCTCTCGTCAAATTCATCAAGAGCATTTCATACCTCGTCCATTGACAATTTCCTCTTCTGGTTCTCGTCATAGCACTCTTTGCCTTTTTCCTACAGAAACACCATTTCTCTGTTGCACCATCTTTGTCACGAACTAGTGTGATCCCTGATCACTTTGACTAACTTGAATGCAAATCTTCACCACGCTTGACTGCAATTGCAAGCTGGAATCCACCACACTTGACTACACTTGCAAGTTGGCTTGAACACAAATTCCCTCGACTCGCTCTGATACCACTTGTCACGGGGCTAGACTGCTGTCAGCCAAATCGTGCAGCCTTAGGCGAATTTCTCTACACAAACGTCTAAGTTGGCCTAAACTCTCACTCCGAAAGATCAAACTCTTCCAATGCACTCGAATGCAAGATCGTTTTAAGTGGAAGCTAAACAAAAGAGATCGGCAACAAGAACAACAAAAAATACTCAAGAACGCGAAGAACACTACAAAGATTTTAGAGTAAATGCTTCTTGTATTACTCAAAGTGATGTATGAATGAGATGATACAATGAGGTAGGAGTAGGCCTCTATTTATAGTTGAAGCCCTCTACATCTAACGGCTCAAATTAAATTACATCGACGATCCAGATCAATCATATTTGTACAAAATCTCTAATTATCTCAAACATTATCTAAATAAACTATTTCAAATAGATGGATAATGTTTGACTTATCTTCTAAAACCTTCCATGGATTGGGCCAAGTCTGGTGGTCTTGCGGGCTTTCTAGCAATCTCCAAGTGCTGGGCCAAGTATAGTGGTCTTGGCAAGCCCGATACACCGCACACAACATCTTTGGTTGTTCTTTGAGCCAATGTCCCGGACCCAAATGTGCGGGTCGTGACATTGCCTTAAGTTAAGTACATGAAAATGCTAGCTCCAAGAACTCCTGAGAACACATTTATATTTACATATTTGATGGTTTATATGTTTAAAATTCTGTAATTATCCAAATTAAATCTAATTTTATTTTTTATTTAATTTACAATTATTTTTATTTTTTATTTAAAATTCTATAATCAGTCTCTCATGAACTAAGCAATCATCAAATAAGTCCATGAATAAAATGACATTTCAATTGAGATCTTATTCAGAAATTCACAATCAAATAATTTCATGAATAAAATAGGTCTCAACTGAAATCTTATCTGAAAACTCACAATTAAATAAATCTTTCATTTGAAATAACATCTCAAGTAAATCTTTATATAGATAACGAATGTTACGATAGTGACATCGTGAACTTCCCGTTGAACGTTAAAAAAACTGACGTAACATCACCTGATTGATTAAAATTTGTTTTCTTAAAATCATTAAAAAAATCAAAAGAAATCAAAAATCCATATACTAACCTATTTCAATTTATAAATAATTATAAATTTCTAAAACAATCATCGAAAAATAAAAAAGATTAAAATATTTTATAAAACAGTAAAAAATCTAATTTCATAACTATATAAATTATAAATATTTTTTGGGTCTAGTCCAATATGTTGTCTAACTTGGTAATAATAGTCCTAGCATAAATTATATTCAATTAAACTATTTGGTAATAATGGAGCCAATTTTTGCTTTAACAATTACTTTGCATGCAATTTCTTAAATAAGGACAAAAAAAGTTCAAAAGAAATAAATATACTATACATAATAAAATTGTTGAATGAATTCGGATGAATATAGTAATTGAGCGAAATTACTGAATTAAAAACACAAATATTTTAACACATGTAAGAAGCAACCACGTCGTCACATAACGTTTGCTAAGTTGATCAAGCATTTTTCTATTAGAGGTGATAAACTGATCACAATTTTTTAAGGGATAAACTATACTGGTAGCCACCAAATTTTTAAAGTGCTTTTATTACGGTCACCAAATTTTTAATAATTTTATTACGATCACTTAATTTTTATATCGTTTTAATGATGGTCCCTACCATCACCTGGGGTTAAAAAGGTTGATGTATCAAGTTAATTTTTTTCTTCAATAATAATTTATCTCTCTTTTTTTTTCTTTTTCTTCTAGCAGCTATCACACCGGCTTATGGTTATTATTCTCATCGCCACTATTTCCATTCTCTGTCGGCACCACCTGGCCCTTCCACCTACAAGCATAAGCTTTTTTAAATACTACTTTATTAAAGAAAAAAAATGAACGTGACAAATCATCTTTTTAACGGTAATAAAAATACCTTAAAAGTTTAGTGATTATCAATGTAATTTACCTAATTTTTAAATACCAACTTAGTTAAAATGTCTTTCCAGAAAATATATTCAAATAAAAACTTAGTTGGGAATTGCGATATTGTTTCATGCACAGGCGTATTATCGTCGATGGATTAAATTCTTATATAAATTAAAATGAATTTTTTAAAAAATATTAATGAAATATAACTTATTAAACTTTATAAATATTGTCAAAAATAATAGAAAATTATTCTGTTAAATAAAAAAATAAAAAAAAATAAAAAAGATCAGACTGAACTGACAACAACCAACCAAATCACGTGAAGCCATTCAGATGCAGCAACTGAAGCACCACGTGAAGCCATTCAGATGCAGCAACTGAAGCACCACATGAAGCCATTCAGATGCAGCAACTGAAGCACCACGTGAAGCCTTGCAAGAGGAAGAAGTCGCCAATAAGAATGCGATATATGCTCCTTGAAATACCAAAAAATTTGAGTGTTTTAAGTTTGACCGGATGGTCCGGATCTGATTCACCGGTTCAAGAAACTCCCCTTTTATTAATATATATATTTTAAATTAGCAAATATGTATTTTGTCTTTTTCCGATAAATGATTTAATATTATGTGTATAAGATTATTGTGTTTAATATATTGTTTATTAAATTTTACAAATACACATCGCTTACATTCTATTTGTATACATATGTTATCAAAATATTTTCTGCTAACAAAAATAACAAAAAGAAAGTCAATGATGAAATGTGAAGATTGCAATTTGCAAAGTACATCCCCATACGTTACTACTTACTATCATCCAACTGCAACGTGCCACGTCACTTCTAAAAAATATTTTTCAATTGAACGACATCGTATCAAATGGTTCCTTCCCACTGTCTCTTTTTTTATCTTTCTTCCGCCATCATCGAATCTGCTTTCATGTTTGTGTCATCGCCGAACTGAAACCTTAGACTCTCCGAAAGCTACGTCGTTTCACAAGTCATGGGACAAGTCCTAGACAAATTTCACGGTAAGCTTTTCGCCCAAGCTTTATCACCAAATTCCATAATTCACAAGTTTATGATATTTGAAACCCAGGAGTTGCATGGGATTTATAAAGGGTACTTTTTAAAAATCTTTACTTTTATTATTTTCCATAAAAAAAAAGTGTTCTTTTTCATACTTTGTTTTTGCAGGGAGGGAATGGAGAAAGACACAGATTCGCAAAATCAGTGATAAGGTTTTTGAGCGTGTCAAAAACCAATCAGGAAGACGTAATTTAACCTTTGAAGATTTGTACATTGCTGTCTTGCTGGTGTATAAGTGAGGGATTTTGCTTAAAACGTTCTTAGTTTCATTATTTCCATATTCTTGTTAATCTTTTATCAAAGATGAATGATTTTTAAATCATCCCTTGTATAGTGATATTAATAAGCGTTTGCCTGGGCCGCACTTTGATCCACCCTCTAAGGACCAAATCAGATCAATAATGAAGGTAGTGTGCAATGGAAAACACTGTTTCTGACTGTATACATTGCACTTTGCTGCACTGAAAATGTTACGAGTATGCTTGAGCCGTTTACATTCGATGGTCTGGATAATGTCTAACTTCATGTTTCATGGAAGAACATAGTTTGTTTCCTATGCAGGAGTGTGA